>CAMZMU010000076.1:29740035-30340035 GCA_947311845.1 Poa pratensis | reverse complement strand
ATATCAATGAAAAAATAACGGCTTTAGCTAGACAATTTTTAAAACGCTATAGCGTGTTATTAGCAGCGCTATAGCACGCTATTTTTTTTCATGGTTCATATGTATACAGAGACGGTACTAGCTAGGATCCAGATCTTCTCGCCGTGTGTTAATCTTGCGATCGGTCTACTGGGATGTCCAAATGGTTGTAGGAAGACCCTAATTCGCAGGCACTAAAAAAATAAGTAGATCGGCGACGATGGACGCCGCTGGTGGGGTCGAGACTTGAGAGGCCTCGGCGTTTTGTAAGCTCTGTTTGCTGGCCTCTCCTTTTGCGTTGGCAGCTCCCCGTTAGCTGCGCCACTGGTACTTTGTCCTGATTGGTCCGTGAACCTGGACAGATTTCTCTTGACAGGCCGAAATGCCGAATGACTTGTCCAGTTCTGATTGGAGGCAGCATGAAATTCCACATCAGTATACGTGTGCCATTCTGTCCTAAACGAGTAATCCAAGCGCAACACCAACATGTACCAGTTGAGAGTTTGAGACCACATATATGCGTTGACTCGTAGTGGTTGTTTTAGCAGCCTTGAGAGCATCTCTAGCAGTAGATGTCTTAGAAAAACAAATCATCTTCGGGTGTCCATTAAACAAGTTTTACTGTTTCATTCCTCAAAAAAAAAATTTTACGGTTTCAAAATGCATATGTCAGAACAGATAATGCATACTGTAAATTTGAAAAGACTATGCGCTGGATTTCAACAAAAAATCATGGCGGCAAACAACAGTTCATACAATAAATCTACAACTTCATCAGCATTTCATACACATCAGTTCATCAAACAACAGATCTAAATTACGAAAACCTCATCCTAAGCGACAACGGCGAGCTCAATCGATGATGCCGAGGTAGAAGGCGACGACGAATTTGCGCATGGCCACCAACAGCTCGTGCTCCTTCTTGGCTACTTCGAGACGACGCTTGGCCTTGCCGTCGCCGTTCGCCGCCTCACGTTCAACGACGAGTAGATGCGCGTCGTGTTCGTGACAATTCTTGATGTGCGACAGGATGTGCTTGTCGAAGCACATCGAAGCCCGCCCACGAGCCCCCCTGCCGCCGCTCCGGCCGGGACAGCCTTCCGCGGTCCCGTGCCTGCCTTGACCTCATCGTGCGGGACCGCGAGCGCTCCCCACCTCCACGTTGTGGGCATTGTTCTTCGTGATAAAGAGGGCGCACATGTTGCACAACCTATGCCAACAGTTAAAATGGAGGCGGTCACGCTTGCTGACGTCCTCTGAGCCGCAGAGACGACGTTGCTCCTCGTCGTTGGAGCTCGGAGGCGCTCTCCCAAGGCCCCATCCATTCTGGCGAAGCCCCCACGCCCCCGGTGCGCCATGGATCTAACGGAGGAGACCATGAAGTGGCGGATCGCGCTGGAGGAGGAGGGGATGCAGCGGAGATGTGCGGGGATGCGGCAGAGGGGATTGGGGAAGTGAACCCTAAATCGGGCTCCATCCCCTTGATGTTGCGGGACTGCAGCCCGGTTTAGGGCACCTCGAAAAAGTTTTAAGAACGAGCCGATATGCGCTTTTTGGCTTGGGCCACGAAAATGGCCAAAAACCGCATATCAACCATAATTATAAGGGTCAATTATCCAATGTACAAGGGCTGGTGGTGCATCCGGGGCAGCGGATCTTGATATTTCTTATTATCTACAAGCCATCAAAATTCCGAAGAAATAACATGTAGAAAAAAGAGATCTTCTATGTTGAATTCTCTAAAATTTCTTTTTAAATTTTGAAATCCGAGTCAAGAAATAAAAAAGACAAACATTTACGCAAATAGTACCCCTTCTATCCTAAATCGGTGGCGTATAAATCTGATAGGAAAGTCCACTATTGTGATACACATGAAGACCAAAATCTGAAGTTGATCCATGGTGAGTACTGAATAGGCGAGGTGCTCTACAACATTTTGAAGCGTTAGGTAATACCATCCTTTCAGTAAATTCCATCCTAACGGGGAATTTTAGATTTATATAGTACTACCAATAGTATTTCTACTCCCTAAATTCGATAGTATGGTTATTTAAGTAATATACTATGTGCGTCCATTTTGTTTTGGATTACTCAAATCTGGACATTCATTGCCACGAGTGCATTTTTCTGGGAGAAAGTTAGTTATTTACATTTGTCCACTCATATACGCTTCCTTTCAGTTAATTCTCAAATGAGCATGGTGAGGCAACGTTAGTACTCCCTCCGTCACACACTGGGCATGCATGAAGTTGAAGAAAAAGTTTGACCATCAATTTGGTTAACAAAATACAGATTATATGTCATAAAAAATATACCATTTGATTTTTATTGAAAAAAAGTTTTTTGTGATATAAAATTTAAATTTGTTGACTAAATTAATGATCAAAGTGTGTTTTTAAACTACGTATGTGCCCTGTAAACTGTGACAGATGGAGTATGCATGATGATGCCAATAAATTTGTTGGATTCTCAAATCGGAATGGATTTACGACCTATCTAATCTTGAAGTAAGCTATCAAGGGTATTATTTCTACAGAATTGAGCGAGTGTTCAACACAAGCTGTTATGCATCCAACACCCTCTGCTTCACCAACCTCTAAAAATACGTTTATTTTCAATAATAAAACAATATATATAATCCGGTTATAGTACTGCTACGCAAGGTGCGTGGAGTCTACGATAGGAGTATCTCAAAATGCACGCCCCCAAGGAAAATATACTAACACAAATTGCATTATATGTATGTGATATACTCCGTTCCACAATGTAAGATGTTCTATCAATCTCACATGTTGTCTAGATGCAAATTTAAATGAGTATACATACACATTAAAACATGTCCACATATATTTAGATACATTTAAATGTGGATAAAACATAAAACATCTTATATTTAGTAACGGAGTGAGTATGTGGTAGTGGATATAGTAGTAGCCTACACCAGTTTATTGTTCATACTTTACACCAAATTGATCATCTTTGAATAATCAAAGAGCCAAGTAGCTCCCCCAAGTGTCAGGAGAAGTACACATATGATTCGTCCCATCATGCCCCCGCTGCCAGCCTAGTACATTTGGGTTTTTGCCCGTGTATTTAAAAGCCAAGTCTAGTCACATGCAGCGCATATATATGGCGTCACCTCATAGGCTTAAGAAATCATGTATCCTCAACCACTGGTAAACCTTGACCAATCATAGAATCATATCCAGTAGTCATTGTACTACAATAATGTGCCTTTTCTGACCCGGCCAACGTGAAATTCCACAAAATTAACCCTTTTGGCAAATTTTAACGAAAAATAACCCTTTTTAAAATATATTTTCAAATCTAACCTTTTTTTGTAGCGCCCAACGGCGGGGCCCTCTACTCTTCTTTATAGCGTCGTGGCAGAAGGAGCTACACCTCTGCCAGCGTGGCATTCTGGGTCCCGCATGCCTTATGTGTAACACCGTGGCACATGGAGCTACACATCAGGGCGTAGCGCCCAATCCGATGGCGCTATGCTTTTAGGATTTTGATACCCGAGAGTCAGAGAGGATGCTGGCAACAAATACTCGAAAATTCGCCAAGTCAATGTGTAGCTCCGCATGATGGGGCGCTATACTTCATATTGTAGCTCCACGTCGTGTGACGCTATACCCGTGTGAACTGATAAATAGAAAGTGTTGAGGTAAAGCAATATAGAATTTTATAAATATTGGAATAAACAAATAATGATGTGCTTTTTTTACTGAAATAAATTATTACTACATACTCTTGGGAATATTGACTTGATAACTGATTGTGCCCTCGTCAATTGCCAATTCAGGGTTGTTAAACATTTCGTTGTTTATTATGCGGTCTTCTGCAGGTGATGTTATTGGCGGCTGAGGTTGTCCCTGAGATGTAACATTATCTATTGAAAGGGCATGGCGCCCCCATGTGTGGTTTTGGTAATTAATGACAATCCCTATGGACTAATGGTTGCATTGAGTTTTACTTGTAGTGTTTGTCCATAGACCATGCTTGAACTCCATATGTTGGATTCAAGGTTGATGCCATGAATATATTGATATAATGAAGTATTTGGCATCAAGATCATCGAGTTGAGCATATTGCAAGTATGTCTTGAAGAAAAGGATTATGTGATTATTCATGGTTATCTTCAAGACATCGTCTATTCAAAAGAGAAGAAAAGATACAAGATTGATCAAGATATTGATCAACACACAAAGCTACAAAATGTACCAAGTGGGATCATGTATCTCTTGGTATCTTTCTATGGGTTTGCATCAAATGAAGATTTCATATAGCCCATGGACGATGACGTCAAGTGGTGATCATCATCAATGCTGAGAAGCGTAAGTTCAAGAGGAGCATCTCGAAGAAATCCTAGGCTTGAAGCTTGCCACCCATTTAGAGATAATGTTCATGTGAAGATGTGCCTAAGAGAGGCTCTACCATAGTGGAGTATGGGGGAGCAATGTTTGAGTCTTCACCAAGCGAAGCGCAATCAAGAAAGGTGGTCCACTTGAGAAGATCAAGATCGCCATCATCTAGTCAAGTGGAATGCGCAAGGCAAAGATATGATCTTGATAGGGTTTCTATTTTACCGGTCTCATGTTGTTAGTCGGGAGACCGGGTTATTGGATAGACACCGTACTATCAAGAGGGGCTCTCGATTGAGCTTTAGCGTATCAGTTGGAGAGAGCTCAAACCTTTGCATATTTGCCTTCATCATCTTTCTTGGTTCTTATTTGGTTTTTCTCCTAGTTGGGTTTTGGTGCTTGTCGTGATCTTCATAACAAGCCCAAGTTCTCCGAAAACGGATTTCGTATGAAAAACTTGTTGCGTTTTCGGGTTGGAAATATTATCGGTCCACCTTCGAGATAGGGTCCACACCTTCCCATGTGTGGTATCCCCTCTATATTTGTGACCCTTAACTTTTTGTAGGAAAGCTCTTGTCGTTACCTTTCCAACAGAATTGGATTCACCTGTTTTGGAGTTCGAACGAGAAAGTTATTGCATTTCAGGTTTTGCTGTTTCTGTCTGTTTTGCTCAAGTAGGGAATCGGATTATCCGATCAACCTTGATTCGGATTATCCGATTCTCAAGTTTTGCTCGAATTCGGCTAAGGACTTTAATAGCATTACTGGAGTTTTCC
The DNA here is from genome assembly GCA_947311845.1 of Poa pratensis. Classification (NCBI taxonomy): domain Eukaryota; kingdom Viridiplantae; phylum Streptophyta; class Magnoliopsida; order Poales; family Poaceae; genus Poa; species Poa pratensis. Next base: position 30,334,874 of record CAMZMU010000076.1, on the reverse strand, counting down.
GGATTATCCGATCAACCTTGATTCGGATTATCCGATTCTCAAGTTTCTCTCGAATTCTGCTAAGGACTTTAAAAGCAACCAGTTCTGGGGAGTACTGAAGTTTTCCGGAATATCCGATATAGGTCTACCCGGATTATCCGGCTGTGCCGGATTATCCGATACTTTGTGTTTCGGACTATCCGATCCAGTCGGATTATCCGATCATGACTTATATCGGAATATCCGATTTTCCTGGCTGCAACGGCTCTTTTTCTGGGAGGGGTATAATACCCCTCCACCTACCTCCAGCCTTCTAGCTTTGCTGAGCACGAATTTGACCCCCATTGTTGACCTTCTTGAGTTTAGCTATCTCTCAATCCCTCCATGATTCTTGCCTCCATTTAGTGGGAAAAGAGAGAGGAGATCTAGATCTATTGTTCCACCAATCCATCTCTCCTCTAAGTGAGAGGATTATCCAATAAACCATTTATTGTATAATTCCATATTGCCTTACCTCAACACTTTCTATTTATCAGTTCTCAGGGGTATAGCGCCACACGACGTGGAGCTACAATATGAAGTATAGCGCCCCGTCATGCGGAGCTACACATTGACTTGATAAATTTTCAAGTATTTGTTTTCAGCATATTCTCTGACTCTTGTGTATCAAAATCCTAAAAGCATAGCGCCATCGGATAGGGCGCTACGCCCTGATGTGTAGCTCCATCTGCCACGACGCTACACATAAGGCATGCGGGCCCCAGAATGCCACGCTGGCAGACGTGTAGCTCCTTCTGCCACGGCGCTATAAAGAAGAGTGTAGCTCCCCGCCGTTGGGCGCTACAAAAAAGGGTTAGATCTGAAATTAGTTTTGAAAAAGGGTTATTTTTCGTTAAAGTTTGCCAAAAGGGTTAAATTTGTGAAATTTCACTGCAACGGCAATATGTGATGATGACCTCTGCATTCGAAAACGCAGAACATAATGCAAAGGATTTGATGCATTCTCAAATTCCCAAATACCATACCTAGGGTAAGTCATTTGAAGATTTTGTTTGTATTGTTTCTGCCTAAAAAATGTAAGGCACATGCCTAATTAGGGGTTTACACTCGAATGATAATTAGACATGTATACACTCATGTATGAAAGCAGTGGCGGAGCTTGGGCTAAATTTTAGGAGGGGCGACGGGATGGAGGGGCGAATGGAAGAGGAGATGGTCCGGTTTTGACTGATCATATAGCTATATACTAGGGGATAAACAAAAAAAATTAGCTGGGCTGAGGGGCTGCCCATTTCGCCTCCACTAAGCTACGGCAGTGTATGAAAGTGATATGAATTAGAATGATTAGAATCAATGTCTGCAAATTTTACGTAGGTAGTAATTGTCTCTCGAATCATATCAAAGAAGCTATTCATAGGAGCAACCACATGATTTTCACATGCAGTGATTTTTCTAAACCAATTGTTGCGAGCAATAGAGATCTATTGCAGACACATCTTTTACCGCTGTTCTTGAAATGTTGCAACACTTTTTGCATGATTTTGGCATTCCACCGGAACAGATGATATGGCGATGTTACAAATGATCTGATGCATTTTCAATTTCCCGAATAACAAACCTAGGCTAAAACATTTGAACAAAAAGATTGTATGGTCTCTGATTCAAAATGGCAGACGAGTGCTTAATTAGGGTTTTACATACGAACGATAATTAGACATGTACACACAAATTATATCATATCTGAAAGTGACAAGGATCAATGTCTGCAAATTTTACATAGGTGGATCATATCCAATCGATTAACCTTTCCTTAGGAGTGTCCACATGATATTCACACACGGTGGTTTTTTTGGACCGTTACTGCGAGCAATCAGATCTGTTAAATAGAAATTTCTTTTGCTGGTTTTAAAAATTTGCAATGTTTTTTGCATGATTTTGACACGTCATCGAAAGAGATCGGAAGGCGCGGAAGGTAGCCAACTAGGACCACTTTTTTTTTTTGGAGATGTCAGATCCAGCTAATCTTAACAGCCGTGGCATTGCAGAGTATTACCATATTCATCGAAGGAAACTTAATTTATACCATCTCTCAAAAGGCCTAAACATGGAAGGAAATCATAGAATTATGGAAAGAAATCAGTGGGAAATCAATACAACCTGTTTTAAAAGGAAGCGCCGGGTAGCCGCCAGCTCAGCGCGCACGCAGCCATCTCTGGCCCAGCCAAGCCGCCGCAAGTGGAAAGCGCAGCAGGGAGAGAGAAGGCGCCGCAGAAGAATCATTAACTCCTAATCGCTCCTCCCGACAAAATTTAATCCCCAAATCTCACAATTTACTTGCTTTACTAATCACGCTTAGCGATTTAGTCTCCTCCTCCTCTCCTCTCCTCTCCAGCACACCACCTCCTCCCCTGCAGCTCTACCTTTCCCCCCCGCCCTCTCCACGTCCGAATCCACTTGCTCCAGAGGCGTCGCCGCAAGCCGCCGCGCGCGCGGGACCGGATCTGCGGCCGCGATGGAGGCGATTGGTGCCTGATTCTCCGAGAGCGCGAGGGTGTTGGCGGCGCTTTCGCGGGGGATGGCGCCGCCGGAGGAGGCCGGCGGCATGGACCAGTTCCCGGTGGGGATGAAGGTGCTGGTTGTGGACGACGACCCGACCTGCCTCGCCGTGCTCAACAGGATGCTCATCCAGTGCCGCTACGACGGTGAGCGGATTGTCTCTGCCCATCTCCTTACCGTTTCTCTTGCCGTGGTCTGCTATCGTTTGTGTGTGTTGTTCTGCTCTCAACTGATTGGCTGCTCAGTTAAGCCTATAGGTTTCGTAGGTGTGTTTTGATCTGTCCCGAGTTGGAAAGCTCATGCTTATGAGTTTGATTTGCTCTTCCCGTGTTTCTGGGGGATTTTTAACGGTCGTGTAATCCTCTTCTTCGACAGATTGTGTTCCCCTCTCTCCCGTTTTTCTGTGTCTGCGATTGGATTGTTGACGTATTTTTTTTTGCATGACAACTGGTGATTGTGCTGGAGATCTGAGTGGACTCGTTGTATGAGGAGAATCTGCGCAGGCTCATGTCTGTTATCGCTGATGGCTAGTTCGGTTGCTTAATCCATTTTAGCAGAAGCATTAGGATTGGATTATGGGGATTCACGCAAGCTTTAAATCATGATTCTAGTACATGCTAAAACATGAAATGTCTTAGGAATAGGTAGTTGATGCACCTATTTTCCGCTCTATATCAGGCATAGTGACTTAGAATCGTCGATGTACAGTTTGGTTCTTTTTTGGGATGTGAAAGTTAGCGCCGCAACACACTGTCAATATAACCTTAGTTAGGAATGATGTATCTGTTTAAGCAGCCATATATTGTATCTATTATTTTCTGCATATGAAATCCTTGTTCTGTTGTCCTCTGCTTAGTTTCCACTCTGGGCGCAAATGCCCAGACCTGTACACTCTGGGGGGTACAATATCTAATACAGGGTGGTAGGGGTGAGGGGGCATGTCTGTCTCCATTTTCTGGACACAGGGATTGAGATTGATAAGCATCAGAAGCTGTTGGATTTGAATGTCTTGTCCAATGTTCCTACTGCAAAATATAGACGGAAATGCTAGGTAGAGGGCACCCCTTTCAAAGGCCAGTCAGCATTCTTGACAGCTCGACACATGGCGCCAACATATGTCACGCGTGTCGTAGCTGAACACGGTGTGGTTTGCTTGCGATGAGGACCACACTTGCATGACTTCTGCTGTTTCTTTTTTTTCCTTTTTGAGTGAGCGGGTGTATGTTTTTACTTCTCTAATTTGAAATTGGAAGCTTTTCAATCCTACCTGTGAATAATGATCCATTTGTGCCATTGTGTTTCCCGTGGCGAGATTTTCAAATCTGGACCCACTTATACACATTTCAGTGAAATCTTTTCCAAGCTATATTAGTTTTCCTGCCTTTGTGCTGAAAGCGCTGTGATTCGGCGCAGCGAGCAGTGGGTGTCAGGGACGGAGCCAGGACTGGCTTATAGAGGGGGCAGAGAGCTTTGGGGGTGGCGAACTGCTCTTTCATGTGCTTAGCAGGAGCATTTGTACTAGCAGTTGCTTAAGTAAAACACCATTGTTAGGGGGGATCTAGCCCACTGGGTGTTACATCTCATGTCGCCTTTGATTAATACGTCTCCAACCTATACCCCCGTTTCAATATCTATATAAAGTTGAAACAGCAAAGACCTGTGACTCAGTGAAAGCCTATAGCGTCCGTTTCATATCATTGTCGTCTTTGACAAATCGGTGCGCTGACCTATGTCTCCTTCTCAATATAGGGCTGAAAGTTGAAGCGCCAAAGGCGCTGTAGTAAACGCTACATCTTCATGCAATCTTTGACGAATGACTTTCTTTTTCTGATTTTAGTCCAGTCTTATTGGGTATGTTTATTTTAGGTAATAACTGCACCAAATTATATTCACCTGTTCCATGTAAGACAAACGGAGAGAGAAAATAAAGACCGCTAGAAAAGTGCTGGAAAGCCCACAAAATGAACAAATCTCCTAGCGTCGCAAGATGTGACACTCGTCGTGCGCTGGAAGCACTCTCTGCTTCGCTGCGTGCAGGGCCCCTTCCCCTAGTCACCCCGAAGGCCCAACTATATAACAGGACATGTCAAAACATTTTTCACACCCATGAACATCTCAACAACATCTATTTGGATACACATGACTTACACATCAGGCCGTGGTGCATTGACCCCATATATGGTACTCTATGTGTTCCACTATATGTTTTTTCTTCCTACATCATGCTGCTTCCTATCTTAATTGGTTTTTCTTTCCAATTATATTTATAGCTAGTTTAATAATATACTCCTTTTGTGTGCAGCTACAACTTGTTCTCGGGCCACAGTAGCTTTAAGTATGCTGCGAGAGAACAGGGGTGGTTTTGATGTTATAATCAGTGATGTTCACATGCCTGATATGGATGGATTCAGGTTACTTGAACAAGTAGGCCTTGAAATGGATCTTCCAGTTATTAGTAAGTAAATTCTACCATCTTTTTTGTTCGAGTTTTTTTTCTACTATCTCGTATTCAATACGTTCACTGGTGAATGAGATCTGGCACTAAAGTTTGTTTATATTGTTTCAGTGATGTCTGCTGATTCAAGTACACATGCTGTAATGAAAGGAATTAAACATGGAGCATGTGATTATTTGATTAAACCTGTCAGGATGGAGGAGCTAAAAAACATCTGGCAACATGTTGTAAGGAAAAAAATTGGTGGAAACAAGGAGCACGAGCATTCAGGTAGCCTAGATGATACAGATCGGACCAGGCCAACAAATAATGATAATGAGTATGCCTCCTCTGCAAATGATGGAGCTGATGATAGCTGGAAATCTCAGAAAAAGAAACGGGAGAAGGAAGAGGATGACAGTGAATTGGAAAGTGGTGATCCTTCTAATACTTCAAAGAAACCAAGAGTTGTTTGGTCAGTTGAGCTTCATCAACAATTTGTGAATGCAGTTAATCACCTTGGAATAGACAGTAAGCTTTTGTTACCTGCTTTCGTATTTTTATCAATTTTGTGTTCATTAGTACTTTATCATAAGTATATGATATGCCAATAAAGTTCCTTCTAGATTGGCTTGATCGAGGAAATCTGGTTATGTTGCACACTTGTGCTTTAGAAGTATGCCACATCTCTCCAGTTTCGTGGTTCATTTTATGTATTATTTTTCTGCAGAAGCTGTTCCCAAGAAAATTTTGGAGTTGATGAATGTCCCCGGTTTAACTAGGGAAAACGTGGCCAGCCATTTGCAGGTTTGATTTTCGTCTTCAATCTTGGTATCTTTGTAGTATCCTTAACGAGCATGATTTATCGGATTTATCACTTCTTTTTACTGGCTTATTATTGCAGTAGTTTACTGTTTTTCTACACCGTGAATGTTAGTACTTTATGTTCTTTACACCTCTGTGTTACCCAGCTTGAAGAATTTACTCTAGCTTAGTTAGCAATATAGATTAAGGGTTTTCTCGCAGAATTAACATAAATACTCTCAGTAATTTGTGCTTTAGTGACTACAGCTCCACTCCACGTTTTTTCCCTAAAATGTAATTGCGTCAAGTTCTTGATTTAACTAAAATATCGTGAGAACACAAATTAACCCTTTTTAGTTTTGGGAGACTTCTGACCAGAAGCATTGTTTATATTTTGATACTGGCATGCCAGTCATCTCCATTATGCATTTTCAAACTTGATTTATCCCATCAGTTCCAAAAACCCCTGTTGAGCGCAAAACTATCCTTATTACCTCCAGATTCATCATAACACAGTTAATTGTTACTTTTGTTTTCAGCCAGGCAGTTTGCTGTCTTGATTTCCTTGCTGTAACTTTATGTCAGTTATACAGGTATACTACTGGATATACTAGATAATCATGGTGACACAAATTCATTTATTTTCTCTTTGCAGAAATTCAGACTGTATCTGAAGAGGATAGCTCAGCATCATGCAGGCATGGCCAATCCATATGGTCAACCTGCTTCTAGTGCTCAACTGGCCTCATTAGGAGGACTTGATTTCCAAGCTTTGGCTGCTTCAGGTCAGATACCTCCTCAAGCCCTGGCTGCTTTGCAGGATGAGCTCCTAGGACGACCTACGGCCAGTTTGGTGTTGCCTTCAAGGGACCAGTCATCTTTACGACTTGCTGCAGTCAAAGGAAATACGCCCCATGGAGAAAGAGAAATAGCATTCGGTCAGCCCCTATACAAGTGCCAGAATAATTCATATGGTTCATTCCCCCAAAACAGCCCTGCAGTTGGAAGAATGCCTTCCTTTTCAGCTTGGCCCAATAACAAACTTGGCATGACGGATTCAACCAGCACAATGGGTAATGTGAATAATTCTCAGAATAGCAATATAGTCTTGCATGAATTGCAACAGCAGCCAGATACCATGCTGTCAGGAACCCTTCACACTCTGGATGTCAAACCTTCTGGCATAGTTATGCCATCTCAGTCACTAAACACTTTTGCAGCTAGCGAAGGTCTCTCTCATAATCAAAGTCCTTTGATTATACCTTCTCAATCATCGGGTTTTCTTACAGCCATTCCTCCATCCATGAAGCCTGAGCTTGTTCCTCGAACTTCTCAATCGTCAAACAGTCTGCTAGGTGGGATTGATCTGATTAATCAAGCTTCAACCAGTCAGCCTTTCATTAGTAGCCATGGAGGAAATCTTCCTAGTCTTATGAATCGTAACTCAAATGTAATACAATCACAAGGAATGAGTAATAGCTTTCAAACTGGGCATAATATGTACCCGGTTAATCAGAATTTCATCGGAGTGGGCTCTAAACCACCAGGTGTTCTGAAGACGGAGAGCACGGACTCTCTTAACCAAAGCTATGGATATGGGAGCAACCATATGGATTCCGGCTTGCTGTCTTCTCAGACAAAAAATGCACAGTTCGGTTTTCTGCACAGTCCAAATGATGTCACTGGTGGCTGGTCTACTTTGCAAAATATGGATAATTATAGGAATACTGTTGGGCCAACTCACGCCGTGTCGAGTGCGTCTAGCTTTCAGAGTTCCAATGCGGCCCTTGGAAAATTGCCTGATCAAGGACGAGGAAAAAATCTTGGGTTTGTTGGGAAAGGTACTTGCATCCCGAACCGCTTTGCAGTGGATGAGATTGAATCTCCAACGAACAGCTTGAGCCACAGCATTGGAAGCAGTGGAGACATCCCTGACATGTTCGGATTTAGTGGACAGATGTGAAGGCTTCTTGAATTTGTAAGTAGGTAAGCATTTTTTTCATAGTCAACTTCGTCATAATATTCATGGTACTGTTTCTTTTGGACAAGCATAGATATAACCACTTTTCAAGCTAACTGTACCTTAGTTTCCATATAAATTTGAACTTATGGTGCATTCATTTATTTGCTGTGTATTTGTACTGATCCTATTTATGGTAACTTGGTAGCTCTTACAGTACCTTTCTCAACTTGAGCATATTGTTCAAGCTAATCTAACCATAGCCTATTGCAATCCTTGTGCATTATGTTCATCACTTCAGAACTTTACATCATTTTTTACTTTACATTATAATTGAAGCACCTGTTTTCTAACCGAATTGTTTATGTTGTGCAGGGTGATCACTGGAAACAATTTAGGTGGTTTGACGAATGTCTGCTCGTATTTTTCGTTTCATCTTTGTCCTCTGTAATTGGTTTATAAAGGGAATAATTTATGTGACAACATATCGAATCTTGGTTTATACTCCCTCCGTTCCATTGAATACGGCGTGAAATTTCCAGCGCGAGGATTAAGGCAGCCATGCAGTTTAACTTTTTTCCCATTGCGCCCCTAGTAAATAGCTAGGCACGGTTACTCTCTCTCTCTTAGATTCGTTGCATGCACTTCCTCGTTTTAAGGGGAGCCACACAGCCAATAAACGACCGCAACGCCTCCTTGATTCCAGCGAGACAAAGGGCAGATAAGGGAAGTTACAGTTTCTACCGTATCTGCGCCTTGCTTTCTGGCGAAATTTGAAGAAATTTTTTTGCGCCCTATTCACTGGAATGGAGGGAGTAGAAAGTTTTTCGGTTTAAAGAACTTTGAATTATCTAGTCTTATGTGACGATAGCTCTTTGCCCTAGTTTATTTCATGTGTTTATTAGTCCTATCTGGCTGTATTTTGTTTGTATACAATAGTTTCTGCTCGTCTAATTCCGATGCCATTTTCTAACATTGGAAACCAGGGAGCCTATGCCCTATGGATTGCCTTTATAAATGACTATCTAGTTCTCATCTTGGCTCTTAAATTATACAGTTATATCCATAACTTTCACTGCAAGTGAAATTGTTATTCTTTATTTGTTATTTAACTAGCAACCGTTGCTTGTATATGCATATGCTAGTCAAATCAGACCTCTGAAATACACGTTTCAGCCGAATCCAGTCTTGGTAGTTTCATGTATCATAGATGAAGCATCCTTAAAGCTAATCTTGTAGTTTCATGTATAGCCCATTTGCGTTAAGTCTAGCATAAGAAGTACATAAATCTCAATAGTCATCACCAGTGATTTTACAGTAGATATACATTGGTTAGTTTGTAGGTCTTGAATTGCATGTGTGATCTTAAATATATGGCTGTAAGCCCGCAAATTTCCTTCCGAGTGAACCTACAGAAATTTCAATCGCTTGCATGCCATGCACATAACGAGAAGAGAAACTTGGCAATATAATAGGAGGATTTAATCACAGAGTGGCGTTTTGAAGGCAGAGTTCGAGGGAGCTCATTTTTTCAAAAGATCATAATCATAATTTAAAGGATTCAAAAAAGAGCCGTCTATCGTCTTCATCAATCTTTACCACCTCCGATTTCACCAGGGTTTTTCGTCTAATTCTGATATTTTTTCCCTTCCAAAGTGTGCCTTGATTTTTGAGCCAAAACTAAACACTTACAAAAGGATTAGAGCATCTCCAAGCGGAGGCCGCAAATTCGGCCCCCATAGTGCCCGCGGACGCGTCCGCGGACACCGACCGGACAACCCCCAAAACTAGTGTCCTACAACCACAATGTTCAAATATTGACACCCAAATACATGCAAGCCATGCACGTCCATCATAGAGGTAGTTTTGATGTCTAAATAAATAGTTCACATCACGTTATTACAACATAATTGTATCTAAACAAATAAAAGTAGCCGGACATAAAAGTTCACATTATTCGGACACAAATCATTGCAACTTAAAATTCACTCCTTCCCATGAAGACATACATATGCTCCACCAGATCATTGAATAGTTGGGTGTGCGCTACTTCATCTCGAAGTTGTCGATGCATCTCAAGGAATTGCATGACATGTTCCGCTTCTAGTTCAGGTAGCTGGACATGTTCTCCAGACTTCTCAAAATCAGTGCGAGCTGCCCCTTCTCCCTCATCCTCCACAATCATGTTGTGCAAAATTACACAACAAGTCATGACCTGCCATAGAACCTCCGGATCCCACATCATTGCGGCTCCACGGACTATGCCCCAACGAGCTTGCAACACACCAAATGCCCTCTCGACATCTTTCCTAACAGCCTCCTGTCCAGCTGCAAATCCACATTTTTTGGGACCAGTGGGATTACTGATAGTCTTCACAAAAGCCGCCCACTGAGGATATATACCATCTGCAAGATAGTATCCCATGGTGTAGTCGTGTCCGTTGACGGTGTAGTTGCATGGTGGAGCTTCCCCATCACAGAGCCTCTTGAACAGGGGAGAGCGCTGAAGCACATTGATGTCGTTGTGAGAACCGGGCATGCCAAAAAAAGCATGCCAAATCCACAAGTCTTGAGATGCCACAGCTTCAAGTACAATAGTGGCCTCCTTGCTGTGACCTTGGTACTGCCCACGCAATCCCGTTGGACAGTTTTTCCATTGCCAATGCATGCAATCTACTGAACCTAGCATACCAGGAAATCCTCTTGCTTCTCCTAGGGCCAATAGCCTTGCGGTGTCCTCAGCATTAGGTTCTCTCAGATATTTTGGCCCAAACACCTTCACGACGGCGTATGCAAAGTGCTCCATAGCCTCGATGCATGTACTCTCTCCCATCCGGACATACTCGTCTATGGCATCCGCGGCTTTTCCATACGCAAACATTCTCAAAGCAGCGGTGCATTTCTGCATAGGAGAGAAGGATAGTTTTCCGCAGCAATCATACTTCAACTTGAAATAGTCATCATACTTTGTTACTTTCTCTTGTATGTGCTCGAATAGTCTTGAGCTCATCCGGAACCGACGTCGGAAAAACCCCTCATGAAAGACCGGCTTCGGACGCTTGAAGTAATCGTCATATAGATCGAGCGCCTTTGAGCCTGTCACGGTCCACGGTGATCCGCCCGTTAATTGATCCCTTGAAGTTGAGAACATGCTCCTCCTTCTTCTCCATTTCCTCTTGAATGCTCATCATGGACATGGCGGCCTCCTCGTCTCCGTCGTCAAGCATCTCTTCATCACTGGACCCGTCGATGAACTCCTTGTAAACCAACTCATCCATGGCCGAGTAATCATACTCGTCGGACGAAGAATCCATGGCTACATGCATGAACACTTAATCAAAATCCGGTGCCGGCATTTACACAAACACTATGAGAGCGAGGTGGAGGTCGGGCGATGCTAAACGTACCGGGAGCGGACCTCCGGCGACCGCAGAGGACTTGGCCGCGGACGCTGTGACTTGGGGGCGGCGGCGGCGGTCAGTCGCCGGCGGCGAAGCAGAGTGGTGCGGCCAAACTGGACAGAGCGGTGCGGCCAAACTGGACAGAGCGGAGGAGGAAGAGGAAGAAGCAAGGTTTCCGTCCGATTTAAGGGAAAAATTGGGTAGGCCCGCATTGCCAGGTCCGATGTGGCGGACGCGTCCGGGCGCGTCCGGGCGGCCCCAAACCCGCCCTACATATGGGCTGGCTTTGGGGTGTGCCGGACCGCCCGGACGTTTGGGCTGACCATAGGGGGTGCGGTTGGGTGGAGGTTTTTTGGCCAAAAGCTGTCCGGGCTGTCCGCCCGGGCGTTTGGGGAGGCTTTGGGGGCTCCGCTTGGAGATGCTCTTATGATCAGTACTGGTTATGAGCTTGTACAATTCATATGGCGCACAACCTCTATCTCTAGCCGTCCGATTCCATGATTGAACGGGCAAGGTTTGTCGTTGAATGCGTTAAACGTTCAACTCATTTAATGGAAAATCTTGACCGTTCAACCACGGGGATGGACGGACGAGATACGGGTTCTAGAAAATCCATATGAGTTGTATATATTGCTAATCCTTGTGTCTAGGCTAGCAATGCCTGGTTCAGGCCATCCTCTCCGGTAACAGGACCAGCAGAGCCGTCTTCACAGTCAAGGTTTTCCGCCGCCACTAGATCAGCTGCCATCCGCGCGCGCTGTCTGTCTGCTGGGTACGTGCAGTAAAGCAATGAGTAGGTGATGCAGCAGATGGCCATCGGGACGGCCACCTCCGCAAAAACTGCCTTGGCCAGCGCGGCGGCTTTCTCCCGTTCCGTCGCGATGCCGGAGGCGGCCGGCTTGTATCCGAAGACCCGCTCCGCCAGGATGCCCACGAGGGTTGGCGCGAACGAGGCAAAGATTGTCTCGAAGAACCTGTCCAGCGCGTACACCGTCGTCCTCGCCTTCTCCGGCACGATCTCCGCTAGTATTGGACTGCAAACCCGTCGTCAGGACTTAGGCGGAGCACCATTGCACGCAAGAATACAACATGGGTCATTACTCACTTGTTGGTGGCCGAGGGGCACCAGGGCATGACGAAGCCCAGGACGAAGAAGACGGCGGCGTACGCGGCCCCTGCCGATGGGTCGTTGGGGAGCGCCAGCAGCAGGACGGCGGCGATCGGGATGGTCCACGCGGTGCTCACCTGTGCCAACGCGACCCTACCGCCGTTCGGGAACCGTCGCGCCATGGGGTCCCCGATGTACCCGGCGAACAGTGCGCCGAAAGCCCCGGCGAGCACGTTAAGGTTGGTGATGACGGTGGTCTCCCAGTGCGTGAACCCCACGAGCTCCAGCCACATGGCGGCGAAGGTGAGCGCCGACCACGGCACCGACCCGGCCACCCCCTGCGCCACCAGGATCTGGAACGTCGGCACGCGTACCACGTCCTTGGCCTCCATGACGAGCTCCTTGGCAACCGAGACCGTGGTCTTCTTGGGCCTGCTGGCCGGACGGGGGTCCGAGGCGAGGAACCACGTCGAGACGGCGAGCGCGGCGCTGAGAAGCGCGAGTATGTGGAAGGCCAGCCGCCAGCCGGGGACGCCGAGGAAGGTCGTGGGTGCGAGCAGCACGCCGAGGGAGCCCCCCACCATGGCACCCAGGCGGCTCGCCATGATCAGCCACCCGAACGCCGAGCCGCGCGTCGTGTCGTCGCTGTAGTCCGCCACCAGAGAGAACATCGCCGGCACCACCATCGCCAGACCCACGCCGTTAAACCCCCTAGAGATCGCCATCTGCAAAACGCAGCGCTGGTACAGTTTAGTAACTTGCACTGTTCCAACATGTCGTTATAAATTGATAAGAGGCTGCTGCATGGATGCTGACCTGGAGAAATGTGCCGGAGAAGCCGACGAGCATGGTGGCGGCAGCCCAGAGAAAGGCTCCGACGGCCACAACACGGGCACGGTCGTGTCGCGCGGCGGCGCAGGCCGCTAGGGGGTAGCACACGGCCTGTACGAGCGCGCGGCACAGCGTGAGGGAGCCGAGCGCGGCCGGGGACGCGCCCAGCGCCGCGCCCACTTCCCTGTACACGGCCGGCAGAAGCGCCTCGTCCGCGCGCTCCAGCAGCGACGCCACCGTCACAACCGCCAGTGTCCATTGCCGCCGCCGGTTGTCTCTACTCATGCTCACCATTTGATTCTTTTCTTCCTCACGTGCCTCGCCTCGCTTCCTCTTTGCCTTGGTGATACAGCTCCAGTGCTGTTCAGAAGAAAATACATATAAATAAGGATCTGTCTCGACAATAGTTATGACAAAGTACAATAGCAGTTGACAATAATTCATGGTAAAAAATAATAATTTGGACAGAGTTCAACAGGACTCGCTAACAATTCTGCTTTGTTTATTGATCGCACCGCATGTCTATTGCCACGACGCATGCATCTGCATTTTTTCTTGGGGTAGCATATGGAGTATGTTTGGGAATCACCGCACGTTTTTCTCCTTCTGAATAATTATTGTAACAATACGGCACAAGCGACATGGGTTCAATCCATGAAAAAAATTATACTATGCTACAGGCACGGTAGCCGATAGCAACGGGCGTCCCGACTCTCACTGAACAACGAATTAGCATATGTCAACGAATTAGCCTCGCAAAATGCACCAGTTCGTACTATGTTTAAACGGCAATTCGCGATATGCTGTGTACTCTCGTGTTCCACGTGAAGGAATTTTCAGCAATGTCACTCTTAGTATTCGACAGCGAAGGCTTGTTTGAATTTACTTATTTTGGTAGAAAATGGAAGCCTTGTTTGAATGTTGGACAAAACGTGTGAATGTATGAATTTCCAAATGGGAGGTTTCGGAAGCGCGCAAAGAATTCCTTTATTTGAAGAGTCTATCTAAGTATCAAATGACTGAGTCTCACCCGAAAAAAGTGAAACTGCAGTTTGGAGAAAAGTGCAACGAGTCGAAAATTTCTTAAAATATGCAACCCAAATAGAAAAGTGCAACTATGTGGCAGAAAAGTGTAACTGAACCGAGTTGCACTTTCTTTAAACTGCAGTTGCACTTTTTCCGATGACTGAGATTTGTCACCTGAGACTTAGACGGACCCTTTAGAAAACTACATCACTTCAAAGATTTCCCGTGATACGGTCAACTCTAGTTGAATCCTTATATCTTAACAAGTCCAAAAATAAGGGGAAAATGCTCTACAAGATTCCTTGAAAGTTTCTATTTCAAAGTTTAAGAGATCTGAACATGGTTTTTTACAAGGGCATAGGGCGCCCTTGGCAAATCTGGGCCGTCCGTTTCGGACATCCGACGGCCCAGATTTGCCGTTGATTTATCCGCGGTCAACGGCGAATCTGGGCCGTCGGATGTCCGAAACGGACGGCCCAGATTGGCCAAGGGCGCCCTATGCCCTTGTAAATATCATTTTCGAAGAGATCTTCCATATAACCCACCCCTCGAGCTTGTAAAATTATACAAATCCATGTGACTATCTTGTTAGGTATCCCTCTAGCGAATAATATGCCGAAGCCCACTCTCCAAACAGCGTCAGCACCACCTCCTCCCTTCCGATCCCGAGACCCCTCTTTCATGCCACGAGATATCACCGCTTGTGCCCTTTGCCACACTCCACACTGTCTTTGGCAGCACACTCTCTTAGCCGTGGTGGAAGGCCCTCCCTTTCCTCCCTGCACGCTCTGCACCGCAAGCCCAGCAGGCAGTGGCTCCTTCCTTTCCCCTCCCTGCCACACGCGAGACTACGCAATCAATTTTTTTTTTTGTGATTTAGAGACAAATATGAACATCTTGAACAAGATGGGCAAAAAATGGATAGAGCCCTCATTGTGCTGGATAGATTTCCGGAACTAGGGACATCACCCTCATTGTGCCGGACAGATTTCCGGAACTGGTGGCTGGTCTAGTTTGCAAAATACTGGGGACATCACCCTCATTGTGCCGGACAGATTTCCGGAACTGGTGGCTGGTCTAGTTTGCAAAATACTGGGGACATCACCCTCATTGTGCCGGATAAATTTCCGGAACTGCCGGTGGAGATGCTCCAAGGACCGTATTAGCACGAGGATGACTAGGAGGGAGGTGGACGTGGCATAACATTTCAAGCAACTGGAGTAGCACAAGAGCTCCTAGTGGTGGGTTGCGCATCGACCACTGCAGTGCAACATCAGAAGATTGCACTTTGACATGTGGGCTTTAACCTCGCGAAGAGGAGCCCTTCCAGAAATTCTTTTGGTGAACCTAGGAGGAGTTCTCCTTTTGCATTATAGTAGGGGGAAAACTGTACAATGACCAACGGCTAGGGAAAAAGGAAAGGAAATTAGAAAACATACTACTCGCTAAAAGTTAAGGACAAAGAATTCCAGAAATTCTGAGTGACCAAGAGGGTCAAAGAGGGGTTTGGAAATAGTTTTCAACCAGCAATTGACGCGCCTCGGTATAACCTCACTAGCTGCGTCATTGCGCCAAGCGCAACCCTTCAAAGTTTCAAACCATCCTCTGCCACCGATGTGGTATTTTTTTCTTCTGTGGTATAATTAACTCATCATGGGCAGGGCGACAGCTCGAGCTAATTAATTCAGGCAGACTATTGGGCCACTGCGGTACCAGATCCCTTTGGTTTGGGCGCTTCCCGGCAGCCCACCGAAAAATAATAAAGGACAAGAAAGAGAGAAACTAAAAGCTGCCCGGCTCGGCTCCATGTACGCTTGGGCCCCAATAAGCCGAGGTCAACAAAACCACAGCAATAGTTCATTCGGAGTCGCTCAAAAAAGAAGTATAGTTCATTCAGAGGATTTTAATTTTTTGCGAAAACATTCGGAGGATTTTTCAACTGGCGGAGTCGGAGCACAAGAGGAGAAATCTCAGAACTAGTTTTTTTTTATAACATCTCCGAACTAGTACTCCAGTTCACAAGATGGACAAAAAAAGCAACCTGCCCAGCTGAGTGAAATCACAGCACCATTCTACGCTATCTAAATTAACACAGCAAACTAGCATTTTCATGACATTCAGAGACGAATATTATTATTAATGCGTTAACTAGAGCACTACCAGCTTGTAAATCGCACTCAATACACTCTAACCAAGTACTAATAAATCATTGACGGTACAACAATACCCTGAAAAGCATTAGCTCATGATTCATGTACACCTAAACTACTCTCAAAGAGCCTCAAACTAGGCCAACACAACAACGACGCCCTGCACTTGAAATTCCAACTACTGCAGGTCGCCAACACACCACAGGTCCTCAGGGTCATCGCCCTCGGCTGGGTTCCGCGAGGCAAGCTCCTCGGAGACATTCGCCAGCCCCTGCATCAGCCTCACAACTTCCGCTGTGTCGTCCAGGTAGTACTTGGCCTTGCTTGGCTTGCGGCCGACGGTGCAGGCGAAGACCTCCGCCGTGGATGCCAGTGCCTCCCCGCAAGGAGCGCTGGAGATGAACTCGAACATGTCCTCGTCGGAACGGTCGTCCCCGATGCAGAGCACGAAGTCCGGGCACATGTCCTTCTCCTTCAATGTTCCCAGCATGCGTCGCGCCACCAGGCCTTTGCTCACACCCTGCAAAGACAAGAGTTCCATGAGCTGTGAGGCTTCATTCGTGCCAACTGCCAAGGGAGTGAGGAGATGAAAAAGGAGAACAAGAGACTTCACCTGCGGTTTAGCTTCAACAGAGTGCACGGTGCTCTTCACCGAGACCGGTTCGTTCGTGACCACACTCTCGAGATGGTCAACGAGCTCCTTAGCTTGGCATGATCCGAAATCAGGGTCTGCATCCTCGTAGTTCCAAACGAGCACGGTGTCCCTCTCCTCGATGATTGAACCGTCTGTTGTCTCGGTGTAGAGTTCCATAACCGGCCGTGCAATCTGCATCCAGCTGCAGTCTGCAGCTGGAATGCAAGTCTCCCATTCTTCGTCCCTCTTCAACCTTACTCAGTACAACACATTTCAGGAATTAGACATCCTAGAGCTACGAAGTTTAAAAATGACGCAACAGATCATGTTAAACTTAGATTTGAATATTCCAACCACAGCAACAAAGTATCATGACATCAAGAAAATCATACAATTTCCACTTCGATTTGAATATGAGCCTATGATGTTACATACAGAAACATTTCACCGTACATGTGCCACTATATTTTTCTTTCCATAATGATATATAGTCTAATAATATTTCAAAACTAGGTTAGCTAACGTGGACTGGGAAAAACAAGTATCTGGCATGTATCTGTAAGTCTGAATGTTGTGTAGTCACCTAAGCTTGCAAGAATGTACATAGGAGTAAACCAAAGCTTAAGCCCATACCTCATGTAGTAGCCGTGCTCAGCTGCCATGCCAAGGTTCTCACAAGGAAACCACTCGTGGAGCGTGGAGCGTTTGAACCCGCTGCAAAGGAATACCGAATTTTTCTTATCCCGGCACAAGCTGTTCAGTATCTCCACCGATTTGGCAGTCGGGCTCTTATTTATCGCCTGTGGCATCAGCGTACCGTCGTAGTCAAGAAGAATTGCACGCTTCTTGGACCTCCTGTAAGCCTGAAGAATGTGCTCCATGGCAAGCTTCCTAAAGCTCAGATCAAGAGAAACCACTCTAAACCTTAGGCCGAAACCAATCCCCCAGCAACGCCGTTGCGAGTGATCCTTGCAGGTCCTCTCAAGGTCCTGAAGGAAGCTATTAGCCCAGTAGCCAACATCGTGTTTCTCCACGTAGCGGTAGTGCTTATCATGGCGTAGATTCTTCTCCTTCTCTGACAACACAAGGGCACTCTCCATAGCATCAGCCACAGCCTCAATGTTCCATGGGTTCACCCTTACGGCGCCGCTCAGTGAAGGGGAGCATCCGATGAACTCAGAGACCACCAGCATGCTCTTCTTCTGCTCTGTTTTATTCAGCTTCAGTATCCTGTCGAGCTTATCGTTGCCTTGCCGGGAGGCAACATACTCATAGGGGATCAAGTTCATGCCATCACGGACAGCGGTCACCAGGCACACCTCTGCAATGACATAGTAGGCGACGCGTTCATAGAACTGCAATGGCTGGTCGATGAGCACCACCGGTTCATACCCTGGTGCGCCGTATGCCTCGTTGATCCTCTGCACCATAGCATAAGTCTCCTCCTGCACGCCGGCAACGTCCTTCCCCCGGCCTCTCGCCGGATTCGCCACCTGCACAAGCACCAGCTTGCCGCACCATTCGGGATGCTGACGCAGCAGTTCCTCCATAGCGAGCAGCTTGAGGCTGATTCCCTTAAATATGTCCATGTCGTCGACGCCGAGCATGACGACCCTCCCGTTCCCGGTGTACGTCTCCATGAGCTCCGCGACCTTGGCCTCGGTCTCCGGCAGGGCGAGCACAGCCTTGAGCTGCTCCATGTAGACCCCGACGGGCAGGATCTTGATGCTGACCGTGCGGCCGTAGTACTCGAGGCAAATGTGGCCCCGCTTGGACTCGTAGGGGAGGCCGAGCATCCGGCCGCAGCAGGAGAGGAAGTGGCGGGCGTAGTCGAAGGTGTGGAAGCCGATGAGGTCGGAGTTGAGCAGCGCGCGGAGGAGCTCCTCGCGCACGGGCAGCGTCTTGTAGATCTCCGAGGAGGGGAACGGCGAGTGGAGAAAGAAGCCGAGCTTGATGCGGTTGAATCGCTTGCGGAGGAAAGTGGGGAGCACCATGAGGTGGTAGTCGTGCACCCAGACGAAGTCGTCGTCCGGGTTGATCACCTCCAGCACCTTGTCGGCGAACACCTTGTTGGCGGAGACGTAGGCCTGCCAGAGGAGGCGGTCGAAGCGGCCGCCGAGGTCCGGGGAGAGCGGCAGCATGTAGTGGAAGAGCGGCCAGAGGTGCTGCTTGCAGAAGCCGTGGTAGTAGCGCGCGGCGACGTCGGCCTGGAGGAAGGCCGGGACGCAGTTGTAGGTCTCGAGGAGCGCCTGCGCGACGGCGTCCTGGTCGAGCGGCGGGACGTCCTCGCGGAGGCAGCCGATGTAGATGAACTCCATGGATGGGGAGGAGGAGCTCTTCTGGAGGTGGCGGAGGAGGGAGTCCTCGTCCCAGGAGAAGGTCCACGGCTGCGACGGCGACGCCGGGGGGTGGGCGCGGATGGGGAGGTGGTTGGCGACGACGATGGTGCGCGGGCGCGGCGCCGGGGACGGCGTGGACGGGGACGCCGGGGAGTCGTCGATGAGGCCCGGGGTGGTAACCACGCTCGGGAGCCGCCGGCGGAGCGCGCCGAGCGCGGCCGGCGGTGGCCCCTGGTCCGCGGCCCCGGTGGCCAGGTCGAGGAGGTTGGAGTAGGAGCTGGACACCATGGCTTCTTACCTCCGGCGATGATTTGGGACAAAGTTTCGGATAAGAATTTGGGATTTAGGCGGAGGAAGCAGAGTTCTTGGTTCGGGAATCCAAGAACAGCGACGAATTGGGGGCGAACAGCGCGAGAATTGGGGAATTGGGAGCTTTGAATTAGGGGAAGGACCCGGCCGGTACTTGAGCACGCAGTTTTGTCGCAAGACGGTTGGAGTACTTTTTTAACAAAGGCAGAAAACCTTTTCTTCTCCTGCAAATATTCGGTGGCTATTTTCTTGTAGCTTTGGCAAGTGTGAAGCTCACCCCTCACAGTCACAGACTGGCGATCAGCAGCAAAATTCCATCAGCTCTTGCCGAGGCTGAATTCGGATGATCTGCTCGTCTGGGCAAGGAGGAAGAAGGGGATATTTAATCAGATAAATCCAGAGAAAATATCAAAGAAATACATCCTTGAGCCAGACCCAGGAGACCGCTCGGACTCGACACGATTTAACAGAGCAGAAGCTGCTGCTCATGTTGTTGTCGAAGAAGCAGAAGCCATGGATGTAGGTGCAGGGGAGGGTGGATTTATAGAGCCACCTCGCAGACAACCTCACGGCGATGTCCTCGATCGAGCTGATCAAGACGACGGAGCCAAGTGGACAAGAGAGCGACAGAGACCGCGCGTTTACCCCCAATTCTTCTCCTATTTGTTGCAAATGGATCAGAGGTGGAAGGGAACAAAAGGGATGAGAGCCTTTTCGGAGATTTCTAAGAGGAAGGTGTCTCTTTGCTTTGGTGCTTGGCCGGTGGTGCTTGGATCCTTTTGCTAGCTCCCCTCCGTCGGATATAGCTGTTGAAGCAAACTGGGGAACGGAGATATTGGTGGCCGTCCGTCGCTGATTCCTTTTACGTATATACCAAGGGCAAAAATCTGGAAGCGGTAAGTCTTTTTTCCAGACACTAACATGAGATCAATTTAGTTAGTGTCTGGAAAATTAAGTCGTCATCTAAATTCGATTCATTTTGTGCTCCCTATTTTTTTCAAGCGCAAAAGCAGGAAATATGAGAGACACTAACTAAATTGATCTACATGAGAGATTTGGTAATATGGAAAATCCATAGATGAATGAATGTACAAATAGGTTACGGAGAAAAGGAAATATCAATAGATTTTATTAAAATTCATCTACTTTAACTTTTAAAAACATTATCATTTAAAATGTGTCAAACTCACATCGTTTTGAATCTATGCATGTCAAAATAACCATAATTGTCTAAAACATCATGTATTTTGAAACGAAAAAGTAAATGAAAGGAAAAAAATACGAACATAAAATAAAATAAAATAAAATGTTCAATAATTTTGACATACATAAGATGATGCCCTCGAGGGTGACCGTGCTAGTTGGTCTAGAAGAATAAAAATATTTCCATAGACCGCATCGACTTGTATCACATAAATACACTTGACCAAGTTGTATACGGCCTCGATTATTTTTTAAAATAGGAGAATATTTCATTTTACCAAGGAACCATGAATCCATTCCCTTAAAAAGAAACCAGTGTCCCACGAATTTCGTGCAAGACAGGTTCAAGGTAAGGCACATATCTGCAGCCGTATGGACATCTTTATCAAGGGTAGGGGTATGGAGGTGGCGGCTTGCCAAATGGTGGTGTCAACACATGAGAGTTGAGATTTGGTGGTGCTTCTCAAGTACCGAGTCTTGAGCTCCGACGTGAAAATATTTTGGTCTGACATTTAGTTGTTATACCTGCAATGGCGGTGCTTAGCCATCTTAACCTTGTCAAAGACATTGCATGGAAATTGCTTAGAATTACTTTTCGGGCTGAAAACACATGATCCAGTTTTTATTGGCCAGAGCCGGTGACGGCGGCGCTTATGTGTCGTTCTTTTGGAAAACCTCAATGCGTAGAGTTTCTCTAAATATTGCCTTTAATCGAAAAACTACCAGAAAACCATATATGTCACTCTAGCCGCATGCAAGTTCCAATCTTCCTCAGCTCTCACCACTGAATACTACTACTCCGTACTAGCTTAGCTAGGAGTAATTTTAGTTAGCACACTAGCACCGGAATCTACACCAGTGTTCTATCAATCCCGGTCAAAACTAGGACTTTCCGTGCGGGAGATGTCCCTCTGTATTGCATTCCTACGCCCCAATCTTATAGGAAATTCAACATCAACCCTAGCCTCTTTTTAAAACTCATTCGCGTGGATCGAGACACTTTTTTGTGTTTTTCTTGTGTTCCATCCAATCGACCATTTCTACGGTTTTTCTCTGTTTTGTAATCCTCTGTTTTGCACATGTAGTCCTATCAAATTCTCGTGTTTTTCCAATTTCTCTATTTTCTAATCCTGTGATCCAAAGAAGCCCTAAAAAGAAACTGGTGTCCCATGAATTTCGTGCAAGACAGGTTCAAGGTAAGGCACATATCTGCAGCCGTATGGACGTCTTTATCAAGGCTATGGGTATGGAGGTGGCGGCTTGGCAGATGGTGGTGTCAACACATGAGAGTTGAGATTTGGTGGTGCTTCTCAAGTACCTAGTCTTGAGCTTCGAAGTGAAAATCTTTTGATCTAACCTTTATGAAAGGACAATGATGTCGCCTAGAGGGGGGGGGTGAATAGGCGATTAAAACTTTTTTGGTTTAGGCTTGATAATTGCGGAATAAAACTAGGTGTTTAAATTAACAAGCCAATAACCTAAATAAACTAGGCTCACCTATATGCACCAACAACTTATGCTAAGCAAGACAAGTAACAAGGTGATAGCAATATAGAATACTTCAAGCACGAAGGCTATCACAATGTAAAGTGCATAAGTAAAGAGCCCGGGTATAGAAATAACCGAGGCACGCGGAGACGAGGATGTATTCCCGAGTTCCTCCTTTTTAGGGGAGTACGTCTCGTTGGAGAGGTGTGAACCAACACAATGGTTCAACAACCACAAAGGTTTCACCTTCTTCTCCGATGAACCGCACCACAAAGGTTTGGTTCACCTTCCACTGTCGGAATCCTTCGAGGCGGAAATCCGGAGCCTTTCAACAACGATCCGGGGCACAACCCACAACGGGATTGGGGACTCCCGAACAGCTACAAGTGACCACACAAGGGTCTCAACCACCGCACGGGCGTCTAGGGTCCAAAGACCCAAGAGTAACAAGTTCACAAGCTTTCAACTTCCACGAATCCTCGTGGAGAGCACAAACCGATGCAACGAAGCAATGGCAAGAGCACAAGTGCTCAAATCCTTCATTCTCAAATCCCACCACAAGCAACTAATGCTTATGGGGGAAGGAGAGAGGAAGAACAACGAAGAACACAACAAATGGAACTTTAAGAACTAGATCGAAAGGGTTCCCTCACCTAGAGGAGAGATGGATTGGTGGAAAAGTAGATCTAGATCTCCTCTCTCTTTTCCCTCAAAGATATGCAAGAATCATGGGAGGAATTGAGAGAGAGGCAAGCTTTGCAAGGTCAACAATGGTGGGGGAGAGAGAGAAAATCATGCTGGGCAAAGCTAAAGAGCTGGAGGTAGGTGGAGGGGTATTTATACCCCTCCCAAAAATCTGGCCGTTGGAGAAACAGGGGACCGGATATTTCGGTCCAAGTTGGGGCCGGAATATCCGCCCCCCGGAATATCCGGCCTAGAAAACAAAAGGTCCGGCCTAAAATGTCCGGTTTTACCAGAGGCTCGCATTCGGGGCTCGAAACGAGGTAAAAACACTTTTTAGGGGGCCGGATATTCCGCCCCCCGGATATTCCGGTTGACAGAAACAGAGATACGAAAACAGCAATATCTTTTTCATCCGGACTCCGTTTTCGATGATCTTGGGCTCGTTGGAATCGTAACGAAGAGCACAATAAGATCATGCGGAGAAACGTCATAGTCCAACAATGGAGGATAAAACCAAATGGGGAAAGGTTAGACCTCTCGATAAAAGAACAACTGATAAAACCTCCAAACCAAAACCGCAATATGTTTGTCATCCGGACTCCGTTTTCTATGATCTTGGGCTTGTTAGAAGATACTCACAAGCTCTACAAGATTATGCATATACACATCATAGTCCATCATGTGAGGAGGAAACCACAAGTAGAGAGTTTGACCTCTCTTAGAAAAGACAAACCGGTAAAACCTCAAACATCAAAAACGCAACAAGATATTCGAATAAAATCCGTTTTAATGAACTAGAGCTTGGTATGGAGATGAACACAAGCTCTAAATCCTCACATGGATGAAAGCTCAATAAGAACCAAGAAAGATGATATGCCAAGTATGCAAAGGTTAGAGCTCTCCACAAGATGCGATCAAGTTACTCAATTGAGAGCTTCTCTTTATAGTACGCCGTCTATCCTATAACCCGGTCTCCGAACTAACAACATGAGACCGGTAAAATAGAAACCCTATCAAGATCATACCTTTGCCTTGCGCATTCCAGTTGAGCTAGATGATGACGATCTTGACTCCTCAAGTTAGAACATCTTTCTTGATTGTGCTTGCTAGTACATGCTTGATGAAGACTTCTCCAAATACTCCCCCATACACCATGATGGGAGAACCTTGCTAATCTCCGTCTTCATGAATCCACTTGATCTTCTTATCTTGATATCTATGATGGCTTGGAGATAACATGGATGTTATCTCAATCTTCTTTTCCAAACCATGCTTGCAATAAGCTCAACTCTTCACATGACCATTCTTCATATAAACTCTTGGATAGAACCTTGGTCATCATGTAATCTTCTAGAGTTCAACACTTGAACTCCAATCTTTTCTTATGGACAAGATCTAGAGGAATATCTCAATGCAAACATTAGTCCATAAGGATTATCATTAATTACCAAAACCACCCATGGGGCAATGATGACTCCCAAGTGCAGGAGATCAATTGTAGTACCTTTCAATTAGAAAAGGTTGTCGAACCCACGAGGAGCTGAAGGTATTGGTTAGCAAGATTGATAAATAAAACAATAAAAGATGCAACTGTTTTTGGTATTTTTGGTTGTATAGTTGCAATGCAGAAAATAAACAGTAGCAAGTCAAAGCTCTCAAAGAGAGAAAGCCCAATCCTCTTATGTGCAAGAGGACAAGCTCAAGTGATGTGTAACTTATATGTGGAAAACGTTCCCGAGGGCGGCATGGATATTGCTAGGCATAGAGATTTATTAAACAACACGTTGAATATCTTGTCAAGTTTTAATCTTCTTTGGACGGAGCCATTATTAGGTATAGCTAAATAAATAAACTACAACCCCTTATGATGGATCATGTGGCCAAGTAAATGACTGCACAAGAATTATTAAGACATAAAGTCCCACCATAGCATTACACTCTAAGGTCCCCGATACTAATACCCTCATAATATAACTTCATGATTCGGTCCCAGGTTTACATGTCCTCCCAAGTCTCCTCAATTCATTATACTACGGTGTTCTCCTATGAGCCCATAAAGGTGAAGTGTTGTGCAGTCGACGTTCGCACAACACCATCATAGAATCACATAAAAGATAAACTCTTGACAAAATACCAACACATGTTATATATAAATCATTGCCAATTCATCCTATGCCCTCAGGAACATATGGGAACTACTCACAACGTGCAAACATGATAATATTCAGTGGCATAAGTGGTACAACACAATCTGAAAATATAACTTCACCACCAAATAATGACAAGTACTCAATCACTAACATGAATAGTAGCACAAGACAAGTATCTAGGGTATAGCAACTCTCAAACTACGAGGGGAACGGAGTGGATCACGGAGATGATGATGGAGATGGTGCTGGTCTTGGTGATGGTGATGGTGTAGAGGCCTCCTCCCACGCCAAGGAGGAGAGGTGATGACGATGACGATGATTTCCCCCTTCTCCGGAGCTCCGGAGCAGCAGGATCTGATCCCCCTCGGAGGGAATCAGGAGTTTCGCCGCCGCGGCCTCGGATGGACTTGGAAAAATTAGGGCGTAACTTTTCGGGGAGGACGAAGGCGTCGATAAAAAGCCCCAGGCGAGGAGGTGCCCGAGGCCCCACTTAGTGGGTCCCACGCGGCCAGGTACTTGGGCCGCGTGGGCCCACCCCTTTTGGGCCTCGTGGCTCTCCTCTCTTCGGTCTTCTTCCCTCTGCCTTTCTCCGATGAAAAACCAGCTGGTATTTTCCCTTTTATTATTTGAGTCCTGTAGCTCCTGAAACATTAAAACAAGAAAAAGGAGGTTTTCTGCCTCCCAGAAATTAAATACCAAAAATAGGGACTTTGTATGAAAGTCCCATAAATCATCTAAAACATGTAAAAACAATGATATAACAATGCAAATAACATTCTAATATGATACTAAAAGTTGTATAAATGATGATATAAAATGCACGTATCAACTCCCCCAAGCTTAAACCTTTACTCGTCCTCGAGTAAGTAAGGACATAGATCATTACATGCATCAATGGACTTATGGTTGATAAATAAATACGAGCATTGTATCATCATCATATTCAGTTGCAATGTAAGATTAATGAACTAAAACTCATACACATGAGGGCAACATAAGTAGAAGCTCTAGCAATCACCCCTTACTTTTGAAAGCAAATAACCATTGTATGTTGGACAATTGAATCATACTATTTTTCACATGCTTTTGCTCTATAATGGCCATAGAGTATTGATGAAAATCTGAATATAAAAGGTGGACACTTTGGAAAGATATATATATATATGAGTAGAGGTAAAGCATGAATAAGTTTCATCTAACTTCTGAACTTCTCTACTTAAGTCAGTGATTGTAATATGGTAATCCTTGGTGTCAAGCTCTCATTCCCCTATCATAGCATCTTGAATGATTAAGTTTAAAGTGAAAGCAATATGAGTAGTGTGCTTGACAAAGTACAGGTTGAAAGTCTCATGCCCCTTGAATACAAGTACCTACTCCATGTGTTACTCAACTTGGAAAACAAAGCAAGTTCAAGTTAAATATCATTGTAAGTAATAATAGTATCATTAAGAGCGTCAACTGGGGTACCTCTTGTCCCAGGATATGGAACAAGCCCATATCAAAATGACAAGACAAACAAACATAATGAACAATCTCAACACCCTTTTTATTTACCATTGGATAGCTTTTTATTGTAAGGTGTATCACAGAAGGTTCACCATAGCATGTAAGTAAATTTCCACCATGAATGATGCATGGCTTAGATTAGCGGCCCAGGCGTCTCTCTAACCATTTATACAAACTCATTTAAACTCACTTCATTTCCTCATTTATTTCACCCATGGTAAGCATCCATAAACAAAAGTACATGATATCAACTAAATGAGATGATGTGCAATGTTGAAAGCTTGCCATGTGACAGCACATATGAGCTAACTCTCAACCAAAGACATTTGTCAAGCCCACAACATCATAATTTTAATCACAATGGGTCATTTTTATTATGCAATGAAAGTAAAGTGTGCATCAAGTTCGTGAGAGCTATAACCAACTTTTCCCATAACAATCAATAACATAAGCATTTTAATTCAGAGGTATAGATAACAAAATATCATGATAAACATACTCGGAATAGCATAAAGCTAATAGGTAGATATGGTGGACTCACTGGAAAAACTTTGGTTGAAGGTGTTGGAAACAAGTTTTTACTTGTTGGAATTTTTGGGCTAGCAAGAGGGAGAAAGTTGACCATCTAAATGCATGCATGAGTGTCCATAGAACTAACCATTTCTTTACTCATTTTATAATGGGGTGATTCTACAATTATCCAACATACTCAAGTTAATTAGGTTCAAGGCAAGATGTGACTGAAACTTCTAAATATGCCACGCTCATTTGCATGAGTGTTACCCATAAATCTCCAAGCAAGGGAATCATGGATGACACCATACTTTCATATTCATTGATAAACCACAAGATAGAGATACATGATAATGCTCCATGAGCTCACACACGCCTAAGAGATATTGATAACTAAACGATAAAAGCAAAACACACCATGACTAGATAGATATGATAAACTAGTAGAGATAAAGACTAGATGGAACTCCCCCAAGCTTGACGTCTTGCTAGAACCACTTCTGCTCTTTCTTCTTGTCTTCATAATAATTATCTTCAAGTTTTCCAACAATGCTCATCATAAGGTTGTAGGCTTTTTCAAACTCCCTTGCAGCTTCTCCCAGTTTTTCCATGAGATTCTTCTCCACCGTCTCCTTGCAAGGCTTCCACTCCGGGCTTGGTACTTTAACATTAGGGATCTTACGATCCCATTCACCAGGATAGTTCTCTTGGGTGGCACGCTTGAATTCCCTGTCAATAAGAGTAGAAACCACGTTTTTGCTAGCAAGTGCGTGCCTAGGAGCCTTCCCTCCTGTGCTCATGCGAGCCGTCTGCCTCTTGTTTCCAAGAGACACGTTCACCCTCACACCAGCAACGGAGATAGGAGAAGGTGGTGCTGTTGCAATAGGTGCGATGTCGACGAAGGGCTTGTATTCTTTCTCTTCCGCTTCCTCCTTCTCCATCTCCTCCTCGTCGGGCTTGTAGTCTTCATCATCCGAGTAGTCCTTCCTCTTCCTATTCCTTCTCCATATGGACGTGGGGCTGTTGCCCTCGAGTTCATCATCATCATTGTCCATGGAGGAGCATTGGAAGGAGTCTCCCGAAGACATAGCTAAAAACCTGACAGGCAAAACAGCAAAAGCAAAGATCGCTCGAGAACGCTCGGTGCGAGATTAGATCAACGAAAAGGGGTATATATTGACGGTTTTAGGTCAAGACGAAGCGTCGGAGTCGAAAACGAGACGGAACGGGACTCCGAGGGGCAAAAGGAGTGGTCCCACGCGGCCCAAGATTCTGGGTCTCCGCTTCGTCCAGTTTTCTTGTCCCACACGTTAATTTCCATAAAAAATGACTTCCGTAAAATTTTACGCAATTCCGAGAAACTTTCCAACACAAAAGTTACCTATTATTGATTTTGGGTTTCTGAAACTGCAAAATTCTTCGCAATTACCTCCTCCGGTGTCTTTAAATTCAACTCCTCCACCTTTCCGATGAAGCTCTTCCTGCAATATAATGTTTAAGGCGTTGTCCATTGACTACATGAGGTTTACCTTTCATATCACCGTGAAGACGGATAGCTCCTGAACGGTACACCTCCTGTATCACTAATGGTCCCTGCCACTTTGAAGCTAACTTTCCTGCAGAAAACTTGAAACGAGAATTGTACAATAAAACTTGATCACCTACTTTGAATTCTTTTCTCTTAATTTTCTTGTCATGCCAAATTTTAACTTTCTCTTTAAACATTCTAGCACTTTCATAAGCTTCGTTTCTCCATTCATCAAGTAGGTTTAAATCAAGAATTCTCTTCTCTCCGCAGTCTTAAAATCAAAGTTCAATTGTTTAATAGCCCATCTAGCATTATGTTCTAATTCAACAGGTAAATGACAAGCTTTTCCATAAACCATTCTATAAGGAGACATTCCCATAGGATTTTTAAAAGCAGTTCTATAAGCCCATAATGCATCATTAATTTTAGTTGGCCAATCAGATCTAGACTTATTCACTGTCTTCTCCAAAATGAGTTTAATTTCCCTATTACTTAATTCAACTTGTCCACTTGTTTGAGGGTGATAGGGAGATGCAATTCTATGGTTAACATCATATTTTGCCAATGTTTTTCTAAGAATACCATGCAAGAAATGAGAACCACCATCAGTAATTAAAAACCTAGGAACACCAAACCTGGGGAAAATGATGTCCTTGAGCATCGTCATTGCTGTGGCATGATCTGCACTCTTGGTTGGAATTGCTTCCACCCACTTTGTAACATAATCCACTGCAACCAAAATGTGAGTATGCTTTGTCTTTGACTCTGGGAAAGGCCCCATAAAGTCAAAGCCCCAAACATCAAATGGCTCAAGTGGCAAAGAATAATTCATAGGCATTTCATTTCTCCTACCAATATTTCCTACTCTTTGACATTTATCACAAGATTTAACATATTCAGCACAATCCTTAAATAAAGTAGGCCAATAGAAACCAGATTGTAATACCTTTGCACCTGTACGATCTCCTGCATGATGCCCTCCATAGGACTGTCATGACAATCTCTTATAATAGCCTGTTGTTCATGCTCAGGTACACAACGTCTAATAATACCATCCACACTTTTCTTATAAAGGAAAGGATCATCCCAAAAATAATGTCTAAGATCATAAAAGAATTTCTTTCTTTGTTGAAAAGTGAAGTGTGGAGGTAAAACTTTACCAACAATAAAATTTGCATAGTTGGCAAACCATGGAGATGCAACTTTAGCACTAGAAACATTAACAATTGCAAGTTGTTCATTAACAAAGCTATCATTAATAGGAATAGGATCATCAGGTATATTTTCCATTCTAGAAAGATGATCAGCTACTTGATTATCTTCCCCTTTCCTATCAACAATGTGTAAATCAAATTCTTGCAATAGAAGTACCCATCTTATTAATCTAGGCTTAGCATCTTTCTTATGCATTAAGTATTTAATGCAGAATGATCAGTATGCAATGTGACTTTCGAATCAGTAATATAAGGTCTAAACTTGTCACAAGCAAATAGCACTGCTAAAAATTCTTTTTCAGTTGTGGCATAATTCCTTTGAGCAGCATCAAGTGTTCTACTAGCATAATAAATGACATTCAGTTTCTTATCAACACGTTGGCCCAAAACAGCCCCAACTGCATAATCACTAGCATCACACATAATTTCAAAAGGCAATTTCCAATCAGGAGGTTGAATAATAGGAGCACTTATTAAAGCATTCTTCAAAATATTAAAGGACTCAATGCAATCATCATTAAAAGAGAAAGGAACATCCTTTTGCAAAAGATTGGTTAGGGTTTTGATATTTTGGAGAAATCTTTAATAAACCTACGATAAAAACCTGCATGCCCAAGAAAACTTCTTATACCTTTGATGTCCCTTGGGTATGGCAGCTTTTCAATAGCTTCTATCTTTGCTGGGTCAACTTCTATTCCTTTCCAGAAATCTTATGCCCAAGAACAATACCTTCAGTAACCATGAAGTGACACTTCTCCCAGTTTAAAACTAAGTGTTGGTCTTCACAACGCTGCAAAACTTTGTTAAGGTTGAACAAGCAATTATCGAAGGAAGTACCATACACAGAAAAATCATCCATAAAACTTCCATTATCTTTTCAATATAATCAGCAAATATAGCATTCATGCATCTTTGAAAAGTAGCAGGAGCATTACATAACCGAATGGCATTCTCCTATAAGCAAATGTACCATATGGGCAAGTAAAAGTGGTCTTTTCTTGATCATCCTTATGGACAGGAATTTGTGAGAAACCTGAATAACCATCTAAATAGCAAAAGTGAGAGTGTTTAGATAACCTTTCTAACATTTGATCAATAAATGGCAATGGGTAATGATCTTTACGAGTTGCTTTATTTAACTTCCTGAAATCAATACACATCCTATAACCAACAACAGTACGTTGAGCCACAAGTTCATCCTCATCATTTGGAACAACAGTCATTCCACCCTTTTTAGGAACACAATGAACAGGACTAACCCACTTACTATCAGCTATGGGATAAATGATACCAGCTTCAATAAGTCTTATTACCTCTTTCCTTACCACTTCTTCATTTTTGGATGGAGACGGCGTTGATAATCAACAACAGGTTTTGCATCCTCTTCCAAATTAATTTTATGCATACATAGAGCTGGGCTTATACCTTTAAGATCATCAAGAGAGTATCCAATGGCTGGTCGGTGAGCTTTAAGCACATCAAGTAATTTCTCTTCTTCTTCAGCTGAAAGGTTAGCACTAATAATGACAGGATATATGCTCTTCTCATCCAAATATGCATATTTCAGATTTGTAGGCAAAGGTTTAATTCAAACTAGGATCCCCTTTAGGTGGTGGTAGCACTCCTAAATTATCAGGTGGGATATGCAATTGTAATTGTGGTGGTTGTTGCCATAATATTTGTTCTAAAGCATCTTTTCCTCATCATTAAATGGTTCATCTTGATTAAGCATATAACGTTCTACAACATCTGTTGAAGCTACAGCTATATGTGCAAGAGTTTCAATTATATCTTCAGAAATTGGCTCTTTCACAACATGTTTATCAGCAAATTTGGAAAAGTTGAACTCAAGTTTTTCACCAGCACATTTAATAAACACTTTCTCTTTAGGCAAATTAATTTCAGCACCAACAGTGTTTAAGAAAGGTCTACCAAAAATGATAGGACAAAATGAATCTTGAGGACAACCAAGCACAATAAAATCAGCAGGATATTTTATTTTGCCAACCAATACTTCAACATCTCTAACAATTCCAAATGGACTAATATAATCTTTATTAGCAAGTTGAATTGTCATACCTGTCTCTTCCATAATGATAGGATCAATATCAGGCTTGATTTCAAGATAAAGAGAATATGGAATGACACTAATACTTGCTCCAATATCACATAGACCATGATAACTTGAAGTCCCAATAGAGCATGATATAACAGGTTTACCAACTTTGGCCGAATTACCTTTGATGACTTTAGTAGCATCTTCACATAAATAAACATCAACAGGGTCTTCTTCATTTAATTGTTTGATAATTGAAATTTGACTGTTGACTTCCACCTGTTCATAAGGCTGAGAACATCTTCTTTTACTCTTGTTAGTAACAGCAATAAGTAAATTCTCCTTAACTTGGTTTGGATATGGAGGTGGTTCAACATACTCTCAATTGTCACAGATGACACTGGTTCTGCCTGTTTAATAACTTTAGGAACAACAATAGATTGTTTAACAGGTTCAACATAAACTTCAAACCACTTTGAGGAACACAGATATGCTCAGCAAAACCTTTAGCTATCTCAATTATAACATAAGGATCAAGATTAAAAGTATCACTCAGATTTTTAAACAAATAGAAGTAGAGAATTCTCTACACATGAATATCCATAATCAAAATAGGCTCATTACCTTTATCAAGATCCCAATGACTAGTATTTTCAGAAATAGTCTCCAATAAATTCCATGCTTCTTCTTCAGTATTATTAGTAAAACTTCCACCAGATGAATTATCCAGAATTTCCTTGTGCTTCGAGGTAGCCTCACATAAAAGTTTATCAATATAAGTTTCCTTGTAAGATCATGACAAGGATTCTTGCGAAGGAGTTCCTTTAACCTCCCCCAAGCTTGAGTAATACTCTCTCCCAGATGTGGCCAGAAATTAAATATATAGCAGCGGTTCTCATAAGCTTCTTTAGGAGTAAAATATTTAAGAAAGAAAACCTTCCTCAAGATATTCCATTCAATAGCAACCTCTTCATCAAGAGACCTGTACCAATCACGAGCATTACCAGATAAAGACAAATATAATAACTTCCTTTTTACCTGATCTTCAGAAATACCAGGAAGTCTAAATAAACCACATATGTCTTCAAAACTCCATGTGTTCACGTGCAGACTTAGTTCCATCACCTGTAAATGGATTTTTCATAACTCTTTTAACATGACCAATGGGAATTTTAAATCCCACTTTAGGTATCTCAGACACAGTAGTTTCAACCACTTTAGGAGTAGTGGCATAAGCACTTTCATATAGAGCAAGATGCAGCGAGGAACGATTCATAAATGCCATAGTAACAATGAGATAGAGATAAAACAGCTTTCAAGTTTCCTTACCAAACTTCTTACCAATAGCGCTACGCTCCCCGGCAACGGCGCCAGAAAAGTATCTTGATGACTCCCAAGTGCAGGAGATCAATTGTAGTACCTTTCAATTAGAAAAGGTTGTCGAACCCACGAGGAGCTGAAGGTATTGGTTAGTAAGATTGATAAATAAAACAATAAAAGATGCAAGTGTTTTTGGTATTTTTGGTTGTATAGTTGCAATGCAGAAAATAAACAGTAGCAAGTCAAAGCTCTCAAAGAGAGAAAGCCCAATCCTCTTATGTGCAAGAGGACAAGCTCAAGTGATGTGTAACTTATATGTGGAAAACGTTCCCGAGGGCGGCATGGATATTGCTAGGCATAGAGATTTATTAAACAACACGTTGAATATCTTGTCAAGTTTTAATCTTCTTTGGACGGAGCCATTATTAGGTATAGCTAAATAAATAAACTACAACCCCTTATGATGGATCATGTGGCCAAGTAAATGACTGCACAAGAATTATTAAGACATAAAGTCCCACCATAGCATTACACTCTAAGGTCCCCGATACTAATACCCTCATAATATAACTTCATGATTCGGTCCAGGTTTACATGTCCTCCCAAGTCTCCCTCAATTCATTATACTACGGTGTTCTCCTATGAGCCCATATAGGTGAAGTGTTGTGCAGTCGACGTTCGCACAACACCATCATAGAATCACATAAAAGATAAACTCTTGACAAAATACCAACACATGTATATATAAATCATTGCCAATTCATCCTATGCCCTCAGGAACATATGGGAACTACTCACAACGTGCAAACATGATAATATTCAGTGGCATAAGTGGTACAACACAATCTGAAATATAACTTCACCACCAAATAATGACAAGTACTCAATCACAAACATGAATAGTAGCACAAGACAAGTATCTAGGGTATAGCAACTCTCAAACTACGAGGGGAACGGAGTGGATCACGGAGATGATGATGGAGATGGTGCTGGTCTTGGTGATGGTGATGATGTAGAGGCCTCCTCCCACGCCAAGGAGGAGAGGTGATGACGATGACGATGATTTCCCCCTTCTCCGGAGCTCCGGAGCAGCAGGATCTGATCCCCCTCGGAGGGAATCAGGAGTTTCGCCGCCGCCGCGGCCTCGGATGGACTTGGAAAAATTAGGGCGTACTTTTCGGGGAGGACGAAGGCGTCGATAAAAAGCCCCAGGCGAGGAGGTGCCCGAGGCCCACTTAGTGGGTCCCACGCGGCCAGGTACTTGGGCCGCGTGGGCCCACCCCTTTTGGGCCTCGTGGCTCTCCTCTCTTCGGTCTTCTTCCCTCTGCCTTTCTCCCGATGAAAAACCAGCTGTGTATTTTCCTTTTATTATTTGGGTCCTGTAGCTCCTGAAACATTAAAACAAGAAAAAGGAGGTTTTCTGCCTCCCAGAAATTAAATACCAAAAATAGGGACTTTGTATGAAAGTCCCATAAATCATCTAAAACATGTAAAAACAATGATATAACAATGCAAATAACATTCTAATATGATACTAAAAGTTGTATAAATGATGATATAAAATGCACGTATCAGGCAACACATGTACTTTCACTTTATTTGTTATACCTGTGCATGGAAATTGCTCAGAGTTACTTTCTGGCTGAAAAACACATGATCTACTCTCTCCGATCGGAAATGGCCTAAATAAGGATGCATCTACACACTAAAATATTTCTAGATACATCCGTATTTAGATAAATCTGTGCCAATTATTTCCGATCGGAGGGAGTAATTTTTATTGGCTGGAGCCGGTGACGGCGGCGCTTACTTGTCGTTCTTTTGGAAAACCTCACTGCCTAGATTTTCTCTAAATATTGCATTTTATCGAAAAAAACAGAAAACCATAT
This sequence comes from Poa pratensis, assembly GCA_947311845.1. Taxonomy (NCBI): domain Eukaryota; kingdom Viridiplantae; phylum Streptophyta; class Magnoliopsida; order Poales; family Poaceae; genus Poa; species Poa pratensis. The sequence continues at coordinate 30,299,792 of CAMZMU010000076.1, read as the reverse complement.
CTATAACTCTAGCCACTTCCAAGTTACAATCTTCCTCAGCTCTCACCACTGAATATTACTACTGCGCACTAGCTTAGCTAGGAGTAATTTTTATTAGCACACTAGCACCGGAATCTACACCAGTGTTCTATCAATCCCGGTCAAAACTAGGACTTTCCGTGAGGGAGATGCCCCTCACGCTTTCGGACATACTTAGTGCGTGCTCTTTGTGCTCCCGGAACGTTAATTAATCCATGTGGATTCCAGTAAAAATGTGGATGCCCAAATGACTCCCTTGCCCCTTGTACCTTTATTATTAACCGAGTGTTTTGTCATGTCGTAAAATAGAGCTGCTGGTGATTTACTCGTATTCGTACCGCGTCGTACCTTTCGACAGTAGAGTTCCTCGATCTATGCTCGGGGTGGTACTGTTATGCGTGACGATTCAATAATGTTATTTTTTGAACTGCCAATAATGTTATTCTTGAGATGCCAATAATAATTCTTAGATGTGCAAAAAGGCTCGGTGGACCACCTTGTGTTCTTAATCGATGGCCGGCAAATCTCCTCTTTTCTGATCCAGGTAGATCTTGGTAGCAAATGTTATTCGTCCCAATCCGCAAACCATTGTAGATAAACAGGAATTTGACTCCCAAAGGGCACCAACAAAACCTAGACTAATCATCTTGTTGCAATAGGTTACTTGCATATCAGCATATGCATCGATTCCCTCATGATTGAAAATAAAAGGAGTAAACTGTAATTCGACAACTTGTCCAAATTATAGTACTCGTATCTCGTACTAGTACAGTCCAGCAGTACGGGACTGAGATGTAAAACGGCCGTTATCCTGTTCCTCCGGGTCAACTCGACCGGACCAAGGCGATAAGATTCATTCAGCCATTAATAATCTTGTTACCGGCAACCTTTTTTCCCTGGGCCCTTCTGCCCTGTGAGACCGTGGAGCAAGCAGGCACCGTGCCCTTCTGTGGCTGGGCACGAGCGCCTCCTGTCCCGTGCCTCCGCCGCCGCGCCCGCCAAAAGACTGGCGAGCACACGACATCAATTAGTACTCCTATCAATCATGGTCTGCAAGACTGAGCTAATTTTTTTAAATAATACGTGAAATTTATTTAATTCTGGAATAATACGTGTTTTTATTTTTTTTCAAAAATAGAATCCAATCGTCCTTGGCGAAGTCAACAGTGGCTAATCGGTATTGGCGAAGACGACTAGGGGCTAATCGGCATTGGCTAAGCCGATTGATGGCTGGCGGGCAGCTCTCTTGATCGGGCACGCGTAGTTGCAGCTGCTGGGGTCGTGCTATGTACGTGCCTGGCGTGGGCCGAGCTGGAGCGACCGCACGGCCACCTTCCGCAGCCTCCGCCGGCCCTTACTCTTCGGCGGCTCGGGCTGCTGGTCCTCCTCCGCCGCCGCGCGAGTGGCTAGGGCGGCCGCGGATCGCATGGACCTGACCAGACGTAGCAAGCGCTCGTCGACCTCGAGCCTGCGCGTACAGGATCCATGTGTGGCACGCCACCACGCACGCACGGCACGCTGGCGCACGGCGGCACCCACGGACGGCACGCACGCACGGCACACTGGCGCACGGCGGCACGCACGGACGGCACGGCGGCATGCATGCACGGCGGCACGCACGCACGCACGCACGCACGGCACGCACGCACAGCACGCCGGCGAACAGTGACACGCACGCACTTGTCGGCTTAGCCAATGCCGATTAGCCCCTAGTCGTCTTCGCCAATGCCGATTAGCCCCTGTCGTCTTCGCCATGGACGATTGGATTCTATTTTTGAAGAAAAATAAAAACGCGTATTATTTCCAGAATTAAATAAATTTCACGTATTATTTTTAAAAAATTGGCCAAGACTGACTGGAACCTGATCCAGCAGGACGAATCGATCCTGTCTGCTGCTCGATCACGGTGGAGATCTATCTGCAACGCTTTTCTCCGTTACTAAAAATAAACCGTTCTCCCGTACGTACGTGTGAATGGACCGACGCCGCTCATCACGTCAACGTCATCGGCTGGAACTGGAAGCGCACGAACAAAAAGGAGTACCGGTGGAAACCCCATGATCGAGAAGGACTGTAGCCTGCAGTGGAGCCACTTGAACAACCCTCTCGCCGCTTCTTTTCACAAAAGGGAAAATGCAAGCGTGCGCTGGTGCACAGGTGCAAGCGTGCGTGCTGTTTTCAGCAGGTTGGGTCTCCTTGTCAAGGTCGGGTCCTGGTCCTCTGGTCAGGTCAGATCAGACCAGCTGGTGCCGCTGGCTTTCCAATAATTAGAGTGGTTGATTTTTTTCTCGGGTTCCAGTGTTCTTGGCTGTAATCCGGTCCACAAAAAACCTGCAGTGTAGTGCTAGTGACTGCGAGTCTGCGATGAGCTTAATTGTCGTGGGTGCGATGTGCTTAATTGTGGAAATTGCAATCAACCTAACCGGCAGCTCGGCTGGCTCTGTTAGAGTATAATACGGTTTAGATATATGGACGTGGCTAGGGAGTGCGCGGGCACTGTTTGGTCTTAGGCGGTGCCCCACCCGAAAATAGAAAAGGTGCAGTTTCACGTCTGTACTTTCCGTAAAAGGAAATACTGGTCCCCACGTGGCCACGTTCCATCCTCACCCTGTCCAGCAGGCCAGCACGCACGGCACTAGCAAATCGCAAAGTCTTATCAGTTACTGGTCCCCCACGTGGCCACGTTCCATCCTCACCCTGTCCAGCAGGCCAGCACGCACGGCACTAGCAAATATCTCTGTCTTTCTTCTTGCCCAGTCTGGCCCCATTTTTGGGTTGCATACGGAAATACAAGTACAGAAAAACAAAAAAACTCCATGTCGACCGGCAGTTTATTACATTAGCAGAAAAACAAAGCAAAAGATCCCTAATAAGCAGGAGCTGCTGATTGTTACAGCTTCTTCCGGTACTACCGAATTTCATTAACATGCCCAGCATGTAACTTATGATGCAAAAGCAAATGGAGAAACACAAAAAAGATCGAAAAATAACAGCTGCATGTAATTTCCTGATGCATCCCCATTGATCCCAATATGTAATTTTAGTGTAAGTATCCGGATCACCGTTTTACACGCATGAGAAAAGAAAACTTGATTCCTCATCTGTTTTCATTGACAGACTCGTAGAAAAATATCCCAAGAAAGGCATAAAAATATAGCTTGATGTACTTTCTAAAATGTTAGTACTTGTTGTAACAAAAAAGAAGCCATGCATGTAAGAAACCTGGGGGGATAGGAACCTCACAGTTTTGTACATGGCTGAATATGATAGCATAACAGATACACAGAACCATTTCAAAGCATAATATGCATGTAAGAAAATCCCAGAACAAAGACATAATCATGTAGAATCTCACAAATCTGTGCATGGCAGAAACAAAGTAGGGTAGATAGTGCCAATGTAACACACCCTCCAAGCACAGACATGATGCAAAAAAAGAGGATTGTAACTAGAAAACTGAATCAACATCATCGAAAACTCTTGTGGAGTTATAATAGCAGCATGTACTTTGCCAAGTTTATGCTCAACCGAAGTGTAGAGCACCATGGTTTGATCTTTTGATGATGAAGTACATAAAACCCTGCCGTGTAAATGTAACAAATAACAAAAAATACAGTTAGGTGATGTTCGTCTTCATGAAAATACAATTAGGATCCTAGTTCATGTCATATTGAACAAACAATTTTTTTGAGAAACTTCATGCAATTAGACAAATAAAATGGTTTATTTGAAATTATACTGTCTTCTGCATCATGTAATCAACTGATTAAAAAGATGCAAATTCAGAAGTAAAATGTTGCATGTGCTTGCAGATATGGACACAAGCATTCCTCCTGGTGGGCTTGACCTAAATGTTCCAGTCCTACGGCTTGACCTAATTCCTCCTAGGGGTAACACATGGTTGTCCTCTGAAAACATGCAAGAACATGATGCACAGTGATATGGTCATCTACAAGAAAGAACATGTTCAGTACCTGATTTTCCAGTTTAGATGTTCCGTGCACATGGATATGGTCATCTGCAAGTGGAACTTCCTCTGGCAGTGGTGGCTCAGTTGCGAGAGGCTCAAAACATCGTCTAGAGGCGCCTCTTGTTGCTCTATCTTCTTCAGTTACGTTGACTTCGAAAATGCAAACTGCTTCATCCGTGCTAATTTTGGTTGTCCAGACTTGTGGACACTTTTTGGTGAGTAATAACGTTTCTGTAGTAAAAGAATGAATTACAAACATTTCTCCATAAATGAAAATAAAGAAACCAAAACATACAAATGTATATGGGCACAATTGGTCGTACCATAGCTAGGTACCAGTGGAATCATCTTCTGTTAGAAAAAAAATGATGGGATATTTTCTTTAGATAGAAATGTCAAAAAATCCTGCAACAAAATCCAGAAACAATCTAAAGTTATTCCACCGACAAACGTACATCCTATTTTTTAAATCCATATAGTGAAAGACTTTATGGATATAAAACTCAGCAAAAAATACTTCTGCAAAATACAATACTAATAAAAAAGTACATCCATAATGCACTTGAAAAACCTACTATATAACCATATGGAAAATTTGGAGTATAAATCATATGTGTAGAAAACACTACAACCATATTATACATCGTATGATTATAAAGTAAATTCCGCAATCTAAATTAATGATAAAAAAATTGCTGGTGTAAAAACATACATCCAAGGTGTAGAATATTACATATAAATCTCATGATTTTATGGGTTTGTTACAGCCATAAAGCACTTGAAAATGTACCGTACACCTTAAGGAAACATTGGAGTATAAAAATACATCCTATGTGTTAGAAGAACACTGCAACCATATGAACAAGATGTATTTATTGTACAAATTTTACATCCCACGATTTAGTAAATCCCCACTGTATAGACAACTACATCCATTTAACAAATTTTAATCTTTAAACTCCATGTTGTTGACGCAAAAAAAACCCTAATATCTAATCTGACCAGAACTTCATATCAGAAAAATACATCGTATGAGTACAATACTAAATCCATATGAACAATCCCTTGCACATTTTAATCAAGAAACTACATCCCGTTGAAGCAAAAAATTCAGAAAATGCTTACTGTCTTCGGCTGCGGCTGCGCCCGCGACGAAAGGGTGACGATGGCGCCCACGACGACGTTCAGGAGCACGAACCATCCCGCGCCGAAGCTTAGACATTCCAGCAGCACCAGCACCATTCGAGGTGGGGCCCAGGGTCTGAGGTCGTCCCGGACGCGGAACACTGCGTGGAGCATGACCACGGGGACGCCGGCGTCGAACGCGAAAGGAGGTCTTCAGGCGGCGGCGGCAGTCTTCAAGGATGAGCATGGAGGCGCGGTGGAGGGAGGCGAGGACCACCCACTGGATCAAGGCGGCGGCCTCGGCGGCGGAGGCCGGGAAGAAGGCGGTGGGCGGGCTGGCGCAAGCCTTCTCCAGGGCGCGGCGGATCGCGTCGGGGCCGCCGGCAGCCTCCTGTGTGTGTGCGGACGAGAGACGAAGAGGATTGGGGATTCGGGGGACGGGGAGACGTGCGCGCGAGAGGCGAGTTGGGAGAGGGAGGGGCTCAGGCGAGCGAGGCGTGAGGGAGGAGGCGACGGCGGCGCTGGGAGAGAGAAAGGGGATCGATGGAGGGAGGGAGAGAGGCTGTGTGCGTGCGCTGAGAGGATAAGGATGAGAGAGAGGGCGCGACGCGCGGGTGGCTTTTGTCCGGACGCGCCACGGTCAGAGTGAATCTGCGTCCCACGTTTTCGATCCGACGGACGCGACGAGTGAGCACGCTGTAAGAAGCGAGGAGTGCGCGCGCAAGAATTAGATTTTGCGTAGATATATTTGGTAATTTAGGATTGTGTTCCAAGTCTATCTCTACAAGATTTCGTAGTCTCCATGTCTTGAACCCCTTTATATACAGCCTACCGTGACTCATTGTAATCAATCTAGAATCAATACAATCAATCAATATTCCGCAATCTTACATGGTATCAGAGCAATCCGCTCCGTAGCCTAGGGTTTAGCCACCAACGCTTCCGCCGCGCCTCCCCCGCGAGATTCATCTCCGCCGGGGGTACGTAAATAGTAGATTAGATATTTGTCCGTCGAAATTTTCTCGCCGGCCACTTGACGGGCGTTTCTTCTTCTTTCGCTGATCATATATCGGATTGCGTCGCCCGCCGCCTGTCGTCCTCGTGCGCCTCTACTCCAACACGTCGTCGACTCATCTCCAGCAACTCCACGTCGCCACCACGCCGGATCGTCTTCGACAACATCGACCGGGACAAGCTCGTCCCCAAGTACGCGCCTCGCCGTCAGCACAAGGGCTGCACCAACAACGCTCGTGGTCATCATCGCCGACAATTCTCTACATCAAGAACATCCCCGGCATCTCCTACCTCGCCGACAACTATCTACACCAACAAACTACTACCTCTACAAGCTCAAACGTCTTCAACAACCACCACACCGTCTTCGTCCACCACAAACCGTGCCGCCAGAGTTGCAGTCTATTTTTATTTTTTATTCAATATACTTTTTGCAACCTTTTCGTCTACTCCGACAACAACGGCGGAAAATCTGCTCTACGCACCGACTGATCACGAAGATCTTCTCTGCTATTTCATCCGGCTCTGGCTCGCAAGGTTCATGATGGTCCCTGTCTTCGCATGTCTGATATTGGCAACACCGGCACGTGCCTTCGTCCCCGACGCGCTCCTGATTCTGGCAAGCTCGGCAAGGCGTGCCGCCTATCTCGTCTGCACCAACACCCGCAACGTCTACCTCAACTACCCCAACAACGGCACATCGACAATGACTACAACGCCCACAACTCGGCTATATCGACATCGGCATCAAGAGATATCATCTCGGCTCCCTCTCTAGTTCACGACTTTGGCTTGTGCTCCAGTCAGACCATCCGCGACGCTCCAGCTGTTCGCGTCACTACCGATCCGACTGCGGGGGGTGTTAGAGTATAATACGGTTTAGGTATATTGGTAATCTAGGATTGTGTTCCAAGTCTATCTCTACTAGGTTTCCTAGTCTCCAAGTCTTATACCTCTTTATATACAACCCAGCGTGGCTCATTGTAATCAATCTAAAATCAATAAAATCAATCAACATTCCGCAATCTTATAGGCTCGTCACCGGTGGTTGTCCACCGGAGCTCGGCAGGGATTTTCCCCACATACCTATGGGCGAGATTCGTATCCTGTACCTGTCCACTGGAGTAGTACTAGTACTCCGTAGTCCGTACGCACGTCTCCGGCCGGCTGGGTGTTGTTAAATGCGCCGGTCGGTGTGCATGTAATCCGACGGTGACCCGTCGTTCGTGCGGAGCCCCGCGCTTCTCCGGCCGGAATGGCTTTTATCGATCTGCTGCCACAGCGCACGCACATGGTAGCGTTGTATTTGTACTGCACCAGCCTAGGGACGTGCAAAATGTACAGCGGGAGATACGTTGCTCCATCTGTCAATTCATTCACGTCGCACGCTCCTGGCCGTGGTAAGTACACGACAACTCCAATCAGGCAATCAGACACGAGACCAGCAGCATGACAAGGCTCGAATTTAACAACTCGTACTTCATAAAACCTTTGCATGCCATTTTGTCATGATGCGTCGGGTCCGGTCCGGTTTAGACCTGTTACTGGACCTCTGCACCTGTTGTAAAATTCCAGGTCAAAGGGTCACCCCGGGCCTTTTCTGGGTAGAGGGTCACCTAAGGGTCGGGCACGTGGATGGTCACAGCCTGCTGACGTCCTTCGCCAGGCGCCGATGGCAGCCTATCGGCGCACGCCGCTGGCGACCGGGAGATCAACGAATTCCGCCGCCGCCGCGCGGCCTAGGTTTCCCATAGTCATAGCCACTGTCAGGCCTCGCCTTCGCCCCGTCCTTTGGCCGGCACGGATGGCCGCCGCCGCGGCCCTGTCCTCCGTCCGCACGGATCCCCCGTGCACAACCCCTCCGGCGCCACGCACGAGGCTGTCGCCACCCGGTTCTCGGACTGCAGCCTGAGCACTCTGGCCACGGGGCGTGCCGCTCCCTCGTCTACTGTGCATCAAAGTGGGCAAGCGGCAACGTCTCCCCAATGCTCCAGTTTCTCTCTGCTGAGGTGCGATTTGACCCTAGGTTCGAACAGGATAGGACCTTAGAGCATCTCCACTCGGGGCGCCCAAACGGCCACCCAAAGCCCTCCCGGACAGGCCCTTTGGGCGCTGTCCGGACTAGTCGTTTTCTTTGGGCGCCGTTGCTCCCCACTCGCGGCGCCCAAAGTCGGCCTAATCGAGTTTTTATTTGACAAATTCAAATGAGAGGGTCATTAAATAATGGCGAGAAATCGATGATTCAACCGCCAACGGCCAGGATCGGCAACAAATTCAGAGTTTCGGCCACGATCGGCCACACTCGGCCACAACCGGCCACAAATTCAGAGTTTTGGCCACGATCAGCCACACTCGGCCACAAACTTGAAGGCTGGGCCATCAAAATATGCCGGGAGATGTCGATGCCGGCCGCTGCTTGCCGCCGCCGGTCTAGATGTTGTCGCCGGGCTGGGGCACGTAGTCATGGCCGGGCTGGGTCAGGTCGGGGTCCTCGTTGGCCTGGACGTCGTCACTGTGGGCGTGGCTATGGCCCTGGTAGCCGCCGGTCGCGGGCGGAACGAGCCCATGCTCTTGCAAGATCGCGACGCGGTACATGTTGTGCGCCGCCCTCGCCAGCAGGTCCATGCTGGAGACGTCGGCCGTCAAGATCATGAAATCCTGGCTCCGCTTCTAGATGGCGGCTTTCATCTGCTCGAGGTCGATCTTGACGTCGGCCTTGTGCATCAAGGTCGCCCACCTTGTGTTGTTCTCATCGCGCCTCAAGCTCGAGTTGGAGGAGACATCGGCAAGGACCTTGTCGATGGACGACTGCACTCTTTCCATCTTTGCCGCCGCCGCCAAGGCCGCCTTCGCCTTCTTGTTCCCGATTGGCCGCCCCTCTGAGTTTTCCGGATCGGCGTTGAGGTTGGCGCGGCCGTTCTTGTTTAGAGTCTTCCGGTGCGCCTTCCATTTCTCACAATTTTGGAGAAGCTTGTAGCAATGCATCAAACGGAAGTCTTTCTCCTTGTTGAGGGTTTGGTACAACACAAGGGCATCGATGAGCTACAACAAAGGAAGACGTGGTTGATCGCAAGCCGTCGACGATCAAAATAATACGACGCAAGCAATACAACATCAAGGGGATCGCAAGCCGGCGGTCACCTGATCCGACGGGCCCTTCCCGCTCTCTTGCCGATCGCGGATGTTCTCATGGCAGCCGGGAATTTGTTGACGACGCGTTGAACGATGCACCACCTATGCTCGATGGCGCCTTGGGCGCGCTCCATGCTCACCTTGAAGTAGTCCTTGGTGAACCGACGCTCATCGAACTCGGTCTTGATCCTCGACCAGTAGGCGGTGCTTGTTTGGTTCGCGCCGACGATCGAGCAGCCGGTACTAATGGCCTTCCATGATTCGACCATGCACTTTTCCTCCTTGGTCGTCCAAATTGTGCCACGGCTGCCCTTCTTCTTCTTCGCCGGTGCGTCCTCGCCGGCCACAGCATCATCCTCTCCCTCGTCGTCGTCCTCATCCTCCTCGTACTACACCTCATCCTCGTCGAAACTCGTCGTCATCTTCTTCGGCGCCCTCCGCCGCCCGGGCGCCGTCATTGATTAAGTCGGCTATGATGTCGGTGTTCTCCTATACACACAAAAACAACGCCGGTGGTCACGACTCGCCTATCCACACGTTTGTCCTATACTCCATGAATACAGAGCACGACATCATGGGAGGCGCCTGCGTCAAACGAAAGGCTACGACGGGCCTGGGCGTGCATATGTACGGCGGGTTGTCTCCGCAACGTCGGCGACTCCAGATCGACGGTCTGGTTTAGATCGAGGGCGCACGACGGGAAGATGGAGTTGGGGTCGAAGCCGCCGTGGTACTGCTGCTGGCTTTCGCCGTACCCGGGGGAGATCCTAGACCGAGGCATGCCGGCGACGCTGTCGGCGAAGAAGGACAAACTCGACAGCGAGCTGCCGATATTGCATCGCAGAGGGGCGCTGCTCTCTTGGCTTGCTCCATGGCGAAGGCTTGGTTCAAGGCGGCGACGGTCTTGTTCATGGCGGCGATGCTCTTCGCCGTCAATGGCGACGGCGGCGGGTCGAGCAGATTCCTAGCTCTCTGCTTCACGCGACGGCCGCCACGGCTCTACGTCTCCAATCGGCGCCGGAGGACATCCAGGTCCCAATCGTGCTGCGACATGGCCTCCGACTTTTCCTTGGCCGGGGGTGCCTTGCGCTGCTTGCGAACGCCCAGCATCGTCCCCGCCATCTTTGTCCTCGCCGTTGTCTTCCCCTTCGCCTTGGGTATCTTGGGCACAGACGGCGGCGCCATGAAAACCCAGGCGGCGCGGCGTGAGGGTTTTGTTTGGCGGGAAGAGTGGCGGGGAAATGGGATTTGGGGGAGAAATTGGGGGGGAAGCCGCCATTTATAGCTTTTGCCTAGTCAATGACAAGCGTGGCTCGCGCGCCGGAGGGATACGTGGTGACGCGCTCCGTTGTGTCCGGGGCCGCCTGAGGTCTACCCAAGATGAGGGCGTGGGCTGGGCGTGCTGTACAGAAAACTGGGCCGCGTCGGACCAAATTCGCGTTTGGGCGCTGCGAGTGGGAGCAAAAATATGTCCCGCACGTCCCAAAAGGCTTTGGGAGACCGTTTGGGCGCCCCGAGTGGAGATGCTTTTAATGACCTAATTTTTAGTGGATTGGCCCTTTACCTACTGGTAACAAAACTGAGGTTCGGTCCGGCGGGTCAGTGGGCCGCACCGAACCCATCGCATCTTGACCATTTTGGTTCTCTAGTTACCGTCTGGGCGTTTTCTGTTGTACGGTAATCACACGTGCTGATCTCGATCTTCTTCTTCATGACTAGGGTTTGGTCTCTGTACATGCAAGGAAAGCCAAGAACTGAAGGACACATGGTTGGTTGGACAGGACCCCATGGGACTCCTTGGATTGGTTTCTTTTGGGAAAGATTCCACACGGATTCCTCTTTGATGCTACTGTAGTACTGTACCGTGTGCTTCATCACGGTTGGAGCTGTGTTAAGTAGGTAGCTAGGCAGTTGCTTGTCTCCTTTCTATTAGAGCATCTCCAAGCATGTCCCTCAAATCCGCCCCAAACGCCCGGGCGGACAGCCCGGATGGCATTTGGGCCAAAATCCTTGACCCAACCAGCTCCCCTATAGTCAGCCCAAACGTCCGGGCTGTCCGGCACACCCCAAAGGCAGCCCATATGTAGGGCGGGTTTGGGGCCGCCTGGACGCGCCCGGACGCGTCCGCCACGTCGGATCTGTCAAGGCGGGCCTACCCAACTTTCCCCTCAAATCGGCCGGAATTCCCCTTCCACCACCGCTCGTCCAGTTTTGCCCGCCCACTGTTCTCCGCCGCCACCCCCGTCCGACCGCGCCGCCGCCCCGAAGGCACAGACTCCGCGCCCAAGTCCGGGGCAACCGCCGGAGCCCTTTGGGAGCCGCCGGAGCCCGTTTTGACATAGTTTTCGGTACGTTTTGCATCGGCGGACATCCACCTCGCTCTCAAAGTGTTCGTTGAAACGCCGGAGCCGGATTTTTGAGAAAATTTTCATGCATGTAGGCATGAATTCTTCGTCCGATGAGGACCATGATTACTCGGCCGTCGATGACTTCATTTACAAGGAGTTCGTCGAAGGGTCGAGTGATGAAGACAAGCTTGACGACGGAGACGAAGAGAACGCCATGTCCATGATGAGCATGCAAGAGGAATTGGAGAAGAAGGAGGAGCATGTTCTTAACTTCAAGGGATCAATTAAGGGGCGGATCACCGTGAAACGTGACAGGCTCAAAGGAGCTCGAGATCTCTATGACGATTACTTCAAGCGTCCGAATCCGGTGTTTCATGAGGGTTTTTTCCGACGCCGGTTCCGGATGAGCTCAGGGCTGTTTGAGCGCATATAGGAGGAAGTCACAAAATATGATGATTATTTCAAGTTGAGGTATGATTGCTGCCGGAAGTTATCCTTCTCCCCTATGCAGAAATGCACCGCTGGTTTGAGGATGCTCGCCTATGGGAAAGCTGCTGATGTCGTAGATGAGTATGTCCGAATGGGAGAGAGTACATGCATTGAGGCTATGGAGCACTTTGCATACGCTGTCGTGAGGGTTTGTGGGCCAAGATATCTGCGAGAACCTAATGCTGAGGATACCGCAAGGCTACTTGCACTAGGAGAAGCAAGAGGATTTCCTGGAATGCTAGGTTCAGTGGATTGCATGCATTGGCAATGGAAAAACTGTCCAACGGGATTGCGTGGGCAGTACCAAGGGCACAGCAAGGAGGCTACAATTGTACTTGAAGCTGTGGCATCCCAAGACTTGTGGATTTGGCATGCTTTTTTTGGCATGCCCGGTTCTCACAATGATATCAATGTGCTTCAGCGCTCTCCCCTGTTCAAGAGGCTTTGTGATGGGGAAGCTCCACTATGCAACTACACCGTTAACGGACACGACTACACCATGGGTTACTATCTTGCAGATGGTATATATCCTCAGTGGGCGGCTTTTGTGAAAACTATAAGTAATCCCACTACTCCCAAAAGAAAAGCATTTGCAGCTGCGCAGGAATCAGTTAGGAAAGATGTGGAGAGGGCATTTGGTGTGTTGTAGGCTCGTTGGGGCATAGTTCGTGGAGCGGCTATGATGTGGGTTCCAGAGGTTCTATGGCAGGTCATGACTTGTTGTGTAATTTTGCACAACATGATTGTGGAGGATGAGGGAGAAGGGGCTGCTCGCATTGACTTTGAGAAGCCCGGAGAACATGTCCACCTACCTGAACAAGAAGCAGAGTATGTCTTGCAATTCCTTGAGATGCATCGACAACTTCGTGATCAAGTTGTGCACACCCAACTACTCACAGATCTGGTGGAACACATGTATGTCTTCATGGGGAGGGACTGATTTGTCCGGCTACTTTTATTTGTTTAAGTACAATTATTAATTGTAATAACATGGTGTGAACTTTTTTAAAACATCAAAACTATCTCTATGATGGACGTTGCATGGCTTGCATGGATTTGGGCGTCAATTTTTGTGCATTGTGGTTGTAGGAGCCCAATTTTGGGGGTCGTCCGGTCGGTGTCCGCGGACGCGTCCGGGCGCAGTTTGGGGGGCGGATTTGAGGACTCCGCTTGGAGATGCTCTTATCTACACAAAAATGATTGAATATTTTCTATTTTAATTGGTAGAAGAAGTGTCCTTTTCCAAGTCAACATAAAATATTTACTAATAAATGCTTCCTCCATATCAAAATATAACACTTTCTAGCAATTTCACACGCACATGTGCACTAAAACATGTCAAGATACATGTGCGTGTGAAATTACTAGAAAGTCTTATATTTTGATACGGAAGGAGTACTCGCCATCTCTTCTCCGTCGCATCAATCAATTCAATTCAATTATAGAGCTAGAAGTTCCGTGCGTGCGTCTCGGCTAAGTGCATCCAAGCCCTAATGCTTTTGCGTCCATTTCATTTTATAAGAGGTAGGACTCAATTTTTGGTTGCATGGCATAGTTGTCAAGGATAAAAACAAAAATTCAAGTTAGATTGAACTCGATGAAAAATCCTAAGTCATATACAAAAAATAACTAAAGAATAAAATCTTTCACAAAATTCATATGACACTCCTTTGAAACAAAGAGGTTGAAGATGTTTGACACACCACAGGAAAACATAAAGAACTTGTTGAAGGGGATCGCAGACAGAAAACAAATTTTTTCCTAACAATGATAAACTTAAACTAGCCAGAATCTATAACTGTGCAGATATACGATATACGGAGGAAGACGATATACATACCCTTGTAGACCGAAAAGCGGGGATTACGCTCCTGCACAAGCGTTGTCGATGAAGCCGACGTAGCCGACCTCGAGGTCGTGAAGATGATCGCCTCCAAGCACCCCAAGCGTGGTGCCTCGCAGGGACTCGCAAGCGTACGGTGAAGAAGACGACCTCCGGGCTCCGATCCAGCCGAGCAGCGGAAGTAGAAGACTTGGACCGAAGACCAGCAGCACGGCGGTGTGCGTATGGTGGAGAAAACCTCAACCCAAGCGCTACCCCTAATTGCGGAGTCACGCTCAAGGTGAGAGAGAGAGAGAGAGGAATTTCTGGTGTATGCTTAGCCATGTGGGACTAAACCCACATGGTGCAACCGCATGGGGGGGGGGGTGCGCCGGCCCTGGATGGGCCCCTTGTGGCCCATCCGGCCACCTCCCATGGGGGGGAAGTTCCCCTCTCATGGGCCTTTCTTCCAAAAGTTAGGCCCATTTAGAGTTGGGGAATCCGAAAATAAATAAATAAAAATGTATTTAACTATTAATTCCATTAATTAATATTAAACACAATTTATCTAATTTATTCCGGCTCCGAAAACTATTTCGTCGCCCTTCGATCTCCATCGGATATGTCCCGGAACGCTTCCGATGCTCTCTTCTATTTTCTCTTCTGTGTCCAATCCATTTTAAGCGTCACTCCCCTTAAGCTTGTTACCCTGCGGTTCGAGAATACCCCAGACATGATCGAGACCCGTTCTCCGATCAATGACTAACAGCGGGGTCGTGGATACCCATATTAGCCCCTGTGCATCTCAAATAACTTTGTCGTTCGAACCTTAGACGTCAAGTCTTAAACCTTTTGCCAGACGATACTTAGTTTGTCCGAGACTCGATCTCAGGCATCGTGATACCTAGCTCGATCTCGTTACCTACAATACTATTCTTTACTCGTCTGTGATATTACATCCCCGTGACCTAGTCACATGCTTGCAAGCTTATTGATGCAATCTCACCGAGTGGGCCCAGAGTATCTATCCTGCTATGCGGATTGGCAAATTCCGCTCTTGATCCCTCGCCTCAACATACTCCCTTCCGATACCCGAGAGGGACACCTTTATTGTCACACTATGTAAGATATGACGTTTGATGCAATCAAAGTATCTTTCAGAAATAGTGAATAAAGTTGATCTCACGGTCGAAGGCGTAATGACTACTTCCTACAAATATTGGGTGTGTCCATCACATCATTCTCCAATGACATGACTCCATTGCCAACTGACATAAATGTCACATGATCGGGAAACCTCAATCATTAATCGCACAACGGACTAGTTAAATAGAGGCTATTAGGGACCTGGTTGTTTATCTACCACACGTGTATTAATGTTTCCGCTTAATACAATTATAGCATGGTATAAAACGTATTATGAACAATCAAGATATGATATATAAAATATCATTATTAATTGCCTCTAGGACATACCTTCTTCACTTGTAGGATGATTTTTGAGTGGATGAAAAAATTCCCCCCAAAGCATGGTGCATGTGTCTTCTTACAAAAAATATGTAAGAATTGTAATCATGTGCATCAGACAACCCACATAGGATGAATGAATTAGTAAGGATTCAAATTCTCCTAAACTCGTACCAAAATTCTTTGAATCATAAGATGTCTTACGCTAAAGAGTACAAATGCCAAGAGTTTGTAAAAAAAAACACAACTTAGACTCGACATAATGTACTTTATTTACTTGAAATTACTTATCCTTTGTCAATGTTAGCAAGCTTGCTTGATAGCACCTTTTTGGGTTTTTACCAAACACATCAACAGTGACGTACAACGTTAGGTAAGCAATTGCTTGGACCGGCAAGGGATCCCAACGCCCAACTTTAAACTACTCCTATCAACTAAGGCTGATTAATTTAACATCCTATCATTAGGATGAAATAACATATCTTGGGAGGCCAGGGATGGTGGATGCTTTGATACTATCAAACGTGGCAAGATTCACTGAACTTGCTAAGAGCAGGATTCAACGAACCTGATACGGCGATAGCAATGCTCCATCATTTGTTTGTATCGTGTTATTTAGCTATAGTGATATTTAGCCAGTCGACTATTTTTGTGAATATAAATGTTGTACTCATACAATCTGGAAGGTCGCTTGATCGTCAGATTGGTCCTCCATATGCAATATATATTGGCGTCCACCATAGGCATTGACGTTTTACTTATACATGATTGTAATTCATCTTGTGTTACATTTTATTTCGTTTCGTACTGTTGGATTGCGGCTGTATGCATTCTTATGCAGAGGCTCGATGTAATTATTAAACCTTTTAAGTAATAAAACTCTTTATCATAAAAAAAAAATCCTTGCCTTTGGAACATAAGACACGGCTGTGCTACCAAGTGGGCTCACAGACGAACCTTTCTGCATCTGTCATTGTCTCACTCTCACGAAAAATCTCATATTCGCGGTGAAAACTGAACGCAAGAGTTACAAGAAACCGATAGGGACTAGCATTTGTAAATATCCACATGGTTCAACTCTCACGGCGCCGCAGTTTCTGTACATCTCTCAAGCTAAAAGATAAAAAGCAAAAGCCACAAATATCTCTCTTCTTGTAATATTGTTCTCATTTGGGTAATTTACCCTAGTTACGTCAATCGCTCAATCTTCGCTATGACGAAGAAAAAACAAACCGTGAAGCGTGTTATGTAGCTGGAGACCAAAAAAGCAAGTAGCATAGTTTATCTTGCCGGCTGGTGATGTCTGATGGCACCATATGATTGCCTATGTTTCCCAGGAGTTTTGCCCCATAATTAAGCATCCGGCATCCAGACCATTACTTGGCATTGCACGGCAGCTTGGTTTGACCGGAATAGATATTCTCAATACGATCAAATATTCCCGCACACAAACTTCACTGTTGTTGGAATCTGATCTTAACCTCACTGGAGAAAGATATGGTGCGAGGCTGCGTGTAGGCTTAAGGACACATTTTGGTTCGCATGCAAAATTCTAAAAACACATAAATAAGAAAAACATACTCCCTCCGTTTCTTGACGTAAGGTGCCCTAGCTAGGTTTTGAAAAAAAAATCCAAAATATAGGGTGTACTTCTTTCCACTACTCATCTGAATATTTTTATAGAGATTTGATTTTGTTTCCTTGTCTAATTCAAACTCCTCTTTCTGCCACGTAAATTTGCCAGATGTAATTCTGTCCTAAACTAGTGTAATTTTTTCCTCAGCGAGCATTCTTTAATTTCTATGCCAAATATTATACACCCTATATATTGAAACGGAGGGAGTAGAAATTTATACGAATGTGTGTACAAAATAGAGGATTGTTCTATAAAGTTCGGTGTTTGGTTCACACGAATAGGAAAATCACATAAATTCTTTATTACATGGTCAAACCAAAGTAAAACCACATGAAAAGGTAGAATTGGCACATTATTATTCCAATAAAGACCCAACCTTGTTCTGTGTGCATAAAAATTTGAAAAAGATGTCCAACAAAATTGTAAAATTTTCCATCAAAACTGAGATCAAAGTTTTTTTTTGTGTTTACCCTTTGAACCAAATGGATGAATAAACATAGTAGGAAAATTTCTTATTCTTGTGTTATTCTCCATTTTAACAAGCTCTAAACTCCAGTAAATTCGAGAAAACAGTGGAATTCAATGAAGTACTCTCTTTCTCATTTGTTTATAGATTTATTTTGTATTGTAGTTCCTACAGCTTTGTAGTGTTTTTTAGACATTACACCTCTCTACTTTATCCATCTCTGGCCTTCTATAACATGGTTGGGATGGTACTGGTCGTCACCAGTTCATGCATGCCTTATGGTAAATTAATATTTTCCGAAATCCATGTTTTCTCCAGTTTTTAATTCACATGCGATGGTTTGCAATTTTGTTTTAAAAATAATGAATTTACGTGCAAACTTTTATCTGGTTGTTTACAAACATGTTTCAATGCCTAGGAGAATGGCAGCTTTGTAACCATCTTGGTTATGTATTTAATTAATATTTGTACATTTGATGTGTGGACCTTGACTTTGAAGGCTGCCTCTAGTTTTTCTAAACAACAAAACTGATATGTGTAATTGAATCATGCTAGTATTGCTTTTCTCATTAAAATTTAGAAGGCTAATATGACTAATACAATTTAGTTTTTGATCATGTGTAGAGGCCTATCTCCCGATAGTCCATCAGCTGGTTGTAGCTCCTTTAATGAATAAGACATGACTCTCCTTTACATAAGATAAAGGGGGAAAATGTGCACGCAAATTCTTTCAAATTCTTACATAAGATAGAGTAGTAAAAATAATGAAACATGATGAATAAAAACCTCCTTGCTTTGGAGTTGAAATCATAGAACACATGGCTCATCGAAATTATTTGAGGCACTTTTTTTTTGTAATGAATTGTGAT
The DNA here is from genome assembly GCA_947311845.1 of Poa pratensis. Taxonomy (NCBI): domain Eukaryota; kingdom Viridiplantae; phylum Streptophyta; class Magnoliopsida; order Poales; family Poaceae; genus Poa; species Poa pratensis. Next base: position 30,281,436 of record CAMZMU010000076.1, on the reverse strand, counting down.
TGTTGTTGATTGTGTGCATCTTTAGTCAGGGTAGCAGCCAAGTGGTTGCTTCATTATGTAAAAAAGGAAACCGAAAGCAGACGAATGTTTTATCTTCAAAAGTAAAGTTGGTAGGTTATACGAATCATCTACTCATTAGTAGATGTTATCTTCGATGACACACTTTGAGGAACTTTATATTCTCCATATTGCCTTTATCTTTTTGGGCGGTTGCAAGTACTCCGTACTTGCTAGTGCATCCATGTGTCGAGACAACTTTTTTCATAGAAGCATTTAAACTAGGAACATATATATATACTGTAGTACTTTGGGGGCTTTGTGGTCTCGTCTTTCTACTAGGGGATCAAGTGTACGCGCGGGCCCACGTGCAGTGACGGTGTTTCGTGGCTGTGCGGGCCACACCAAGGTGGCGCATCTGCGTCAACTTTCAGAATAGGGAGGTGGACAAGCTGGAGTGGAGGAATTAGACGAAATGAGACCACCATCATGCACGACGAGAAAGTCTCAGATGATAGATTTCTTTTGTAGATAGTGGAGTACTGAACTTCGAAAGCTCTCGAGATCCTTTTCCTCCGGGCGAACGCTAAGCACAAAGTCTAGCGGGAAAGGTAGGTTTGACACTTACGCGAGTGACACGCAGATCGTCAGCAACATGCATCGCCCTCTGAACTTTCTTTTGTTAGCGAGATTCAGATTCATGAGAGGTGTCGAGGACAGCAGTTCAGATGCAGAAGTACGAGTGCGAAATCACCTCATCTGCTCTCCGTCAAGCAAACAGGTTGCAAATGTAAATTAATTGTCAATCTGGATCTACTGACAAAAACAAGTCTCTCAGTACAAGATATCATTATAAATTTGGTAACCATGGATGTCGCTGATGACCAACTTGCATGAAGCAATGCTGACCTCTATCCGGCCGTACGAGGCCTAGGATTATTCAGGCAGGCGGCATGTGCCGTGCATGTTCACCAGAACGAGGGTAGAGAAAAGAAAATGGTGAGCTCCAACGAATCTTTGCTTAGGGACTAATTAATCTTAGTTTTTTTTTGCGAAACACAGTATAACGCAGACGCTCACATACACGTGCACACACTTACCCCTATGAACGCACGCACGCACACCCTACCCCTATGAGCACCTTCGAAAGACTGAGCCGACAGTCGGGTCTTGAGATTGACGAAGTCACCCCAGGCGTCTCGCTGTCGACGGGAACGTCGTCTCCCACTGAATACTACTCCGCCTAAATGAGAAACACCATTGTCAAATCTAGGATTTGAACTCTGGTGAGCTGAGGGTACAACCACCCACCTAACCATCCTACCACAGACAGATTCACCCAATCAATCTTAGTTAGCATCTTGTGTTTTGTCCGTGACCAATGAATGCAACGGTGCAGTGGATAAGCTCCCCTTTCCGACGAGGTGGGGTACTATATGTTATCTTGTGTTTTTCGGTTGCCATGTTGTTGCTAGATGGGTTTTGGTGTTATCGTGAGGAACTGCATCCCGAGGTAGATGCGCTTGTAAATTGGTTTAGACATGAACGAAAACATTCGCAATGTATCCGCAGTCTTTACTTGGAAAGAATGCACGGGTGAAATGAATGTTGATGTTTTGATCCCATCGAAGCTGCTCCGAGCGGGAGAACGCGTTTTGTTTTTCAGTTTCCGGCTCTGTTTTTTTTTTCGCAAAAAAAAACCGGGAACTGAAAAAATTGGAAAGCAGAACGACGATCCAGTTACAGTTTGCACTTTGTCAGCCTGCGATGATTGGGCCGGCTTCTTCTTCACGGGTTGCCTCAAAGTTGTACAGGCCGATAGTCATGTGGGCTTAAGTAATTGGCCCGACAATCCCCTTCAAGCCGGATCATCCGGCCCAGCTGAAAGACCAAAGAGCCTCGGCCCTTGTTGACTAACCATTTTATGATTTTATCTCAGAAAAAATGGACTAACCATCGGGACCCAGTGAAGAAGAGACGAGAAACGAATTTGACAAGTGTGAATTCGGCTCCCAGCAGTCCAACGACAGCGCTGACGTTCATGACTTGGCCTCCACGACGATTTTCGTACTTGTCACCTGGTCCGTCGTTCTGTGAGGAGGAAATTGCAGATTCCACCACCCTCACGCCATTTCGTTGCGGAAACCACCAGGTTTACAGATTCTTTGCACTCTCCACCAGTTTTACGTCTAATCTGTTACATCCTAGTCTAAACACACAATTGATAGCAAACACTAACCACCCATCAACATGAGTATAAACTACATCACACTTTCTTGGCATAAAAAAATTGACATGGCTAAAATGACAGCTGAGAAGACATATTATTTTAAAACGAGACAAAAGATTAGTCTTTTTATTAATTAAGAATAAAAAAGCGTTGACTGATTAATTAGCTGGAAACCGACCAAAAGCCGGAAGAAACACTCTCGCCCACTGTCATGGAGTACGACCGTCGCGACGGCACACACAACCACCAGCTCTCAGTTCCGGTGACCTATGCATGTGGCCCGACACACTCGCCAACTCCCGTACCCAACCCCGCCGGGACCTCACGCTACGCAGTCGAGGACATTCGAGCCTCCCTCGACCACATAACATGTCGACGCCGCCGCACAAGAAGGTCGGTCAGGGCTTAACGTACATGCACTCGACCACATAACATGTCGACGCCGCCGCACAAGAAGGTCGGTCAGGGCTTAACTTACATGCACTCGACCACATAACATGTCGACGCCGCCGCACAAGAAGGTCGGTCAGGGTTTAACGTACATGCATCCTCCGGCGGCGATGGCGGCCGAAGTGGAGGAAGAGAAGGGGATCCTTGCGCTCGCGGTGCCTAAGATATAAAATATTAATACTCATATTGATGGGTGGTTAGGGTCAAATTTTGCTGTCAATAGTGTGTTTAGAGTAGATTGCAACGGATTAGACGTAAACCTGGTGGAGAGTGCAATTTTTTTGTAAACCTGGTGGTTTCCGCAACGGAATGGCATGAGCGTGGTGGAATCTGCAATTTCCTCTACAATTCAGTCTCATTGTGGATGCTGTCGCTTTCTTTTGAACGAAGGCGCTGCTACTTCTTCCTAGCTCCTACTGGGCAACCGCTTCCATGGACACATCCCACAGGTACTGCAACGAGGCCCCCCGTGTCATTGGCCCATAAGTTCAGCCGACGATCCCAAACGTACTCGCACTGCACGGTGGGGACGTGACGCACCCACGACGCTTGCTCCTCTACCCCACAGAAAAGCGCAAAATGCATAAAATGCTCCTGGTACAGTTCCCACCACGAGGAAATTCTTCAGGCGTAACGCTTTCACACCGACAAGTGGGACCAGCCGCATTTGGGCCCGCAAGTCAGTCGCCAATAAAAGCACGGCCGCGCAGCTGTAAAACGAAACGCACAAAAAATAAAGCAGTTTCCGGGCACGCGCCTCCCGTGATCCGACTCACAAAAAAAAGAGATCCCACGGCGGCGACTCCAGGAATTTTTCTTTCTTAATCCAGAAGGCAAACAACCACGCCCAAAATCAAAGTCGTCCGAACCCAAACCAAAATCCCCTGGTTCATTCATTCGTTCATCCATCTTCTCCTGCCTCCCGTCGCTTCTCGTCTCCTCTCCTCTCGACTCGCCGCCTCCCTCAATCTCGAAACCTCGGACGAGCCTAGCCTAGGGTTTCCGCGCGTCGCCACCATGGGGTCTAAGAAAGGGTCGCCTCCTCCTCCTTCCGCCGCCGCGCCCGCGTCCGCCGCCGGGACCTCCGCCGGGAATGCTGCGCCCGCGCCGGTGCCGAAGCCTCCGGAGGTGGCGCCGTTCCTGAGCAAGGTGTACGAGATGGTCTCTGACCCGGCCACCGACCAGGTCATCTCGTGGACCGACGCCGGCAACAGCTTCGTGATCTCGGACGCGCACGCCTTCGAGCGGGACCTGCTTCGCCGCCACTTCAAGCACAGCAACTTCAGCAGCTTCATTCGCCAGCTCAACACCTATGTGAGATTCCTTCCCCCGCTCATTCCCTTGTCCCCTTCTCGTTTCTGTCTGATTCGTGGGTTTCAGGTGATTATTACGAATAGAGTCGGATGCAATTGCTATTGCAGAGTATGATTTCATTATGATTTTGTGATGCATTATAGCGGATCCGTACGAATTTGGTCTAGAATTGCCTGTTTGGAGTAGTTATCGTGTGATCACTTTCGCTTTATTCCACTTTGTGAAGGATGTTCTGTTTTAATTTGGTGCTTGTTGTGTAACTTGTGTGGAGAACGTCTAACTTGCAATTTCGATTGGGGGTAACACTGGGGCTTGCTTGTTCTGTAGTTCCACGAAATTATATGCGCTTTGGTCTTAGTTTGGAAGTCATTCATGATATCTGTTGTGCATGTGATGGGTTTCTGCTCATAAGAACGCCACTTCATACGACACATGCCATTTCAGATTAAATCTGTTGTATCAAATCAGTGCACACTTCGGTAGTCAGTCTGCTTTGTGCTGTCTTCTTTATATATGTTCATTACAATTGTGAGTGTAGCAAATAGAATATTGTGGATCTGATCAAGATAACCATTGCTTGTAGCAGTCCTGCTGAACTTACCTCTAGTTCTATTGGTAGAAAATGCATGTTTTCGGAACTCATTATTATATTTTACATTCTAAATATCTGGGATCTATTGGGCTACACAGTAAGAGAAAGAAGCTGTTTCACCTTGTGTCCTAGCTTCATGCTTAATTGAAAGAATATCCTAATTGTTGTGTTTTCCAGAATGTTTGGTTTGCATTGACAGAAATATCCTGACTCACAGCTAATCTTCCGTGAGCATTTCTTTTATGTGCATTGGAACTTGTTGTACCAACCCAAATATTCTTGATTAAAAATGACGTGCTTTTGATAAATGTTTATCAGTATCCAATGGCTTGAGCCAGATTCATGTAGTCAGGGATTCAATAGTGGTCAGTTCTTCCTTCCAATTTATACTGCTTCTTTCATGACCATTTTCATAATACGAGAACGAACTGGTTTTTGCTTACTGGGTTGTGTACCCGCTCTTAATAGATTTTGCCGTGACCACATGATTGCTGCTCTTTGCTCTATAATTTTTTGGTAAAACTTCCTCATGAAGCATGTAACTTTGAACACTGCAACGAAATCAGTAGAAGCATCACAGGATCTATTTTTTGCTGTCCAGAAATCCCCTGCATAGATTGCACTATTGTTAATTTTGGATGCTCTTATGTTCTGTTTCTTATTTGGTGAACTTATCCATGCTTCTTTTTGTTAACTAGGGATTTCGTAAAATTGACCCTGATAAATGGGAGTGGGCCAGTGAGGGATTTTTAAGGGGCCAAAGGCATCTTCTAAGAACCATCAAGAGAAAGAAGAGACCTCAGGAAGCTCGTGGTGAGTTGGAGCATGCACCTGTCAAAACTCCACCTGGTACTGAAAATATTGAAATTGGAAAATTCGGCGGGCTTGTAAAGGAGGTTGAAACCCTTAAGAGGGATAAAGCTCTTCTCATGCAGCAGCTTGTAGATCTCAGGCACTACCAGCAAGGTTCTAACCTTGAAGTGCAGAATTTGATTCAACGCCTTCAAGTAATGGAACAGAATCAGCAGCAGATGATGGCACTTCTAGCAATCGTTGTCCAGAACCCTACTTTTCTCAACCAGCTTGTGCAGCAGCAGCAGCAGCTGCAGCGCAGGAACAACTGGTGGAATGCTGATGGAAGCAAGAAAAGGAGGTTCCCTGCTCTAGTGCAGGCTCCAGTAACTGATCAGGAGACTTCTGGTGGAGGAGCCGAAATTATTCAGTATCTGCCTCCTGTCCCTCAAACTTCTTGCCAAGTAATACCAGATGAAGCATTTTGCTCGGCCACTGCACAACCAATCTCAAGTCCTGCTCTTGACGCGCCCATGGACATTGACACTCAAACGACCTCAGACAACCTCAACGCACCTGGTTCATCTTGGGACTTTGACATTGACACGTCTCCTCTACCAGACTTTGACATGCAGCTGTTGTTTGACGATAATGGGGAACCTATACTTGCACCATTGGAGAACAACGATCAAGCTTTAAGTGTTCAAGATTACGATTTTCCAGAGTCAGAGCAGGACAGTCAAATGGAAGCACAGCAAAACTACACAAATCCTCAATATGGTATTCTCTAGTACTTGTAAGCCTTATGTTCTTTTTCTGCAAGCAGCCAGACTGTATTGTAGGTAGCTGCCAATTTTGTATGTGCAATGACGCACTATGCGCATCATGTGCACAAGTTAAGTTCAATTTGTTAGGATGGTATTTCCTTCAATTAATGACAACGAAATAGATTTTTTGGTTTGTTTATTATGTTAACATGTTATGCCACTATGCAAATCTGACCCACTTTCTTATTTCAGCTCATATCATAGTTGAAGCATAATTGGTAGCCTAGCCTAGCCGTTTAGGAGCACATTGGGCAGCAATATTAGATTCGCAGGCGTCCATAATGAGAGTCTACCGTTCTGTTTATTTACCAAAAGGATCCTCGTAGTATTTGATAAACAAAACCAACTACAACTGCGTACTTACTAGGTTGCTGCCCTTTCAGAATTTTGAGTCAGCACTTCATACCTGAACCTGTTATTCTAATCGACTTTACATATTCTTAATCTTGTTTTGCTTACAACATGCCTCTGAAGAGTAAACTGGCATCAACTGCTTTCTATTACTTGGTCGTCTGCTTAGTTGATATGAAGGTTGTCTTGCTTTAGCAAGAGCCAGGCCCTAGTTCTATACTGACTAATTTCACAAAAATGTGCTGAAAGTAGCCATTTGATTGTAGAGCTTGATGATTTTTCTAGATGCTGATTCAGTTACGTTTTGTTCAGATTCCAGGTGATCAAAGCATGGAGTTATGGTGACGCTGAGGACTCGAGGTGAACCAGGTGGGCGCCATTTGCACCCTGAAAATCGCGGTCCTACTCAGAGTCAGAGTGTAGTTTAGCAATACTCAAAAGACCTAACTCTCGTTGACTATACAGAATTCATTTTTGTTTCTGGGGGAATTGGAAAGGGAGTTTGTGCTCCCCTTCTCTCCTTGTCATTACAGTAGAATAGCTGCCAGCATGGAATTCACTTGGTACATATACTGTTGTGTTTGTTTTGTAAATGTCAAGCTGTTCCGTACATTTTGTGACGGCCTTCTGCACACTGGTCTCTGTGTGTGTACTTGCAGCTTCTGAGGCGTTAATGCAATGTAGGTAGTGTAAGATGACTGAATTTGAAAGGATTCTCTCAACATCTGAACCGTGTTTGCTCCCTCCCAGACGTCATCAGATAGGAGAAGGTTATTATGTTTGGAAATACTACTTCCTCCGTCTAAAAATAAGTGTCTTAGATTTGTCAAAAAGTGAATATATCTAGACGTGAAACATGTATAGATACATCCACTTTCGGATAAATTTGGGACACTTATTTTAGGACGGAGGGAATAGTAGTAGTATAATGATAGGAGCTATCTTACCATCGAAGCGCATCTGGTGTAGTGGTGTCATAGTACCCTCCCACGGTACTGACCAGGGTTCGATTCCCTGGATGCGCATTTTTTTTTTGTTTCGTCGTCTGTTTTCATTGGGTCAGTCATTGTGATGCGTGATCTGTTTTATTCTCTCGCATTTTTTACGTTGGTTTTCCTCGCCTGTTCTCATCCGTTTAGTCATTGTGAGTTATGATCCATTTGATTATGTCGCAAGTTTACACGTGAAACGATCAAAATTATTTCAAATCTAGGAATGACACTTCATTAATGCCAGCTAAACAGTTTTATAAAACTAACAAATAAGATCGAGTCGACTCATGACTTGAGAAAGCTAACCCGGGTCTAGGATGCAAAGTGAGCCTAGGCCTATATTGTGGAAAAGAAAATATTGGGCGCCTGTAACATCTTCAAAGGAGCAAACATGAGAAGAAAGGGCGCCAATGTCGCACTAGAGTTTGAGTTTTGGGGTATCCTCCAATAGCAACAAATATAGGATTGTGCAAAGAAGGAGAACACCCCTTCCCCCTGCTACAGTAGATCGAGGAGGAGAAAAGGCGACCCGAGCCCTCGCCGGCGAATCCGCCGCTTCCCTCCGTCTCCGGTGCCGTTCTGGCGTCGCGAGGTGGGGGGAAGCTCCGGATCTCGTCCGTGCGTGTGTATAGAGGTAGGTCTTTAGGTAGTAGGGTCCCTGCTGGCGCCGCCGTGAGGGGTGAGGCGGCGCGGCTGTGGGGTTTTGTTGCCGGAGCTCGGTCCCCTTCCCGGCGTTGCCTTGGGCGGCGTTGGCGGGCTGCGGCTGCTAGGTGCCCTCGGATCCCTCGATCCGGTGGGAGTTGGTGCTCAGGCGTTGGTCGTCGACGTGAAGACGGTGGCCGGCGGTTGGAGCTTTTGTTCCCTGCTCTTTTCTTCACCGCAGCAGGGTGGGCTCTGGCCCTGCTGTGCAGGACCTGGGGTGGTGCGGCCTTCCTGGCCGCGTGTACAGCAGCCTCAAATCGTGGATCGTGGAGGTGCTCGCCGGCTTTTTGAGCACTGTTCAGCCTTCTCCGGCCGGCCGAGGTGGCGAGGGGAGGAGTGGTTGGTGCAGTTTGCTCTGCTTCAGTTGGCTTTGCTTCGTTGTGCACTGCCCTGTCGTGGTGGTGTGGGAGGGTGCTCTTGGCGTGCTTGGCTTCCCGGCGTCGGCTCCGACAGTGACGACTTCGTGCTCAGGACAGGGTTGCTGGAAGATGGGTGGTTGCGGAGAGGAAGTGCCATGGCCGTGCGTGTTCATCGTGCTCGGTTTCGTCGCCTGCGGCGGACGGCTCATGCGGCTTCTACAAGAGTGGGGTGCTCTCTCTCCGGGGTGTGGCGGCGGCCTGGTTGCTTCTTCTCCGGCGACGAAGAGGATGCTCTCAGGTGTTGCGGCGGTGCAGCTTTCAGGTTCCGAGGTTCTTTGTGTTCTTGGCCTTGTTGCTGTTGTTCTGGGTGTGTCCTCTCTGTTCTTCAGCGTGTGTGTTGTTCTTCTTCTTGTTTTTCTCTGATGTATGCTCGCTGAGGATGATCCAATTCAATTCAAAAAAAAAAAAGAGTTTGAGTTTTGGGAGCACTTCATTTCCTGTTGAGGAGTAAGTTTGTGGAAACACTTGCGCGTGCAAAACCTTCCATTTTCTTACGCATATAATGTTCCTTTTTGCGCACACGTAAATTCTTATCAAACAAAAGAATATTCAGTGCTCTAAAAATCCTTATCAACACTACTTTTCTTTCTAATAACTGACGCAAAATAATATTTCGTGCAAGTTTACACATACTAGCTAGCTGAAGGTAATATATAAGTGCCGACTCGTGCTACACCTTGGACGACGGCGAGCACGCATATACTCGTGAAGAGGGTGTCTAGAAAGCCTCTAATGTTGCATCTATACAAGACCGACAACTGGGAATCAAAGAGAAGAGGGACGATGGCATTGCCAACGAAGCTTTGTACATGTGGTGGTGGTGGGGGGGGGGGGGGGTCACAAAGTTCGGCTTGAATATTTGCGTACAAGTAAAGGTTCACGGACGCGGCTTGCCTGTGCGCCCATCCATGCGCCCCTCGTAATGCACTAATCCACTCTATAATATTTTATGTCGCCTCCCTTAGGATTCTTTTTTGCGAAGCTTTTTTGCTTTCCCTATTCAGGAGCTAATGGACGCCTAGGGCAGCAAAATCATCAGACTGAACCGAGGCTGCTAATCGAACCTAGGACGGAGAGTGTGGTAGCAAGCATGGTGGAAGCTGTCCTGGGGGCAAGGAGCCCATCAAGGATCATACGCGGCTAACCAGCAATAGCGGCGAAATGGTGGACCCCTCTCGCCCGCGACCACATCCAAGAAAGCTGGATGTGTGGAGCTCGGTGATGACCCACAAGTATAGGGGATCGCAACAGTCTTCGAGAGAAGTAAAACCCAAATTTATTGATTCGACACAAGGGGAGCCAAAGAATAAATATAAGCCTTAACAGATGAATTGTCAGTTCAGCTGCACCTGAAAGTAGACTTCCTCGACACAGATTATCAGTAGCAACGGTGATATAACAGCAGTAGTAACAAAGTAATAGCAGCAACAGTGTAACAAAGACAGCATCAGTAATTTCAGTAAACAGCAGGATTAAAAGTACTGTATGCATAGAGACGGATGTACGGGCGTTGCATGGATAAGAGCGCTCATGTAATAATCATAACTCAGGGCATTTGCAGGTAAACAATTATAAAAGCATCCTAGTACTAGTCAAACATAGGCATGTGTTCCGTATATAGTCGTACGTGCTCGCAATGAGAAACTTGCACAACATCTACTGTCCTGCCAGCCCGTTTGCAGCGGGGCCTCATGGGAAACTACTGGCAATTAAGGTACTCCTTTTAATAAAGTACCGGAGCAATGCATTAACACTCCGTGAACACACGTAATCCTCAAGTCAAAGCCATCCCCTCTAGTTATCCCGGTTGCTGTCACTCCGGGGCCTCGGGTTCCGGACAATAACAGGTGAAAACAACTTGCAGATATGATCTAAAACATAATTATTCTCATGCATCAACAACGTGTTCAGATCTGAGATCATGGCACTCGGGCCCTAGTGGCAAGCATTAAGCACAACAAGTTGCAACAATGATAAATAGCACTAACAATGGATACTAGGCACCATGCCCTAACAATCTGGCAACTTATTACATGAACAATCTCATCCAATCCCTACCATCCCCTCAGCCTACAGCAGGGAACTACTCACACATGGATGGAGGAATCATTGATGGTTGATGGAGAGGCGGTGGTGATGACGATGGTGATGATCTCCTCCGAATCCCCGTCCCGGCAGGGTGCCAGAACGGAACTTCTGATCCCCGGAATAGAGATCGCGGCGGCGGCGGAGCGTGGATGTGTTTCGCGAAATATGGTCGAACCCACCTCGATATTTAGGTCAAGGGCAATATATAGTCCAAAGGGGAGCGTCGGGGGGCGACCGAGGTGGCCACGCCACACTTGGGCGCGCCCAGCTATGGCGTGGCTGCCTGGTGTGGCCTCTCCGACTCCCCTTCTGGCTCCGTAGGTCTTCCGGTGAAATATGACGATCGCAATTGTTTTCGGAGTTTTTCTCGAAAGTTGATTTTTCTGCACAAAAAGAAGACACCAGGGCAATTCTGCTGAAAACAACGTTAGTCCATGTTAGTTGCATCCAAATCATACAAGTTAGAGGTAAAACAACAGCAAAAGTGTTCGGAAAAGTAGATACGTTTTGGACGTATCAACTCCCCCCAAGCTTAGCTTATTGCTTGTCCTCAAACAATTCAGTTGACAAACTAAACGCGATAAAGAAACTTTTACGAACACAATTGCTTCATATGATGTATACATACTTGAATTATGATTATACTTACTAGCTCATGATAGGAGATATGCATAAGATAAAAGCTTGATAAATATGCAGCCATGAAAAGATTCTAACATACTAAAGGTAAACAACATGGCATATAACTAAGTGCAGGATTGCAATGTTCGTAATTGGGTATGGCAAAGTGGTATCTCGCTTGCCCGAATGTGTGCAGCAAAACATAAATGCCCAGTCACCTCTGAAGTTTACATGCAGACTAGAAATAAAGCTTATCAAAGATAAAAGCATCAAGCTATGTCACTACTAACCTATTCTGGGACAAGCACATTTCACTAAGAATGACAGTCATGCTCTCAAAGAAGTGCTTTAAAGAAGGATGGTGACTCAACATTAAAATAAAAGATCGGCCCTTCACAGAGGGAAGCAGGGATTAAATTGTGTGCTAGAGCTTGTTAGTTCCCGAAGGCATATAAAGAGTGTAAAAATAATATTTTGAGAAGTGGTTGCAAGTGTCAACAAATCCGCGATAGAGTTCTTGTCATCTTCCATAACTAACCAACTTTTAGAGCGGTTCCGAAAATTCATATAGTTTGCATTATATCATGCTTACAGATTTTTGACACTCCTCCCAACCTTTTCTTCCACAAATCATGGCTAACCGAATCCTCGGGTGCCGACCAACAATCACCGTGGAGGAGTGTCTATTTTAATATTAAATGATAGGTGGACTAATGATGTCTACGTGTGCTTCTATTCTTGTAGACAGTGTTGGGCCTCCAAGAGCAGAGGTTTGTAGAACAGCAGCAAGTTTCCCTTAAGTGAATCACCCAAGGTTTATCGAACTCAGGGAGGTAGAGGTCAAAGATATTCCTCTCAAGCAACCCTGCAATTAAGATACAAGAAGTCTCTTGTGTCCCCAACACACCCAATACACTTGTCAGATGTATAGGTGCACTAGTTCGGCGAAGAGATAGTGAAATACAAGTGATATGGATGATTATAAGTAGTAACTGCAATCTGAAATAAAGATGGCAGCAAGCAAACATGTAGCAGAACTTGTTGTAAACGGTGTTTCAATGCTTAGAAACAAGGCCTAGGGATCATACTTTCACTAGTGGACACTCTCAACAATGATCTCATAACTGAATAAGTAAAAGCTACTCTTAAACACTCTCTTGTTGGATAACAAACACCATTCATTGTGTAGGGCTACAAAAGCACACCTCAAGCCGGAGTAAACAAGCGCCACAACGTCATAAAGGAATCACACACGGTGCACACACTGTCACCTTTACACCGTGGAGAGTACCGGAGTTCATATTAAAGTAACCTATAGAGTGCATAATAGATAAAGAGTAACATCTACATATTCAACTAGATTAGCACAACTGAACACAAGTAAATACTGCTCGGGATTATTCTCCTTCTTGATGAAGCAAGAGTACTATGTGTAGGGCTGCAAAGCACACCTCAAAGTCTGAGTAAACAAACACCACAATTCCCAAGAATAAGCCATGATAAATGTCTAAATTATTCATAGAGTCACACAAGTACCCACACTGTCACCTTGATACCGTGTTGTCACAATGACTCCAGAAACTAGACAAAATCACTTGAGTAGCATAAACATTATTAATGTATTCAGCGATACTAGCAATACACATGATCACATAAAGATCACACCATGGGAGAGAGAGATGAACCACATAGCTACCGGTAGAGCCCTCAGCCTCGGGGGAGAACTACTCCCTCCTCATCATGGGAGTCAGCAGCGGCGATGAAGATGGCGGTGGAGTCGATGGAGATGACTCCGGGGGCAATTCCCCGTCCCGGCGGCGTGCCGGAACAGAGATTCTGTCCCCCGAAACTTGTCGTCGATGGCGGCGGCGCTGCGGAACTCTTCGTGGAATATGACTTGGTTTTTAGGGTTTTCGCGTCTGAGGCAATATATAGGCGAAGGGGCGATGTCGGTGGAGGCCGAGGGGCCCACACCACCTGGTGGCGCGGCAGGGGGCCCACCCGCGCCGGGTGTGGTTTGGCCACCTCGGCGCCCTCCTTCGTCTCTCCTTCGGACTCCGTGACGGTGCTGGAAAAATAGGGACGTGGCCTTTTGTTTCGTGCAATTCCGAGAATATTCGCAGAAGTACTTTTCTGAAACCAAAAACAGCAGAAAACAGGGAACTGGCACTGTGGCATCTTGTTAATAGGTTAGTCCCAGAAAATGCATAAAAGTGATATGAAGTGTATATAAAACATGTAGCAATGGTATAATATAAGCATGGAACATCAGAAATTATGGATACGTTGGAGACGTATCAAGCATCCCCAAGCTTAGTTCTACTCGTCCTCGAGTAGGTAAAACGATAACAACAAATAATTTCTGAGGAGACATGCTTTCACACAATCTTGATCAATATATTGCAAGGCTCATGTCATGAATGAAGTGACTCAAAGCAATGGTCTATAGTTTGCTAACAATAGATAAAGAGTAAACAATGAATCATATAAGCAAAAACTTTTCATGAATAGTACTTTCAAGACAAGCATCAAAAAGTTTTGCATAAGAGGTAACTCATAAAGCAATAGATTCAAAGTAAAAGGCATTGAAGCAACACAAAGGATGATTAAGTTTCAGCAATTGCTTTCAACTTGTAACATGTATATCTCATGGATAGTTGTCAACATAAAGCAATATAACAAGTGCAATAAGTAAACATGTAAGAATCAATGCACACAAAGTTGACACTAGTGTTTGCTTCTAAGATAGAAAGGAGTAGGTAAACTGACTCAACATAAAGTAAAAGATAGGCCCTTCGCAGAGGGAAGCAGGGATTAAATCATGTGCTAGAGCTTTTTAAGTTTTCGAAAGCATATAGAGAGCACAAAATAAGTATTTGAGAGGTGTTTGTTGTTGTCAACGAATGGTAGTGGGCACTCTAACCCCCTTGTCAACCAGACTTTCAAGAGCGGCTCCCATGAAGGACGTTATCTCTACCAGCAAGGTAGATCATCCCTCTTCTCTTTTGTTTACACATGTATTTTAGTTTCTTTATAGTTGACACTCCTCCCAACCTTTTGCTTACACAAGCCATGGCTAACCGAATCCTCGGGTGCCTTCCAACATTCACATACCATGGAGGAGTGTCTATTTGCAAATTAAGTTGCTTACTGATAAATCAGGGCAAAACATGTGAAGAGAATTATTAATGAAAGTTGTAATTAATTGGGGCTGGGCACCCCGTTGCCAGCTCTTTTTGCAAATTATTGGATAAGCGGATGTATATGCCACTAGTCCATTGGTGAAAGTCTGTCAGAAGTAAATGACAAGATTGAAAGATAAAACACCACATACTTCCTCATGAGCTATAAAACATTGACACAAATAAGGAGTAATAAAGTTTTGAATAGTTTAAAGGTAGCACATGAAATATTTACTTGGAATGGCAGGAAATACCACATAGTAGGTAGGTATGGTGGACACAAATGGCATGGGTTTTGGCTCAAGGTTTGGATGCACGAGAAGCATTCCCTCTCAGTACAGAGTTTAGGCTAGCAAGGTTGTTTGAAGCAAACACAAGTATAAACCGGTACAGCAAGAATCACATAAAAACATATTGCAAGTATTATAAGACTCTACACTGTCTTCCTTGTTGCTCAAACATTTTACCAGAAAATATCTAGACCTTAGAGAGAACAAATATGCATCCCAAGTCTCAACAAGCTCTACGGTAGTTCTCCACTACTAGGCTTTAACTACATGATGCAAGAGCTTAAACATGATCTACTTGAGAGCTCAAAACAATTGCAAAGCATCAAATCGAAACAAGACAATGATCTACAAGAATGCATATGTCTTTTCCAATACCAACTACTACATGTAGCATTTTCTTTCTTCCAAACAAACACCAATCAATTTATTTAAACATAAACTCTCCAAATGATAATATAATGCAGCAAGAGAGTATTTATAAACAAGTGCTAACAGCTCGAAGAGATGCATGAAAAACAGGAGCTAAAAGCACTGCAGTAGCTAGTTAAGAATACTCAACAAATATAAGTGAAGAACATGAGTATTCACATGAAAAAGCGGAGCGTGTCTCTCTCCCACACAAGGATTGCTAGGATCCGAATTTATTCAAACAAAAACAAAAATAAAAGCACACAGACGCTCCAAGTAAAGCGCATAAGATGTGAAAGAATTAAAATATAGTTTCACTAGAGATGACCTGATAAGTTGTTGATGAAGAAGGGGATGCCTTGGGCATCCCCAAGCTTAGACGCTTGAGTCTTCTTGAATATGCAGGGATGAACCACGGGGGCATCCCCAAGCTTAGGCTTTTCACTCTTCTTGATCATATAATATCATCCTTCTCTCTTGATCCTTGAAAACTTCCTTCACACCAAACTCGAAACAGTTCTCATTAGAGGGTTAGTGCATAATAAAAATTCTCATATTCTGTAATGATACAATCATTCCCAAAGCTTCTGGACATTAGCTACAGCCACCAATGCTTTGTGGAGCAAAGAAATCCACAAAACATCGTAAAAGAGCGAATGCAAAACAAAAGGCAGAATCTGTCAAAAACAGAACAGTCTGAAGACGAATTTTTTCGAGGCACTTAAGTTGCTCAGATGGAACTGGTCCAATTTAATGAAAGTTGCGTACATATCTGAGGAAGATGCGTGATTTTTTACAGAATTTTTGATTTTTCTGCAGAGAGAAAAGCTCAAATTCGTGACAGCTAAAAATCTGTTCTGCGCAGAAATCCAAATCTTGCATCAACTTTCAATAAAAGACTTTACTTGGCACAACAATGCGATAAAATAAAGATACAAAGGAGTTGCTACAGAAGTAACAAGCACCTTGACTCAAAACAAAAAGAAAAGCAAAAATAACTGAAAATAAAAACAATGGGTTGTCTCCCATAAGCGCTTTTCTTTAAAGCCTTTTAGCTAGGCATAGTGATTTTTATGATGCCACATATGTATAAGAGTTGAATATAAGAGAGCATCAAAAAGCAAATACCAAACACATTTAATTCTAACCCACTTCCTATGCAAAGGAATCTTGTAGAAAAATAAATCAATGAAGCACAAAGTGACTAGCATAGAAATGCAAAACAAGTGTAACTTCAAAAATTTCAACATAAAGAGAGAAGACTTAATATTATTGTGATATATGAAATCGTGTCTCCCTCTCTCATAAGGACCAGTAGGTCTTAAAGTACCCAGCAAATAAAAGCAAATCAAGAGAAAGCTCAAAACATTCATCATAAAGAGAAGAAATTTAGTAACATGAAGATTTCTATAACCATACTTTCCTCTCTCAAAATAATTTTCAGCGGCATCATGAATAAACTCAACAATATAGCTATCACATAGAGCATTCTTATCATGATCCATATGCATAAAGTATCATCACTCTCCACATAAGCATGAACATTATCATTAGTAATAGTGAGAGTAAAAGTATCACATCCATCATTGCAATCATCAAAAATTGGAGGCATAGAATAATCATAATGAATTTTATCCTCAATAGTAGATGGACTGAAAATATCATATTCATCATTGTAAACATCATATATAGGAGGCATATCATAATCAACATAAACTATATCCTCAATAGTAGGTGGACTGAAAATATCACAATGATTATAATCATCATATATTGGAGGCAAAGTATTATCAAAGCAAATTTCCTCCTTAAAGCTTGGGGGACTAAAAATATCATATTCATCACAACCAGCTTCCCCAAGCTTAGACTTTTCCATAGCATTGGCAATAATGGTGTTCAAAGAATTTATAGTAATACCATTGCTACCATCATGCAAACAAGCCTCCATAGGTTTTTTAATTTTCTCTTCAAAAGCATCATGTCCTAATTCAATATAAAGTTCATAAAGATCTCTAATTTTTTTGTTGTTTTCCATTAAGCCTAACTAGTGAAAATAAAAACAAAAAACAAAAAGATAAAATTGCAGAATCTAAAGGAAATAACTTCGAGCACTCACACACTAGCAACAACACTAGAAAATAGCTTAGTAGCCAGAGGATGTGAATACCTTTTACCTTACCTCCCCGGCAACGGCGCCAGAAAATAGCTTGATGTCTACGTGTGCTTCTATTCTTGTAGACAGTGTTGGGCCTCCAAGAGCAGAGGTTTGTAGAACAGCAGCAAGTTTCCCTTAAGTGAATCACCCAAGGTTTATCGAACTCAGGGAGGTAGAGGTCAAAGATATTCCTCTCAAGCAACCCTGCAATTAAGATACAAGAAGTCTCTTGTGTCCCCAACACACCCAATACACTTGTCAGATGTATAGGTGCACTAGTTCGGCGAAGAGATAGTGAAATACAAGTGATATGGATGATTATAAGTAGTAACTGCAATCTGAAATAAAGATGGCAGCAAGCAAACATGTAGCAGAACTTGTTGTAAACGGTGTTTCAATGCTTAGAAACAAGGCCTAGGGATCATACTTTCACTAGTGGACACTCTCAACAATGATCTCATAACTGAATAAGTAAAAGCTACTCTTAAACACTCTCTTGTTGGATAACAAACACCATTCATTGTGTAGGGCTACAAAAGCACACCTCAAGCCGGAGTAAACAAGCGCCACAACGTCATAAAGGAATCACACACGGTGCACACACTGTCACCTTTACACCGTGGAGAGTACCGGAGTTCATATTAAAGTAACCTATAGAGTGCATAATAGATAAAGAGTAACATCTACATATTCAACTAGATTAGCACAACTGAACACAAGTAAATACTGCTCGGGATTATTCTCCTTCTTGATGAAGCAAGAGTACTATGCGTAGGGCTGCAAAACACACCTCAAAGTCTGAGTAAACAAACACCACAATTCCCAAGAATAAGCCATGATAAATATCTAAATTATTCATAGAGTCACACAAGTACCCACACTGTCACCTTGATACCGTGTTGTCACAATGACTCCAGAAACTAGACAAAATCACTTGAGTAGCATAAACATTATTAATGTATTCAGCGATACTAGCAATACACATGATCACATAAAGATCACACCATGGGAGAGAGAGATGAACCACATAGCTACCGGTAGAGCCCTCAGCCTCGGGGGAGAACTACTCCCTCCTCATCATGGGAGTCAGCAGCGGCGATGAAGATGGCGGTGGAGTCGATGGAGATGACTCCGGGGGCAATTCCCCGTCCCGGCGGCGTGCCGGAACAGAGATTCTGTCCCCCGAAACTTGTCGTCGATGGCGGCGGCGCTGCGGAACTCTTCGTGGAATATGACTTGGTTTTTAGGGTTTTCGCGTCTGAGGCAATATATAGGCGAAGGGGCGATGTCGGTGGAGGCCGAGGGGCCCACACCACCTGGTGGCGCGGCAGGGGGCCCACCCGCGCCGGGTGTGGTTTGGCCACCTCGGCTCCCTCCTTCGTCTCTCCTTCGGACTCCGTGACGGCGCTGGAAAAATAGGGACGTGGCCTTTTGTTTCGTGCAATTCCGAGAATATTCGCAGAAGTACTTTTCTGAAACCAAAAACAGCAGAAAACAGGGAACTGGCACTGTGGCATCTTGTTAATAGGTTAGTCCCAGAAAATGCATAAAAGTGATATGAAGTGTATATAAAACATGTAGCAATTGGTATAATATAAGCATGGAACATCAGAAATTATGGATACGTTGGAGACGTATCAAGCATCCCCAAGCTTAGTTCTACTCGTCCTCGAGTAGGTAAAACGATAACAACAAATAATTTCTGAGGAGACATGCTTTCACACAATCTTGATCAATATATTGCAAGGCTCATGTCATGAATGAAGTGACTCAAAGCAATGGTCTATAGTTTGCTAACAATAGATAAAGAGTAAACAATGAATCATATAAGCAAAAACTTTTCATGAATAGTACTTTCAAGACAAGCATCAAAAAGTTTTGCATAAGAGGTAACTCATAAAGCAATAGATTCAAAGTAAAAGGCATTGAAGCAACACAAAGGATGATTAAGTTTCAGCAATTGCTTTCAACTTGTAACATGTATATCTCATGGATAGTTGTCAACATAAAGCAATATAACAAGTGCAATAAGTAAACATGTAAGAATCAATGCACACAAAGTTGACACTAGTGTTTGCTTCTAAGATAGAAAGGAGTAGGTAAACTGACTCAACATAAAGTAAAAGATAGGCCCTTCGCAGAGGGAAGCAGGGATTAAATCATGTGCTAGAGCTTTTTAAGTTTTCGAAAGCATATAGAGAGCACAAAATAAGTATTTGAGAGGTGTTTGTTGTTGTCAACGAATGGTAGTGGGCACTCTAACCCCCTTGTCAACCAGACTTTCAAGAGCGGCTCCCATGAAGGACGTTATCTCTACCAGCAAGGTAGATCATCCCTCTTCTCTTTTGTTTACACATGTATTTTAGTTTCTTTATAGTTGACACTCCTCCCAACCTTTTGCTTACACAAGCCATGGCTAACCGAATCCTCGGGTGCCTTCCAACATTCACATACCATGGAGGAGTGTCTATTTGCAAATTAAGTTGCTTACTGATAAATCAGGGCAAAACATGTGAAGAGAATTATTAATGAAAGTTGTAATTAATTGGGGCTGGGCACCCCGTTGCCAGCTCTTTTTGCAAATTATTGGATAAGCGGATGTATATGCCACTAGTCCATTGGTGAAAGTCTGTCAGAAGTAAATGACAAGATTGAAAGATAAAACACCACATACTTCCTCATGAGCTATAAAACATTGACACAAATAAGGAGTAATAAAGTTTTGAATAGTTTAAAGGTAGCACATGAAATATTTACTTGGAATGGCAGGAAATACCACATAGTAGGTAGGTATGGTGGACACAAATGGCATGGGTTTTGGCTCAAGGTTTGGATGCACGAGAAGCATTCCCTCTCAGTACAGAGTTTAGGCTAGCAAGGTTGTTTGAAGCAAACACAAGTATAAACCGGTACAGCAAGAATCACATAAAAACATATTGCAAGTATTATAAGACTCTACACTGTCTTCCTTGTTGCTCAAACATTTTACCAGAAAATATCTAGACCTTAGGAGAACAAATATGCATCCCAAGTCTCAACAAGCTCTACGGTAGTTCTCCACTACTAGGCTTTAACTACATGATGCAAGAGCTTAAACATGATCTACTTGAGAGCTCAAAACAATTGCAAAGCATCAAATCGAAACAAGACAATGATCTACAAGAATGCATATGTCTTTTCCAATACCAACTACTACATGTAGCATTTTCTTTCTTCCAAACAAACACCAATCAATTTATTTAAACATAAACTCTCCAAATGATAATATAATGCAGCAAGAGAGTATTTATAAACAAGTGCTAACAGCTCGAAGAGATGCATGAAAAACAGGAGCTAAAAGCACTGCAGTAGCTAGTTAAGAATACTCAACAAATATAAGTGAAGAACATGAGTATTCACATGAAAAAGCGGAGCGTGTCTCTCTCCCACACAAGGATTGCTAGGATCCGAATTTATTCAAACAAAAACAAAAATAAAAGCACACAGACGCTCCAAGTAAAGCGCATAAGATGTGAAAGAATTAAAATATAGTTTCACTAGAGATGACCTGATAAGTTGTTGATGAAGAAGGGGATGCCTTGGGCATCCCCAAGCTTAGACGCTTGAGTCTTCTTGAATATGCAGGGATGAACCACGGGGGCATCCCCAAGCTTAGGCTTTTCACTCTTCTTGATCATATAATATCATCCTTCTCTCTTGATCCTTGAAAACTTCCTTCACACCAAACTCGAAATAGTTCTCATTAGAGGGTTAGTGCATAATAAAAATTCTCATATTCTGTGATGATACAATCATTCCCAAAGCTTCTGGACATTAGCTACAGCCACCAATGCTTTGTGGAGCAAAGAAATCCACAAAACATCGTAAAAGAGCGAATGCAAAACAAAAGGCAGAATCTGTCAAAAACAGAACAGTCCGTGAAGACGAATTTTTTCGAGGCACTTAAGTTGCTCAGATGGAACTGGTCCAATTTAATGAAAGTTGCGTACATATCTGAGGAAGATGCGTGATTTTTTACAGAATTTTTGATTTTTCTGCAGAGAGAAAAGCTCAAATTCGTGACAGCTAAAAATCTGTTCTGCGCAGAAATCCAAATCTTGCATCAACTTTCAATAAAAGACTTTACTTGGCACAACAATGCGATAAAATAAAGATACAAAGGAGTTGCTACAGAAGTAACAAGCACCTTGACTCAAAACAAAAAGAAAAGCAAAAATAACAGAAAATAAAAACAATGGGTTGTCTCCCATAAGCGCTTTTCTTTAAAGCCTTTTAGCTAGGCATAGTGATTTTTATGATGCCATCATATGTATAAGAGTTGAATATAAGAGAGCATCAAAAAGCAAATACCAAACACATTTAATTCTAACCCACTTCCTATGCAAAGGAATCTTGTAGAAAAATAAATCAATGAAGCACAAAGTGACTAGCATAGAAATGCAAAACAAGTGTAACTTCAAAAATTTCAACATAAAGAGAGAAGACTTAATATTATTGTGATATATGAAATCGTGTCTCCCTCTCTCATAAGGACCAGTAGGTCTTAAAGTACCCAGCAAATAAAAGCAAATCAAGAGAAAGCTCAAAACATTCATCATAAAGAGAAGAAATTTAGTAACATGAAGATTTCTATAACCATACTTTCCTCTCTCAAAATAATTTTCAGCGGCATCATGAATAAACTCAACAATATAGCTATCACATAGAGCATTCTTATCATGATCCATATGCATAATAGTATCATCACTCTCCACATAAGCATGAACATTATCATTAGTAATAGTGAGAGTAAAAGTATCACATCCATCATTGCAATCATCAAAAATTGGAGGCATAGAATAATCATAATGAATTTTATCCTCAATAGTAGATGGACTGAAAATATCATATTCATCATTGTAAACATCATATATAGGAGGCATATCATAATCAACATAAACTATATCCTCAATAGTAGGTGGACTGAAAATATCACAATGATTATAATCATCATATATTGGAGGCAAAGTATTATCAAAGCAAATTTCCTCCTTAAAGCTTGGGGGACTAAAAATATCATATTCATCACAACCAGCTTCCCCAAGCTTAGACTTTTCCATAGCATTGGCAATAATGGTGTTCAAAGAATTTATAGTAATACCATTGCTACCATCATGCAAACAAGCCTCCATAGGTTTTTTAATTTTCTCTTCAAAAGCATCATGTCCTAATTCAATATAAAGTTCATAAAGATCTCTAATTTTTTTGTTGTTTTCCATTAAGCCTAACTAGTGAAAATAAAAACAAGAAACAAAAAGATAAAATTGCAGAATCTAAAGGAAATACCTTCGAGCACTCACACACTAGCAACAACACTAGAAAATAGCTTAGTAGCCAGAGGATGTGAATACCTTTTACCTTACCTCCCCGGCAACGGCGCCAGAAAATAGCTTGATGTCTACGTGTGCTTCTATTCTTGTAGACAGTGTTGGGCCTCCAAGAGCAGAGGTTTGTAGAACAGCAGCAAGTTTCCCTTAAGTGAATCACCCAAGGTTTATCGAACTCAGGGAGGTAGAGGTCAAAGATATCCTCTCAAGCAACCCTGCAATTAAGATACAAGAAGTCTCTTGTGTCCCCAACACACCCAATACACTTGTCAGATGTATAGGTGCACTAGTTCGGCGAAGAGATAGTGAAATACAAGTGATATGGATGATTATAAGTAGTAACTGCAATCTGAAATAAAGATGGCAGCAAGCAAACATGTAGCAGAACTTGTTGTAAACGGTGTTTCAATGCTTAGAAACAAGGCCTAGGGATCATACTTTCACTAGTGGACACTCTCAACAATGATCTCATAACTGAATAAGTAAAAGCTACTCTTAAACACTCTCTTGTTGGATAACAAACACCATTCATTGTGTAGGGCTACAAAAGCACACCTCAAGCCGGAGTAAACAAGCGCCACAACGTCATAAAGGAATCACACACGGTGCACACACTGTCACCTTTACACCGTGGAGAGTACCGGAGTTCATATTAAAGTAACCTATAGAGTGCATAATAGATAAAGAGTAACATCTACATATTCAACTAGATTAGCACAACTGAACACAAGTAAATACTGCTCGGGATTATTCTCCTTCTTGATGAAGCAAGAGTACTATGCGTAGGGCTGCAAAAGCACACCTCAAAGTCTGAGTAAACAAACACCACAATTCCCAAGAATAAGCCATGATAAATATCTAAATTATTCATAGAGTCACACAAGTACCCACACTGTCACCTTGATACCGTGTTGTCACAATGACTCCAGAAACTAGACAAAATCACTTGAGTAGCATAAACATTATTAATGTATTCAGCGATACTAGCAATACACATGATCACATAAAGATCACACCATGGGAGAGAGAGATGAACCACATAGCTACCGGTAGAGCCCTCAGCCTCGGGGGAGAACTACTCCCTCCTCATCATGGGAGTCAGCAGCGGCGATGAAGATGGCGGTGGAGTCGATGGAGATGACTCCGGGGGCAATTCCCCGTCCCGGCGGCGTGCCGGAACAGAGATTCTGTCCCCCGAAACTTGTCGTCGATGGCGGCGGCGCTGCGGAACTCTTCGTGGAATATGACTTGGTTTTTAGGGTTTTCGCGTCTGAGGCAATATATAGGCGAAGGGGCGATGTCGGTGGAGGCTCGAGGGGCCCACACCACCTGGTGGCGCGGCAGGGGGCCCACCCGCGCCGGGTGTGGTTTGGCCACCTCGGCTCCCTCCTTCGTCTCTCCTTCGGACTCCGTGACGTGCTGGAAAAATAGGGACGTGGCCTTTTGTTTCGTGCAATTCCGAGAATATTCGCAGAAGTACTTTTCTGAAACCAAAAACAGCAGAAAACAGGGAACTGGCACTGTGGCATCTTGTTAATAGGTTAGTCCCAGAAAATGCATAAAAGTGATATGAAGTGTATATAAAACATGTAGCAATTGGTATAATATAAGCATGGAACATCAGAAATTATGGATACGTTGGAGACGTATCAAGCATCCCCAAGCTTAGTTCTACTCGTCCTCGAGTAGGTAAAACGATAACAACAAATAATTTCTGAGGAGACATGCTTTCACACAATCTTGATCAATATATTGCAAGGCTCATGTCATGAATGAAGTGACTCAAAGCAATGGTCTATAGTTTGCTAACAATAGATAAAGAGTAAACAATGAATCATATAAGCAAAAACTTTTCATGAATAGTACTTTCAAGACAAGCATCAAAAAGTTTTGCATAAGAGGTAACTCATAAAGCAATAGATTCAAAGTAAAAGGCATTGAAGCAACACAAAGGATGATTAAGTTTCAGCAATTGCTTTCAACTTGTAACATGTATATCTCATGGATAGTTGTCAACATAAAGCAATATAACAAGTGCAATAAGTAAACATGTAAGAATCAATGCACACAAAGTTGACACTAGTGTTTGCTTCTAAGATAGAAAGGAGTAGGTAAACTGACTCAACATAAAGTAAAAGATAGGCCCTTCGCAGAGGGAAGCAGGGATTAAATCATGTGCTAGAGCTTTTTAAGTTTTCGAAAGCATATAGAGAGCACAAAATAAGTATTTGAGAGGTGTTTGTTGTTGTCAACGAATGGTAGTGGGCACTCTAACCCCCTTGTCAACCAGACTTTCAAGAGCGGCTCCCATGAAGGACGTTATCTCTACCAGCAAGGTAGATCATCCCTCTTCTCTTTTGTTTACACATGTATTTTAGTTTCTTTATAGTTGACACTCCTCCCAACCTTTTGCTTACACAAGCCATGGCTAACCGAATCCTCGGGTGCCTTCCAACATTCACATACCATGGAGGAGTGTCTATTTGCAAATTAAGTTGCTTACTGATAAATCAGGGCAAAACATGTGAAGAGAATTATTAATGAAAGTTGTAATTAATTGGGGCTGGGCACCCCGTTGCCAGCTCTTTTTGCAAATTATTGGATAAGCGGATGTATATGCCACTAGTCCATTGGTGAAAGTCTGTCAGAAGTAAATGACAAGATTGAAAGATAAAACACCACATACTTCCTCATGAGCTATAAAACATTGACACAAATAAGGAGTAATAAAGTTTTGA
This sequence comes from Poa pratensis, assembly GCA_947311845.1. Classification (NCBI taxonomy): domain Eukaryota; kingdom Viridiplantae; phylum Streptophyta; class Magnoliopsida; order Poales; family Poaceae; genus Poa; species Poa pratensis. The sequence continues at coordinate 30,255,922 of CAMZMU010000076.1, read as the reverse complement.
ATAGTTTAAAGGTAGCACATGAAATATTTACTTGGAATGGCAGGAAATACCACATAGTAGGTAGGTATGGTGGACACAAATGGCATGGGTTTTGGCTCAAGGTTTGGATGCACGAGAAGCATTCCCTCTCAGTACAGAGTTTAGGCTAGCAAGGTTGTTTGAAGCAAACACAAGTATAAACCGGTACAGCAAGAATCACATAAAAACATATTGCAAGTATTATAAGACTCTACACTGTCTTCCTTGTTGCTCAAACATTTTACCAGAAAATATCTAGACCTTAGGAGAACAAATATGCATCCCAAGTCTCAACAAGCTCTACGGTAGTTCTCCACTACTAGGCTTTAACTACATGATGCAAGAGCTTAAACATGATCTACTTGAGAGCTCAAAACAATTGCAAAGCATCAAATCGAAACAAGACAATGATCTACAAGAATGCATATGTCTTTTCCAATACCAACTACTACATGTAGCATTTTCTTTCTTCCAAACAAACACCAATCAATTTATTTAAACATAAACTCTCCAAATGATAATATAATGCAGCAAGAGAGTATTTATAAACAAGTGCTAACAGCTCGAAGAGATGCATGAAAAACAGGAGCTAAAAGCACTGCAGTAGCTAGTTAAGAATACTCAACAAATATAAGTGAAGAACATGAGTATTCACATGAAAAAGCGGAGCGTGTCTCTCTCCACACAAGGATTGCTAGGATCCGAATTTATTCAAACAAAAACAAAAATAAAAGCACACAGACGCTCCAAGTAAAGCGCATAAGATGTGAAAGAATTAAAATATAGTTTCACTAGAGATGACCTGATAAGTTGTTGATGAAGAAGGGGATGCCTTGGGCATCCCCAAGCTTAGACGCTTGAGTCTTCTTGAATATGCAGGGATGAACCACGGGGGCATCCCCAAGCTTAGGCTTTTCACTCTTCTTGATCATATAATATCATCCTTCTCTCTTGATCCTTGAAAACTTCCTTCACACCAAACTCGAAATAGTTCTCATTAGAGGGTTAGTGCATAATAAAAATTCACATATTCTGTGATGATACAATCATTCCCAAAGCTTCTGGACATTAGCTACAGCCACCAATGCTTTGTGGAGCAAAGAAATCCACAAAACATCGTAAAAGAGCGAATGCAAAACAAAAGGCAGAATCTGTCAAAAACAGAACAGTCTGAAGACGAATTTTTTCGAGGCACTTAAGTTGCTCAGATGGAACTGGTCCAATTTAATGAAAGTTGCGTACATATCTGAGGAAGATGCGTGATTTTTTACAGAATTTTTGATTTTTCTGCAGAGAGAAAAGCTCAAATTCGTGACAGCTAAAAATCTGTTCTGCGCAGAAATCCAAATCTTGCATCAACTTTCAATAAAAGACTTTACTTGGCACAACAATGCGATAAAATAAAGATACAAAGGAGTTGCTACAGAAGTAACAAGCACCTTGACTCAAAACAAAAAGAAAAGCAAAAATAACTGAAAATAAAAACAATGGGTTGTCTCCCATAAGCGCTTTTCTTTAAAGCCTTTTAGCTAGGCATAGTGATTTTTATGATGCCATCATATGTATAAGAGTTGAATATAAGAGAGCATCAAAAAGCAAATACCAAACACATTTAATTCTAACCCACTTCCTATGCAAAGGAATCTTGTAGAAAAATAAATCGATGAAGCACAAAGTGACTAGCATAGAAATGCAAAACAAGTGTAACTTCAAAAATTTCAACATAAAGAGAGAAGACTTAATATTATTGTGATATATGAAATCGTGTCTCCCTCTCTCATAAGGACCAGTAGGTCTTAAAGTACCCAGCAAATAAAAGCAAATCAAGAGAAAGCTCAAAACATTCATCATAAAGAGAAGAAATTTAGTAACATGAAGATTTCTATAACCATACTTTCCTCTCTCAAAATAATTTTCAGCGGCATCATGAATAAACTCAACAATATAGCTATCACATAGAGCATTCTTATCATGATCCATATGCATAATAGTATCATTACTCTCCACATAAGCATGAACATTATCATTAGTAATAGTGAGAGTAAAAGTATCACATCCATCATTGCAATCATCAAAAATTGGAGGCATAGAATAATCATAATGAATTTTATCCTCAATAGTAGATGGACTGAAAATATCATATTCATCATTGTAAACATCATATATAGGAGGCATATCATAATCAACATAAACTATATCCTCAATAGTAGGTGGACTGAAAATATCACAATGATTATAATCATCATATATTGGAGGCAAAGTATTATCAAAGCAAATTTCCTCCTTAAAGCTTGGGGGACTAAAAATATCATATTCATCACAACCAGCTTCCCCAAGCTTAGACTTTTCCATAGCATTGGCAATAATGGTGTTCAAAGAATTTATAGTAATACCATTGCTACCATCATGCAAACAAGCCTCCATAGGTTTTTTAATTTTCTCTTCAAAAGCATCATGTCCTAATTCAATATAAAGTTCATAAAGATCTCTATTTTTTTGTTGTTTTCCATTAAGCCTAACTAGTGAAAATAAAAACAAGAAACAAAAAGATAAAATTGCAGAATCTAAAGGAAATAACTTCGAGCACTCACACACTAGCAACAACACTAGAAAATAGCTTAGTAGCCAGAGGATGTGAATACCTTTTACCTTACCTCCCCGGCAACGGCGCCAGAAAATAGCTTGATGTCTACGTGTGCTTCTATTCTTGTAGACAGTGTTGGGCCTCCAAGAGCAGAGGTTTGTAGAACAGCAGCAAGTTTCCCTTAAGTGAATCACCCAAGGTTTATCGAACTCAGGGAGGTAGAGGTCAAAGATATTCCTCTCAAGCAACCCTGCAATTAAGATACAAGAAGTCTCTTGTGTCCCCAACACACCCAATACACTTGTCAGATGTATAGGTGCACTAGTTCGGCGAAGAGATAGTGAAATACAAGTGATATGGATGATTATAAGTAGTAACTGCAATCTGAAATAAAGATGGCAGCAAGCAAACATGTAGCAGAACTTGTTGTAAACGGTGTTTCAATGCTTAGAAACAAGGCCTAGGGATCATACTTTCACTAGTGGACACTCTCAACAATGATCTCATAACTGAATAAGTAAAAGCTACTCTTAAACACTCTCTTGTTGGATAACAAACACCATTCATTGTGTAGGGCTACAAAAGCACACCTCAAGCCGGAGTAAACAAGCGCCACAACGTCATAAAGGAATCACACACGGTGCACACACTGTCACCTTTACACCGTGGAGAGTACCGGAGTTCATATTAAAGTAACCTATAGAGTGCATAATAGATAAAGAGTAACATCTACATATTCAACTAGATTAGCACAACTGAACACAAGTAAATACTGCTCGGGATTATTCTCCTTCTTGATGAAGCAAGAGTACTATGCGTAGGGCTGCAAGAGCACACCTCAAAGTCTGAGTAAACAAACACCACAATTCCCAAGAATAAGCCATGATAAATATCTAAATTATTCATAGAGTCACACAAGTACCCACACTGTCACCTTGATACCGTGTTGTCACAATGACTCCAGAAACTAGACAAAATCACTTGAGTAGCATAAACATTATTAATGTATTCAGCGATACTAGCAATACACATGATCACATAAAGATCACACCATGGGAGAGAGAGATGAACCACATAGCTACCGGTAGAGCCCTCAGCCTCGGGGGAGAACTACTCCCTCCTCATCATGGGAGTCAGCAGCGGCGATGAAGATGGCGGTGGAGTCGATGGAGATGACTCCGGGGGCAATTCCCCGTCCCGGCGGCGTGCCGGAACAGAGATTTTGTCCCCCGAAACTTGTCGTCGATGGCGGCGGCGCTGCGGAACTCTTCGTGGAATATGACTTGGTTTTTTAGGGTTTTCGCGTCTGAGGCAATATATAGGCGAAGGGGCGATGTCGGTGGAGGCTCGAGGGGCCCACACCACCTGGTGGCGCAGCAGGGGGCCCACCCGCGCCGGGGTGTGGTTTGGCCACCTCGGCGCCCTCCTTCGTCTCTCCTTCGGACTCCGTGACGGCGCTGGAAAAATAAGGACGTGGCCTTTTGTTTCGTGCAATTCCGAGAATATTCGCAGAAGTACTTTTCTGAAACCAAAAACAACAGAAAACAGGGAACTGGCACTGTGGCATCTTGTTAATAGGTTAGTTCCAGAAAATGCATAAAAGTGATATGAAGTGTATATAAAACATGTAGCAATTGGTATAATATAAGCATGGAACATCAGAAATTATGGATACGTTGGAGACGTATCAACTAACCAGCTCTTTTGCAAAAATAAAAGTGGACAAGCAGATGAAGCTACTTGTCCTTGGAAATCATTTAGCATGGAAGATGACAAGTTCTACTACCACATCCTTATGAGCTACACGCAGTGACACAAAAAGGGATTGTACAATTTTGAATAGTTAAAGATAGCACACGAAGAAATTTACTTGGAATGGTTTAAAACCATGCATAGGAATTTATAGTGGACTCTTTGGAATAACTTGGTTTTCAGGATTTTGGATGCACAAGCAGCATTCCCGCTTAGTACAGGTGAAGGCTAGCAATAGACGGGGAAGCGACAACAAGAGAGCACAACTGTCATAATCATACTTGCGACAGAATAAAATTAGCAGTGGCATAAAAGTGATACAGAAACTCTGAGTCACAATAGATCGTCGAGGCTTGACTTTTGTTTTGAGTCATAAACATGTGTAAGCATGTGCCAAGTCGAATCAAGTAAAACATTCAGAGGAGGATACCACACTACAATACCACTCTACGAATAAAACAATGCATGCAAATAACTATATGACATATGGTGCACCTTCAGGAGATTAGGATTAATCATGAGAAAACATGGCTATCAAGCATTCATCAAGTAACATAGCCCATACCATAACTACTAAGCGCAATCATATGGACAGGTATGTGTACAAAAATGAAAACAAATACGGTTCATACCAGCCTCTCACCACATCAAGTTGTCGAATATCGTCATTATTGCCCTTCGCTCGCATGACTTGAATGATATAAAATGAAAACCAAGCTCCAGGTGGAGTCACAGACGGCTGTTGAATCTGAAAAGAACTATACAAAACCAAGAAGAACAACAAATATTTTTGGTGTTTTCGAATTTTAAAACAAAGCAAGGAAGAAGCAAATAAAAAGGAAAATATTTTTGGGTTTTTTGAATATCAACTCGAAAATCAAAAAGACAAAATAAAACTACAACTCGAATTACTAAAATAAAAGCATAGAGAAACAACGAAAATATTTTTGGTATTTTTGGGTTTTGAGAAAATAAACACCACAAGCAAGAACAAATAAAAGAAAGCGAAATATGGATATACAAAGAACTGACATGGAGCGAATATAGAAATGAGCGAACTGTCAGTATACGCGTACCTCCCCCCAAGCTTAGGCTTTTGGCCTAATTGGGAGACAATCATGGGTGCTGATAATAGCTCCAGGACGGTGCATCGTCCCTGGCGTGTTCGTAAGAACCACTCTGTAAAGCGGGGAAGGTTCCGCTTGCATAGTCAAACTGGTATGAGGAGCTCGCCCCCTCATCATGCGGCTCAGGCCGCTCCTCCTCCGGCTCGGCCCGGGGTTCATGCTCCCTCATGTATGCATCCAAGTCTTCTTCCGAGAATGCCCAATTTTCCCTGCCATCCAGGTTAAACAAAACAGGTGCAGGCAAACAAACCAATCGCTCGGAAGTCTTAGATGCAATCCTAGATTTAGTAACAAATACTAAATTATAAGTCAAATTATCGAGAGTAGCCCAGCTAGGAACAGAATGATTCCTGATCATGGAATTAATATCAAGTCTAAAAACAGGCAACTCTATGTCAAAGGGATGCGGAACCAACTGATGGTAAGCTAACAGCCTAGAAGCAATGAGGCCACCACAAACACCACCCTTTTCGCGATTAGTAGATAAGCGATGAGCAATCAAAGCACCCAAGTTATAAGTCCTGTCACTTCTCAAAGCAGCAGAAATGAATGCCAAGTCATAAACAGAAAGCTTGTTAGCATTTTTCCTAGCTAGAACACACTTGGCAATGAAATGGGTGAAATACCGAATAGCTGGGAATAAAATGAGCCGAATTTTACCACCTTCTTTCAACAAACCTCTACTTTTGGTGATCTCCGAATAAAGTTCTACAAGATGCCTAGGCTGACCATTAATCTTCGCATATGATCCCCAATATGGCACTTTGATAGCTGTGCAAAAATCATACAGAGAGATATCCATAGGAATATTATAAATTTTGTAATGGACCATGGGGTTATCAGATGAGTAGGTAAATCTAAAATCCTGTACTACAGACATAGTGAGTTTAACAAATTGGGCAGGTTCCCCAATGGTAAAATTCTCCAATCCTGCATTAGAAATTAGTGTGTTGAAATCTTGTAGGATTCCTGCAGCAGCCATGAAGGTTTGGCAAGGATAATATGCAGAATGCACGGAATCTTCACGATTAACCTCCATCACTTCTCCCACAACTAAATCATTAGGGTCAATAGCTGGTCCAACCACATCTCCATCCATCTTCCTTCTCTGAAATTTTTCAACAAGTCTCATAAAAAATGATTTTGCAACTATAAAATCAAGGCAACTACTATAGAAACTTGCAAGAGGGCTACACATGCATCAAGGATAATTAATCTAAGCATAGAACAAGCATGCAAGCTCACTTAACCAGCAACATACAGCAGCAAAATACTCTAGAAATACAACACTAAACAAAATTCTACTTGGATAATCGAAGGAGTCACATACCGGTGAGTAAACAAGCAAAGTTTCAGCAACTGAAATGGGCTGAGCAAGGAGATCGAAAAATTCGAGCTCAAGAGCAGCAGGAACACGAGTTTGAACAATGGATATGAGTTTGGTCGGGAGAGAGAAAGAAAGGGGAGGAATCTCACCTTGTGGAGGCTCAGGTGGGACCCACGCCACAGGGGGGCGCGGCCTCCACCCCTGCCGCGCCGAGCTATGGCGTGGCAGCGTGGTGGGTCCCCCTGGTCAGCCCCAGGTACTACCACGTTGCATTTTTCAAAATAGGAATTTACGTAAAATTTTCAGATTTTTCTGACAACTTTCAATTTCGAGCAAAAACTGGGCACTTAAAATTCTAAACAGCAGCTAAGCAAAATTTTAACCACACTAAACAACATTCTAAAAATTTATAAAGACAGCAATATAACAGAAGGTATAACAGATGAGAAAGAGAGAATGTGGTTTAACAATTTTATGCAACTAAAATGTATTTGTCAACAAGGTTGATCAAGTCTTGCCACCAAATATATTTTATTTGACATAAAAGAATTAAACTACATGATACCATTATGTTACCTTATATTGAATAGATATTGTCCCAACCATAATACTTTCATATCCTTCATGGTGGTCATAAATAGGACAATCAATACTTCCAACTTTGATAGTTTTATAACTTGCAATTGAGCTAACTCCACATAATACATTTTGCTTCTTGGGAAAATAAACAGTATGCTCTTTGTCATTGACATTAAAAGTAACTTTCCCTTTATTGCAATCAATAACAGCTCCTGCAGTATTAAGAAAAGGTCTACCAAGAATAATGGACATATTATCATCTTCAGGCATATCCAACACAACAAAGTCAGTCAAAATCAAACAGTTGGTAGTAACTTGAACAGGAACATTTTCACATATACCAACAGGAACAGCAGTAGATTTATCAGCCATTTGCAAAGATATATCAGTTGGTATCAATTTATCTAAATAAAGTCTCTTATAAAGAGAGAAAGGCATCACACTTACTCCAGCTCCAAGATCACAAAGTGCAGTTCTAACATAATTATTTTTAATAGAGCAAGGAATAGTTGGTATACCTGGATCTCCAAGTTTCTTTGGAACCTTACCATTGAAAGAGTAATTAGCAAGCATGGTGGAAATCTCCTCATTAGGAATTTTCCTCTTGTTAGAAACAATATCCTTCATGTATTTCGAATAAGGAGGCAGCTTAATAGCATCAGTCAAAGGAATTTGCAAAAACAAAGGTTTCATCCACTCACAAAACTTGTTGTAGTGTTCTTCTTCCTTGGATTTATGTTTCTTATTAGGAAAAGGCATTGATTTTTGCACCCAAGGTTCTCTTTCTTTACCATGTTTCTTAGCTACAAAATCCTCTTTAGTGCAATTTTTATTTTCAGTGTCACTATCAGAATCGCTCTCAACCTCTTCATTATTATTAGCATTGTTTCTATCATTATCATTAACAGGTTCATTACCATTTTCAGTTTCAGCATCAGACACAGATATACTATTAGGATCACTAGCAGGTTCTTTTTCCTTAATAGTTTCAGAAGACTCTACAGCAGGTTTATGTTTCTTCTTCTTTTTCTTAGAAGGAGAGCTGGGCCTTTCAGCTAATTGAGAATCTTGTTCAATTCTTTTAGGATGTCCCTCAGGATACAAAGGATCTTGAGTGGAAGCTCCACTCCTAGTTGCTATTCCAAAAGCATGTTTTCCATTACTATTAGAATTTTTAGCTAGCAAGTCTTTTTGTACTTTAGTAATTTGCTCCATTTGAGTTTGAACCATACTAAGATGTTTAACTAGACCTTTAATGTCATTTACAGTTCTTACCAAAACATCTTGCAAATTACTAATAATACGAGAATTTTCTAACAGATGATTTTCTACTCTCATATTAAAATGCTCCTGCTTAACAATAAAATTATCAAGTTCATCTAAGCATTGATCAGGAGGCTTACCATAAGGAATATCACCAGCATCGAAATATTGTAGAGAGTGTACCTCAATTGAAGGTGGAGGAGTCGGCTTACATAAGTCTTCTATTGGAGGTAAATTTTTAACATCTTCAGATTTAATACCCCTCTCCTTGAGAGTCCTCTTGGCTTCTCTCATTCCTTCATTATCAAGTTCAATAACACCTCTCTTTCTTGGTGTAGGCACTGGCGCAGGCTCTGGTGTGGGAGTGGGTTCAGCTATAACCCAATCTTCATAATTTTGGCTAATCTTAGCCATTAATTCCTCAGCTTCATCTGGAGTTCGTTTCCTGAAAACACAACCAGCACAACTATCCAGGAATGTCCTAGATTCATCGGTTAGTCCATTATAAAATATATCAAGAAGTTCATTTTTAGGTATATCATGTCCAGGTCGAACTCTAAGCAAATAACAAAACCTTGACCAAGTTTCAGAAATATTTTCTTCCTGCAATTGCTTGAAGTTAAAAATTCTCTGCAAAGCAACATGTTGAACACTAGCAGGATAATATTTATGGAAGAAAACATCAACCAATCCTAAAGGATTTTTAATACAACCGGGAGACAAATTACCAAACCAAGCTTTAGCATCGCCTTTCAGAGAGAAAGGAAAAATTTTGGTAACAAAATAGGTGCGCAATTTAATATCATCAGAGAACAAACTACTTAAAGTAGATAACTTGTTCATATGTTCCATAGCACTTTCATCTTCAGCACCACAAAAAGGATCTTTCTCTACCACAGATATAAAGGACAAATCCACAGAAAAGTCATAATCCTTATCAGTTATACGAATAGGAGATGTTGCAAACTCAGGATCAGCAGACAATTTGTAGCTAACAGTGTGTTTTTTCAGAAAATCCATTATAGTGGCAGAATCAGCAGAAGAGTCAAGATTCCTGCATTTTTCAGCAAAAGCTTCATCTACTTCTATATAATCTTCCTCGGGGTCATCATCATCGATGAATTCCCTCGACTCAGGAGAAGCAACAGGTGTGACAACATTTTCATTAGGCATTTCAGAATTTTCAATAAGTCTAGACCTAGCAATCGTAGCATCTAGAAAAGGACCTAACGAACCAGTTTCACTAAGCACAGTAGAAGCATCATCAAATTCATCAGAAACAGTTTCAGATTCAGTAGTGCCAACACGCGAAGCAGGTGCGTGTGGCGGTGTAACCAGTTGATTAATAACAGATGGTGAATCAAGAGCAGCAGCGGAGTTCAGAGCCGTACCTTTCCTTGTAGTGGATGGCAGAATAGCCACCTTCTTGTCATGAGTTTTCCCCATGATAAATGGATTGCAGCAAAGGATATCACTTCCAGATGAACTTATAAATAAAGCTATGCTCCCCGGCAACGGCGCCAGAAAATAGTCTTGATGACCCACAAGTATAGGGGATCGCAACAGTCTTCGAGGGAAGTAAAACCCAAATTTATTGATTCGACACAAGGGGAGCCAAAGAATAAATATAAGCCTTAACAGATGAATTGTCAGTTCAGCTGCACCTGAAAGTAGACTTCCTCGACACAGATTATCAGTAGCAACGGTGATATAACAGCAGTAGTAACAAAGTAATAGCAGCAACAGTGTAACAAAGACAGCAGCAGTAATTTCAGTAAACAGCAGGATTAAAAGTACTGTAGGCATAGGGACGGATGTACGGGCGTTGCATGGATAAGAGCGCTCATGTAATAATCATAACTCAGGGCATTTGCAGGTAAACAATTATAAAAGCATCCTAGTACTAGTCAAACATAGGCATGTGTTCCGTATATAGTCGTACGTGCTCGCAATGAGAAACTTGCACAACATCTACTGTCCTGCCAGCCCGTTTGCAGCGGGGCCTCAAGGGAAACTACTGGCAATTAAGGTACTCCTTTTAATAAAGTACCGGAGCAATGCATTAACACTCCGTGAACACACGTAATCCTCAAGTCAAAGCCATCCCCTCCAGTTATCCCGGTTGCTGTCACTCCGGGGCCTCGGGTTCCGGACAATAACAGGTGAAAACAACTTGCAGATATGATCTAAAACATAATTATTCTCATGCATCAACAACATGTTCAGATCTGAGATCATGGCACTCGGGCCCTAGTGGCAAGCATTAAGCACAACAAGTTGCAACAATGATAAATAGCACTAACAATGGATACTAGGCACCATGCCCTAACAATCTGGCAACTTATTACATGAACAATCTCATCCAATCCCTACCATCCCCTCAGCCTACAGCAGGGAACTACTCACACATGGATGGGGGAATCATTGATGGTTGATGGAGAGGCGGTGGTGATGACGATGGTGATGATCTCCTCCGAATCCCCGTCCCGGCAGGGTGCCAGAACGGAACTTCTGATCCCCGGAATAGAGATCGCGGCGGCGGCGGAGCGTGGATGTGTTTCGCGAAATATGGTCGAACCCCCTCGATATTTAGGTCAAGGGCAATATATAGTCCAAAGGGGAGCGTCGGGGGGCGACCGAGGTGGCCACGCCACACTTGGGCGCGGCCCCACCCCCAGCCGCGCCCAGCTATGGCGTGGCTGCCTGGTGTGGCCTCTCCGACTCCCCTTCTGGCTCCGTGGGTCTTCCGGTGAAATATGACGATCGCAATTGTTTTCGGAGTTTTTCTCGAAAGTTGACTTTTCTGCACAAAAAGAAGACACCAGGGCAATTCTGCTGAAAACAGCGTTAGTCCATGTTAGTTGCATCCAAATCATACAAGTTAGAGGTAAAACAACAGCAAAAGTGTTCGGAAAAGTAGATACGTTTTGGACGTATCACTCGGCGACGAGTCCATGAACGAGAGGTCGATCAATGATGGGACGAACAAGCTCGTCCGCATTAAGGGAGACCACCTCAACGAGTGCGACAGAGCCATTCTAGCACAATACCAGTGCATTGCTATGAACAAAAGAAGATAAACGACTTCAAATGCGTCGTGGCAAATGCCAAAGTTGTGATGCTATTTTTGGCCCCTCCGTTGACCACTACGTGATTTACCAAGCCGTCTGCTCCCTCCTAGAAGGCACCACGTTGAGGAAATGAGGAACAAGGCGATGCATCGGTGTCGACAATCGTTGGTGGACTAAATCTCACCAGAGACAATGGCCTTTTTTCTCTTGTGGGGATTGTTGGACTGCGGGTGGTGGTGCTGGCAAAGGAGGAGGGGAAGAAGTTGAGGGGCTAACAAGCAAAAGTGCCAACCCACCAGACTCATGTAGTGGTAAACCTAAAAATAGTACCATTTAAACATCTCAAGTTTTTTACCCTTATTTTGGTTGTGTACCATTAAAGATTCTACTTTAGAATGTTGGGTTTCATCACAATTTTCATACTCATGTTTGCACTGTATAACAATCCTCTCAAAAGAAACAGAAAACACAGACACTTCTATAGTAATCTTCTGTATTTGCATTCTCTTGTAAAAAATTATAGGATAATAGCACGGAAACTTATGAGTTTACAGCACACTTACAGTTATAGTACATGAGAAGATCACTAAACAAAATCTGAATGAGGCATACGGTATTACATATTGTTAACTGCACACAAGGTAGCACCGAAATTAAATTAGTTTCGTGTGGTTTGTGGATTTCCTGTTCAAATCTCAAGATGGTGATTTCGCCAATCTCAACATCCGACCCGTCAAGAGAGAGCAAGAGAAGAAGATCGGAAGGAAGGAAGAAGAAAAATTAGAGTGTAGACGATGCCGCGTTGAGCTCAAGCTCAGCCACCGGACGCACCAATCTCATTTCCGGATGGCAGCGCTCAGATTTCGCTCAGTTCGCGTCGCATCCTTGATCCTTGGACCATTCGTTGGTGCATAGCGATCGACCCCTAGCGTGGTGTTCTGGTACATCAGTACGTGCGTGTGACTTTCCATTCCAAGATTTTAGTCGAAAACACCTGTGACATCACGCCTTACATCACCGCATCCTTGCTCGACGGCCCGATCGGGGCAAATTTCACTGTTCTGACCCTGACACGAAAGTTCAGCACAAAATGAACCAAGTTTGAAAATTTAGCCGGATCTGACCCTTTTTAGTACCGCTCAACATACTGGCGGTAGACTTCACGGGGTACCGCCGCGGTCACTGGCGGTACGGATCCTGGTCCACGGTCCGCTCGGGCCGGATGACTGCGCTGACGTGGCGATACCGCCTCTGACATCGGCGGTAGACTTGTAGGGGTACCGCCTGTACTTCCGGCGGTACACTTCAACATGATACCGCCGATTGTACTGGCGGTACGCGTTGGAGACAGTTAAATGGCTCGAGCACCCACAGCCTCTCATTCATCCTCACTCTCACTTAGCTCTCACCCGAGCTGCTGCCCTCTTCCCCTCTCTCCTCCACACTCAAATCTCTCTCAAATCCCTCCAAATCGGAGGGCATAGCTCGTGGAATCGGGCCATCTCCTTCCTCTGAGGTAGTCCCTCTCAGATCTCTCGCTTTTTGTTGGTTGGATTTGTGTTACTTTGTGGCATTGTTTAGTTTGAGGCAAACCCTAGATTTGTTGATTTGTCCTAAATCTATTATTTGAATTGGTGCATTGCGGGTTATATGTTGTTTGTGACATGGTGGAATCATTTTGGTTAGATAGATTAATGTTTTTTTCTTACCTAGTATTATGGTTGAGTCTAGGGTTTGAGGTAGTGGTTAGCTATTCCCTAGGATCCATCCATCAATGTTTTTTTCTTACCTAGTATTATGGTTGAGTATAGGGTTTGAGGTAGTGGTTAGCTATTCCCTAGGATCCATCCATCAATGTTTTTTTCTTACCTAGTATTAATTTAGATTATTGTGGTGTGTTTGCTATTACACATCAATGTGATACATTTGTGTGTCTTGTCATATAATTATAGATGGAAAGAATCGTGAATGTCCATCATGTTGACAAAGAAGCATTTTTTAGTAACAATGAAGAAGAGATTGTTGACAATGGAGAAAAAGTTATGATATTTGCCAATAGTCCAACATATGCCGAGGTTGTTGCAAGAGTACGGGAAGTTTTTGAATGGATGGATCCTAGGGAGAAGGTTGAACTAGATGGAAGGTATTTTGTTGGATCGGGACATCGTCCGCGAAAGAAGAAAATACCTATCACATGCGAGTTAGATTGGGGGGCATACAAAGAGGTTGTGGCGGCTTCCAAAGACAAGTCGCTCGAGTTATTTGCTACCAAGGTTGGCGGTGATCGTTGCATTTTGACTTGAACCGGTGTGCCTCCCCCACACATGATGCAATGACCCCCACTCGAAATGTGTCACTTGATGATGCGGTTGAGTTCAATACTATGAGCCAACCTCCTTTGAGCCAACAATTTGACTTGGAGATGAATGATGGTGACCAAGTCGATGAAAAAGAACAATATGTCAATGTGGATCTTGGTTATGGCTTTGGCATTGAGGAAGAAGATAGGGAGCAAGGAGACATGGAGGGTGATGTGTCCGAGCGGGAGGACGAGTATCATGACATTTATATTGGAGATGTAGAGGCACAAGTCGAACAGGATGGCATTGACCGTGACACCTTCTATCGCCGTTGCTATGCCTCCGACTCGGAGGACGAGGGCCCTGAAGAAGTGGACGAAGATGGGTTCACGGCGAGAGAAGCCCAAGCCTTTTTAAAAGTGGTAGGCCGGGATCACCGAATTCCATTTTTTCGTGATCTCACGCTTGCCGATAAGGCTATGGTGGATGGTGGCAAGTATAAAGATCTAGAAGCAACACCAAGCACAACGCAAGACGACGATGACAACAATTCTCGCATAAAGAAAGGTTTGAAGTTTCCGGACTTGGTAGAATTGCAAATGTGGCTTAGGGAATATGCGGTGAAGCACCATAGGCCATTCATAGTGAAGCACTCGGACGAGAAGCATCGTTACACCGTGATTTGCGACCAAAAAGGATGCCCATGGGTAGTCCGTGCAAGACCAAACCGCCACGGGCAATGGAAGATAACAAGTTGTGAAGCCCATCACATGTGCAAGAAACGGGGCCGGAATCCATCCACAAAGCACCGTCAACTCACCTCCGACTTCATCGCATACAAATTCATCAACAGTATAAAGAATGAACCAACCATTAAACCGAGGTTTTTGATGGGTCTTGTAAAGGAATTCTTTGGATACAACATCGAATATGGGAAGGCATGGAAGGCCAAGCATGCCGCATTTAAGATGTTGTATGGTGGATGGAAAGAAGCGTACAACCGCCTCCCGAGGTTGTTGGGAGGGATGGCCTATAGAAACCCGGCATGTTTTACGAGGTTGAACATGTTGATGGAGTGTTCCGCCGTGCCTTTTGGACAAGTTAAATATATACCCGGTCTTTCCAACACAAACCTATGAAGAGCAACACTTGTGCTCTGGATTGCCGGCGGGGTCCGTTGCCTCATTCCAAATTGTGCTGCAACTCGTTGTGGGAGGTGCCACTCGACGGCGTAGAAACATATCAGCGGACACCTAATGCGCCATAGGTCCTGGTCACGCATACACATCGCGTTGAGACGGAAACCCCTATCCCGTTGGTACGGCCTCCATGTGACCTGCAAAACAAAAATGCTTAGTTCCAATGCTAGATGTCACAAAAGTGTCGAATTTAACGTTACCAAAGCATACCAAGTTGAAAGACAACGTGTCAAGCTCGTTGGTATAGCTCTTGTAACGACCCATGGACAAGTCTTTGTACGCCTCCACTCTATCCCATGTGTACGCGACAGTTGGCAGCCGCCATTCGTCATCACCATCAAGGTCATAATCCCAGGGAGTTGGTGGGAGTTTGCGAGGACGTCCAACCGGAATCCGCTCCCACATCCAAATCGTGAGGGGCCAGGCAGCGCCGTTTAACGAGGCTCCCTTTCCCTTCTTACGACATGCATGGTCCAGCTGCACGATAACAATGATGTCAAATGCCAGATGAAGCTAACATACACAAGAAAGTTATGCAAGAAGGTAACATACACAAGAAATTACCTGACGGTAAAGAAAGGCTAGACCCGCCGACCCCCAGCTATACTTGACGTTCCAATCACGTAATGCGTCAAGCCACATCCACGAGGCCGTGTCCCCTGACCCATCTGGAAAGATCACCCGGGCTAACACATACCACATGTATGCCCGGGCATACTGCTGCACCATCGGTGCCTCGGCATCCTCCGGGCATGGCCCAAACTGTCGAAGCCACGAATACGAGACACCCGCTGACCTAGTATCTTTCACTCCTTCCGGCGGCACCGGTGGTAATCTGCCGGTGAGACCAAGAACCCGCTGACGCCACCCGACAAGATCCACCCTCCCAGTCAGAGCGTCTCCGTCGATCGGAAGAGCCGTGATCATGGCAAAATCCTCAAGAGTGACCGTCATCTCTCCACACGGCAAATGGAAACTGTGGGTCTCGGGTCTCCAACGATCAATAAGGGCGGTAATGGCCGTGTGGTTGAACGCCGGCGGCTTACGCCTGAACTGAAGGACAAATGGGAGAAGACCAGCCGCCTCAAAGTATGGCTCGTACCGAACATCGTAGGGCATGTCCTCCGCACTATGGCCCCTCATGCGCATAGGACCGATAGGCTGCGAAAGAAACAAACATGATGTGCTCAGTGCTCACTATCTTTGTAATTGCAACAACAAAAAAATGGAGAACATTATTTACCTTCTCAGCTAAGTCCATATCTCCCCTCTCGATAAGCCGGGCACGATGTTCCCTGTCGTACACCAAATCAAGCCCGGGGTAATAACGTTCCGGCGGGTCATCCATCCTAATGCAAAACATTCTCGTAAATCAAATAGGCAAACACGGTATGCCAAAAAACAGTATGCATCTAGAGAAAATCATCTAGAGAAAATCATTTGAATAAATATACCATCTAGGTTTGAACAAATCATTTAGAGCATCTAGAGCAAATCATCTAGAGAAAATCATCTAGAGCAAATCATCTAGACCATCTAGAGCAAATCATCTAGAGAAAATCATCTAGAGCATCTAGAGCATAACTTATACACCAAACACTGCTGCAAAATTTTGTTGCTAGAGCAAATCATCTAGATGATGCATCATCTAGAGCAAATCATCTAGAGCAAATCAAATAAGACATCATCTAGAGCAAATCAAATAAGCCATCATCTAGAGCAAATCATCTAGAGCATTAGGCATCATCTAGAGCAAATTTTCTAGAGCATCTTTGAGGCCAAATCATCTAGATTCGGCCAATCCATAAAATCTATACCATTTCTATACTCACATTGATAATTCATGTATGTCGTATCCAAATTTGATAAAGTCATGTCTCTTTGCTCCTCCATTATCAGTTTCATATTTTCAAAGTAGTCATCTTGTAAGACATGATTACCATGAATTTTATATTTCTATATCTTTGTTTTTCATAAATAAAAAATAGTAAGGTAAATAACAACAAACAAAATAAATCATCCGTGCCTTTACATCGTTAAAGCACTTAGATCAGAGAGTGCCTCTCCCACCCACCTCTTATAATGCAAGCACTCTAATGGAGAAGATCATCTAGATGCAAAAGACGCTACAAAATCTAGGACAAATCATCTAGATTCGGACAAGTTTATACCATCTAGAGCAAAAATACCATCTAGAGCACATATACCATCTACGGATTGAACAAATCATCTAGAGCAAAGAGAACATCTAGGGTTCAACAAATCATCTAAATTTGGCCAAATTTATGGACGAAATTGAGAGAGGGAGGCTTACCTGACGGGAGAGAGGGCTTGCGCCGCGCCGCCGCCGCAAATGGAGAGGGGAGAGTGAGCTCGCGCTGCCGCCGCCGCCGCCGCCGTGTTCTTGGGAGCTAGGTGGAAGAAGAGGAAAAGGAAAGATGCGGGCTGGGCAGGGGCGGCCGGGCGACCTAATTCTTCTCCAACGCGTACCGCCAGTACTAGCGGCGGCACCGTGATGAAGTGTACCGCCGGCTTCCCTGGCGGTATCCCTAATAGTCTACCGCCGATGTCAGAGGCGGTATCGCCACGTCAGCGCAGTCAACCGGCCCGAGCGGACCGTGGACCAGGACTCGTACCGCCAGGGTCTTTGGCGGTACCCCGTGTAGTCTACCGCCTGTATGTTGAGCGGTACGAAAAAGGGTCAGAAACGGCTAAATTTTCAAACTTGGTTCATTTTGTGCTGAATTTTCGTGTCAGGGTCAGAACAGTGAAATTTGCCCCCGATCGGTGCAGCGACAATCGCGGACAACACGGCAAATCCACCAGCTGTCGCACCGCCGCACACGCATGCAGGTTGCGAACCATCTCTGATGATTCCGTTCGCCAACGAAATGAAATTCCTCTCTGTTTGACGTGACATGGTCACCTGTCTGTACTGCTCCCTGTAAAATATCGAGTTGACGAAGCGGCGACTACCGTTGCGTCTACTGGTTCAGATGAGATTCTGCAGTGGGGATACGAACCACGGATTATGTTGCTCGTTTGCGGTAGCGTCGGAGCAGCGTGAGGCCCTACGTTAGAGCATCTCTAGTTGCGGCGTCCAAATGGCCGCCCAAATGTCTTCCGGACAGGCCCTTTGGGTGCCGTCGATCCCCACTCGCGGCGCCCAAACTAAAAAAAATTTAAATTTAAACATCGACGAATTTCATTCAAAATTTAGGAAATTTTACATATTTGAATGAAATTTAAAAAAACTAAACCTAAATCTACTGGCGGCCCCGGTAGCGGCGGCGGAAGGCGTAGTAGGGGTCGTCGTCCTCCTCCTCCTTCTTCACGCCGCTTGTTCCTGCGCCGTCGTCTTCCTTCTTGACGCGGCTAGGGCCGGCGTCGCCGTCGCCGGTGAGGTCGACGAACGGCACGCCAGTTTCAATGGCGTGCATGTACGCCGACCAGGCGCAGGCAGATGGCCCGTCCATGGGCGGCACGTCCTCCATGGACGCGGCCTCCGCGGCCCGCAGGAGCTCGTCCTCGTCCTTGGCCGCCTGCGCCGCCAGGAGCTCGGCGTAGAGCGTCGTCGGCTCCGCCTTCACCTTCATCGGCTCCGGCTTCGGCGAGAGCAGAACGCGGGAGAGGGAGGAGGAGGAGCGCGATGAAGACGCTCGCGAGGACGACGCCCGCGACGATGACCGTGTCGAGCGCGAGGACGACGTGCGCGGTGCCCACACGTTGGCTGGCGGCGCCGGAGGCGGAGCGTGGGGCCACTCCAGCAGGGAGCCGCCGTTGGCGATGTGGTCCATGGCGGCCTGGAGCGTGCGGTCGTGCACGCTCCAGATCGCCTCGCGCCCGGCGACGTTCTTGTCTCTGGGCGCCGGGCCGGGGCCTTCCCACCGGTTCATCTCCTCCTCGAAGAGGCGCTAGAACGCCTCCTCGTACCGGGCGGCGTTGCCCGGGTCCTCCGGGTTCCAGCGCGGGTCGTCGCGCATCTCCGGCGTCAGTTCGCGCCAGTAGTGCGCGATCTGGGCCGCGTGGAAGTCGCGGTTCGACCGCGTCAGCGGCCGCGGCACCGGGATGCCGCGGACGGAGATGGCGTAGCCGTGGCCAACGCGCATGTCCGGCGGCACTGGGTAGCCGTTGTCGCGCAGCGCCTCGGTCTGCTCCTTCAGCAGGGTGCGCGGCGCGAAGCCGTTCGCCGCGGCGCCACCGGTACGCCTCCAGTTGTTGCCGGCCATCTCTAGGGTTTGCGGTGGCGACGAGTGTGACGTGTTGGGAGAGAGGGGAGCGGTGGCGGCGAGTGTGGCGAGTGAACGCGGGGGCGACGGCCTTTTATTGCCGCCGGAGAGCGGTGGCATTAACGCCGCTCGCCTCGAAAAGGCGCGCCGCATTCACTCCGGCGAGCAGAGGACGCGACGGCTCACTGGCCGCCCGCCGGCCGTGAAAACGAGGCGTCGCCACGCGGCACGCGCCTTTGACGACGCCTTTGACCACGGCCGGGCGTGGCCGTGTGTCACTGTCAGGCGTGGCCCGCGCGTCGGAGGCGTGCGTTTCCTTCCGTCCGGGGCCGTCCAAGCCTCCCCAAGTTGAGGACGTGGGCTGGGCGTGCCGGACACAAAACTGGACCGCGTCGGACCGAATTCGTGTTTGGACGCCGCGAGTGGGCGTGATTTTGTGTCCGGCACGCCCAAAACGGCTTTGGGCGGCCGTTTGGGCGCCCCGACTAGAGATGCTCTTAGCGGTGGGAACCGGAAGACGGGAACAGGCAAGAATGCTTGTCGTCTCCCAATTGTCTGGGAGTGTGAATAGCCAGTTGTGCTTGCAATTTGGAAGATGGGAGGAAATAGCCAGTTGTGGTTGGGGTATCGTCTTTGGCGTCGGTGTTCTACTTAAGATGCTGCGAAGGATAAGGAGGCGCCTCTACTCGCTTGCAATGGGATAATGTCGTGTGTTTGTGCCAGAAGAAAAAACGGGATAGTGTTCACCCAACTGCACATTTTCAAGTTGCCGCTGATCGAGGCGGTGCCATTTGCATGCTTAGTTAGTTACTTCACCACAACGGGAAATGAAAATGAAGTATACGTACGCGCAAAACAAAACAGAGTGCTGTCGATCTACATGGAAACATTATCGTCCTTTCGTTCGTTAGTACTGCTAGGGCCGGACCTGAAGCTCGTGGCTCGAGGCTCGGCTCGGGCTCGGCTCGGCTCGAAGGTGGTGCAAGCCAAGGCTAGACCTTCCGGACAAGTCTCGAGGCTCGACAAGCCGGCTCGGTGAAACTCGCAAGCCGGCTCGAAGGCTCGATGAAATACAAAAATTTGACATGACCTTTGCTGAAAATGTAACATTTTACAATCATAATCAACAATATAGAGCATGAATATATCCATAAGATAGTCTAAGAAGTTTCACAAAGGATCAACCAAACATAACAGTGGCATATCGGCATATCGCATACATGACAAGTCCACCACACAAATAAAAGTACGTAGTTCAACAAATACAACACAACATGAGTTGTAGCTCGATCGAAACACAAGTCTTAACAATTTAACATAAAATTCAACCACAAAAGAACCATTGCGCCATCATTTCATCTTCTTCTCATCGTCGCTTGTCCAGCTAGAAGAACACACCAATGCCGAGGGTCGTCTCCAGAATTTTGGGGCCCCTGTGCGAAACTCTAAACATCTCATTGGATCTAGTACTAATATAGGTGTACACAAAAAGAAGGACAAAATAATTGATGCACATGTATCTAGTATATGCACCAACGTAGTCATTGGAGAAAAAAGGGCCAAAATTAGATAGCGCTTACGTCTGGATAGCTAATTTATGCCTAGAACGCACCTCACGGAGTGACGATCGATGTGGCGAACTGATGATGGCACGGATCGTAATCGGAGCTGAACCATGTCGCTGGCCGCTGGGTGCTTGGCTTGGCGCTTCCATACGTGCAAGTGTGGGCGGTGTGCGAGCCTGGCATACTGGCTCCTATGGCGGCGCCCTCAAGCGAGGCGTGAGATCGCCGATCCGGAAACAAAGCGACATGCTGTGAAACAACGCGAACAGAAGCAAAACGGGGGCAGCAAGGTTGACGCCTCCCTAATGCTGCCGGAAGGCCGCCGGCCGCCACTGGAAGGTCGGCGACGGCGCCGCGCGGTGCGCGCGTCCAGGACCAGGCGAGCTACGGGGGGAGGCGAAGAGCCATGGCCATGGGCGGCGGATAGCAGTGGTGGCTGCCGGCGTCGGCGTCGGCGGCGGTGGTGGCGGCCGGCGGTGGGGTAGCCCTAGCGATGGGGATTGGGGAAGGAGAGAGCACGATGGTCGACTTGTCTCGATGGGGAACGAACGACGAAACGAGTCAACGACTCTTTGATCGATTAAAAAAACAAAGATGCTTCTGGAAAAAAAAGATGTTGCGGCTCGCGAGCCGGCCGAGCCGAGCCTCGAGCTTGTCGAGCCGAGCCACGAGCCCGATTTCCAACAAATTTTTAGAGGCAAGCCGAGCCTGGCTCGGCTCGACTATTCCTGAGCCGAGCTTCGAGCCGGCTCGGCTCGGCTCGACTGTACTGCGCTATCCATACAACACAACACAACACAGCACACAACTGCTGGATTTCGAACACCTACCTTTTGTTCCTTTCCGTGTTTAATCAGGGTGGTGGATCCATGATCAGTTTTCCTTCGATCGGTGATCTCGGGACATCCCAACAGCTCTGTATATTCTCCGCGTGACGCGATTAGCATATTCGCCGGAGTTCGAGCTTCGCAAGATTCCAGGAACTCCGTTGTTTAAGCGGCCCACTCGTTTAGTCATAAGTACTATGCAACACCTGCCATGATTAGCGTTCATCTAAAAGAAATGCTACCCCTACCTTCACACATTTTTTTTTACAAAAAGACTGAGCTCTGCCTGTCGCGTGCACACACGATGTGTATTAAACACCGAAAACACCGAGATTGGCCAACTCACGACAAGCACATTGCTTCACGTCCTCGGCTTTGACATTGGAATGATACTCGGCTTTGACACGACACACATGGTGTCAAACCCTGAGTTTGATCCGTGAACAACCATCCAAGCGTAAGTTGGTTCTCCAACGCAAAGCAAATTGAAATAAAAATTACATAGAAAGAAAATTATGCCCCACACAAGAAGCAATTAGAATTGGCAAATCATAACAACAATGTCTTCATCTAGTTAGCGGACCGCTTCGTCCTCTCCTCCCCTCTGCTACAGGTGAGAGCGGCGAAAAGGGGGCGAACTCGCGTTTCCCTTCTTCTCACCGGAGCGGGGGCGGATCTCTGCCTTCTCTCGTCGCTCCGGCGGCGGGAGAAGGTGGGGATCTGGGCCCTTGCCTCCAGGTGTGTAGATAGGGGTAGTCTAGGTCCCGGCGGCGGCGTGTGGAAGGTTCGCTGGCCGCCTAGGGTAAATAAGGTACGACTCTTCCCTTCTCTCGGTGCGGCTCCGGGCGGCGCTGAGGTGAGAGTCGGTGGTTTGTCCCTCTGTGCTGCGGCCGGAGGTCTTCTGTCCCGCCGATCTGCTCGATCGTGCGGTGGTTTGTCCCTGCGCTCTGGTGGCGTAGGTGTGGGTGCTCGGAGGCTCTTCTCCGTCCTTCCTCTGGCCGGCCGAGGTGGCGAGGGGAGGAGGTGGTGGTGGAGGGTGTTTCGTTTTTGCTGCTGGAGGTTCTGGTTGTCTCCTCCTTGGATGGGTTTGCTCCGGCCGGCCGTGGCGGCGAGGGGAGAGCTCTCTGGAGGTGGCTGGGTGTTGTTGTTGGTGGTTCTGGTTGCTGCGGCGGCGGCTGGAAGATGGGCGGAGCGGGGAAGTGGGAGCTGTGGCCGTGCTCGTTCATTGAGTTTAGGTGTCGTCGCTTCGCGGCGGACGGATTCTGCGGCTCTCTACAACGTGTGGTGGCTCCTTCTTCCCGGCGGTGAGTGGTACGGCGTCGCCGGCATCAGCTAGAAGCTTTGGGTGCGGCGTGGATCTGATTGCTTTTCTTCGGGAGACTCAAGGTGCTCTGTGCAAGTTTTCTGGGTCCGTTTGTAATTTTCTTTCTTCTTTTGGTCCTGGTTGTAATTTGTACTGGAGTTTCTTGAATATATGATCAGATTCTTCCTCAAAAAAAAAAAAAAACAATGTCTTCATCTTCTATCATCGAAAATAGAACTTTCATTAATGAAGTGCGGGCAAATTATCATACAAACAGATGTTGTTGTCT
Source organism: Poa pratensis (assembly GCA_947311845.1). Lineage (NCBI taxonomy): Eukaryota > Viridiplantae > Streptophyta > Magnoliopsida > Poales > Poaceae > Poa > Poa pratensis. Next base: position 30,232,489 of record CAMZMU010000076.1, on the reverse strand, counting down.
ACGTCGCCTCATAATTCGGATGATTATGATCCGACGCGTCATAATGTTCTGTTCAGGGATGCCAAGTCTTATCCTCTATTTATGTTGGGGCTGCTGAGTTTTTGGGGCTACAGGGCTTGGTCAAAACCAATTTGTTTTTGTTACATTCTTGTTTCCCAACTAGGTTATAAATTTTAATGCACCGATTGCAACGCAATGCGCCGATAGAAGCTTTTTCTTTTTGGACTGATAGAAGCCGATAGGATGAGTTGGACCAACTTATGTTTGTGTCCCAGTTTTGGTGGGAAACACACTGTTAATGTTCAAGTTCATACTTGACATGTCACATTTTGCTTAACCCTCATGAGAACTTGTTAGTGTAATTGTTTTGAGATGTGCGTCGAGTATGCATGGGCCCAGATTAATAAGGCTATTATTTTATTTAAAAAACGTGTGCGCTAACGGTTAGCGCTCAAGGAACCTCTGTCTCTGTATGGTTCCGTGGCACTACTATGTATTGGCATTGTGATTACGGTTTGCTGCAAAAAATATACGATCATGTTTGTTGCGAAAAAAATGAGATATGTCACAATCTTGTTAGGCTCAATTGGCGGCTGTTAAATTGTGTTGTATCGAACTCTTTATAATCTGTTATGGCAAAATATCTTTGAAACTGAAGAAAGTTAGTTTGCCAATCGCTAAAGATGGGGAAAACTCTGTAACATGATCAATCTAAGTGCCAAACGAATCCTAGAAAATCTTTGCTTACTTCAGCAAGTTTTTTTCTGTTTCTCCAGTAACTAACTTGGAGTATATCCGTAGGATCAAATAAATAAATGCTTGTGGAAAAGGGAGTCTTAATCCTCGACGAAATACCGTGAAATGATACTATGGCGCTTCTTGTATGCTTGTTCGTGCGCGTGTCACCCCTTTCATTCTTATCTGAAGTTTTGCTGATAGGTGAGCTTAGCTCAGATGTCGATAGGAGCAAAGATTTTATAGGTTTTTATAGCTCGAGAAATTTCCTTGCGCATCACATATCTATCGTTGAGAAAATTCCATAAACACCTTATGTATAGCTCCGGAAGATGAATTTCTTTCTCAAAATTGTCGCTTGCAAGTTGCAATTATCCTAAGAACAAACTAAAAAACGAACGAACTAACGAATCCTCAGAAAGGGGAAAAGAAAAACGCCACATGGGACAGGATATTCCTCGCCGTGGCAAGTTTATGTACACATCAGCTTGGATGGATTTGCTCTAATTCTCCTAATTAACCGGCGGGCAGTTTGGCTATTGGTCGCCGAGCTCCGCCGCCTCCGCGACGAGCGCGGCGAGGGAGCGCTGCGCCTCCTCCGCGTCACGCTCGGCGATGAACGGGTGTTGTAGCAGCTCGGCGACGGACGCGCGCCTCCCGGAATTCTTCTCGAGGCACCGCGCCACGAAGTCCCGGAACTCTTCCGACGCCGCGGCCGGCGCCTCCGGCGCCTCGCCGAAGCATATGGCGCACATGAGCGCGGCCCAGTCGGGCCGCTGCCCCGCGGGGAGGAGTGGGAAGTGACCCATGTACAGCTCGAGGATCGCCAAGCCGAGACTCCACACGTCGGCCGCGTACGGTCGTAGTCGCCGGAGTAGGCCTCCGGGTCGAACCGCTCCGGGGACATGTATGCCGCCGTGCCGACGTAGGACGCGCAGGGGTCGAGACGGCGCCTGAGAACCTTGCCGGCGCCGAAATCTGCGATCTTGATCTCGCCGGCGGCGCCGACGAGTATGTTGGCCGGCTTGAGGTCGCGGTGCACGACGCGGAGCGCGTGCAGGGCGTTGAGGCCGAGGAGCGCCTGGCGCGCCACGGCGGCGATTGGGCGCTCCCCCATGGAGCGGGCGAGCCTGCGGAGGAGGCCGGCGAGGGAGCCTCCCCTTACGAGCTCGAGCGCGAGCGCGGCCGGCTGCTCGGCCGCGGGCGACGGGATGACGGCGTGGAGGCGGACGACGTGCGGCACGTCGGCGGCGAGCATGAGGATCTCGGCCTCGCGGGCGGCGGAGGGCTCCTCGGCTGCGAAGAGCTTGAGCGCGAAGGGCTGCGATGTGCGGCGGTGGCGCGCCTTGTAGACGGTGCCGCCGTTGCCCTGGCCGAGGAGGGAGATCTTCTCGTAGTCGGCGAGGCGTGGGGCGTCGGAGGAGGTCGGCGGCGCGACGGCGACGGGCGGGGCCAGCGGCGGGCGCAGGGCGAAGTGGTCGAGCGGGAGGGTGAGGTGGGGTAGCAGGCGGCGCTGCCGGACGAGAGCCATGTTGCGTGGTGTTGGAGTCGAGGGGAGAGGTGAGGTGTGGGAGCTCCGGCGGCAAGTGACTAATGATAGAGGGCAGGCGGAGTTTGGGGGCTGCTGGTTTATATGGAGGGGAAGAGAAGGAAGGCGACGGGTGGCGGGCGAGTGGGCGAGAGTGGAGTACGGGTGGAGGCACCGGCGGTGAGTGATTTCAGTTGGATCTCCATTTCTCCCGTGCGTCTGCTGTGCCTACGCCCTTCCTCTGCGGCTTGTCATCTTGCACGAATGGTGCACAGGGCATATTGGCGTCGCCGATTCGGCGACAGTCGCTAGTTTATCTGGATCTAGGCTTGTGCCTCGGGGTTTCTGCGCGAAAATATCTAAATATTATTTTTCTCTCTCGAGATCCAGCTATCCTTTATAAATAAAAATAATATTTACAAGTTTCAAAAAATCTGAAAAAGATTCTGAATATTGCACAATCGTGTAAAATCGCAACCCAAGTTTATTTGAATTCTGGTCTACAAAAAATGACAAATTTGATAATTTTTGGAGTTTAAAATTACACAGTTCTAAATGGACGCTTATTTTTGTGTAGGTCAGAGTAAAAACTATTTCAAATTGACGTTTTCCCGTTTGTACTATACATCATCATGTACATCTATATTTTCTTAAATAATCACTCGAGCGCGAGAGTAAGAAATTCCTTCCCATGAAAATATGTCATTCATTAGCGCTTTTAGTCGACGGTGTGTATACGAAGTGAATTGACTACAAGAGAGATGCCAGATGAGAGCATCTCCTACAACGTTACATAAAATTTAACTACCCAAATCTATTTCAAATGAAGCCTGCTACCCCCATGGGTAGGTACACACCCTAAGTTTGACCGAAACGTATATGCAACGGTAAAATGAGTTTACTCAAGTAGACAAGGGGGATGTCACTAGTAGAGTTGATAGAATTATTAAAAAGTATTTTGAATTTTTTTCGAATTTTTTTCCATCCGCTGTGATTTTTTTAGTAAAGTTTGACCCAAAAGTCAACAAAAAGTCAACTATGGAAAAAAGCTAAAAATGTCGACCAAAAAATATTTTTTTGAAAATTCCGAAACCAGTTTTGTACACCAAATATCCGTGTTTTACTAGGAAAACAAGCTAAGACGGATACATACGGCTTGCATCTCCGTATAACGCATGGGTGTGTAGCTACCCATGCGGGTAGCAAAACGGCAGGTAGAAGAGAGAGCTGTGTATGTGGTTATCTGTTGAATATACGTGGTGAAAATTGCAAAAAAAAAGAGAGAGAAGATTTAGGTAAGCAAGAAAAAAACTACTTTTACAACAGTCCTATTTAGATACCCATTGTTCATAACAAAATGAAATATGCGAATAACACATAGTTCAAACATCCGTTGCACACTAAACATAAACATACATATTAAACACTACTAATATCATAATTAAAAATTCATATCACTAAATCGATGCTGAAACTAGTTGTGAGAGTGGTTGGCCTCGTCGCCGATCATCTCCTCCTTGCTGGAGCGCTCGGCCTTGAGCTCATCGAATATCACCACACGCTCGACATTAGCTGGCTATCAGCTCCCCTCCCCACGAACTCGAAGGACATCGCGCAAGGAGTTACGGGTCCTCCTCGACGCGCTTGGGGACCAAGGCGGCATCTAGTCGAATCAATCTCAACAAATGGTGTCCTCAAGAGGGGAACGATAACAAATACCGCCATCATCTTACCTCTCAGGGCAAGGTTTTTTCTGTGGAGTTGCCCCCACCCCACCCCCGCCCCAAGTATTGAAAGAGAGAGTAGGCCTATTGACGGCTTAGTGAACGTCATGGCATCCACAGACCTCACGGTCACAACATGAGATGGGTTTTCACCCGACTATGCCTCGAAAATCCCCAGCCCAAAGACTCTTACATATCCTCAACATGGTGCAGTCAGCCAGTCAGGGGCAGAGTTAGAACACAAGTAACAAGGGTGCGATGATGCAGAAGATGGTGTCGCATGAGAGATAAAAGTTGTTTTTCAGTGTGCACGTGTTGGAAATTTGCTATTTAGCAAAGAATTTTCTTCTAACTGGATCCAGTGCACCCCATAGGGACACATGACGCATGGATCCGCACCCGCGTGGAGGGTCTTATGGAGGAGATGTTTGTAGAGATCAATTCTATCTAGTGGTGTATTACATTACATATAGTTTGGTAAATCGGGAAAAGGTGTAGTGTTAAGTTTTATGGACTTAATTTTAATTTTCTCAGTATCATCGGAATGGATTGCTAATGGTTGTAGACTTGTAGTTAATTTATGAAGATGTTGTTTGCTTTCGGGAAAAAAATACACTATACACAAATTCATGAGCCTACTTTCGAAACCATGTGTCCGCCAGAAATTGATATGAAACATGCCAAAATGTTGGTTAGAAGGGGCACTCATCATAACGCACCTTTTCTATACAATCCATTTCCAGCACACAGCATTTTGCACATGCTATATCATAGCTTTGGGCATATGTTGGTGGCAACTGTGCTGGGCACGAAATTTAGGTGGCCGAATGCCGGTGCAGACTCTTGTCCTCTAGCCCCAAATGGCCTCTTTCATCTTCTTGCTAGATCTTGGCTCCAAATTCACGTGACGTATTGTCACATGGCAGCAGGAACCAAGAAGGATCTTTCGCCATCGCGCCAACCGAAATTAGGCCCCATGGCCTGGCCGGCCGGCGATGATGGCCTCATTCGTCTCCGCTTTTCAGGTGGGTGGTTTTGTATTACTCCATCGCCGGCGGTATGAGAAGGTGCCGATGAGGAAAGGTGAGCGGATAAGGAAAGGGAAACGTGGCCCGGTGCCGGTGGTGCGGTGAAGATCTTGCCGGGAAAGTGGGCGAAACAAGCCGCTTGGGACAAATTGAGAGGGGTTTCGTTCGTGATCCGGAGGCGGGGCGGAAGAGGGGAAGAACCTTCTAGGCGTCCACGTCGTGTGGCCTCCTCCACGCCGGCTACTTAGCAAGGCAGTTGTCCCACCAGGAGAGAGGGCAGCGCGCGCGGTGCACTGCACGGGAGGGTCACGCATCGGCTCTGGTGGCATCACCCCGTCATATGCGAGCGTTTGGTTTCTGTTTGTTTGTGCGGAAATTCTTGGGTCGGTTTAGGCAGGGCCACCGGACAGGTTGCAACTTGGAAAGGGATTTTTGTCTAGCTAGATGCATATGGATTTTACTGCAGGTTGCAAGTTGGATAGAGACACTTTACATAGATTTCATCAGGTGCTCCTTTCTGATATTCGCGAGTCGCCGAGAGACGTGCTATGCAAGTACATTAATCTGGAAATTTGTATTGTGTTAACACACATTTAAGCACGACAAGTGTCGAACGCCGGGTTTTTTCTCACGGTTATTAGGAACTTTCGGACACCGGCACGCAATGCTCTCGCTTTATTCTCTTTGTCGCATGTCTCCTTATTCACGCCCACCACATATATTGTCTCCGCATAACGTAAATGAGTTTTCTAATATGTAATAAAAATGGAGATCGAGTCCCCCATAATGTATTTCTCTCCCTTGTTCCAATCGGTTATAAAATGTTTTTTCCAAAAAAAAATCAAGATGATTTCAATTTTTTGTTATATATGTGGCGATTAATACATAAGTTTTAATGATGATTTTTTTTGTAGGTATGACAACCGATATCCGATAACGGATATGCACTGCTTTTGTTACATTTCTCTTTGTCGTGTGTCTACTCTTCACCTCCATCAGATAAGAAGATAAGCCATCCTTTTCCTTCTCCCTTCTTTATCTTCGCATACTAATGGTAGAAGTTGTTATGAGTGTGTAAGAGCAAGAATTAGTGATTACGAGTAGTTGTTTTTCTAAGTTCTAGCCACTATTTTTGCATGAAAAAAAAAACAAATTTTGAGTTTGCGTTACCAATAGTCCAAAAAACGCACTCTCACGGTTTTTAATTTATACAAGACCACGTCATATTTAAGTTTAACTTTGATCACTAATTTTACCAACAGTTATATGCCACAAAAACTATGTCACTGAGTAAGATTTGAAAGAAGTTTCCGATGACTTACCACATTTGGCTACGTATAACTCATATTTGTTGATCAAATTATTTGTCAAAGTTTGGCTAAAAACGAAGTTTATAGGTAGATCGAGGAAGTAATGACTTTTCAAGGGGAACATATAGATTTTGCAATTCAGGTTGTAGGAAACAAAAATCCTAGGTTCATTTGGGAATAATCTCCTCCAAAACTCTTTTAATTCATATTCCTTTTTCTTGCAACGTTACAAAACAGATCGTCACAATATTCTGTTTTAGCTGGTAGTATTAGCAGCTAAACCATATCCTAGTTCCACGCGAGAAAGCTAAGTTTAGCAGATAAATCCTTCTTTAATGGGTAGACTGGTGTCATGTCAGCCTCATCCGCCTTTACAATCCAAACGGCATAATAAACAAAACCAAATCCCAAATGACGCACGCGTGGTTTGGTTTTGCGATAAGATAACCATGATCCATCCCTATCGGGCGGGGCCGGTTTTCTCAACTTGCTGCCCAAGTGCCCATCGATCGGTCGATCTGTCCATCCCCATCTCAATCAACTTTTCCAGCCTTGCCTTTTGGGAAGTGGTTGCAGAGGAATATAGAAACGGTACCTTTGGAATCACCCAACCCAAGCAGGCTGATGTAACACGTGACGGAATGCTCCGTGGGCAAGTGAGGTGGCGGAGTGGATGCTTCCTTTGCACTTTCCAAAACCGTCAGTGAGTGAGAAGCGGGTTGGCTGCTTCGTTTCTCTGACAACACCGGCATAGGGCAAATACTCCTCCGTTCTAGTATATCAGTTTGACATTCAAATGATATATTTAGACCTGTATTAATGCAAAATACATCCATTTGAATGTAAACTAAGCTGAAACGGAGGGAGTAGATATATCATGTACCCTCGGAGTAGAGATTTCTTATTCCCGATCACCAATGCTCGCTGTATTAAGTCTTTTTCGAAAATAATAACTGTAAGTTTCAAAAAAATGTGAAAAAAAATCCCGCGTGTTGTCAATGATAGTTTTTCACAAACGTGTAAAATCTCGATTTCAAATACTCTGTAAAACTTATGAATATGATTTTTGTAAAACTTATAAATATGATTTCCTAATATTTGTGATAGAGAGAGCACTAGACCCCGGGAGCCAAAAGGACTTTCCATTGCCGTCAAAACTAATCACATTAATCTAGCAGCTTCGACGGTGAAATGTGTACCAAATTCATCAGTTTAGGTCGATAGCAAAACCTGCCGGTTTTTCACATTTTGCCCTAACGTGCGTGCAATTCTTGAGCTCAGAAAGGAAGTGCAATTGGGTGAGAAGGGGAGATGTATGCTTGGTGACGAGGGGTTAACTCATTAAATCCCATGGTTAAGGACATAGGGTTGAGATTACGAGGGAGAGAACGTGGTAGAGCTGTTAGTTTCGTCGGCTGACAAGCAAAAACAAGGATTTACCCAGGTTCAGGCCTCCGGAGAGTAACACCCTACTTCCTGCTTGTCTGGTATTGATCTGAGGGTATATGCGAGCTACAATGGAGTCCCGGCGAGATGTCGATCTCGCTAGGGTTTTGGTGGTTCAAGTGTTGCGTGTCCTGGATCGGCGGCCCTCCCAGCCTTTATATAATAGGCTGGGTCTCGGGAGTTCGCAACCGACTCAGATTACATGTAAGGAAAGTCTAAACCGACTATGCCTATGCCTAATCTTGGAGGATACTCCATCTTATTGGGCCTTCTGTTATGGGCTTCATGTAGGCTCTTGATAGCTGGGACTTAGTCGATACGTGCACCAGGTACCCTCATGGTAGGGTACCCGAGAGGTATATCCCCGTCAGTAGCCCCCGAGTACTTGTCTGACTCGAAGAATCGGTCATGGACTCATTCATTGGTGCACGTCATATTCTTTTGTACGTGTGTTTATAATTGGAATTCCTGTATGAATAGCACATGTTGGCTATGTCGAGTATTTCATCAACTTCGGTTTTTGCTTATGATAATCAAGAGATAATAGCTTAGTAGGCCCGGTACACTCGACGGATCGGGACCGGTTAACTACACATTCGGGCAAAACCTTACTAGCTTTCAATCAGACTCGAGGCACCGGACTCGAATCTGGAACAGACTGGTCAGACTCGACTCAAGCCGCGGAGGTCTTATTGAATCGTTCTGCAGTATAACTTTGAGATTACCCAAGGCGTCCGTCGGGATTTTTCATCATGTCTGCTGACACGAATTTTTTTAAGGATTAACGTTGCTGGAACGGTCCTTAGCCCAGCTCGAAAGTTCGGCGGGTCTTACCTTTGCACTGTGCATGCAGCATCCGAGATATTTGCGGCGGACACAACTCGGAAATTTATCGAGTATGATTTGTATTAAAATTTGCTTATCTGATGAGTCGAGTCTTTTGTCGACTGATTCTTTGTCATTATTCTATCGGGTGCGCGACAGCGCTCCCGATGGGAGTAGCCCCCGAGATTGTGCTTTATTGCTTGCAATGGAGGATAATCTCAAATCTGTTTATCCCGTACATTGTCAGTCGAAATTTTTTTGATACGCTCCCGATGGGAGTACTGTGTTTCAGTCGAAGAAACTAGCGACTGCCTTTATGTCTTGTGCTACCCAGTCGAAGGACTGGCCTTCGTCGTAAATGTTAAAGGACTCGACTGTCCTATCAGGTATGAGACTTGACTTGACGTCAGCCATGACGCATGCCTCGACTGCGATTTCTGACAAGCGATGGCGTGCTTGGTATGACTGATGGGACACGACACGCTTGTGGGCCCGTTATGCAGTGCTGACCGAGGACGGTGCCGTTTGGACTGGATTTGACCGCTCTGGCACGATTTTCACGGAGACGTGATGATGGCTCCTAGATTCCTGTGCGTAGTGAACGGAGTGGCCGTCGACGGTTGCTCTCCGTGCTTGCCACGTGTACGGCAGGATTCCCCGCAGAGCGCACGATCGTGGATTAACGGTTGTGATTGGTTTTGATTTGTGGTAAATAGTAAGGGCGGTGCCGGCAGAATTTCCTCAACGCAAATAGCGGAAGTTGATATCCAGAATATCGACGGTTCAACGCAACTGCTTTGAGTTGTAGTACTGCTGTTTGGGTACCTCAATTTGTTTTTTAAAGAAACCGAAGGAGATCTGCGTGTTGTTGTGTTAAGCTTACGGGAAGGAAAGACTTCCATTTGGAGCTACTCCGTAGTACTGTATTAAAAGTTAGGCAGGTCAAAGTCAAAATGCATGCAAGTTGGTGTTCTCTGCTGAGCTCCGTGCTGACCCGCCGAGTCGCCTCTACTAGCTGCGGCTTGACCATCGGTTAACCCCAGCATCGCACGTAAATTCATCCGAGAGGAAGGAATAGGATGACGGTCAAACCGGGACGGTAGAAAGCTCACTCACTCACGTCACTCGCTTTGACAGCTTGACCGTCCAGTCCAGGGTGAAGCAAGCAAGCAAAGCTAGCTGTGCACAGCCGTGAAACAACAGACGGAAGCTGCGCGCCTCACCGCAACGGCCAACGGGCTCTCCCCCGTACCACACACCCACCCAAGAGGCAAACGAAAACAACGGCCGCGAATAAACAAACAAGGTTCTAAATTGACGCTTATTTTTGTGTAGGTCAGAGTAAAAACTATTTCAAATTGACGTTTTCCCGTTTGTACTATACATCATCATGTACATCTATATTTTCTTAAATAATCACTCGAGCGCGAGAGTAAGAAATTCCTTCCCATGAAAATATGTCATTCATTAGCGCTTTTAGTCGACGGTGTGTATACGAAGTGAATTGACTACAAGAGAGATGCCAGATGAGAGCTTCTCCTACAACGTTACATAAAATTTAACTACCCAAATCTATTTTAGGTAGAAGAGAGAGAGAAGATTTAGGTAAGCAAGAAAAAAACTACTTTTACAACAGTCCTATTTAGATACCCATTGTTCATAACAAAATGAAATATGCAAATAACACATAGTTCAAACATCCGTTGCACACTAAACATAAACATACATGTTAAACACTACTAATATCATAATTAAAAATTCATATCACTAAATCGATGCTGAAACTAGTTGTGAGAGTGGTTGGCCTCGTCGCCGATCATCTCCTCCTTGCTGGAGCGCTCGGCCTAGAGCTCATCAAATATCACCACACGCTCGACATTAGCTGGCTATCAGGTCCCCTGCCCACGAACTCGAAGGACAGCGCGCAAGGAGATACGGGTCCTCCTCGACGCGCTTGGGGACCAAGGCGGCATCTAGTCGAATCAATCTCAACAAATGGTGTCCTCAAGAGGGGAATGATGACAAATACCGCCATCATCTTACCTCTCAGGGCAAGGTTTTTTCTGTGGAGTTGCCCCCACCCCACCCCTGCCCAAGTATTGAAAAGAGAGCAGGCCCATTGACGGCTTAGAGAACGTCATGGCATCCACAGACCTCACGGTCACGACATGAGATGGGGTTTCACCCGACTATGCCTCGAAAATCCCCAACCCAAAGACTCTTACATATCTTCAACATGGTGTAGTCAGCCAGTCAGGGGCATAGTTAGAACACAAGTAACAAGGGTGCGATGATGCAGAAGATGGTGTCGCATGAGAGATAAAAGTTGTTTTTCAGTGTGCACGTGTTGGAAATTTGCTATTTAGCAAAGAATTTTCTTCTAACTGGATCCAGTGCACTCCATAGGGCACATGACGCATGGATCCGCACCCACGTGGAGGGTCTTATGGAGGAGATGTTTGTAGAGATCAATTCTATCTAGTGGTGTATTACATTACATATAGTTTGGTAAATCGGAAAAGGTGTAGTGTTAAGTTTTATGGACTTAATTTTATTTTTCTCAGTATCATCGGAATGGATTGCTAATGGTTGTAGACTTGTAGCTAATTTATCAAGATGTTGTTTGCTTTCGGAAAAAAAAATACACTATACACAAATTCATGAGCCTACTTTCGAAACCATGTGTTCGCCCAGAAAATTGATATGAAACATGCCAAAATGTTGGTTAGTGTTAGAGTATATATTGTATATTTGTATTTTCCCACCTGTTAGGGGGTTTCCTGCATATTGCACCTGTATGTACTACATATTGTGGCCTTTTGGTCCTCAGGGAATACAATCAGTCTATTTTCCCTAACATGGTATCAGAGCATTAGGTTTTGTAGCCGTCGCCGCCGCACGCCCCGGTTTTCTGCCGCCGTGTCCGGCCGCCGCCGCTGCCTCTCCGTCCGCCGGCCGCCGCCCTTCCCCGGCTGCCGTCGCCGCCGTCCGCCCCGGCCCTCCGCCGCCGCGTCCGGCCGCTGCCGCCGCCTCTCCGTCCCCGGTCGCCCTTCCCCGGCCGTCCTCCGCCGCCGGCCGCCCGCTCTCGGCCGCTCTTCCCCGGCCGTCCTCCGCCGCCGGCCGCCCTTGGTCGCCCGTCCCCGGCCGCCCTACCGCCGTCGGCCCGCCACCGTCTCCGTCGCGAGCGTCCTCTGCTGCGGTTCAATCCCGATCCCGATCCCGATCCGTTCCAAAAAAAAAAAAAATTGGCTATGTCTTCCTCGTCGGGCTATGTTGCGATTCCTCGCTGCCCGGTGACTTTTGATGGCGCGAATTATCCTGATTTCGCTGCCTTCATGCGCGTCCACATGCGCGGTCTTCGTCTTTGGGGTGTGCTTTCTGGCGAGGTCTCCTGTCCGCCGCGCCCCGTTGCTCCTCTGGCGCCCATTGCGCCGCAGTCTGTTGCTCTTGCCCCCGATGCTACTCAGGAGGTCAAGGATACAGCTCAGCGTGCTTATGAGACTGCTATGGCTGCTTATGACCGGGAGGTCCAGGAGCATTCTACTGCTGTTGCGACATACCGGCTGGATCTGACTGACTACACTCAGTGGATTGATGAGGATGCTCGTGCTGCTGCTGTCCTCACTTCCAGTGTTCTGCCTCAGTATGCTGCTGAGTTCATGGGTCTTCCCACTGCTGCTGCTCAGTGGACTTTTCTTCGTCAGCGCTATCAGCCGTCTGGTGATGCTCTTTATCTGTCTGTGGTTCGTCAGGAGCATGATCTTCAGCAGGGTGATTCCACTGTTGATGAGTTCTATACTCAGAGTGCTGCTATTTGGCGTCAGCTTGATTCTCTTCGTACAGCTGTGTGTGGCACCTGTCCCTGCTGTCTGACTGTGCGCGCGGATCTGGAGTTTCAGCGCGTCTTTGAGTTCTTGTCGCGGCTCCGTAAGGAGTTCGAGCCGCGTCGTGCACAGCTGCTTGCCCGTGGTCGTGTTCCGCTCTCTGAGGTACTAGCTGAGCTTCGTGCTGAGGAGACACGTCTTCGTGGTGCTGGTCTTCTTGCGGTTCCCTCTGTACTTGCTGCTCGTGGTCCTCCTGTGCCGCCAGCTTCGTTGTGGTCTCCACGACCGCCGATACTCTCTACTCCTCCGGTCCAGGGCCAGAGTCAGCCTCAGCAGCATCGTGCACCTCCACGTCCTCCCTGCACCTACTGTGGCAAGTCTGGCCATGATGCCTCTAGCTGCTGGAAGAGGGATCCCAGCCTACGTCAGCAGTACCATTCTCGTAGGCAGTCTGGTTCTTCAGGATCTTCTGCTGTTGCCCAGGCTGGTTCTTCAGGCTCTTCTGCTGCTGCACTGTCGGATCAGGACATTATCCGTGGTCTTCGTGGTCTGCTCGCTGCTACAGGCTCTTCCTCGACGGGTACTGCTGGTTCTGTGCCTACCTCTTCTGGCACCGCGCGACCACCATCTTCCACACAGTCAGGTATGTCATCCCCGTGGTATCTGGATTCTGGAGCTTCTTTTCATATGACTTCTGCGTCTTCTATTCTTTCTGCTCTTCGCTCTCTTATTTCTCCTGTCCGTGTTATCACGGCTGATGGTTCCTCTCTTCCTGTTTCCAGTCGCGGCACTCTTTCCACTTCCTCTTTTTCTGTTCCTGAAGTTTCTCATGTTCCTAGTCTTAAGATGAACCTCTTTTCTGCTAGTCAGCTTACTGATTCTGGTTGTCGCGTCATTCTTGACGCTGATTCTTGTGCTGTTCAGGACCGCCGTACACAGGCCCTGGTTGGAGCTGGCCCTCGCAGCCTTGAGTCCCCGGGGCTATGGGAGTTAGACTGGCTTCGCGTTCCTTCCGCTGACACTTCATCTGCCAGTTCCCCTGCGGTTGCTGCTTCTGTCACTGGCTCTTTTCAGCAGTGGCATCATCGTCTGGGTCACCTTTGTGGCTCCCGTTTATCGTCATTAGTTCGTCGTGGTCTTCTGGGGTCTGTCTCAGGAGATGTGTCTTTACATTCGTGTCAGGGTTGTCGGTTAGGCAAACAGATTCAGCTTCCCTATCCTACTAGTGTGTCTGTATCTCAGCGACCTTTTGATTTAGTTCATTCAGATGTTTGGGGTCCGGCTCCTTTTGCTTCCAAAGGGGGCCATAGATACTATATTTTGTTCATTGATGATTTTTCACGGTACACCTGGTTGTTTTTTATGCGCTCTCGCGGTGAGGTGCTTGCTATTTATCAGCGTTTTGCGGCCATGGTTCGTACTCAGTTTTCCACGCCTATTCGTGTGTTTCGTGCTGATTCTGCTGGAGAGTTTATCTCCCAGCATCTGCGTGGTGTCCTTGCTGAGCAGGGCACCCTTGCGCAGTTCTCCTGTCCCGGCGCCCATGCTCAAAATGGTGTTGCCGAGCGTAAGCATCGTCATATTCTTGAGACTACCCGTGCTATGATGATTGCTTCCTCTCTTCCACCGCATTTCTGGGCTGAGGCTGTTGCTACGTCGACTTATCTCATTAACATTCAGCCTTCTGCTGCTCTTCAAGGTGGCATTCCTCTCGAGCGCCTCTCTGGTAGCTCTCCAGACTACTCGACTCTTCGTTTATTTGGTTGTGTTTGCTATGTTCTTCTACCTCCTCGCGAACGCACCAAACTGACCGCTCAATCTGTTGAGTGTGTTTTTCTCGGATACAGTGATGAGCATAAGGGCTATCGCTGTTGGGATCCTGTTGGTCGTCGAATGCGCATCTCTCGTGATGTCACGTTTGAAGAGACGCGTCCCTTCTATCCCCGCCCCACCTCTGGTACTTACCCGGTGGATGATCTCTCTTTTCTTCTTTTTCCAGATACACCTCCCGCTGTACCTTCCCCTCCACCTCTTAGTTCTGTTGCACCTCCTTCGATTTCGGCGCCATCCTCTCCTTCGTCTAGTTCTCCTAGCTCTCCTCGTTCTCCGGCTTCGGATCCGTCCTCTGTTGTTCCTTCTTCCTCTTCTTCTGATGAGTCGGCTTCCACCGACGAGCTTTCTTCTTCACGGCCTGTTCGTCAGCGTCGTGCTCCAGACCGTTACTCTCCTAGTCAGTATGGTCTCTCTGTTGTCTCCGAGCCGACTTCTTATCGGGATGCTGAGCGTCATCCTGAATGGCAGCTTGCCATGGCTGAGGAGATCGCTGCGCTTGAGCGCACTGGCACCTGGGATCTTGTTTCTCCCCCTTCTGGTGTTCGTCCTATCACGTGTAAGTGGGTCTATAAAATTAAGACTCGCTCTGATGGATCTCTTGAACGCTATAAAGCGCGTCTTGTGGCTCGTGGCTTTCAGCAGGAGCACGGCCGTGACTATGATGAGACTTTTGCTCCTGTGGCTCATATGACCACTGTGCGTACTCTTCTTGCTGTTGCTTCTGTTCGACGCTGGTCCGTGTCCCAGCTTGATGTTCAGAACGCTTTTCTTAATGGCGAGCTGAGTGAGGAGGTTTACATGCAGCCTCCTCCTGGGTACTCTGTTCCCGATGGGATGGTTTGTCGTCTTCGACGTTCTCTCTATGGCCTAAAACAGGCACCTCGTGCCTGGTTTGAGCGTTTTGCCTCTGTGGTGACTGCTGCTGGTTTCTCTCCTAGTTTTCATGATCCAGCGCTATTTGTTCACACTTCTCCTCGTGGACGCACTCTTCTCCTTCTCTATGTTGATGACATGATCATTACTGGTGATGATCCTGAGTATATTGCCTTTGTCAAGGCTCGTCTTCGTGATCAGTTTCTTATGACTGATCTTGGTCCTCTTCGCTATTTTCTTGGCATTGAGGTTTCTTCTACTTCTGATGGCTTTTACATCTCTCAGGAGAAGTATATTCAGGATCTCCTTACTCGTGCTGCTCTTATGGATGAGCGCACTGTCGACACTCCTATGGAGCTTAATGTTAAGCTTCGTCCTACTGATGGTGATCCTCTTTCTGATCCCACACGTTATCGCCATCTTGTTGGGAGTCTTGTTTATCTTGCCGTCACTCGTCCTGATATCTCTTATCCTGTTCATATTCTGAGTCAGTTTGTCTCAGCTCCTACCACTGTTCACTACAGTCATCTTCTCCGTGTCCTTCGTTATCTTCGTGGCACGATTACTCGTCGCCTTTTCTTCCCTCGCTCCAGCTCTCTCCAGCTCCAGTGCTACTCGGATGCTACGTGGGCGAGTGATCCTTCGGATCGTCGTTCACTTTCTGCTTACTGTGTGTTTCTTGGTGGTTCGCTTGTTGCTTGGAAGACGAAGAAACAGGTAGCGGTTTCTCGTTCGAGTACTGAGGCTGAGTTGCGGGCTATGGCTTCGTTGATTGCTGAGGTGACTTGGTTACGGTGGTTGCTTGCCGATTTTGGGGTCTCTGTTACGACACCCACTCCACTTTTGTGTGACAGTACAGGTGCTATCAGTATTGCACGTGATCCGGTCAAGCATGAGCTGACCAAGCATATTGGTGTTGATGCTTTTTATACACGTGCTCAGGTGCAGGATCAGGTTGTTGCGCTTCATTATGTGCCTTCAGATTTACAGTTGGCGGATTTCTTTACAAAGGCACAAACCCGAACGCAGCATGACTTTTTGCTCTCCAAACTCAGTGTTGTGGATCCACCATGAGTTTGAGGGGGGGTGTTAGAGTATATATTGTATATTTGTATTTTCCCCACCTGTTAGGGGGTTTCCTGCATATTGCACTGTATGTACTACATATTGTGGCCTTTTGGTCCTCAGGGAATACAATCAGTCTATTTTCCCTAACAGTTAGAAGGGGCACTCATCATAACGCACCTTTTCTATACAATCCATTTCCAGCACACAGCATTTTGCACATGCTATATCATAGCTTTGGGCATATGTTGGTGGCAACTGTGCTGGGCACGAAATTTAGGTGGCCGAATGCCGGTGCAGACTCTTGTCCTCTAGCCCCAAATGGCCTCTTTCTTCTTATTCTTTCTAGATCTTGGCTCCAAATTCACGTGACGTATTCGCCCATGGCAGCAGGAACCAAGGAGGATATTTCGCCATCGCGCCAACCAGAATTAGGCCGGCCCCATTCGTCTCCGCTTTTCAGGTGGGCGGTTTTATTATGATAAGCGCGGTAGAGGCATCATCTACTCCATCGCCGGCGGTATGCGAACGAGCCGATGAGGAAAGGTGAGCGGATCGAGAAAGGGAACGTGCCCTGCACTGGTGGCGCGGTGAAGATCTTTGCCGGGAAAGTGGGCGAAACCGCTGGGGACAAAGAGGGGTTTCGTTCGTGATCCGGAGGCGAGGCGGAAGAGGGGAAGAACCTTCTAGGCGTCCACGTCGCCGGCGGTTGTCCCACTCCGCTCACCACAAGTGGGCAGCGGGAGGTGACGCATCGGCGCTCGCTTCGTGCTCTGCTGACTGCCTGTGGCGTCATATGCGAGCGAGCGTTTGGTTTTCTGTTCGTTTGTGAGGAAATTCTTGGGTCGGGCCACCGGACAGGATGCAACTTGGAAAGAGATTTGCCTAGCTACATGTCTCCTAGATGTACATGGATTTTATTGCTGGTTTATGTAGCAGGTTGCAAGTTGGACAGAGACACGTACTTTTAATAGATTTCATCGGTTGCTGCTTCGGAATATACATTTATTAAACTAGAAACTGTATTGCGTGAACACATACATTTAAGCACGACAAGTGTCTGGGCGTCGGCGGTTTTTCTCATGATAACTATACTACTGTAACCTTTGGCCTAGACATGTAAATGGATCAGATCAGATTGTGATGTTATCATGTTCTCTATCATTTTGTTTCCTTCAGATTTGGAAAATATAGCGGAATCGGGACGAGCAAAATTAATCGTATAAATACACGCATGTATACATCGCCACCTCATACAAGCAAAAATAATTATTCAATAACCTAATAGACTAACAAGGTGTGAGATGTTGTTTAATGCACGAACTCGGTCACTCACTGATTACTAACTGTGGTATATTAATTTATTTTGGTAAAAAAACAGATTGTTCGATTTAAACCATGAGATATTTCTATTTAATTTTTGAATAGTATCTATTCCAATGCGATTTGTTATCTTGTACCGTATATGGGTGTCAATCCGAAATATGCTATCCTTCTATGTTTTCAAACCAGATATGGATTCTTTAAAACGAATTCCAAAATGATTTCGACGCAGAAATTATCCTACACACTTTACTTCCCTGCATCGGCCATCGGCATGCAATGCTTTGGCTATATTTCTCTGTGTCGCATGTCTCCTTCATGCTCATCTCACATAAAGATAAGCGAGAGTCTCCTCCTCCACCATCTACGCTTACTAACATAAATGAATGTTGGAATGTATAAGAATAAAAACTTGAGACCGAGAGTAGTCATGCATAATCTGTTTCTTCTCCCGTGTTCCGGTCAGCGATAAACTATTTTTGGACGACAATAAAAATAATTCCCATTTTTCATTACAAATATGGTGGTAAATACATAAATTTTGCCGAGTGTTGTTTTAATAGTTCTGACTACCAGCATCAGATAATGGGTACACATTGATTTTTTTTATTTTGTCGCCGTGTCCCCTCCTTCACCTCTAGCAAAAGAAGAAGAAGATAAGCCATCCTGCTCCACATAGTAATGTTAAAAGTGTTTTGAATGTGTAAGAACAAAAAAAATAGATATAAGTAGTTGTTTTTGTTTTCAACGCTGGAACCACTATTTTTTGCACGAGAGAAAACCAAAACAATTTTGAATTCACATTGCCAATAGCTCGAAAAACATACTCCCACCGTCTTTAAATACAATTCCACAATCATATTTTAGGTCAAACTATGATTATTAATTTTAGAACAAATTGTATGCCACAAAAACTATTTCTTCGTTTAACATTTGAAAGAAGTTTCCAATGAGCTAGCACTTTCGGTGACATATAACTTATATTTTGTTGGTCAAGTTATTGGTCTTAGTTAGGCATGAAGTACGAAGTATACTTGTATACGTAGACTGAGGAAGCAATGAACAGTCAAAGAGGAGCATATAGATTTTACAATCCAAGGTTGACGTGAACTAAAAATGCTAGGTTCAACTGGGAATAATCTCGTCCAAATTCTTTCAATTCACCATTTTATCCGAGCAACGGTGCATAAACGATCGTCAAAATATTCTGGTCTAGCTGCTGGTCTTAGCAACTAAAACCATATCCTAGTTGCACGCGAGAAAGCTAAGTTTATCAGTCTCATCACACTTTCCAAACAGCATACTAATAACAAACCAAATCCCAAATGACGAACGCATGCATGGCATGGTTTTGCGATAAGATAACCATGATCCATCCCTATCGGCCGAGAGAGCCGGTTTTAATTTAGGCACAACTTGCTTGCTGCCCAACAAGTAACAACTTGTTGTCACTCGTACCCATCGATCGATCTGTCCATCTCCATCTCAATCAACTTTTCTGCCTTGGCTTTTTGGGAAGTGCTTGCATTGGAATATACTCCGTAGAAACGGTACCTTTGGAAGTACCCAAGCAGGCTGATGTAACACGTGACGGAATGCTCCGTGGGCACGAGGAGTGGATGCTTCCTTTTCACTTTCCAAAACCGTCAGTGAGTGAGTTCCTGCCGCTTTCCTTGTGGGACATGTGTTCATTACTGGTGCCTATCATCTGCAGATCCTGTGCACTTGCAACTTGCAGCCGGGGACAGGAAGAGGAAACGGGTTCGCTGTTTCGTTTCTCTGACAACCCCGGCCTTAATCTAGCTGCTCCCATGGCAAAACTGGTGCCGAAGCCATCAGTTCAGGTCGAATGGAAACCTCCCACGTTTTGCAACCTTATCTCCAATTCTTGAGCTCAGAAAGGAAGTCGGCTCCACAGAGAACAACGAGAGGAAGAGCAACTGGGCGAGAGGGGAGATGTATGCTTGGATTGCCGTCGCTTCTTTCCCTGTAGTGGGATGTTCCAAAATCCAAATGGAACGGCTTCTTTCCCTGCAGTCCACATTTATGCTGTGCGGGGGACACTCGCGGTCCCAAGTTTCCAAGTGGATGAGGCCCAACCTCGCTTTCAGTTACCCACTGCGAGTCTGCGATAGATGTGATCTTGGAGCTCAGTTGGGAAATTAGAGCAAAAGGACCACTTTTTGACTCACCTTCCTAATTTTTGTGGAGTTAAACGTGAAGTTTAAGATATGCAATGTTGGTGAATGCCTTACTGGAGTTTAAAATGTAACTGTGAGATAGAGATGAGAGTGGTCTGATGTTAATCCAAGGCTTGGAGGTATGCCTGAAATCTGAAGATATATACTTTCAACATTTCAAAAATAAACAAATTCACAAACTAAAGAGAATATGAAGCGATTGTGATTGAGCAACCGGGATTGATGCTCTTCTGCATTTTATTTGTTCTATGTGATCCTCCATAAGTGTCCAACCGGCAAATACCAGGGCACATTCGATTTTAGGATCTTCCATAATCATATAAAATAGTACACCTACACGTATTATCAACAAAACCATTTACGGAAGAAATACAAGTAGAGGAATACACCAACATCCAAACTTAATAGTTCCTAAAGAGCAAATCAAGATGCAGAGACAGCCTACTAAGACAGTTGTCCCTGAAGTCGACAGCGCAGTACCAAATTTTCGTGGAACCTGTTTCCTTGCCTTTCTATATCTACGCCACCGTGCAAACTAACTGTGTGTACAAAAGAATATGCTAAACGTCAGCAACCCTGCATTACTGGGATTCTGGGAATCAGCTCAAGATTGTCATGAAGCATAATTGAGCGGCACTGGAGACTGCACAAACAAATTTCATAGTTTGACCAATGTTAGTTGTCAATTCATGCTTTCAAGCTTCAGAACGTGAGGAGAAGAGATCAAAACATTATCCATACATGCAGATTGTCGTTCGTCCTCGTGATCATTAGCTTTGTGTTTACACGACGAGACAACATTTGAATAATTACGGCTTATCAAGGTTCAGAACAGCAGCCGGTTCTGAACATGTAGGAGGTCAGTCAGTGTTTGCATCAATTATTAAATGGCAGGACTCGTCTGTGGCAAAGCAAGCAGGGGGTGCCAGAACGGTTGAGGGCAGCAAAACCGGAACAAATTAAACTTTTACCCTCTACTAGAATTCTGTTCAGCTTGTGAGAAACAAGAATGCAGTAAAACGGGTAGTACCAGAGTAAATGATGAGCTGAGGACCCAGTGAGGCTGTAATTCCATACATACAACCTTGCCCTGATTACCAAATGGCAGGACTTGTCGGTGGCAAGGATGTCAGCACGGTTGAGGGCCAGCAAAATTGGAACAAAACAAACTTTGACCCTCTAGCAGCATCTGTTCAGCTTGTGAGAAACAAGAATGCAGTAAACAGGTAGCACCGGAGTAAATGATGAGCTGAGGACCTAGTGAGGCAGCAACTCCATACAGACAACCTTGTCCCGGCTTTAAATAATGATCCCTAAGTTGAAAGATATATTTTCAAGATGGTAAGAGAGATAATACTGAACACACTATCCTGCACAAAAACAGGGAACATGGAACAAATGTTGGCCATAAAGAGAACAAACTTCGAAGTTCAACAATGAAACTGCAGTGTAATTCCGTTTCAAAGACACTGCAATACAATGAAATGAGTGGACCGGTAAAAAACCAGTAGCTCACATTCTGAATTGCTGGACTGATTCTCAATAAAACAAAGTGATACATAATCAATACACCTATTTAAGAAGTGTTCGGGACTTGAGCAAGAATAAGGAAGATCCACTTGAATTTAGGTGGGAATTTGGTAGTGACAGTATATAGGAAATTCTCTCAAGTACCAATGCAAAAAACAAGTGTACATTTCCACTCAAGAACAAGTGCATAGAAAAGGTTACCTTTGCATGGATCTGTACAAAAATAGCATAAAAACTGATGCACGTATTCTAATTGCTATGGTGTGCTTCCCTCTGCTGCAGATGTCTAGAGTTACTGTAAGCTTTGACAAATAATAACATGGGGAGCACTCTGCTCTGTGAACTATAGCAGATTGTGCAATCTACTCATGTGAATGTTACAACAACAAATTCTCCAACGATGGGTAGCTTTTTCCTTGCCATTTTCTTCTTCTTCACATGATCTTCTACAAGAACTGGGAAAAGAACCACACATTATTCAAAGCGACATCACTTCAGGGGATCTCCTAAGTGCCAATACATGTGATGCTAGCTCCTCATGACCATGTTGCTCCAGTAACTGCACCAAACGATCGGCGCATGAAGCCTCAATGAGTATTCCCCTATCCATGACCTGCCTCACCAACGCCGATGCTTCAAGGACAAGCCCCTCCTCAGACAGTCCTAGCAATGCACCAGCATAGACATCAGAGTCACAGAGCACTCCATCGTCATCCATCAGTCTCAACCAATAGCAGGCATCTAACCACCTTTTCCTCCGGCAGAGCTCCTTCACCATTGCACTTCCCGCGAGCGGGCTCAGCTGCACCCCTTTCTTCATCATCCTCTGTGCAAGCCCTTCGGCTTCCCCTGACATCCCAGCCCCAGACAAGGCAACTAGAAGAACATTGTAGCACTGCCCACTTGACAAAGCTCCGTCGACGACCAAACGCTCCACCACATCATATGCCTTGGCAAGGGAGCCATCCCCTCCGGCCGCGCAAAACCCATCGACCAGCGTCCGCAGGAAAACGCGGTTCGGCATCACCCCTCTAGCTACCATCCTATCTAGCACGCTCAGAGCCTCCACCATCCTGCCCCTTTCGCACAGGCATTTCACCAAACACGTGTAGGACACCACGTTGGGCACACACCCAGCACCCAACTCGCCGCCCTCCATCTCCTGCAGCAGCCCCATTGCAGCATCCACATCTCCGAAAGCGCGCATCCCGTCGAACAAGGCGGTGTAAACCACCACACTGGGCACGCATCCAAACTCGGGCATTTTATCGATCAGACAGCGGGCGCCTTCGAAGTCGCCCCCATGTGCCAGCTTATGCACCGCGGTCACGATCAGGGGGACGGTCGGGTCGACGCCGGACCCGGACATGATGTCCAGAACGGCGGATACGTCACCAGGCGAGGCCGCGGCTCGAAGGGCAGAGTGGAAACAGGCCACGGTGGGCGCGAGACACAAGGATCGCATGTGGCGGAGGACGGCGAGTGAGACGGGGAAAAGGCCGGCATGAGCGGAGATGGCGAGGAGGAGGGCGTAGTGCGGGAGGGGCAGCGGGTGCTGGGAGGAGGAGAGTAGAAGGGGGACGGCGGAGGGGAGGTCGGGGAGCGAGGCGGCGAGCGAGGAGAGGGTGTGCGGGGAGGGGAGCGGCGGGGAAGGGGGCAGGCGCCAGAGGAGGAACCGGAGGGAGAAGAGCGGGGAGGGGAGGCGTGGGAGGAGGTGCGGTAGCGTGTGGAGCGGGAACGCGTCTGACGGGGACGGGAAAGCGCGGGAGAGGGCGTGCGGGAGCGGCGTCGATGCGACCTGGGGTGAGTGGAGGACGGCGATGAGGGCGGCGAGGTTGGGGTCGTGGTGGGTGGAGAGGCGGCGGCGGAGGAAGAGGCGCGGGGGCATCTGGTCAGCGGTTTGGACGACGGAGGGAGGGTGGAACTCTGGCAGTCTCAACTCTCAAGTCGAGGTTTTAGCACATAACACCACTTGTTGGGGCCATTTTTGCACAGAACCACAACCACAACTTATTTTTGCGCAAAACACCAACGTTTGCGGTAATTGTTGCACAAAACACAAAACTAATCATTAACAGTCTTAATAGCCAATTAGTTAGACGGGCACACTGTCAGCACTGGCAGTCGTGCTCCTTTAGCACAAAGAAGCAGCGTGCGGGCTTGGCGGCGATGACCGGGAATAGGACCTCCAGTCACCTCGATTCCTCCATGCCAACCCCTCTTAACACTCACCTGGCACTGCTCTCCCATTGATCTGGATGAAAGAGGAAGCGCCAGACACCAGGTCACGGGCTAGGCCCCCAAGCAGGTCACCGTGGCGCTCGATCTGCGCCACGCCCACTTCCGCCTGGGTCCAGATGAGCGGCGCCGTCAAGCTGTCAGGCCCCGGCTCGGTCTGCAGTTTCATGAATTACGGGCTCGCTGCGGAATCCTCGATTCCTCGGTCTGCGAGTCACCGTCGACGCGCTCATGTACAGCCAGCTTTTCCTGGATGCGGCGCGGAGCGCGTGTGGGGCCAAGGTGAGCACGGCAGCGGCGAGTTCTGCAGCAGAGCACGTGGTGGCGGCCAACCGGAGATGGGGAAGATGAACAGTAGGAACTGACGGTTCTGTATTTTGCCCTGACAGTGGGCCCAACAAGGTTATTAACTGCTAATCGCCCTATTTTGTGTTCTTTGCAACAATTACGGCAAACGTTGGTGTTCCGTGCAAAAAGAAGTTGCGGTTGTGGTTCTGTGCAAAAATAACCCCAACAAGTGGTGTTATGTGCTAAAACCTCTCTCAAGTCTGTTCACAGAAAACTCTGTTCATGGGATGGCACTGACTGGCAGCGCATCATACAAAACAAAATGTGTTTAGTCTAATTTTTTTTTCAGGTTCCGAGTTTCCTCCGTTGATGTTATTGTGGGTTTGATGCTGATGGTGCTAGTAGTAATAATGGTGTTTAGTCTAATCTTACTCATCGGAGGTGTTGCTGGTGCTATCAAGAGACTTGTGTAGTTCAAACTGTTGCAACGACTTCGATCTGCCCATTGCATCTTGGTGTGGCGGCAGGATAAGTCGCTATTGGAGTGCGGCGGTGTTGGCTACTTCGGATTTGCGGAAAACTGTGGGGACCTGACGTTTAATAGACTCTAAGGGTTTCTTTGGCCTCGGCGTATGTGACAACATGCGATTGTTGTCGTGGTGTCATTGTTCAAAACCGGCTGGCGGTTTTAGAGCCTCGACGCTGGAGGTACAAGGACAGTCTGCAACGTCATCACCTTTTCTTATCCGAAGCGGGACGGGCCAATTTTCTGCCCCCTTTCAAAATTGGATTCTCTTTTCGATGATGGGGGTTGTGTTTTGTGGGCTTGTGTTGATGTGGCCATCTAGGTCATGATATGTTCGGTGGTGTTGCTTGTAATGTCTATGTAGCGGCCATGGGTCATGGCCTTGCTTTAAGAGCTTGGTTGATTATTTCTGTGAAGGATTTAGAGGCAAGATTTGTGCTTCAACTCTATTTCCTGAATCGGATCAATATATTGCATGAAACGACTTTATTTTGAATATTCATCACTAGAAACGTAATCTCACCAAGCAAATATAAATGTGTGTGTTTATTTGCATATAACATTGTAATTTGTTGTTGCCATATTTTAAATTTAAGACACGGTTCAGAACGTTGCATCTTCTTGAGAATAATTAAGGATTTTTTACTAATTTAGGTGTAATATTATTTATTATTATTATTTTTATTTTATAGATAAACATAACAAACATAAAGATAACTACATTCGTCTGTGAAACTGTAGGTGATTTATGGGCAACGAGTTCAATTTTAATCTGCACAATTAAGGTAACGATGGTTTTTAGCTCGTTTAGTCAATACACAATCTTATCAAATATAGTTTTCTATTACACTTAACAAAAGTAAACACATAAAATTGACCGAGATACCAAAATATTGTATTTTTTCTTATACGACTCTCTCTTGCAAATATATCTGCACCAGATTTTAACATCATTGTAATGAAAGACGTCTCTCTTGGAAGACATGTCATTAAATCGAGTCCCAGCTGATGTGAAAAATACAAAATATAGATTGCCTCTGCATGGTAATGTGTCACTTAGACTAGTCGAAGTGTGTATGCATGTCTTATATTCCATTTTAGCACCATCAAATATCTTGGCAGAAAACTCTAAAGCGTACGTTATATCAAATGTCTTAACATACATTTGTAGAGATATGGTGGTCAGCTCTTGAAAATTCTAGAGTGTCGAGTTTATCACTGGAAATGCTCTTTTATTGATTTTGTTTTCTTGGTCAATCATGTTTTCATGTTTTTGTGGACTAAAAAATCGATTGGCTGCTCATGTGCTATGTTGCTTTCGTTTGGCGGAGGCCAATATCTTGATGACCAAGTGATGACTTGCTTCCCTTTGTTACACTTTTTTCTATTAGATTTTAGTTCTTTATTTGCGGGTCTATTAGATATTAGTTTTGACATAAATGTAAGCCATAATTGCTACAGAGAACATAAAGTGAAGACTCGTGGTATGAACCAACTATTATTGATGTGAAGTACACAAAAGAATACAATCTTCTCGATTGGAGGTGCCTAGTCTTCAGTAGTTCTTTCCTGAATCTATCGAGTTTCCCAATCTTATATAGAAGTTTTGTTCTAGAAGATTAATGGCTGCCATGATCAGTTTGATGCTTAGCTGGCCTATCATTGCGAGTTTCCTGGATGTTGTGTCAGGTAGTGGAAACAATCTAGCATATTTTTAGAATTGGATCAACAGATTGCATGATGCGGCTTTATTTTTAATATCCATTGCTACTAATGTAATCCCACCAAGTAACAAATATAAATGGGAGTTTTGACTTGTTTATAATGACACAGTTCATTAACATTGCCTCTGCTTAAGGATAATAAGGTTAATGTCCATCTAAACTACTACACTGACAATTATCATTATTAAATATGATATCTTATCAAATATAGTTTTCTATTACACTTAACAAAATTAACCACATATAATTTGATTTACGTACCAAAATACCATATTTTTGTTGTACAATTCTAGCGTCTATCTTGCCAATATATATCCACCAAATTTCACATTATTTTGCAATAAAGTAACATTGGGTGTTTACGTTTGATGTGTAGTGCCTTGCAAGACAGTTCAATAAACTCAGTCCCGGCTGGTGTAAAAATTATAAAATATAGAATGCTTGCCCATAGTAGTGTGTCACATAGACGAGTCGTAGTGTACGTATATGTATCTGTTATGTTCCATTTTATTACCATCAAATATCTTGGCGGAGAACTCATAAGTGTACGTTGCATCTCTAGAGTATATTGTTGTCAATCTTAGAGCTCATGAAAAATCTAGAGTATATAGTTTACCTTTGGAAATGCTCTTTTATTGGGTTTTTTCTTGGTTAGTCATGTTTTCATGTTTTTGTGGATTAAACAATCGATTGGCAGCTCATGTGTGCTATGTTGCTTTGTTTTGGTGGAGGCATGATCTCTTACGAGCAAGCGATGGCTAGTTTCCTTTGTCACACTTTTTCTATTGGCTTTTGTTCTTTATTTGTGGGTCTATTACATTTTGGTTCTCACATAAATGTAAGGAATAATTGCTAGAGAGGACATAAAGTGACAACTCCTTGTATGAACCAGCTATTATTAATGCGGAGTACAAGAATAATACAATATTCTCCATAACTGGAGACACGTGCACTTTAGACTCCATCCGTTTTTATTTACTTCGTCGTTCTGAGTTTTTTTCAAAGTCAAACTTTTCAAAATTTGACCAAGTATATACGAAAAAATATCAACATCTATAATATTAAATATACATAATATGAATATATATCTTATGAGGATTCTAATAATATTAAAAATTTGTTGAGAATGTTTATTTTTTCTATATATTTGGTTAAACTTCACAAAGTTTGACTTTGACTAAATCCGGAACGCAAACTAATTGTAAACGGAGGGAGTAGTTCTTTTGTAAATTTATCTAGTTTCCCAATCTTGTGTGGAAGTTTCTTCTAGAAACTTAATAGCTGCCATGGTAAGTTTGAGGCTCAGATGTCGGTCAGGTGGTGGAAGCAATCTGGAATTCCATTCAACTTATTGTCCTTCGAGAAATTAGCGAAATGATATTTATTCAAAATGACATATTCTTTTGTGCTTCGCAATCTTCCTATCATGCACACCAATTTTTTATTGCTTGTTATGGGTTTGGTGATTTTGTACAAAACATCAAGAAACCACAAAAAATGGGAGGATGATTAAACAAATATTATTGGGATTTTTAACTAATTTTTCCTAACATAAATTTTGTGCAACATAGCACAATCCTAAAAATCCAATATTATGGCTAGTGGGAGTATTTCTAACAAGTGAATCCACAAGTTAGACTTGATGGGTGAAAATAACTCGGTGGGAGCTTGGGAAGTGCAAATGGAGCCCTTTAAAAGATCAAAATCGGCATTTCTTAGTTTTACAAAATAGAAAAAATCCTTGGTGTAGATAATGTCGAACTCTACCAGTGTGCAAAATCCGTATTAGCTACACAAAAAAGATAAATCAGATAAATTTTCAAGTTTTTGAAAATATCTACTGTACCCATTTGTCATATTTCCCAGAAAATATAAATTGAAGTAGCTCCAGAAAATCCAAGCTACAACTAATTTGGCCTATTTTAGCGGACATACGCAGGGTGCTGCTTTGCACAACTAGCACAATACACTTGTACACCGGTTTGGATTCCCAGGAGTGGTTGGCATCCGGTCTTTTTTTTTCTGATTTTTACTGGGTGAGGGCAGAATTTGATCGATAAAAAGCTCACGCTTCCCTCGAATACACAACTGACTTCAGGATATTATTTCGTTCATCCCAGATGCCTGAAATCTCAGACCTTTTCTCACGAGTAATGACCACAACCATAATCGGGCAAAAAATACCACTTGTCCACTAACATTAAACAAGACCACTTTTTACGAAACCCTTGATCCATTAAAGCAAGATATCAGATCCAAGAGAAAAGGCAGTTGAGAAATACAACATCCAAACCTTAACTGTACCTAAAGAGCTAACAGGTGATGCAAAGACAGATGGTCACCAGATAAGTACCAAATTCTGAAGTTACGTTCTTCCTCTTTACGACGATAAACACGAGGCTATATTCCTTTTATTTTATGATCCTGCTGTGCAAACTAGTGGCATGTACACTTCTGTTGTTGCTAAATGACTGTGCTACGCTGTCTTGGTCGGCGGAAGATTAGGATCGAATGTTCAACCTGGGAGCCCTGGGTATCAGGAAGCATAGTTTATCAGCCACTCCAGACTCTGCATGAAAAGATTGCATAGCAACAACGGATGTTAGTTGCCCCGGCACCACAAAAATTACAGTTACTTCAGTTTCTGCAAACGCTGAAGAGCACAGTTCAGTTCATGGTGCAAAGTAACAGAATCTGAGGGAGGGGTCAAACCATTAAACATTCAGGCAGATCGTCGTTCTTCGTCCTCACGTGAGTCTGCATTATGCCAAGAGCAAGCGGTTAGACGTTTCTAGTTTCTGTCAGGATCAGTCTTTTCAAAGTTCTGAATGGTAGCAGACAACAAGGGAAATATACAGCTTTGGTGGAGGAGTTCAGTGTTTACCTCCATTACCAGATGGCAGGACTCCTCGTTGTTTGTGGCGAGGCAAGCAAGGGCTACCACCGAGGCTGCCACGGTTGAGGGCCAGTAGGAGAGGTGCTTATGGTCCAGAAGTGAGAGCAAGGCCAGGTGTTTTGCCAGATCCTGCATTTTCTCGTCTGCTTTTGCAGCCTTCAGATAGAACCTGCAAAATTACAAGAGTAAACTCTCAGTTTTCCTTCATTTTCAGCTTGGCACAGGAAAAGGATGCAAGAAGCGCGTCGTACCAGAGGAAATGGTGGACTGTCGTGACAAAGCATTGGAAGTCGAGGACCTCCTGAATCAGCCACTCCATGGCAACGACCTCACTTCGGCTGTACATGTTGATCCCTACCGTGAATGAGTTCTGCATGATGCTGAAAGATATAACATGGTGAGATTTAACAGTACAAGGGATTTAACATCTACAGGAAAGAATACACATCATCTAAGAGGTTTGATAGGATTTAACACCATTATTCTACAACCGTCTGAGGATAGAACAGGAAAGTACACTGAAACTTTGATCTGCATTAAAAGGATGAGTTTATCTGACACTTCTTTGTTGTTGCAGAGATACTTGAAGCATTATTTCATTTGGCAATGCTTAACTTAGTGTACAAACGTTCAAACTAGGCAATCTGGCTACCATACATCAACAACCTGCATTAGTACCCATACTGAAAGGGGGCATAAGAAAATATGCCATGCACAAATTTTACTGAAACAGAATGCGAATGTACTACAAGGGAACTCAGTACCTATTATATGGTTGGTTCTCTTCGATGCGGGTGGCCAGGGTGATGCAGGCAATGCCCAGCAACTGCACATTCCTAAAGCCCTTTAAGTATCCACGTGTCAGGAAGCGGTCCATCAGTCCAATTCCCATGAACAATGTCTCTGGCTGCAGATCTGTCAAATGTACATGCTACAAATACAAGGGAAACAGTTATTATTATTTTTTTTTTTTTGAACAGGATCCGCACTTATATTAAGGAGCTCAGGCAAATTACAACTAGGTCCAGAAAGACCAAGGAAATTACAACCAGACCCAGGAAACTTACACAGAACACCTCAGAAAAGAGGAAAGCACACCAGCGGATCCATCCCTGACCCCAAACAACTAGCCACCGCCGGCGAACGTCGTACCACCACGCCCAGGGAAGCAGGCACCTCCAACTTTGAAGAAGGCTGCAGATCCGGCCGCCGCTCCGCGACGGACACCCAAACCGATGAACGAGTTCAGCCAAGCACCTGCAACCACAAACAACCGAGCTTCCCGCCGATCCCGCAGCAGCCAGTTCCGCCAACCAGCACCACCGCTCGCCGGACGCCCGCTCCCCTCGCCGCCACGGCAGGCCAGAGCAGAGACACCGCAGAGAGCCACCACCACCACCGCATCAAACAAAAACGGATCCAGCACCTCCGCCTCGCTCTCCCTTTGCCGCCACGGCCAGACAGAGAGAAAAGCGAAGGGGCAAACCCGGGCTGACCACCTCCTCCTCCAAGAGCCACCACAGATGGAAGCTCGACGACGCCAGAGGGGAGGGAGAAAGACCCCAACAGGAGCAAACGCCGGCGCCGCCACGCCGTCCGCTCGGGGGACACAACAACTCCCAAGATCCGAGGATCTGAGAGTACCAAAAGCGCGACGCATCACGCCACAGCTCCAAGGAACTCCGGCGTAGAGGGGACGACACGCGCGCACCCTTATTCCAGCCGGCGCCGCCTCCACCCCCACAGCGCCGCCGACGGAAGACCTAAACCTACTATTCACACACCGAACCGAGAGCACCGCGGTTCCCCCACCCTCCCGCCGCCGGAGCGACGAGCGGAGGGGAGGGGAACCACCGGCTCCGGCGGCGGAGAACGAGGGACAGAAGATCGCCTCCCTTGTCGCCCTTCTCTACTGTAGAGATAAGGGAGGGGAGAGCGAGCTTGCTGGGCCTATGTCGTGGGGATTGTGAGTCGTTGGAAACAGTTATTATTTTGCAAGTTGTAGATGAAATTTGATCGGAGAACAGTTCTTTCGTCATAGTATGTACAATGCAATGATCTTATCATTTTAATATCTAATTGCATATCGAAATCTTCAGGTGGAAAACATTGTGCTGACAGTATTCCCAGAAGTATTCTCTAGTTTCAGTGCAAATATTAAGCTCAGATTTTCATGGAAGGGTACAAAAGGGGCATATACTGACAATGTACTCAAAGGTAATTTTACAGCAAAACTGAACGAGATATTGGTCAGTTACTTTTCAAACACTGAATGTCAAAATGTCAAAGCAGACGCCCTGCTGAAACATCCTCAAACTTAATGACCAGACTCGAAATGCAAGTGCTCGATTGCTACAATAGTTTCGAAAAACAATATGGGAATCTCTCTGCTCAACGACAATTTATGTTGAGAAATCTACTCATCTGAATGCTGTACAATAAAACTTTTCGACAGTAGACAAGTTTCCCCTGCAAAAGTTAAGCAAATGCATAGCTAGATCTGCTGCCTCAGCACGCCCAACAAAAAAATTACACTGGAGACAAGCATATTAGGCTGCTTTAAGAATCATTCAGTATTTCACTAACTAAACCAACACTGAATGTCTGAATCTACAGTACTGCATGACTTCCGTAGTGATATTACCAGTACAATACCAACTCATGACTATGAAGCTCCCAAAAAACTCATGACACTGAACCGGTAATGCGTGCTTCTACCACAAAATCGAATTGAGCTAAAGTGGAACTACGGCATACATGTAGAATGCAGATCCAGTGCTGGCATACACTGACCTCGATGATCCAGTTCACCATGACAGCACGCTGCTCCACGACGGCACGGCCATGGTCGCCTGACATGCAGCCGTACACCTCGGTGTAGTCCCGCGCCACCACTCCCCGCCGCTCGCGCTGCCGGAACTGCTCGTAGCTCTCCTCGTCGTCCAAGTCCTCGAACCGCTTCCCCTGACACAAACGTTCCAGGCACCTAATCGGATCAGACACCGCACTGACTGAGAGACCCAGTTTCCCACAAATTTAAGCGAAACTCACCTCGGTGATGACGGCATCGGCGACGGCGTGTGCATTGGGGTGCACGCAGGAGACGAATTCCTTGGCGTAGTCGAGGAAGAGGGTGAAGGTGAGGGAGGGTGCGTCGTCGTCGCCGTCATCGTCGGACGAGGAAGAGGAGGTGAGATCGAGCAGGGGGCTGAGGGAGTAGTCGGCGGGGGGGCTGGGAGCGCTGACAACCTCCTCCTCCTCCTCCGCGTCGGACTGCGTGAGCTCGCCGCAGGCGGAGGAGTAGTCCGTCGTGTCGGCGTCGTCGGCGAGGTGCTCGGGGCAGGTGAGGTCGGACTCGAGGACGGAGCCGAGGCAGGAAGACTCGGAGGCCTCGACCTCCGCGGGGCGCGGCCTTGGGCCGCCGATGACCTCAGAGCACTCGGAGGCGGCGGGGCGCGCCTTGTCCGCGTCCTGGCGCCGGGGCCTCTTCTCCGGGCGCTGCGCGGCGGCGTCGAGGGCGGTGGAGGAGGTGGTGGAGACGACGACGCTGCGGAAGGAGGAGGAGGCCGACGTGCACGACTCCGCGGGCCGCTTCGCCGCCGCCGTCACGATCTGGCCTGGGAGCAGAGGAGCCGCCCCTCGCGGGCGGCGGAAGGGGTTGGAGCGCGGCCTCGTCGGCACCGGTGCGAACATGGTGGGAGGCATAGTGCGCGTGCGTGCGTGCGCGTGTCTGCTGTGTGTGTGTGGCTCCGACTAGGTGCTCTGCCTTGCTTATATAGGCCGGCGAGACGGACTCAGCTTCGGTGACTTGTAATGCACAAGTCACTGAGCGACTTGGGCGCATCTTGTCCATCCATTTTAGATCCAACGAATAAGATTCACCCAAATCTGAGACTAAAAAATAAAACTTCTCAGAAAAAATCAAAAAAATTCCAGTACAACGAATCTCAGATCGGGCGGCGACCGATGCCGGGAGATGCTCTGCTGCGGCTACTGTCCATGGTGGATGGGGCGGTGGTGGGGCGGATCTGAGGGTGCTTCTCTTAATAAGCTCAATTTTCCCTCCAAGAAATCTGATCTGGAGTGCTCTGTCAGTTTTCTTGCTGCCATGGAGGCGGGAGGTGCTGGTGGTTGCTTCTTTGATTGGCAGGTCTTGGAGGAGAGCGGAGGGGACTTCACTGCAGCTCTGTCGCTGATCTTCATTTCAGTACTTGTGTGCTGCTGCTGTGCGGATGGGGCTGTTTTTGGGAGAGCATCATCGTCGGCATCTCTGCCGCCGATTCTTCAGGCCGAAGGGCGGTCGCTCCCTCCCTCGTTGCTGGCTATGGATGGCCGGAACAAGGGCACAATCAACCTCCTGGTATGGAGGCCCTGCTACTCCGCTATGGTTGGCTCCCGCTGCGGTGACCCAAGTGGTTTTGTCCCCGGTGTCGCTGTGGTTGGCCATGGCGTAGTTCGAGCTCGGCGAGGCGACGATGGAGCTGGACTTGATTGCGTTTTTCACTATAATTCTGAGGTCCACGGTGCAAATCACAAGGACTTGGTTGTAATTTTATTTTTATGTTGGGTCCTTTTTATGTATTGTAACGCCTCTGCTGGAAATTAATGAAGTCTCGGCCCTTTGGGCCGTTTTCCCGTTCAAAAAAAAAAGATCTTGGTGAGGAAGCCACACCAGTTGCTACCTGTGCCTGGTGCACATGCACCGGTCTCGAGTAGACCGCACTTTCTGTGAACTGGGACCCACAGGTGTATAGCTGTACGAACGATCTGCCAGAAGGCCAGAACAGGCTGAACACAGCGCTGACGGTGACGGTCTCGTGTTCCCCGTTTCTGAGAGTGGGAATGTCCGTCCTGTTGCAGGATTACGGACCATACGGATACGCCAGGTTGCCTCCTGCACCGCACGACATGTCACAGTGTGAGCCGTTTAGTTTGGATTTCCGGAAGGAGATAAAGGTTTTCCTCCTCGAAATCTTTGAGTGGTTCAAACGTTTAGAACACAGACCGAAAAGGCCCGGCGATAAATTAATAGCATCAGACGGCGAGTAAGATACACAATGCTGAACCCAGCATACAACACAACCCCGCACACACACAAGGAACAGAAACTACTAGGCGATTACAGGTGAACCCCGAAGAACACCGCCACCGTCCACACAGGTAGACAGGCTCCACAAGGAGGCCTCAAAGGGACGCCGAGGAGCCATGCTCAACAAGGGGGCCACAAAGCGACGCACCGTGGAGATAAGGTGAGCGCCGACGAGCACCGCCACTGATCACAGAAGCTGCAGACACGTAATCACGGAAGATCACCGCCACCGTCCACACAGGTAGACAGGCTCAACAAACCCCTCAACGGGCAGCCGAGGAGACTAGGACGAAAACCATCGCCACTGACCACAAAGCTGCAGTCAGGCTCAACAAGGGGGCCACAGAGAGACGCCGGTGAGAAAAGGTGAGCGCCGACGAACACCGCCACTGACCACAGCAGCTGCAGACAGGCACCAGATAGCTCCAAACAAGAAACGCCGATGTGCAAAGGGAGTTGTAGACCTTGCCGGAGAGAGCTCGGCGAGAGGTTGCCACGGCAGCCAACACCTCCCAACCTCCGGGAAGCAACCAACCGTGTTCTCCAAAGCGGTGTCTTCAAGAAGAGCACGACGCCAAAGTGCCGCCACCGCCCGATCTGAGGATCTCAGGTTTTCACCCGGAACACGTGACGAGGACCGAGAGAGTCGCAACAGCACCTTCAGAAAGGGCACGACGTCCATGGGCGTCGCCGCCACGGTCCGGGAGGATCCCGGACAAAGGTTTCCCTTCGACATGACTCAGGGCCTCCCACCCAGGGCTTGGAGCGTCGCCGAGGGCGACAACCGCACCACTGTCACGAGTAGTCGCAAGTCAAACACCACGCCGCCCGCACGGCCGTGGACATCGACCAGCACCAGAACCGTCGGCACGCCCGTCAACCGACGCGGTTCCCACCGTCCAGGGTCGCCACCCCGGCGTCCAAACTCCTCACACCACCGCTGAACAGAGAGACGAGAACCACCACCGAGGTAGGCACACCCAGCACCTAACCGAGGCATACGACATCACGAACTTCCGCTTCCACACCACCACGCCGGACCCACGGGCCCGTCCCGCAAGAACAGCGAGCATCAGCCCCCATGGCTGCTGCCTTCGCCAGAACTAGGGGAAGCAAGGGGCTGGTCACAAACCTGTTGAGGGAGAAGGATACGCACCGGAACGACGGCCAGCAGTCACCACGGCTGCCGGAAACCACCGGAACGGAGCAGATGGGCTCGCCAGGACCCGGGGCCCCTGCCCCGGCCCAAGACCGCAAGGGGACCAGAGCTCCCGCCGGCGACCGCACAACCCAAGCATCGCGTCGAGTCCCTCCCGCAGGGGCAGCAGGCAGCGCCGCCGCTGGTCGAAGATTCGCCGCCAAGGTCGCGTCGAGGAAGCTGCGCTCAAGGGAATCCCGTGCTCCGCTAGACAGCCACGCGCGAGGAGGGGGCCTCGTCGCCGCCGTCAAACGCACGGGCGCAGCCCGGCGGCGACCACCGGCGGCGGCGAGGGAGGAGGAAGGATGGGGAGAGAAGGTTTGGCTAGGGTTAGGGTTCGCCTCCGGAGTCGCCCAGGAGAGCGACTCGGGAGGCAGGGGGAGGCAGTGGTTCAAACGTGGAGCAGTTTTGATTTTCTTAGACCCATCTCTAGTTATTTTCTTAGCCTCACCACAGGCTATTTACGCTCTCACAAGCTTTGTTCGTTCCCGTGGCAGTCTTCGAGCAATGCTTTTCACCGTTTCTTTAAACGCCTTTCTTCCAAATTATTTTTTCATTGATAAACTTT
The DNA here is from genome assembly GCA_947311845.1 of Poa pratensis. NCBI lineage: Eukaryota > Viridiplantae > Streptophyta > Magnoliopsida > Poales > Poaceae > Poa > Poa pratensis. The sequence continues at coordinate 30,196,717 of CAMZMU010000076.1, read as the reverse complement.
GGCTAAGGACTATGCCAATGCAAGTTTCTTATCACGGTTTTATAGGCATTTTGATTATGTGGCATACTAGTTAATGAAGAGAGAGGGTGAGGTTGTAGCTTAGCTAATATACAACCCTTGCATGTGGCCGTAGGCAAAAAATGGTTCTACCCCAGTCATATGTATGCATTATCACAAGATCATTAAATGTAGATACAACACATAGAAGACAATGCATTGTACTAGTTGTATCTTAAATATTTATTACTCCTATGATTTCGTGCTAAGAGATGGTGTATTGGCACACGCCTAACAATTATATTAGAACTTTTTTATGTGACATAAGTTGATGGTATCGGATTCGCATTCCAAAGTACTCGTACTACTTATTTGTGGTTATAACTTTTGTATCATAAAAGCTATATAATAATAGAGTAATTGTTGATCAAAACTTGTTCTCGTGGAGCCTAAAACCCAAGGTAGTTTAGAATGGAGGGAGATGTTCTTAGATGTGAAATGCCTGTGACCTCCGGATGAGATACTTGGAACCTTCGAAATGGTCATCTAGAAATTTTGAGTCCAATTTTCCATGAATAACATCACCTTTTCGGGGTGAGACATATCCATGCTTAGTGCATTATTTAGTCCTTCTCGACTTTGAGCTCTCTCTGTTGACGTGAAGTGAGATTAATTGAGAATGAGATATCTCAATGATTTTTCGATAGTGGGCAACATATTAATATCAAGCTCATATTGAGTAATATCCAATCTCTGCAATAACGCAATGTAAAGATCCAATCGAGATGTCGAGGATGCACACTACCGAAAAAACAAAATGCATGAACCAAAAACTCATACCGAAGTGACCAATGACACACACAACTATATGCAACATCTACCACCACCCATGACAACACATACCGCGAGAAAAAGTTCTCCAAAGTGACGCCTCCATAAAGGGAACAACGCAAAAGTGACTTTGTCACCATACATAATCAATGAAGTTCAGACGAAAGTTAGTAGCTCTATGACCTACTTGAAAAAATAAAGACGCATGCTATCCTGGAGCTACTAGGTTGATCCAAGCGCACATGAAGACTCGAAGCGAGGACTGAAAACATAGATATCTTTTTTATAGGTTTCAGTCATAGGAAAAACCGTACTATTAAGGGGGTATTGGTCACCGAGGATATTTGGAACATTCGCGTGCTTAATATTTCTACTCATTATATGCAATGTTCCAATGTAAATCTCTCTTGGCATCGGCAACTTAACATCATGGCGTACTAGTTTCACCACACGGTGGAAGGAATGGCATAGGCCTAGTACACTTCTGTTTGGGACTAGTACATCCTGATGATAAGCTGATGCTGAGAGAGTTAGAGCTTCATAGCCTTGAAGAGAAGCTCTAAATGGTTGTTGTAAAGAATGCACAACATCATCTTTGGTTAGACTTAGGATCACATCACTTTACCTGCGTGAGACACTGAGCTGAACAAGTTGAAGACAGGTTTGCCTAGTAGACCCGTGTTGAGCTTAGTGCCTCATACACTTAAAAGTGATCCTGCCAGAGACCAAGATTCAGCCCACTCAGCGTCATGATTATCTGAAGGCGATCTTGCTGGATACCAGAATCAACATGCTTTAATAACTTGAGATGATGTACTCAACATCAGGTTGATGCGTAGGCCACGGCCTTAGTAGACCCATGTTGAAGACACTGTCTCATGTCTATAAAGCTTATTCTGGTTGAGTCTGAGCTTCACATGAGGAATAACATGAAGACTCGATGTGGTTGACCGCGTCACTCTGTACGGAAGATTCGCAGAGGACATCCTTATCTGAAAAGGGTCAGCCAAAGCCAAAGATTAGCCGTTGGAACTATTCGTTATCTCCTATATTTTCCCAACAGCTAGATTTCCCCACTTGTCTATGTATAGTTCTCCAACTATCGCGGGCAAACCGGGAAGAAGGTACAGATGATACTCATTGCATATCTTGTATCTCCGTGAGCGGGTACCTAGAATAATCAACACTCTTAATTCTATCTATCAAAGATGACCATCCTTGTCACTCTTGGAGATTTGATGTCTCTTAAACTGTTAGGTGTCGACCGTCGAGGGTCCAAGGTGTGGACTGTCGTGGTGGCCAGCGAGCATTCAAGGTGTGGATTTGCCGAGATGAGGTTTGGGGATCACCTATGGAGAAGATCCGCCATCAAATATGGGGAGAAGTGAGAGTGCTTGCGTCAACGGAGAATAGGGTATTTGTTCACGAGCGGGTGATGCTCGTACGCAAGGGATTGATTATCGCGGGTCAGTGGGTGATCCTGATGAACCAGGGTGCATGCCATACCCCTCCAAACGAAGATGTAGGGTTGGTGCCAGTGACTCAAACTCCGGGAAATAAATCAAGCGTCTTTGTTATAAACTTCTATTTCTTATTCACCCTGTCTCCCTCTTTGTCAATCTGAGCATGTATCTAATTTCATGTATGGTTGTGCCTATTCGATATTGTGATTCTTGTAATCCTATTAGTCAATAATTGTAACGCTCGGATTGGACTTTGCATTCCACAACGGTCACTATGGCACTTGTGCTTGTATGTTTCTCTTATCACCACGATAAATTTCTGTGTATTTTGTATTGTTGTATATGTGTGTGCCGACCGTTGGAATGCCTAACGGTCACTTGGTAAAATGCTCATGGCAATGATCTTAGAGTATCATGTTTGTTGTTAACGGGTTGATGTTGCCCGTCTTCATGATCTCTTGAGTATTATGTTTGAGCTTGATATTGCCCGTCTTCATGATCTCATGGGCATCAAGTGACTGTCCAGAGATCGCTCCTGCTAGACTTCAAGCGACTATCTTTAAGCATGTTTGTAACTAAACTTATATCTGCTTGAGGATAGCTCTCTTCATTTTCCGCACGCTCTTCAGCATGTTTGAGACCGCACTGAACTATGTTCACTTATATGTCTCAACGTGCTGCGCCACAATCCATGAGCTCAACGCTATATATTTCTTCAAGCCGTATGCTTCCGCGTTATACATTATATCCACTTGTCGAAATATTAACTAAACGTGTCAATCACGCTGCAACTTTTACAAACTCCAATTCACCCCCCCCCCCCCCCCCCCCCCCCCCAGTCGTTGCATCTCGATCTTTCACTTTTACATGCAAATTTTGGTGGGGTCCAGCTTTCATACCATAGAGAAAAACATGATGATAAATTCTTTTATTTGTTGCAAACTAACTCGCTTTTACATGGAAAGTTAGGTGGGATCCAGCTGTCATACCTTAGAGAATCTACAACGGTAAAAAACCATTATTAAAATTAAAGAGCCATATCTTTCCGCGTTTACATCTTAATGTGTTCATCTCTCCTCTTTATAATCCGCTGGCATCTCCATATACTATTTGCTCAAAGCTGTCAAAGGAGCTGAGGTTAACCTCCCGTGTAGCTCTCCATCACCATGGTTATAACCGGCTCCTCCTCCAGCCCTAGCAACAAGGTACAAATAGCGCTTCAATCTTGTTCCCTTGTACCACTTTCAAACTTTAAGCAACGAGTTCTTATTTCTATGGTAGCAATTGTTTTTATTGTTTGTTATGCGCTTCCGAGTTCATGCATAATTCTCCTAGCAATATTTTGAAATCAAGCAATGCATAAACTATTTTCATTGCTCTTTTCGGAAGATTGACCCCAAGTTGTGGGATGTGTTCTCCCATGCTTCCGATATTGTGCACCAGAAGGATATATTTTGCAATTTGCAAAATTAGATCGGTTTCTAAGATTAGGAGGTGAGAGGGGAGAGGGGACAAATAAATATGACCAACATAATTGGATGATAACAAAATTAGATCGGTTTTTAGATCTAGAATTTGGGCATATTTTCAGTTTGTATGACACCTCTTTTGAAACGACTGACATTGGTTTGACGGGTTTAGGTTGAAACCATAGTTAGCCAACTTACAACTATTGTGTGGACTTACTATATGCATATTGTTTCCTTAATGGTTCGATATGATAGTATGTCTAACTTGCTGGATGATTATGATTAAAAGGAGCTTTATAGAATCTTGTTATTTGGTCATATTTTTATTTCTTCTAAGCTACGTCTTTGTTAGCAGTTTAGCACTAAGCACATGGGCGCACTAATCGTGTGTTGAGGGGCCGTCCTATACTTTTTGGTGCTGGTACATCGTTGGCTTGAGAGAGAGAGGGAGGGATGAGAGAGAGATTACCAAACAAAATTAGATCGGTTTTCAAGATCAGGTATTTGGGCATATTTTGCGGTTTTCATATAAGTTCTTTTGAAATGTTTGACAGCTATTTAACGGTTTTCGCTTTCAAACCATAGTCAGACAACTTTTGACTATTAGTTAACCTGCTCACAACTTGGTTGTGGTGCATCTTTTTTCCTTCCCTGGTTCGATAATAGTATGTCTAACTTGCTCAATGATTGTGATTAAAAGGGTTGTACTTTTTATTTCTTCACATGTTTTATTTATCCTCTAAAGTCTACTGTTACAGTAAGCATGCAGGCGCGCCATCTCGGGGTCAGAGTCCTATACTTCTTCTTTTTTTGAAAGGAGGGGTCAGAGTCCTATACTTCTTGGTTCTCATGGTGGGAGGAAAAAAGGGAGAGAGAGAGAGAGAGTAAATTATATTGTTTTTGGGATCTATGATTTGGGAAGATTGGTATGTTTGGAAACGATCATACATTTGACCAAGCTGGTACAACCAAGATTGGGACGAGAATGCACATATACTTCTTGTTGTGGAGCTTTTGGTCCCATGCCAGTGGCTATGCATATTATTTTCATCTATTTTCTTTATCTTGCGTTTTAAGTTTGTTCATAGTCAAATTTTGTAAAGTTTGACCAAATATATTTCACAAAAAATCAACATCTACAAATGAACTGAAAATAAATTGTTGATCCAATACATTTGGTCATTTTAAATTTTAAATTACTCCATCTTAAATAATTTCTTAAATAAAAATCATCTGGATTATACTGTGACCTGGAAATATGATGCTCATCTTTATTGTGTAGGATGTGATCTATGTGAGCAGCGACGAGGAGGAGGATACCGCAGAATGGTTGCCCGTGCTGCTGCAGACCCAGTTCTGGTGGCCGTGCAAGGATCACTGGGAGGAACACCGCGGGGAGATGAGCATGCTCTGCCTCAACTGCTACGAGGTGGTGTGCCCGCACTGCACGCACGACGAACCCGGCCACCGCCTCCTCAAGGTCCGCCGCTACGCATACCGATCCGTCATCCTCGTCAAGGACATGCATGAGCTCGACCTCGACACTGACGTGTCCGGGATACAGGTATGATCATGCCTTTTCATTTCTTTTTGAGAACTTCATAGGTACCATGCTCCAGCGCACTACCTTACAGCATGTTTAGCTGAAATGGGCAAATAGGCTTTTAAACCTGACGGATAAATCCCCAAATCAGTTTTTTAGAAAAATCCCCAAATATTTTAAGCAACTCTGAGAAACCACTGTTACTAAATGTGTCACATTAGATTATTTTATGTGAAATATATGGAGAGTAGCAGGGTGGGGTTTCTACCATAATTGAAGAGACAAACCTACTGTTTTGTACAGAAAAAATATAACTGTGAATACCAAGAAACTAGAACAAGCAATCAAAAAATGCTATTAGCACCCAAACTCCATGAAGCCCTTAAAAAACCATATTTTAAAATCTCAAATAATTCTGATTTTTTTATATGAGTACACCTACACATATGCTATGTACGACGCAAGTTTCGTCAAAATATTTTATCATTCGTGATCTACACAAAAAAGATAACTATGGACGATAAAAATGAGTTTTTTTTCCTTTATAGGGCCAAATTTTCATTTTTGTATATTTCAGATTTTGTTTTTGCAAAATTGTATATCGTATCAGTACCTATCCACATAACAACCATTTTTTTCTTCTGAATTGTCGTTTTTCTTTTTTCTAAATACCGGGCTCCATGGAGCCTGGGATCCAAATTGATGCTCTCAACAAGTAATTTCTTTGTTGGAGGTGAGCTTTGTTCCTGGGACATCTATAATAAGTTAACACCTCCTAGCTACCTCACACGTACAAATATTTGGACTTTGCATGGTAGGATTTTTGTAGGGATATTGGAGGATCCCATAAAAAGAATTACACAAAACCTTTGAAGACTATGATCGGAGTTTTCATATTCCTATAGATTCGATTCCTTGGACCATAATTCCATAAGAAATCTAACATGAGCTCAACTATTTTTGTTACTTTAAGAAGTCAAATGAACTTTATTGTTGTTATCTACCTTTTCTCTTAATAATTCCTCCAAAATAAATGTGTTTTACCTATGCATCATCCAAAGACACCACCTTCTAAATTTATGTGTTTTAAATCTTTGCATTAGTCCATAGTGCATGACATCTCAATCATGTGTTTTTCCAATTAGTATGTCTTCTAATTCCTGGAATCCAAAGATACACTTACTAGTAAAAAAAGTAGATATGCCTGATTACTCTAGGATTGGATACTACAAGAATTACCACTAATCCACTATAAAGTTGTTCGGTTACACAAACTAGAGATTACCAAGTTGTGTTAGCCAACACATGAATGCAACATGATCCTTAGACAAAATACTTAAAGGTTGTAATCTTACGAATCAAACAACTTATATATGATAATATTTTTCTAAGAACTATAGTCCTTAAAGGAATAATTTGAATGTCAAAAATGGATGATGGTTTCTAATCCATTTCACTATATAAACCGAGTTGAGAAATTTTATAAAATATACAATATAGAACAATTATCCTTAGAGGACACATACTTCATAAAACATGCAGGCGGACATAAGTAAGATCCTAAAAATGCCTCGATGGTCCAACTAATTACTTTGTCAGATGGTTTGTTGTTTGCTTTGGCCATTATTTTGTTGATAGAAATATTATCCAGTTACTTACGAAATTGCTAGTCACCGCCTTTATCCAGTTATTTACTAGTCAGAGAGAACTGCAATTATCATGTTGTGGAAGCCAATAAGTAAACAGGCTATCCTAATTTGCATTCATATTTACAGAAATACATGGTCAATAGCCAGAAGGGAGTGCACTTGAGGCCCGTGAGGAGGTCTCCACAATATAGGCCTGGTCAGGGGGCACGTCGCTGCTCAACTTGTTATGTCTGGCTCCACAATAAGCCATTCTGTTCGCTTGCCTGCAAGGTATGTAACTTTCTCTTGACTACAATTCTCATCATACGAGTTACCTTCAACTAATGTGCAACTTAGAGTCATTGGGAATGTTTTTTTCAGGAGAATGCAGACACATCACTAGGTGATTTCTCGGAGACCGAGGCAGATCGCAAACACAGACAGCACAGTCAAGCAACTGTGGAGCCGTCACCTTATAGAATACTGTCCGTGGTCTTGGCACTGCCCGCTCCGCCGCAACCAATAGAGGCATCACCGCCGGAAGATCAGCGCGATACCGACGTGCCTGAAGCTGAGCATGGCTACGAGCAAGTCGTAGTGGACGTGCCGAAACCACCATCCCCCACCCCGCAACAGCCCGAGACGCCTCTAGCTCCGGTGGCGGAATCCTCCTTCCCACAACAGTTCAAGGAACCTCCAGCTCCGGCGGTGGAGGCCCCCTCTCCACAACAGCCTGAGGAAGCTCCGGTGGCGGATCAGTACCATTTCGCTAACCACCCGGTGTCGACGCGTAGGCGACCGCGCAAGATGAAGCATCCGGTGCGAGCCCCATTCTTTTGATATCTATGTGCCTCTAACAGAGGTGAATGAGTAAGCTCGGGCAATAATAAGTAGCTGTCATGGCTAGGTGTCCTCCATCTTCTCCCCCTTTATGCTTCTCCGGAGCAAGATGGACTTGTTGAGAATTGTGGTTTGGTGTTTGGTTTAATAATTTTCTTTAAAACTCATATTAAAGAAGCTAGTCATGCGTGTGGTTATAAAATGTTATCGCAGATTTAATCTCTGAATTCATGAGAATGTGGTTTTACTTTCCTTTTTCTTTGTTCGGAGAGGTGTTATGGTGCACGGTGATTGCATTGAAATACTTTACCACTCCCTCCGTTCTTAATTATAAGATGGTTTAACTTTTATCTGATTTGCACGTATCTAGACGCGTTTTAGTATGATTGTTCACTTATTTCAGTCCGTATTTAGTCCCCATTGAAATATCCAACACATGTTATAATTAGGAACGGAGAGAGTACGTTTTTAGGTTTGTTGTGCAGGTGTGCTAACTATTAAGATTGCCTTGTCTACTTAGTGTTATCAAAATCGACTAGGTTTTCCTTAGAAAAGCTTTGTTTTTAGGACTGTTATTCACTTTTATTCATCTTGAATGGACATGAATTATGCTGCGGTATTCTTGGGTATTCGAGACATATTTTCTTACATGTCAATTTCTCCGGTCAGTCTGGTAAATGTTACTATTATTTGGTTCAATGTTAGAGCCAAACTTTTCAATCTTTTACTACAAATTAATATCTTCACGAATATTTAGATTGGATGGTTGTAAATCATGTTTGAATTTGTGTCGACCATACTTTCACAATCTATGATATTTCGGATTTTCTACATATATTGAAATAAATTTGTAATCAAAGTTAAATTTTGAAGACCTGTTCGAAAACCACAACTTTAGAGGACTACAGTGAGCACGTCATATGGTGTTTGTTGGATGGCACGTCGAATACATGAAATGAATGCAGGTTTCACCATTTTCAGTACTATCTTGGCACAGTCAATTAAATGCAATGCATGAAATAACTCAGAGACGATTTTTCTCCTAGATTATAAAGATGGCTCAAATTAGCCAGACATGCATAAGATCAGGTGGAGCAAAGCGAATCAATCAGAATATAGAGATTATCAGCAAACAAACTCAGTTAAATATGCTGGTGTCGGTCAAGTAACAGGCCAACTACCTGCTGATGCAATGCCTGTATTGTCATTGCACCAAGCAGTGGCAGCGTTATGAAGAACATCCTTATCATTTTGAGCTATTTTCTATTTTCTGACTACTAAGGAACTTAAAGAGCAACTTCAAAAAGGGTGCTACATGTACAGGCAATAAGTAACCTGATCACCTAAAGTTTTTTAGAGCTGGTAAGAAGCAGAGTCCTACTCCTAGCAACTAAAAGAATTACAAACTTAACAAGCTCCTCCTTTACCATAAAAAGGACCGAGGCGGCAAAAACACTCTGTACAATCTTTGTACCCATTCCTTTGTAAAATCCATGCAATCCCTCGTACCGAACCATCTTCATTATCGCATCTACTGTACCTGGTAAGTGCAAATAGTCAGTGTTACGCTACTTTGGAACAAAAATGACAGATTAAATGCATATGGTATAAAACGAAGAGGCAGCTGGTCATGCACTATTGTAAAAATCGTAAGAAAATGCAATACAATCTACTAATTTTGGTTAAAAAAGTATAAGATACCTGTGTATCTCGCCATCGCGTTCCTGCCAATTTCTTGTTTTGCTTGCAACCTAGACTGCAAGGGATAATAAAATGATGAAAACAGATTGAACAAATTTGCTGTTAGTCTGTGTAGTTGCACACACGCCTGATAGTCAAGGGTGCATTGGTGCAACTAGTTGCATTCACATTCCACAGAAGATCAAGATTTGAGTCTTTTTGAGTGGAAGTTTGATGTTGTTGTGCGGTCTCGCAGATGATAGAACCCGGCATTTATGATGTTATGCATCAGAAACCAGATAGTGAGCCTACTGATGTGGCTATTTTGTGCAACACTGCACCGAAGGAGATTAAGTACTGGTACTTTTTTATTGGTGGAAGATATATATCTTATGACATCTGGTGGATGAAACAGAGTAGAAAAGTGGAAGGGACCACTTGCCACGGAGTCTACTTCGCAATTCAACTTGGTAAACTATAATCAAATCGACTCTTCTGGATAATTTCACAAATACCATATTTTTCAGGTTTTCCTATTCTTTCGAAGCAGGCACAACTTTCTATCATAATTTCTTTTCCATTCAGAAGTGTTTCAGATAAGTCTGTGTAGAGTATGTGTAGGGCATGCATTACAGGGCTAAAAGTTGGCAGGTCATACGCTGATAAAAACACAGAAAGTAGTCTACAAAATTATTACCTTAACCACTAGCAATGGGTAGGTCACAACAGTAGCTCCCAGTTTTGCAATTGCGCCCAATAAGAATACCTGCTCAAGGGAACATACTGAGAATGCAATATAGAAATATATTTAGAAAAATCCAAGAGCTTGTACTGTTATTTAGTTTTGGATCTAACGCACAAACAAACAAATATAGATCTAGGCTATGGAACAAGACTAAGATAAATTTTTGATTGTCCAATTGCAATAGCAGATACACAATTGTATCTGTACCCAAAACAGAACAAGAAATAATAAGACCAACCTTCTACGAAAAGTCACTGCACAAGCTATATTCTACAACATGCAGCATACCAAACTCGAGTATCTAACATGTCCTGGTCCGTTTTTTAGAGGGAATGTCTTGGCCTTTTGTGGAACTAAATGGTCTTGCTTTCTCAAATAATCACAGCACAGGTAATGGGATATGCTAGAATTGCAGATACATGATCTGAGGTAATTCAAGGAATAACCAATGGAAAATATTTATTACATGAAGAATCTACTGTAGAATATTGATAAGAGAGACACGAACACTTGGTATGGATACTAGGTAGAAACGGTTCTAGGAAGACATAAGACGCAAATTTTAAAGACAGAAAAACAACGCTTCTAGGAAGATTAGTCTGCTAACTGTTAGAGATTGAACAGTCCAAAATAGTAAATGTTTGCAGAGACATGATCTATATACAAACATTCCTTACCTCCATAGCGGTGATGTTCTTCTTGGGAGCTTGCTTTCCAGATCTCTTCGCTTTGAGACGCTTTGAGAGTGTTTCATATATCATAAACTGAATTGACGGATTACATACCTGACAGTTTACATGGTTCAACGTGTGAAATTACATTTATATCCACTAACTATTACTACCCCCGTTCCAAATTATAAGATGTTTTAGATATTTCAGTATGGATTAGATACGGACTGAAATGAGTACTGAACCCCATCTAGGTACATCCGAATCAGAAAAAAGCTACAACATCTTATATTTCGGAACGGAGGTAGTAGTTCTGAAGTTCTTGGAACAGATAACTAACCATGATTAGTGTTGGAACAAGTCCTTTCCAGAATCCACTTATGCCTGATTCACGATAGACCTCCCGGACCTGCTTAACACTGGTAGTGGTAAGTAACTAAGTATGATCATGTCTGGTAACTTCATATGAGAAGTAGAAGGCAAATTAATTAGCAAGACTGGATAGTAGACAGTGGACACTGCAGTGTTCAAATGCTTGTCATTATTACTGTTCAAACATATGAATGCGAATTTCCACAGATGATACTTATAATATAGGGTGCAGTAACTAAACCTGCAAATATAAAGTGACCAAAGCATATTTTCGAGCCTAAATATTTGATGGGATGGATCAAGTGCACGCTCGACCTATCTGGTGGTTCTAGGCTCTAAATATAATTTTTATGCGACTTCGAGCTTAAAGGTGACAACTCCAGCAAAAATAGCATCAATATTTTCACTTAAAAAAGAGATATGTGAGCTGTACCTCTCAGAATGACATTTTTATTATCCGTGTTCAGCATTTGTAATATATGAATTAGAAAAGGAAAGAACATTCAAGAACTAGAGGAAAGAAGTGCTCACCGCTTGAAGTGTGCCATATGGGCGAGGTTTTTCAGAATCAAGTTTAGCTAACCTATCCCTAAGAATCGAAACATCCATTGAATTGGCCCTAGATATTTCCTTCAGCAAAAGCTCCCTCTTGGACTCTATCATCTTCCTTTCTGCCTGCGTATGTGTCTGAAAAGTAGGGGAAAAGTCATCTAAGGATTTGCTGCAGTAAATTATCAGATATAAAATTACTTTATATGGAATATAATATAAGTGTATTGCAAATACTCAGTGTGCATTATCTTGTAAAGAAACCTTTGCATACTTTTTCATACTAGTGGTTGCATTATTGGTACAAGCCTGGTCATGACAGACCATATGGACTTCGAAGTAATAACACAAGAGGATGATGTGGCCTAGTAACTAGTAAGTAGTAACCATTGTGCTTAAGAGACCCAGTCTCATCGATTCCTTGTCATCATAAAAGACAAAGCCAGTGTGCTGCACATATGAGAGTGAAGGCAACTGCAACACTGCTTGACTTCCATAGGATGTGACAGGAACTAATATTAGCATTCCTCTATAGAATCTCATTAATCGTGTTTCAAAGCTAGTGGTCTTTTTGTAACTCCGTTCTTCAATGAAATTACAATGTTCTGATGCCGATATTTTTTAAATCCGGATATTGTTTTAATGCTTTTACAGGGAGATCATTTAACAAAGTATACCTGCATACGTGTTGTAGAGGATTGATGCAACTCACGATTGATTCATCGGGTGCAAAGCACGTACAAATATATAGTACAAAGGCAGTCGGTATCCTCATCTATACATGGAAAGAGGTGACTTGCTCTACAAGGAACGTACAAGGAAAATACATCTCAACACCCCCCCGCAGTCGAAGCGTCGCCGCGTCCGACGCAAAGACTGGACCGAAACTCCTCAAAAGCCGCCGTAGGTAAGCCCTTCGTCATGATGTCCGCAAACTGTTGAGAGGTGGGTACATGTAATACACGTACATGACCGAGAGCCACCTGTTCCCGAACAAAATGAATGTCCAGCTCGATGTGCTTGGTGCGGCGATGATGAACCGGGTTGGCGGAGAGGTACACAGCCGAGACGTTGTCACAGTACACCACTGTGGCTTTGTCGACGGGACATGAGAGCTCCTGGAGTAGTTGTCGTAGCCAAGAGCACTCGGCAACGACGTTGGCGACGGCACGATACTCCGCTTCAGCACTCGAGCGAGAGACCGTGGGCTGCCGCTTAGACGACCACGAGATGAGTGAGGGGCCGAGATAAACGCAGTAGCCCGAGGTGGAGCGCCGCGTGTCAGGGCAGCCGGCCCAATCAGCATCCGTGTAGGCGACGATGTCCATGGCGGTGGAGGCATAAAGTGAGAGACCGAGGTCCATGGTGCCGCAGATGTAGCGTAGAATCCGCTTCACCGCAGTCCAATGAGCGTCGCGAGGAGCGTGCATGTGGAGGCACACCTGCTGGACGGCGTACTGCAGCTCCGGTCGAGTAAGAGTGAGGTACTGCAAGGCACCCACGATGGAGCGGTAGAACGGCGCATCCGGAGCCGGAGAACCATCAGTCGCGGACAACTTGGCCTTCGTGTCGACGGGAGTAGACGCGGGTTTGCAATTAAGCATTCCAGCGCGCTCAAGGAGCTCATGGGCGTACTTCCGTTGATGAAGGAAGAAGCCGGCCGGACGACGGACCACCTCGATGCCGAGGAAGTAGTGGAGAGGACCCAAGTCCTTAAGGGCGAACTCGACACGAAGGCGCTCGGTGAGCTGTCGAAGAAGGGCAGTGGTACACGCCGTGAGGATGATGTCGTCGACGTAGAGCAGCAGGTAAGCGGTGTCATTGCCCTGGCGATAGACAAACAGCGAAGCATCGGAGCGAGTGGAGCGGAAGCCAAGCTGATGAAGGAACGCTGCGATGCGCTGGTACCAGGCGCGGGGAGCCTGCTTGAGCCCGTACAACGAGCGCGAGAGCAGGCACACATGATCCGGGCGGGCGGTGTCGACAAACCCCGTAGGCTGCTGACAGAAGACCTGCTCCTCAAGATGACCATGGAGGAAGGCGTTGGAGACGTCCATCTGATGGACCGGCCATGAGCGAGACACCGCGAGCTGAAGCACGGTGCGAATCGTCCCGGGTTTGACAACCGGGGCGAAAGTGTCGGTGAAGTCGACGCCGGCGCGCTGTCGAAAGCCGCGAACCACCCAGCGCGCCTTGTGACGGTCAAGTGTGCCGTCCGGGCGAAACTTGTGTTTGAAGACCCACTTCCCCGTGATGACGTTGGCGTGAGGGGGTCGTGGAACAAGTTGCCACGTCTGGTTTCGCTGGAGGGCGTCGAACTCATCCTGCATGGCCGCGAACCACAAGGGGTCACGGAGAGCCACCCGGACGGAGGCCGGCAGTGGGGCTGGCGTGGAAGTCGATGGCGCGGGTGTGGAGGTCGATGCAGTGCAGACATACGCATCAGCAGGGTACCGCGAGCTCGGGCGGAGAACACCCGTGCGTGCGCGGGTCGTAGGACCCGCGGGACCGGCCGCCGAGGGTGGCGGTGAGGCGGCAGAGGACGCCGAGCCGATCGGCGACGCATCGCCCGAGGCAGAGCTCGAAGGCGACGCAGGAGACGGCGGTGCAGCGCCCGAGTGTCCACTCGAGGGCGATGCAGTAGGGGCCGGTGCCGTCGTGGGCGTAGAGCTGGGAGCCACGACGGCCGGCACGCTCGGCGCATCCAAAGCGGGAGGAGCGCGAGGCCGCGGTAAGTCAACCGCGGGCGTAGAAGAGACCACCACCTGTTCCTGGGCAAACGGGAAACAATGCTCATCAAAGTAAACGTGTCGGGAGGTGATGACACGGTGCGACACCGGGTCGTAGCAGCGGTAACCTTTCGTGTTAGCAGGGTAGCCGAGAAAGACGCAAGGCAATGAGCGAGGCGCGAGTTTGTGGGCGGTGGCGGCGATACTAGGATAACAACTGCAGCCGAAAATTCGAAGACCGTCGTAGGATGGAGGTGAGCCGAAAAGGAGATGGTGGGGAGCATAGTTCCAGCGAGTACGACAAGGACGGAGGTTAATGAGAAGGGTGGCGGTGGCTAAAGCATCGGGCCAGAACGTAGGTGGGATGTGGGCGTGAAACAGGAGGGTACGGACACAATCATTAAGGGTGCGGAGAACACGTTCAGCTCGTCCGTTTTGCTGTGAGGTATAGGGGCATGTGAGGCGGAAAATAGTGCCATGGGTGGAGAGAAGGGAGCGGATGGTGAGGTTGTCGAATTCTTTCCCGTTATCTGTTTGGAGAGCATGTATAGGGCGACCAAATTGCGTGGACACGTAGGAGTAAAATGCGGAAAGCGTGGCTGCGACATCAGATTTCTTGCGAAGGGGAAATGTCCACACAAAATGCGAATAATCATCCAAAATGACAAGATAATAGAGAAAACCAGAATTACTAGGTATAGGAGAGGTCCATACATCGCTATGAATTAACTGAAAAGGAAAAGACGCTACTGTGGATGAAGAACTAAAGGGGAGACGGACATGTTTTCCGACACGGCATGCTTCACATGAGTGAGCCTCCGTTTTATTACAGGAAAAAGAAAAACTGCGCATTATTTGACGGAGCGTGGTGGAACTGGGATGTCCAAGGCGAGCGTGCCATAGATCAACGCTGGCGGAGAAGGCCCGAGGTGCAGCATGGGATGAAGATGTGCGCTGGACGGGGTACAGGTCGCCGGGGCTCTCACATCGGTGGAGCACCATCCGGGTACGGGCATCCTTAACAGAAAAACCAAGCGTGTCAAATTCCACGGAGACAGAGTTATCACGACAAAGAGTACGAACAGAGACTAAGTTTTGAATTAAGTGTGGAGAGACTATGACATTGTTAAGAGACAGTTGTTTAGAAGACGAAGGAAAACTAGTGGAGCCAATGTGTGAAATAGGAAGACTAGCGCCGTTACCGACGATGATGCGAGATGGGGTGGAGGTGGGACTGTTTGAGGGAGAAGACATGGTGGCGGCTCGGTAGGGTTAGGGTTTGAGTGGTGGAGAGAGGAAGGCGGCGCGACGCAGCACGCGGGTGAGAGAGGGAGGAGAGGCGGCGCCTGGTGGTGGGCGACGCGCAGCTGGGAGGGAGAGGCGGCGGCCGGCTGGAGGTAGAAGAAAGCGGCGGCGGCGCACTAGATAGGTTAGGATCGTAAGGCCTCTGATACCATGTAGAGGATTGATGCAACTCACGATTGATTCATCGGGTGCAAAGCACGTACAAATATATATACAAAGGCAGTCGGTATCCTCATCTATACATGGAAAGAGGTGACTTGCTCTACAAGGAACGTACAAGGAAAATACATCTCAACACGTGTCACAAGAACCCATATTGGAATTGTAAGAAGAACATTGATGGACCTGAAAGAAAGAAGGGTTTCCATGAGCATGCCTAAAGATCAATGACGCAATATCTCATGCTGTTCAGTATTTTTTATTCATAAGGATGCTTAATTTTCACCAATGAAACTAAGATAGCTGCCATGAACTGAAACACGAGGCACCATATTCATAAATAATTTAAAGGTGGATAATCCAAACAGATATGACATGGATGAAAGGATTGTCGTGCTGGTAATGGAACAAATGACTGCAATGTTAGGGGAAAACAGAACCTGTTATCCTCATGAACTATTCCTACTGTTTAGCAGCTTACACGTTTATGTTGTTAGGTAGAACTTTCCATAATATTTCTCCCTGCGACCAAGACACTAAAGAAAAATGCCATTGAGAAGTTGCATCTTTCATTGCTGAGGGGATATAATCCCTTACAAAACTATGAAGGAATTAGGAGAGCAAAGATGATTGAGTTTGAGATACGGTGAACTATGATCCACCAGAACAGAAACAACTTGGCTGGAAGGAGAGAAGCCTACAACTCAATGTGAATCATTGCTTCGGTCAGTCACAGCTGCCCATATTGTAATGAGTTGTATATTTATCATCTCTTATCCACTTTTCCAAATGATTTGAAGTTTCAACAGTCCGTGAACATTTTTATATATTCATGTCAAATTTAAAGCTTCACAAGTGCACAATTCTTTGGGGGCAGGTCTTTATGGGTTGTATTCACGCTATTGGAATGTCCTCTTAGACAAACACATATTGGTAACTGGACAGCCCAATCCGCACTACTTGTTCGTTCTCTTTTCAAAGAAAATTAGTGCTTGATTGGTTAAGCGAATGTTGATGTTTGGTGATTGCCGTGCAAGTAGATGACTTACCCAGCAATAGCTGCAATAACAAGCCAAGAAAACATCCCAACAGTGCCATCCCCTAGGCCTTTCTTTCCACGAGCAGCTGCCACATTTTCCACCTTGTTCTTGAGAAGCTGGTAGAAGTAGTAATAGATTCCCTGCAACCCAAAAAAACACAAACATGATACATTAAATCCGACTAGATTGAACTGCCCAAGTGCCAGTATACAGCAACATCATAGTTCCACTATTGTTAAAGAATAACTTCGTTCAGTTAGAGAAACAGAGCAAAAATGCAAAGCTAGTGGAATTAACCTGCGAGGCAGCGGTGCCAATGAGTGAGGGTTTGAGGCCGCTGTACAACCCACCCCAGCCTTCCGTTTGGACCAGCTGCAGTTACTTTGATTCCGCAATTAACCATTAGGGCGTTAGCAGCTGCAACCAGGAACGAACCAGAAGCCTACGAGGAATCACCTGGAGCATCTGGAAGAGGGTGGAGGCGTCACTGCCGGCCTTCTTCTTCTTCGCTGTCCTCTCAGTCTGCTGCCGGGTGTTCACCTGTCATCGGGCAGCGAAGGGAGTGAGCTGATTAGAGGGGGATTAGTAGAATTGGGTACAGCGGGACGGGGAGAGGTTCGTACGGTCTGGAGAGGGTAGGTGATGATCTGGGCGATGATACCGCCGCCGGCGCCGGCCAGCCCGTTCACCACCGCGCTCGACATGCTCGAACCTAAACAATCGGGGGCGGAATCAGCACGCGGTACAGCAGGTTGCTCTGGGCTAGTAGTTGAGAGGAGTGTCCAGAACCGAGGCCACCTTGCTAGTCTGCTACTGCTTCTTCGGTGGATCCAGCCGGCGGAGGCGTCCACCGCTGCGCTGTTGCGAGGCACGGCGTCAAGGTGGGCCGCCGGTGCGCGTCGTGTGGAGCCCGGAGGCGGACGGGCTGGGGGAGCGAGGTGGGGGAAGAGGAGATCGAACGGGTGTTCCGCGATTTTTCACATTTCGCTTTCCTTCGCGGGATTAGAGGAAGGAACAGCTCGATTTGGGCTATCCTCTCGCCGTGACATTCAAAATCTACTTTCACATGGCACCCCCAACTTTTAATTATGAGAGTATTCTCAAAAAAAAACTTTTAATTATGAGACCTATGTCATCCATTGCATCTTTCAGTTGGAACCAGAGTATGGAATGGTTTAAGGAGAGCGACAGGCCGCTTTGATTTGCACGATCCTAAAAATGTAGGTGTAAGAAAAAAATTAAAAAAATTATAATATCACATCCATTTGAATCCAATACGATTTAGGTTTCTATGAAATATGGTGCTAAGTAATTTGGAAAAAATCCTACATGATTCAATTATACACAAACATAGGAAAAACACGAAGATAGGGAAAATTTGTGAGGATTTCAATCCCTGAAAATTCCTACAAAATACCTTTTAATCAATAGGGCCTTACGTTTTTTCGCGGTACTGATCATAGTTCCCACCAAAAATATCTATTGATCATGTTTGTCACTTATATGTAATCATAAACTGACTCTAGCCTTCTCTTTGCATCAAACTTATCGCCATCTTATCGTATCATCCACCCCAACGTACAAAACCCTTGGGAATACTTCTCATGATGTATGAAGACATGTTTTTTTACTCTCACTCGGCCTATATAAGAACACAAACAGAAACTTAAAATTAGAAAGGAAAATTGAAACAGAATCAACTATTGAGGATATACTTGGTCATCATCGTCCACATACATTGGTCAAATATAATGTATGTTAAAATACACAGTGATATCATTTTAGTTTCCCAATATGTAAGGTATATGATTTTTGTTCTAAGTCACACTTTCGTAGTTTTATGTTTGACAAATTTTACAATATAAGTGTCAATAACTAAGACATCAAAATAACATTATTAGATCTATCATGAACTACGTTTTTATGATAGATGTGTTTGATATTGTGGATGTTTATTTTTTATATACACGGTCAAACTTATAAAGATTGACTTATGACAATAGTCACACACCTTAAAATCCAGGAAGAATAGAGTAGGAACTATATTTCTGCAAAGAAATGAGAGTCAATTAGAACTGATGGATCACTTTGGATTACGAATTTTCATGCATTTTCCTTGTGGATATCTGTAATGAGGAATAGTCACAAGGTTCATATGGCATTTCTATGGAATGGCTCAATTCATAGAAAATCTAGATGAATAATGAAAATGAGCTTTGTGCCTTTGTGCTTACATAAAAATTTCTTTTATATCTCGCACAAAGCTCCTCCTTTATAATTTGTGTGGAGGTGGAGCTTCCAAGCAACTGCTTCTCTCTATATTTCGGTATTTTTTTTTTTTTGAAACAAACCCACATCTATTAAGAACATTCTTCAGTACAAACACCCCTGCAAAGAGAAAATACAACGCACACAAGGGGAGAGACGGCCGCCGCCGCCGACACCACGCATTGAAAGCACGCCGCCGCCGACATCGCTCCGGGGAGCCTCAAGGGCAAGCAGCCGAAGACCTTCAAGAAAGGGGCACCAAAGGCCCTACGTGCTGAAGGAGAAGACGCCGTCTTCGTTGTCCACACCGACGAAGATCCGCAAGATCCGAGCCTGCCTCCTGTACACCAGTCGCGAACCAACTGCCGGCGAGGGAGGGAGCGCCGGCAGGACAAAGCAGCAGCCAGCCGCCGCCGTCGAAGACGACGCCGGGATCGAGGGGAAGCTGCAGCTAACCAAAACGACGCAGGTGGCCTCCCCGCCTCGACCACCTCGTCGGCAACCCACTCACACACCCTATCTACACCGCCGGAACGCGGATCCGGGGATTCCCCATCCTCCCGCCGCCGGAGCGGCCGCCGGAGGGTGGGAAATCCCTCGGATGCGCCGGCGAACGCTGGCCGAAACGAGGTCGCCCTCAAATTCGCCTCTGGTACTGTAGAGAGAGGATGAGAGCGGAGGTTCCAGAAATAGCGAGGTGTGTGTGCTTTCTTATATTTCGGTATTTTGATGTCTCAACATTTCGTAAGTCAATGACACTTCAGTTATACGGTTTTCATATTTATCCTTTTCAGTTTTCTTATTACAATGAGACACTTAGCTCCAGCTGACGTTTCGGCATTTGACTATTTGTGTCTCCAAGGAGGGGCAAAACGCAAAGGAAGAAACTCAAAACGCTAGTAAAACCCTAGCCTACCGGAGAGAGCGCCGAGACGCCGGCTAGTCGGAGAGCGTGAGGCGGCTGCAGCTCAGCTCGTCCGCCGCCAAAGATGTTCTCGCCGGCGATCAGGAAGCCCCACCTCGTCCACCGCAGGGAGAAGGAGGAGGCGACGCCTTCACCTCCTCCTCCTGCTCCCGCCCACTCCCCGTCGCCTGGTGGATTCGCCCTCTCCGACCGCCCCGCCACTGGCACCCGGCACCATGGACCTCCTCCTCCCTCCTCGCCAGGTACTCCTTTCTTCTCACCTTACTTCGATTTCACCAGAATCACCGCATTTCATATGGATGTAAGTTTGGGGCACCGGAAGCGAGCGAGGCGCAGGGACCCTTTTTGCCTTCCTCACTGTTGTAGGCTTAGGGCGCGTACAGTTTACCACAGATAACTAAGCTGGATATTCCTAAATTTTGTTTCTCTATGCGATTTTTCAGGATTTCGACATCCAAGCAAACAGACAGGGCTGGCGATTCTGACCAGATCCGACCAGTGCGTGTAGCAGAGTTTCCCCAAGTCGTGAGGAATGCACAAGCCAACCTTCTGCAGAAGAATTTTTCTGGTAACTGTTTTCTCTGGTGCGCCTGAGCTATTTTTCTTGTACTAGTATACCATCCTGAACAGTAGTTATGTGTCTCTTGTAGGCAAAAACATGCTTGTAGGTGGCATTGACAAGGAAACGTCCCTTGCATGGATGATATGTGGAAATGAGCTTTTTATCTGGAGTTACTTGGCTTCTGTTTCCAAAGATTGTCTTGTACTTGATGTCCCGTCTTCTCTTACGGGAAGCAAAGATGCAAAGTCCTTTGGTGGTAATCAGTGGACGCTTTGCATCATGAGATGGCATAGTAGTAGTCCATCAACAAGGAAGAGTGGAGATATGTTGCACCAAAGTAGTTCAACAGGTGTCATCCTCTGCAACAGAAGAACACAAGATATGGCGTATTGGCCTGATATCTATGATGAAAGTTGCAAGAGTCCAGTTCTTAGTTTACGTGGCCACAGTGATGCACCTGCAGGTGATGTTATATCTGGAGGTTACAGGTTTAACTCGCTAATTGCAGCTTCCATTCCAGGAGGCTCTCATGAATGTATTGCGATAGCTTCTGAGCATACAGGTGCTTTATGGTTGTTTCAGTGTTCACCAGCTGGAATTCATCGAAGAGAAGTTCATCGTGATACATTAGGAGATAATGGAACTGATCATTATCAGAAAAATAATAGTGGAAGATCCTTGGCTTGGCTACCTAGTAATGTATCATCCGAGGCTGCTGACCGGAAGTTCTTTTTGTTGACTAGCCATGGGATACAATGTTGGAGCATCTCATTCTTGCATGGCATCAGTGTAAAAAAAATAGGATCTCAGGAAATTGTTGGTAGTGATGTGGAGCTGGGCATAAAAAAGGACATAGCTGGTCAGAAGAATATCTGGCTTTTGGACATGCAGATAGATGAGCATGGGAAGGAATTTAGCATTCTTGTTGCTACCTTGTGCAAAGATCGGGTGAGTGGGTCAAACTACACTCAGTATTCTCTTCTGACAATGCTGTTCAAATCAAACCAAAAGTTATCATCTGAAGATAATGTGGTTAAATGTGAAAGATTTTTGGAGAAAAAAGCTCCTTCACAGGTGATACTCCCTAAAGCTCGAGTGGAGGATGAAGAGTTTTTGTTCTCCATGAGGCTTAAAACTGGTGGTAAGCCTTCTGGCTCGGTGATCATCCTATCAGGTGATGGAACAGCAACGGTGGCCATCTATTGGAGAGGTTCTACCCGACTCTATCAATTTGATTTGCCTTGGGACGCTGGAAAGGTTTTGGATGCTTCCATCATCCCATCTGCTGAGGATAAAGACGAAGGAGCTTGGGTTGTTCTTACAGAAAAGGCAGGAGTCTGGGCAATACCTGAAAAGGCTGTATTAGTTGGTGGGGTTGAGCCTCCAGAGCGCAGCTTATCACGAAAAGGTAGCTGTAATGAAGCGGTCGCTGAAGAGAAAAGGAGAAGTCAGGCATTCAGCGCCAGTGTTGCCCCCAGAAGAGTGAGCTCTGAGGCTTGGAGTTCTGGAGACAGGCAAAGGCCAGCATTCACTGGCGTAGCTCAACAGGCTGTGGTTGATGAAGAGGCTGAGATGTTACTCAATCGACTGTTTCATGATTTTATTTCGTCTGGTGCAGTTCACGAGACACTTCAAAAGCTTAGAGTAGCAGGAGCATTTGAGAAAGAGGGTGAGATGAATGTATTTGTTCGAGTAAGCAAATCCATCGTAAACACATTGTCTAAACACTGGACAACAACTAGAGAAGCTGAATTTCTTGCTTCAACAATTGTTTCATCCCTTTCTGAGAAGAGGCAAAAACATGAGAAATACCTTCAATTTCTTATCTTGTCCAAGTGCCACGAAGAACTCTCGTCAAAACAAAGTATGAATCGTATCTTGCCATTACTATGTTTGTTATTTTGGACTTATATTATCCCTGTTAAACAACCAGACCCTTTGCTGTTTGCTGTTGAAGTAGCATGAGTTCATGACAATGATGGCATGTTCGTTGGAGTTAAGAACCTGCTTTAAATCATGTAAATTAAAAAGCTACTACTTGTTTGATCTTAAAGCTGAGTAACCCTGCATGATTCTTCTTGCCTGTCTACCTTCTGCGTCATTCTGCTATGGTATGTTCTATGTTGTGTAGGCCACATTATCTGCTCATCATTAAGCATTGGCCTTAGAACACCCGCAACCTTTTTCCTCCTGGGATTATTAAATTTGTAATGATGATAATGTCATATGGCCATAGGAACTACAATATTGACTTTATATACATGCAGGGGAACTGGTACTGTTCTATTAGAATTTTGCCCCTAAATAATTTCTTTTCTATTATGCTTTTATTCCATAGGAGCTGCAATGCTAAGTGTCATGGAACATGGAGAAAAGCTCTCTGGAGTAATTCAGCTGAGGGAATTACAGAATGCGCTTAGCCAGCAGCGTTCAAGCACACATTTATCACCTCAGTCAAAACCCCCAACTGCTGGTGCACTTTGGAATCTCATTCAGTTGGTTGGTGAGAAAGCTCGACGGAACACTGTTCTATTAATGGATCGTGATAATGCTGAAGTGTTCTACAGTAGAGTTTCTGATATAGAGGATCTATTTTACTGTTTGACACATCAACTTCGGTATATTATAACTGGAGAAGAGCACCCGACTGTTCAGATGCAGCGTGCACTTGAGTTATCAAATGCTTGTGTGACCTTAGTTCAGGCAGCATTGTATTATAGAGAGGAGCACAAGGACTGGTATCCTTCTCCTGAAGGACTGATAACATGGAACAGTCAGCCTGTCGTCCGGTCTGGAATCTGGAGTCTGGCATCATCCGTGATGGAGCTTTTGAGCGAACCAGGAGCTGCAGATATGGCAATGAAATCTAACCTATGGTCTCAGCTGGAAGGACTCACAGATATGCTATTGGAGGGATATATAGGTCTATTAACTGCCAAATTTGAACGTGGGGAGGAACATGGTGTGCTAGTACAGGAATACTGTGAACGGAGAGATGAGCTTCTTGGTTCCCTTTATGACCTTGCAAAACAAATTATAGAGGCAAAATACCAGGTTTGGTCTATTTTGTTGATGTTTTTCTTTACTATGCGTTTGTATTTTGCATGTTCATACTGTTCCCTCAGAAATTGATGTGGTTACTTAACAAGACCATAGCTTATGTGAATAATGAAGCAGTCTCATACAAAAATGGTGGGTTGTGAGGTTCAAACTTCATGTAATATGTATGCAGTAATAATTCTGGAACACTTTGCTATTTAGGTAACAACTCACCCTTCCAGTACAGAGTCTGTGATTTCTAATTCCATCGACATTGAGATGAGCTATTAGTTGTTTGCTGCTTTGCTGGTTCTTTGATTGTCTTCCCCTAGTGGCCAACTCACTGAAGTGAGTATGGATTGTACATGCATGGGCTAGTAATCTCTGATCATAACACAAATATGCTTTGATCATCTGCCATGAATGTAAGTTTGTATGCATTAACATAGTAGATGAGAGGTTTGCAAAACTTGACCTTAAGTAGCAAGTGGCAGTTTCGTCTGCAATGGTATCTTTTTCTTTACTCCTTCAAAAGACTGAGTTGACGGCGATGGTGCGTCTGCCACCTCTCTGCCCCCGCTCTTTAGCAAAATAAAAAAAGCCTGCGGCTGCGGGGTTTGAATACAAAACTTCACAGTCAAAGCTGCAGCTCACTACCAAGTGGCCAGGTGCCTCTTGTGACAAAAAGAGAAATATATTGGTACATGATTGGTTTCGCTGGATGCTTCTCCAGCCGTTGGATTTCTTCCCGTGCCCAGATTGACCAGAGGTATTGGGGATGGGGAGCTTTAACAGATGAGAGAGTGACATGCAGAGCTCAAAGAGGCGAGTGGGACCGTGAGAAGGGAAAATTGAGGCCTATTGTCTGTCTGCATTGGTTTTAGTATCCTACATATGGTGATTAGAGGGATGAAATATTATTTATATTTGTATTTTCAATTCGGTCCTTTACTCGAAAAAAGTCGGTCTTATCAGACAAGCTTTGGTCTATAGCCTCGCAGGCTCATATGTGACGAACAGAAATCTAAAATACAAGAAAAATAAAAAACGAGGAGGCATAAGTTTAACTATGTTTACATTGATAGTGCGAAATTGCATATAGCATCATTAAAATTGCACTTTATAATAATATGTGTTGCCCAGGGATTGGTGATAACGTTATACTTATTACTTCAGTAGCATGACAAAGTTTTATTTGACAATTAGCAAATTAATCAAGGCAGCGTTTCTAGATTTTCCATCTGTCTGCTGCTGTAAACAGTTGCTGTAAACAGTTCCCTGACATCATGCATTCATGCTAAACATTTAACAGTTTATGACTGTCAAATTTGACTCTGGTATTACTTGATCTTAAGATGAAATGCCTAATATTTAGCGTATCTACCAGGAGTCAAGAGAAGGCAATGACAATCTTGATCTGAAAGAATCTATATTTAGAGAGGTCACTTCTCCAATTTTGGCAACAGCTAAACGGCATGAAGGGTACCAAACGTTGTGGCAGATTTGCTATGATATCAGTGATACGGTTCTCCTCCGCAATCTTATGGTAAAATCACATGAACGTATCCCCAATTTGTCTCAGAACATCTTGCTACAGCTTGAATGTTGTATGTTATGCAGGAGATACTACATTTTATTTTTTCAGTGATCTAGCATATATTGATTATTCACTTTCGACCATAATTTGTTATAGGGCACGGTTCTTATGTTGATTTTTTATTGCAGCATGATAGTGTAGGGCCTCATGGGGGATTCAGTTTCTACGTTTTAAACAGCTAATCAGCAGCCAACAGTACGCTAAGCTGTTAAGGCTGGGTGAAGAATTCCAGGAAGAGCTAGCTAGTTTTCTGAAAGACCAGAATGATCTTTTGTGGCTTCACGAGATATGCTTAAATCAGTTCTCAGTTGCTTCAGAGACTCTTCATAAATGTGCGCTACATCTGAGTCCCGGGGAAGATGCTAACCTCACAAGCAACAGAAAGTCGCTGTCCTTTGTTGAAAGAAGGCGTCTTCTCTATCTCTCTAAGATTGCTGCAACAGCAGGTTAACTGTTTATTTTGTTATTCTTTTCTTCTATACCTTTGGCAAAGTCACTGCAAACAATAACTCTGGAGTTTGCATATTTATGCCATGATTGATAAAAAGTTGTCATTCTCCGCATGTTATATTGGCTTACACAAACCTGTATGATGGATAACAGTACTCAAGTGCTATATTTGATGAACCACATGATTCTCTCCGTCATTGAAATTGTTTCACATGCTTAGGACTTGTAGCTATTGTATGATTCTACTGAATTTTCACAGCACAGGAAATGCCGTAGAAGATAATTTTAGCAAGGGGACAGAATCTTGCTTCATTCTTTTGTATTTATTCTTGTTTCGTTGATGACATGTATTGTTAATTTCTTTTTCCTGGTAAATTGATTCCTGACATATTGCAATTCTCAACAATTAGGCAAGGATGTTGATTATGAAATGAAGGTGGCACGGATAGACGCTGATATTCAGATTCTGAAACTTCAGGTGAATTATCTTAAACAGAAAATGTCATGTTGTACTTTTGTTTTCTAATCAATATTTGCCGGAAGACATTAATGTAAGCAAGCCATATTCTTGCATGGTATCGCCTTTACATGTGAACATGCTTGTAGGGCTAGGAGCCCAAAATCTACCCATGCTTGGATGTACATCTGTGTCCTTTGTCTTTATATGTTCTATATTTAGATGCATGGCAGTAACTTTAAGTTTGAACACCTAGAAAGTTATATACGGGGTAGTTTTGTTTTGTTTATCTTTAGTGAAAGTATATTCAAGATGTACAAAAGAGGATAACCTTTGATGCCATTTAAGTGGATCTAAATATAGAACGGATATCTGACCAAATTAGGTATACTTTTTCTCCTTGCAGGAAGAGATTGTTCAGCATGATCCGGAATATGCACAGGGCAAACAGGCAAGCAAGTTGCTTCGTCCATCAGAACTGATTGAAATGTGCATGAAGGGAGACCGAGAGCTTTCTCTGAAAGCTTTTGAAGTATTTGCTTGGACAAGCTCCTCATTCCGAAGCTCCAACAGAGGCCTCCTAGAGAGCTGCTGGACGAATGCAGCCAACCAGGATGACTGGGTCAAGCTTTCGCAGGCATCCACTTCGGAAGGCTGGAGCGACGAGGTCATCCAGGAATCTCTTCAAGGAACAGTCCTCTTCAACGCTTCGAGGCTGTGTTACAGCCCAGACGCGGTGGTGTTTGACGGTACATTGAGGATGTGCTGCCTGTGAGAAAAGAGGATGTGCACTCGAGAGGCCTGGAGGACAAATGCTTCTCAGTGGAGGAAGTGCTGATGCAGCACGATGTTTTCCCGGACGCTGGTAAACTGATGATGACGGCAGTGGTAATGGGCAAGGAGCTATCTTATAATGAACCGGCAGATGAACCTGTGGAGATGGACTCATGATAATGTTGTCAGGCGAAGACTTGTAGGTATAGGCTTTGAAATCAGTATTTGTATACTTTGTGGTGGCTATCCAGTAGTTTTGATCACCAGTCCGAATTATTTGGTTGGCCGGAATATGAAGTTCATGTTGTAAACTGCAACACTGTCAGCTCTTGCCTTTTTTTTTAGCTCGAGCTGTGTTTTGAAAGTTGAAACAGACGTTCTCTTTCCCCCTGAGAGGCTGAGAGTAAAACAAGTTGGTATTATGTTGCTTAAAAATCGTTGCATGGAGTTCAGAAAGAGAAAACCACTCACAGTTTCACTGTGTATCGTGTGTTTTCTTTCTTCTCAAACGCAAAAAAGGTGGAATCACGTTTTTGATAGTGAAGGAAAACTGGGAAAAGTCCATGTAGCCTGTTTTTTGAATTTTTTGAAAACGTCATTTTAAAGTTTCAGAAAAGTCTGAAAACAATTCTAGACAATGATATGATGTACAATTCCACAGTGCAAAATCTCGATTGAAAACACTTGTATTTTGAGCCCCACAAAGAGACTAAATTATGGAGATTCAGATTTCTGTACTGTTCACTACTTAAAATCTCCACTTTTCTCATTTTTGCACAGGCTATAATACAATGTATTTTGAGTTTAAAGTTGAAATTCAACTGGGCGTATTGTTTCAAGCCTACTTGCCGGGCTTCTCACGGGCTTTAAGTTAGACTGGCGTTGAGCCCAACGCGGCGCGCGGTAGTCTGCACGGCGGAAACCTCACTCCCCCAGATCCCAGACGGTCATCACCAACTCAGGCGAAGGGAGGTGGAGGGAGATCGCGTCCGAATTGAGATCGTGAACTCGGTGGCTTTGCTCCAGTGGCTGGTAACCGGGGCAATATGGCGGCGGCGCTGGCTCCGGGGGTATCCCGGAAGTTGAAGAAGGTGCTCGAGACGCGGACGGAGAGCGCAGATCTGCTGGCCTCGCTGGGCGCGCTCTCCACCTTCTACGTGCAGAACACCCCGCAGGCGCGCCGCAACCTCAAGTCCTCCGTCGAGCAGCGCTCTCTCGCCATCAACCGCCATTTCCTCGACGCTTCCCTCCCCGCTCAGAAGGTACAAACTGTTGGCATATTGCTGCTCACCGCTCCTTCGCACATCGTCCGCTAGTCGTTTGGTATGTGATTGCTTCGTTTTTTTTTTCTGTTTGCGTGCAGGCGTTGGATCGCGTTGAGGGGGAAGTGCACGCGCTGGACGACTCCTGGAAAAAGTGAGTGCTCCTCCTGCCTGGAAATGGAATTCTGGCTTAGTTTGTGATATTTTACACTAGGTTGAGCTAAAACTTATGTCAATGTAGGGGAATTAGTACGTTGTACGAACACATTGTATTTTGGCTCAGTCTTACGAGTTTGGATGTAGAACCTGCAATTAGCATTT
Source organism: Poa pratensis (assembly GCA_947311845.1). NCBI lineage: Eukaryota > Viridiplantae > Streptophyta > Magnoliopsida > Poales > Poaceae > Poa > Poa pratensis. The sequence continues at coordinate 30,168,041 of CAMZMU010000076.1, read as the reverse complement.
TATTATTGGTCCAAACAAGACACTTGAGTAATCATAGATAATGTTAGGCCGTAGATGCAAAAGGTTTCTACCAGGAGCTTTCAGTTTAACTTTAATTTTACTCTCGGTATTTGTGTTAGGATTGAGGAAGCATTGAGCAGTTGTAGTGCAAGTACGGGGGATATCATCAGTACAACTGAGAGGCTGCAACAGGAACTTGAGGTTATCACTCAGCGCCAAGAAATTGTATCATGTTTCCTCCGGGATTACCAACTTTCAAATGAAGAGGTACTACTCCTGTACTCCATACTTTAAGAAAACCAGTCATTTAAATTATTCTTTGTTTGCTACAGTGTGATGTCATACTCATATTGTTGCACGGCAATCTTGAGTATGTTTGTTCATGGAATCTTATTTTTATAGATACATGCACTCCGGGAAGAAGATATAGATGAGAAATTCTTTAAGGCACTGTTGCATGTCCAAGAAATCCATTCGAACTGCAAGGTTTTGCTGCGAACACACCACCAGGTAATTTTACCTTTATCCTTGAGGTTTTTTCTTGCCTTAGTTTATTAGATCACAATTAACACTTTCTCTTGCCAGTCTTTCAACCCAAGCAGAAGAACATATCTTTAGCTGTCTGTCATAAATATGCTCTTGCTTCTAATAGGATATCTTAATTTGAATTTATTAGCTTCGAGTTTTCAGAATTATAGAGTTCTATCAACCCATTGATTGTCAGCTACATAGCAGGATCAAATCCTGTAACGATTTGATCATAAGCTTCAGTGTTGGAACTTCTAAAAGCTGATTTCCTAGAGATATTTGTGTTAACATCCTTTTTTTTCTATTTATTCAGCGTGCTGGTTTGGAACTTATGGATATGATGTCCATGTACCAAGAAGGTGCTTATGAAAGATTATGCAGGTACTGGTCATCGTTCTATAGTCATCTTACCTTTTTCTGTTCCCTTTGGGTATTTACTCCAGAATAGGAGATATATTTCCACTCCCTCTGCTTTTAGTTCTAGTGACAATATGATACTACAACATTTCCTTTGGCTGTTTTTACTTTGTAGTTCTTGATCTATGTTCAAATTTGACATTACATATGTTACCAAAGCTAGTGTTTGTGACATTTATCTATACTTGATTCCATTCACTAGGCACTACTGAGAAATAATTTCTCAGGATAAGTACTGTTGAATGACCCTTGCTGAATACTTTACTCCAATTTGCTGTTACGCTCTTGATATAACATGATCAATTGTCATTTGATGTCCAAGTGTTTTAACTCAATTTTCGTTGTCATCAGGTGGGTTCAAGTTGAGTGTAAAAAACTAGGTGATACTGATAATCCTGAAGTAAGTGAACTCTTGAGGAAGGCTGTTCGCTGCCTGAAGGAAAGGCCCGTTCTATTTAAGTACTGTGCTGAAGAGGTATACTATAACTTTTACATCGTAAAGTTTCCGGTTATTCAAATGGTATCTGACAGTTGAGTTATTCACATCCATAGGTTGCCAATATGAGGCACCATGCCTTATTCAGGCGGTTTATAAGTGCTCTTACTAGAGGTGGACCTGGAGGGCTTCCAAGACCAATAGAAGTACATGCTCACGACCCTCTTCGTTATGTAGGCGATATGCTGGGCTGGCTGCATCAGGTGCTTTCTTGCTCTATCCTTATCCATAGTATAGGAACCAATATGCCAATTAGTGTTCATAAAAAAATCCCTCCTAAATAAAATGCATGCAGATGCACCATTCGTCTGTAACTTAAAGATGTTTCTGTAGCCTTTATAAACTTCTGGCTCTACTGTTTGAAGGCACTGGCATCTGAAAGAGAGCTTGTAGCTGCGCTGCTTGATCCTGAAGCAATAAGTGACAGTGGTCCAGCTAATCGTCGTCATTCTGTACGGGAAGGTGATTCATCCAAAGGAGAATCTGATATCACTTCTGTTCTTGATAGAATATTTGAAGGGGCATGCCGACCATTTAAAGTTCGAGTTGAACAAGTTCTGCAGTCACAACCAAGTCTGATAGTTTCTTACAAACTTAGTAATACCCTGGAATTCTATGGGTACACGGTGAGTCTGCAATTCTATTTCTGGATATTTAGTAAAACAAAGACTTGTTCGTTCACACAGATCCTTTTCTGTGATAGATATCTGAACTGCTGGGTGTAGACACAGCATTGTGCAATACAATATGGTCACTTAGAGATGCAACACAGCGGACATTCTTCAACATCCTGAAGAGTCGTGGAGAAAAATTATTGCGATATCCTCCACTTGTTGCGGTTGACCTCTCTCCTCCACCAGCAGTGAGGGAGGGAATTTCTTTGTTGCTTGAGCTCATAAATACCTACAATAGCATGATGGTTTCTGCCTCTGGAAAAGGGTTAAACTTTGATCCTGTCATTTCTGCAATACTGGATCCTATAATTCAGGTGAGCTTTCTCCGTTGATGTGCTTTGTACTTTGTCCAGACGTCTAAACGGCATGGCTCGAATAATACGATTTACCACCCTACCCTATATGTGCACTGTTAGGGGCGAATTCTTAAAATTAGCAGCAATTTCAGTGTCTGTCTGTATTCACTGTCTAGTTATCTTCAGTCAACCAAGCTATCAATGTCGTACAGTTGCTTAATATCTCCAAAATAAATACGTACGTTAGTGTCATTTGAAAGTAATATTGATGCCAAACAATTGCATCGCACAGTAAAAAATGGTTTGGCAAGAGAAGATTGGGAGTCAGACATGATGGTTATGATTCTGGCTGGTTATGAGAATCATGTTATTACCATAAAGTGGTCTCGATAATCAATGCATATTAGCTTAGGATGTTCAACACATTGTACAAATATTAGCTGCACTAAGCTACCGCAAAATGGCCCTATTTCATTTCATTGTAGAAGTTCTTGATGCTGTTCCATGTGGTTGTTTTTCTGGATAATCGTGTAGTATAAAGTAGCATTAGACTGGACATAATGTAGCAAAATTGTACTTTTACTTGTTTAGCATTACTGCAGTAGCATATATGATTTGCAGCAACTAACATATTAATATGTTTTAGTGGAGCCAATTTGATGACACATGCTATCCGTCCACAAAGTGGTCCATACTTCTAATCATCTCATATACAACTAGTTTCGTTATACTTTATTCTTGTTACTACAGAATAAATGTAATGTTATCTGCAATGTGGTCTATAGGGAGTCATTTACATGTGGTACTGGTAGTGGTACTGCTAATCCTGACTTCCTGGCCTACTCTTCAGATGTGTGAGCAAGCGGCTGAGGCCCAAAAGTCAAAAGGTTCACTTGGACGGCGTGGTAGAACTAGTTCTGATACTAGTGGAAATAAGAGAGATTCAATCTCAGTTGATGCTATTCTGTCGAAGAATCTATCTACATCTTTCCTGGTTAGTAGCATTACTTTTTGGTTTGCCATGTGTATCGTAATGTAAATCACTTAGACTTGTGGCCATTCTGGAGCAAACTTTAGACGTATGTTCTGGTCATGAACTGAACTTCTTTTTTTCTCGTTCATACTAATTCTGTTGCTAGTTGCCACCCCAGATCACGTACTTAGAGAACCACTTCCTCCTTTTCAGTTTTTAAGGCATATCTAGTTTGTCTGAAGTCAAACCCGTCTAAGTTTGACCATGTTTATTGGAAACATCTACAGTATCAAATAAATACACTATGTAAAAAAATTTCATGATGGACCTACTGATATTGATTTGGTACTGTAGATGTTTTTCTATGAACTTGGTCAAACTTAAAAGGTCAAACTTAAAAGAATTTGAATTAAGAAATGATTCCAATTTGCATCCCTGATACCACCTTTATCGTGTCAGCATAAAAGAACACTGAATTTATGAGAAACATCCAATGTTGTGGATTTCATGATTGGCTTTGAGTTCAGTTTTATTGAATAACCTTTGGGCAGTAAAATAAGATTAAAGAAATTGTGATTTTGATGGTACGGTCAGAATCCTTTTGCTTTAAGCCTTTGACAGGGTAGACTTTGCTCTCTTTAGATGCGCAGATCAATTTGTAGACATGTCCTTACATATAATCAAAGTAAGTTAATTTTTTTCCTTACATGATGATTACTCCCCTCCCCCACTTTCCTCATTCATATGCAATGTACAGAGTGGTGAATCTTCCGCCAAAGTCTACCTCATCAACTGCTTATCAGCTATTGAGGAACCATTAATGGGTCAGGAGGTTGCTACGAGTTATGTTAACAATCTGCGCTCCATGATTGAAACACATGTCCGAGCCCTAGTAGAGAAAGAAGCTGATAGCATTCTCACGAAATGTGGATTGTCAAATAAGATGTCATACATAAAGAACTACAGCTCTACTGACAGCAAGGATGATGCAAGACCTCTGGCAGATGTTGAGGAGACATCACCCCAAATGCTTCTGGAATGCTTGAAGGCATTCTATGGTCTTGTGACTGGAACAGAAGGTTCCTTGCCTGAATTTGAGCAGCTGCAGGTTCCAAGGCTACGTTCTGATGCTTGCTACGGTTTGGCAAGAGCTCTAGCAGAAGCTTATGAGCTCATTTACAAGGCAGTGATAGATCCACAGAACTGTTATCCTGACCCAAGATCGTTGGTTAAGCATTCACCTGAGCAGATAAGAACTATACTGGAAATCTGAGGTGCATACACACCATACCTTCTGATACAATGTAACGAGAGAGGGATCATGTTAAAAATCACTGTGATGTATATTTCCTGCTAAAAAGCTGGGGTGCAATTTCTTGAAGAAATATTGAAGTGGTTACACTTTTACTGAAATGTTGTATCATATTGCTGGTTCTGTATTATTTTGTTTTTGGTGACAAAACCAAATCAACCATCGTCAGATTAATGTTACCAGTTATATACTAGAGAAGAGAAGCAAATTTTCGATGGAATATCCTCTTTTGTATGTTTGAGAACTGAATTGTGATTTTGAAGAAATAAGGGGGCAAGCACTTGTTATTCTAGCTAGCGTGCTGTTGTCTATTGAAAGAGCCGAGGATTAAGTGCATCCAACTTGCCAACTAGAGTCTCAGGCAACTGCCAGCTCATATGCTCTCATCAGCACATGGGAAGAAAATGTCACTGTTTTTCGCTGTACTTTTTTGCAAAACTTCCGAATGAACTGCGTTCTTGTCTGTTACTTTCAGTACTACACACTAGCTGTTGATTTTGTCGGAACTTTGCTTGTGGCCATCCTATCTACAACTAAAGTATCGTTTTTCTCCCGCTGCTTTGGCGGATTCATAAGCTGTAGCTGTTGACTGTGACGAGGGGAGGAATTCTCAAGTTTGGCGGGTGTGAAACTGGAAACAACTGCGAACCAAGATCCAAGATTGGGGACATGTTATCGAGGTATGATTGCAAAGGTATTCAAATTTGTCTGCCGTGTTGTTGAAATATAAAAATATTGCCTAACTATTTTCATCAGTTCGAATATTTGGCACAGTTGGCTGGTGCATCATTTTAATAGCGTCCACTTACTTTTCCTCTTATTCTGTTATCAAGCTTTTCTCCTTTTGACAGCTGGAAAAGTGATTGTCAAGTCAATTAAGTTTAAAATAGTGACCACTGTAGCTTAAAGTAGCAGCATCAATTTCGTCGAATACTTCAGGCCCATCATCATAAGTAACGTAGAGTAGGTCGGAAAATCACTTTGGCACCTTTGAAAAACATATTTCAAAATGTCGAGAAAATCTGAAATAAAATTTCGCAGATAGATTTTCATATTCTATGTGTTTACAAAGTCGTTTCACAAAAAACCGAAATATTTGTGCCTTGTGTAAAAAAGACAAAAAAAAAAGTGTAGTGAAAAGCCTTATTTTAGCACCATTTTTTTCTTTTTTATACAAGTCACAAAAAATGTCGGTTATTCGTGAAACGACTTTGTGAACACATAACATGTTAAGACCTACACGCAAACATTTGTTTCTAATTTTTTGACATTTCAAAATATGTGCAAAATGCATTTTAAATAAAGGGTGCATATGCACCCGGGAGCCAAAACACTGTTACTTAACTTAAGTTCCCTAACCCCACGAGCAATTTCACAATTGTATATCAAGCAGAGACTTGCATGGCTAGCTTTCTCCACCATCTTACGTGATTAGTTCAATCCATGTGGGTACTTTTAGCCGCCTTTGGCGGTACTAAACTAGATCCATCTAATTATATTGAAACGGTCACGTTACAATCCAAAAGTCACTTCTTAATCTATTCTCTTAGGAGCATAGGCAAGCAAAGTGATGCCAGTGATGCCGTTGCTAAGGCGCCCGTGGCTGTTTAGCGGCAGCTGGTGGTCCTGGAGTAGTCGTCTGTCTGCGGTTGCTTTGGTAGTGTGGCGTTGTCGCTTTGGGGGTTGCTGGTCTTAGGTGTTGCTCTTTGCGGTTGTGTCGGTCTCTTTCTTTTTGCTGGTGTTTGTTGTATGGTTTTCGTCCGGTTTCTTCCACTAATAAATCGGACACCTTCTCTCTTAATTAATATATGGGCAAAACTTTTGCCCCACAGTTTCTAAAAAAAAAAATGCCATGAACACAACCCCGTTTACCCGGGAAAGAAGATGCCCAGTTGGTGCGTGGGCGCCCTCCCGTCTTGGTCTGACCGTGGGTCGTCGTCTTGCTTGGGATTTTTCTAGTCGGTTTCGTACGTTAGCAGGCGGAGAGTCTGTCTGCAAGTGGCCGCAACGTGTGGAGAGGGTGGAACGAGCTGGCGGCTACCCGAGGCGAGGTCTCCGGTCCACGGCCACGGGTGATGGATGCAGCAGCAGAATGTTTAGCCGTGGGCGGCTCTGACCGCGACGCGGCGAGCGATTTACCGGCCATGTGGCCGGTGGGAACGGGCGTCCTTTAGCCGACGGCGGATGACGACGACGGCTCCGCATTCCCATGTCGAGAGGATGATGAACTGATCAACAAGTGATTACTAGTTCGATTCCCTGGGCATGTAGATGCGGCGGGGCCTAGACCGGTAGTAGTAGTGATGAGCTGCGTGTGCGGGATGGGGCAGGGAGGATCAGTAGGAGTAGGTTGGTCGCTGGTGGTCCGGTTTTAATGCGAAATTCCACAGCAGCAAGGAACAAAGAAAATCGACACTGGCGGCAGCGGACGCAACCGAGACGCAAGCGCACACCACCAGTCCACCATCACCACCTCCTTCGTCCAACTCCAGCCGCGCCTTTCTTCCCTGTGCCGCAGCAGCAGCTTGATTAGTTGAGTTGCTTGCTTGACTGGCAATCTGAGATGAGATGGACGACTTGCTTTCTCGGAATTAAGCTAGGAAGCTAAGCTATGGAGATGCTGCTCATGCCGCTGCTGGTGGCCGTGTTGCTGCACGCGGAGGGCGCCGTGGCCGGCGGAGCCAACGGGGGTTGCGAGCAGACCTGCGGGGCCATGACTCTGCCGTACCCCTTCGGCTTCTCCAGCGGCTGCACGATACGGCTCGGCTGCGACGCCAACGGCACCGGCACCGCGTGGCTCGGGGACGCGCGCGAGCTCGGCCTGCTCGTGCGCAACGTCACGCCGCGCGCGGTCATCCTCGCCCTCGTCCCCGACTGCGCCCGCCCGTTCAACGCGTCCGTCGCGGCGCTCTTCTCGGGCAACTACGCGCCCGCCTCCGGGAACACGCTTGTCGTCAGCTCGTGCCGCTCCGACGCTACCCACATACTACAAAATTGCAGTAGCCAGCCGCCACACCGCTACATGGACAGGAATTCGTCCCACTGCACCGCCAACGAGTCCATCCGCTGCATCCTGCCGCCTCCGCCCAGCAACATCAGCGGCCGCCATTTTCTGAACAGGGGAGAGATGCTTAGCTCCGGATGTACCGGGCTGGTGTCGGCGGTGAGCTATTCGGATGTACAGGGGCCGTCGCTGCTGCTGGGCGAGCTGGAGCTGGATTGGTGGTTGCCGGGGCGCTGCCGCTGCGCTCCCAGAGCCAACTGCAGTCAGTTCAACGCGCCAACCACGGGGCAGGAGGCGTTCCGGTGCGAGTGCCCGGAGGGGCTCGAGGGCGACGGCTTCGTCAACGGCGCCGGTTGCAAAACAGGTCAGTACTAGTGATTTGTTCATTCGCTTTCCTGTTTCGTCGGTTGATTTAGTCAGTCAAGGTCTGCGAGCTAGACAAGCCATTAGGATTAGGCCCATTACTCCCTCCCGCTCTTTGACGGTTGACCACACATCTAATCAGTGGCGTCAACTGCATACAAAGAGTTGGACCATTGCCACTGGCTATCGTATCGATCTTGAAGATGAGAACGAATTCCTCTGATCGAACCACGGTGGAATTGGCCCAGAAACAGGAGACAAACACTGTTCACGCGAACCACTGTTCACGTGAACAGTGCCGCTCGGTGAGGCAACCGAAATACGCTCCCACGGGGAGTCGAACTCGGGCCCAGAAGCCTAGTATAGTCTGGTTAGGTCTAACTTGCGCACAGGTGGCGTGCGTGTGGTGTTGAGTGTGTGTGGTGTGAGTTGTGCGTGAGTTCAGATACTACAGCTGTACTGTAAAAAGACCAGGAATTCTCAAAAAAAAAGAAGATGAGAACGAATTGATTACCCACATGTTCAGTTAAAGCCCCGTTCAAAACAAAACATGTTCAGTTAAAGCTCGAAAGGCTCTGCCCACCGACTTTTCTCATACATATCTCAATGATTAGGTTGCTCCGCCCACTTTCTTGGTTAATACACGTTTGCTATTGTTAATAGAACAGGTACTACTGAAATCTGAGGAGATTCTGTAACTGCAAGTAGCAATGTGGTCTGAAATGCGCCATCGGGATTGATATAACCTTTGGTGATCAGCAAGTAGTGACAGTCGAGATAACCTTTTGATCACTGGACGAATTTGCGCGAAGCGTAATGACATCAGACATTCAGATTTTTTGGTGATGGTAAATGAGTAGCTCATCGGTGGGCACTTGGCCTTAGAAATTTTGATGACCGCTGCGAAACCTATGTACCAATGGAAACCTATGGTGTTTGCAGTAGTCCCGGAGAAGAGAGTGTGTGTTTCCGATAGTTTCAGGAAGAGTATGTATGTTTGCAATGCATGAAATGAGATCACCCTTAGTCTGTAGGAACCATTGTAAATGGCTGCTTTTCTGTCAGAAGAGTCCACCAAATTGCCGCTTAAATTATGCTGAAATGCTCATTGCTCAACATGTAAAGTCAACTTGGATAGATGCTCCTCTTTTCCTCACTACCTTAAATCTAACACGTATGTTCAATGTTTCAGTTTCCAAGTGCGATCCTTCCAAATTGTTATCAGCAGATTGTGGCAAGAAAGTCCTAGTTGGCCTTCTTATGGCAGGTAATTTGCTCATACATGTTTCCTAGAACACCCAAATAAGTTTCATTTTGTAGTAGAAAGAGCCGTACAACCAAAAAAGAACTACAGTGAATAAGGTGGTAAACACGTCCATGTCAGCTTTTTGCGGACTACAGTGAATAAGAAAAAAGGTTTACTTCTAGCTAGATCAGCATAGTGATGAAAAAGAGTGCACTATAAAAAAAAACGAAAAGATTAAAACCAACATGCCCTTCAAATGAGGGGCGAGCAGCACTTATGTGTGTGACTACTCGTCTACTCGTGCGGATCTTAGACCATCTCCACCGGGGGCTCCAAATGACCCCCAAAGGCCCAATGGGGGTCCGGACTGCAAAACCACCCACTAGCAGCACCCCCAAAGGGTCGGGCCGAGCAAATCGTGTCCGGCACCCCGAGAGGGCCTCCAGGTGCCGGACATGGGGCGGACATGGCCTCCGACAGGGGTGGCCCGCCCGTCATACACACAGCGTCGGGCGCCCAATTCCCCTTCCTCTACATTGCCGCCCCGGCGCCAAAATTCTCAATCTTCCCTCCATTTCCCAAACCCTTGCGCCGCCGCTGCGACCTCCTCGCCTTCCGCCACCATGCCGCCAAAGCCTGTCGGCCTCTCGAAACCCAAGGGTGGTCGCAAGCCGCCGGCGTCGTCGCAGCCGAAGAAGAAGGCGATGAAGCGGGAGCCACAGAGCTTTCGGTGCCGGTGGTCAAGGCGCCGCTGAGCCAGGTTGACCTGCGCACAGCGCTTCCCACCTTCGGCAACTCAGGCGATTGAAGGCGAAGGACAAGGCGGCGAATGATCCCTCGCCAAAAGATACCGCCGAGATGTTGATCGCCATGAGCCAAAATAGCTCAAGCCCAGCCAGCGGCGGCGTCTTTTGCGGGTCGCCGTCTGCCCCGGCCTTCTTCGAGGACACCTCCGGCTACCAGACGCAACTTTCGCGGCAGTCCATCTCCCCCGACGAGCCGACTCTCGATCTGAACGAGGCGCCGTTGTTGTTCAACGACTCGCCGGCGATGCGGCGGACGACATCCAAAAGCGGCGACGCGACCGCTTCACGCGGCCACCTCTTCGAGCATGAAGGCGCCAACGTGGCCGACCCACTCGGCGAGGTGCATGCTATTTATCTTGCTGATCCGCCCATTTATTGTGTTGGTCGGCCGATTGTTGTTGTGCGCACTTATTGCCGGCGGCCGGATGCAAATGGTTGTTGTGTGCACTTATTGTGGGTGCCGGATGCAAATTGGTATTTGTATACTTAATTGCAATACGGGACGGCCGTTTTTGTGGTGTAGGATGCTGGCGCCAATGCGATGGCTGAACTGATCGCCGGTGGTGCCTACGGAGGCGCCGACTCCGATCAGTGCGGCCAGGGCGAAGAAGGGGAAGGCGACCTAGGGGAGGGCGAAGAAGAGGGTGACAAAGGCGAAGAAGGGGAAGAGGATGGCGGCAAGGAGGCAGGTTATCGAGGCCGGACTTGGAGCGACAAAGAGGATGTGTTGTTATTCGAGTCGTGGATGGCCGTGAGCATGAGCGGCACGACCGGCGCCAACCAAAAGAGGGATGCCTATTGCGCACGCATACACAAGGACTACACCGAGAGAAGGGCGTATCCACCTCATGATGTGTTGCCCAATCGCAATGCCAAATCGGTTGAAAGCCGATGGGGCGTCATCTCGATGCTCACTAGCAAGTTTCATGGGACGTCATCTCGACGCTCACTAGCAAGTGCAACATCCAAGAGTCGGTGAAGCTCTACGTCACCGAGTTGGCCGCGTCGAGTGCCGAGAAGAAGATACAAGCCGCGGCCGAAAAAAGTGGGAAATCTATTTCGAGATGCAAAAGACCAAGCTCAAGGCCCATGAGAAGAAGGAGGAGCGTTTGTTCATGGCCACCAACACGAGCGACATGAGCCCCAACCAGAAGGCCTACTTCGTGTCCGAACGAAGGCGCATTCGGCTGAGAAGGCGGCAACCGAAGCGGTGGCGCTCGAGGAATCCGAAGAAGAAGGTGAGTAGGTCGAGGACGAGGAAACCGACGCGTGATCGGCATGCACCATTGCGCCGGGGCCGCCCTTTTGATGGCGGCATTGGAGACTAATTCTCCGGCGCGGTCGAACCTATTTTGATGGCCGGCGCTTGGAGACTTGCTCTCCGGCGCGGTCGAAACTATGTCATGGCCGGGATTTCATATCCGGCGCGGTTGAACAGTTTGGTAGCCGCATCTATTGGAGACTTTTATTAATGCATGCATCCAATTATTACATACGATTACAACTAGAAACTAGGAAACACTACTCGTCGTCATCAGAGTCAGTGTTCAGTGGCGGTGTTCCAGGCCCGTCGTCCGCCGGCGCCGCGTCTGGAGTACCCGGCTGCCAGTCCGGTGCCGCTGCCTGGGGGACGGCCGGTGCTGCATGTGCACAGCCACACGGGACGGCCACGGGGACCATGGTTCCCACGGTGAGAAAGCAGGGCGTGCCGGTGATGGAGTTGCGGGCTCGGTGTCCGGCGTCCTGCTCCTGATCGGCCTCGGCGTCCACCACGGCCTCCTGCTGCTGCGCCTGATCGGCGGGCACCACGGCCTCCTGCTGCTGCTGCGCCTGATCGACGGCCACCACGGCCTCCTTCTCATGCTCCTGATCGGCCACCACGACCTCCTTCTCAGGCAACGACATGGCGAGCGAGTTGTGGGTGGTGGTGCGCGGAGGGAATGTGAGCGACGTGCGGCCGGCGAGGATGGTTATATTGCTGCGAAGCGGTGCAAACGCCACCCCGAAGACGCGGCGGTTGTATGTCCACACCAAACCGCCGTGTTCCGAAGCGACGCGAAGGTGACCGGCGGCGGTTCCTGCGCCCGCAAGGTGTTTGATCTAATGCTCAAAATTAGGGCCGTTTGGGGGTGGGCCTTTGGGGTGCGCCGCTGTGGGCTGCACCCTCCATTCGGGCGGACACATGTCGACACCCCCAATTGGGCCTCAATTGGGGGGTGTCGGACACCGATTTGGAGGCCCCCGGTGGAGATGCTCTTATCTTCTGTTCAGTTTACCATCTTGCAAAAGAAAGATAACAAATTTCAGTCTTAAATGTTTATGCCTTTTTAACCAATTTTACGTACTGATTATTTTGGATGCTACGTTTTTCTAAGGCAATTTTGAGGTATTACGTGTTGACTGATAGTCCCCGTGTTGCAAAATAACTTTTTTTTTTCCAACCGGGCTGACCCCTTCCATTATTATCACATAACGGAAATACAAAGTTTACCGAACCAACAAAAAAGGAACGAAAAGGGAAAGCGAGTTGGAGCAGCAGGAAACCCACTGAGAATGCTCGATCTCGAACAACCTGCGGGGCAAAAACCTGCTGCCACCTGTATTCGCAACAGTACCAACACAAACAAACAACCTTACAATTCCCAAACTGGGAAACAACACCCAAAGTCTTTACTACACCAACCAGGACACCAACCAAACTACCACATGAGCCAGACCGAAGAACCAACATACTATCCCGCACCCCACTTCCTCTGAAATCCCAGATCATCACTTGTAGGTGAGTCACATCATCCCCTGAGCACATGATGTAGATGTAGACGAACTGCCAGCTACCATCTCCTTAGCCTTCTTGATCAGCTGCTCTGCACCAGCACAGATAGCCTCCTTATCCTCCATCTTGTACAAACCTGCCCAATGTTTTAAGAAAGCACAAACCGTAAACACCAATATTACAGGATTTCTAAACATACCCAACTCATAAATCTCACGAACAACTTCAACGTACCAGTTCCGGCGGCGAGATTTCTGAAGTTGGGCTATGTTTCAGTCTAGTAGGGCTGGTTGGTCTGTTCATAGATTTATGAGTTTTACACCGCAGAATCCCCAAAGCACACACTGGCTAGTGGCATGCAACTACATTCTGTTTTGAATTCTCTAAAAACGGTGGGCTAATTCTTTTTTTTTTTTTAGTAACCGCTAGGCTATTCGATTTGGATATTCGGTGAACGTTGATATATATATCTGTAGATCTTACAATGGTAACTGGCTGGCTGCAGGTGTAATCTTCGGAGCCATGGTGATGGGCCTCACCTGCATTGTGTGCCACCTGCTGAAGCGCCGCTCCGCGTCCATCCGCTCGCAGCTAAGCACGAAGCGGCTCCTGTCGGAGGCGGACTGCACGGTGCCCCTGTACTCGTACCACGAGATCGAGCGCGCCACCAGCGGCTTCTCCGAGGCCCAGCTGCTGGGCACGGGCGCCTACGGCACGGTGTACGCCGGGCGCCTCAGCAACAACCGCCTGGTGGCCGTGAAGCGGATCAAGCAGCGTGACCACGCCGAGGGTCTGGACTGCGTGATGAACGAGGTGAAGCTGGTGTCCTCCGTCAGCCACCGCAACCTGGTCCGCCTCCTGGGCTGCTGCATCGAGCAGGGGCAGCAGATCCTGGTCTACGAGTTCATGTCCAACGGCACGCTGGCGCAGCACCTGCAGCGGGAGCGCGGCCCCGCGGTGCCGTGGACGGTCCGGCTCCGCATGGCCGCCGAGACCGCCAAGGCCATCGCGTACCTGCACTCGGAGGTGCACCCGCCCATCTACCACCGCGACATCAAGTCCAGCAACATCCTGCTCGACCACGAGTACAACTCCAAGGTCGCCGACTTCGGCCTGTCGCGGATGGGCATGACCTCCGTCGACTCCTCCCACATCTCCACCGCGCCGCAGGGCACCCCGGGCTACGTCGACCCGCAGTACCACCAGAACTTCCACCTCTCCGACAAGAGCGACGTCTACAGCTTCGGCGTCGTGCTCGTGGAGATCATCACGGCCATGAAGGTCGTCGACTTCAGCCGGCGGCCCAGCGAGGTCAACCTGGCGCAGCTCGCCGTGGACAAGATCGGCAGGGGCTGCGTGGACGACATCATCGACCCTTACCTGGACCCGCACAGGGACGCCTGGACTCTCACCTCCATCCACAAGGTGGCCGAGCTAGCGTTCCGATGCCTGGCGTTCCACAGCGAGACAAGGCCGTCGATGGCCGAGGTCGCCGACGAGCTGGATCAGATACAGCTGAGCGGGTGGGCGCCGTCGACGGACGACGCCGCTTTCATGTCAACGACGTCGTCGCTCTGCTCCTCGGTGCCGTCGCGTGGAACGGACAAGTCGTTGGGACCGGACAAAAGCAGTAGGGAGTCAATGGCGCCACCGGTGAATGCAGTAGTAGGGCAGGAAACGGAGAAGGGTGCCGTGGGCTCTTCCCCTGTGTCCGTTCAGGAGAGGTGGTTCAGTGACAGAAGCTCCCCTTCTTCCAGTAGCTTGCTCGGGAATAATAGCTCCTTGCACTGAACTGAAACACGCAGGCCGCGCGCCATTACACGTTGCTCCTCCTGTCATCGATCGTAGTTAGCAGCGTTTAGTTATACAATTAGAGACGTGCACACGGTTTGTCGGTCTCTTCTTCTTCTCCATTGGTTGCGGAGAATCTGTAAATGAAACTTGGTCTACTCAAACCTCAGTTGACCTGTCACTGAATCACGTCAACTGAATCAATCCAGTTCACGTGCAGACGGAGATGGTTATTTGACCAGTTCTTCCACCAACAGTAGACCGTGGCCTATCGAGAATCGAGATAAGCACCCTGACAAGGGTCGTGGATGAATTCAGGTGGAATTGGGAGGGCCACCGCAAGTACTCACTCGCTCGGCGTACAGAGCACTCTTTGAGATAAGATCGGGTTGGCTGGGGCACAACAGATTTGATGCTCCCGAGCTCCAAACAAATGCAAGTTCTTCCTCTGGCTGGCATTGAAAAACAGATGTTGGACCGCAGACCGCTTAGGGCGAAGAGGGCTGCCTAGACCGACCGCCTGCCCGTTGTGCGACCAAGTGGGAGAAGACATAAACCACCTTCTCCTTGGTTGTGTCCTCTCCAGAGAGGTTTGGCACTCTTTCTGAGCAGGTGGGGTAAAGTGGACTGGTACCTACCCACGATGATCGTCTAGTGGATTGGTTACCGGCCAAGACCCGGGAGGTAACGATGAGAAGGACTTGTGGACGGCGATCAACTTGATCTGCTGGAGCTTGTGGAGGCATAGGAACGGAGTGGTCTTCGAAGGACACAGACCTTTAGCAGAGACTACCATTAGAATGGTGGAGGCCGAGGCTGACCTATGGCGGACAACGAGGATGTTTAGGGGTAGCCTAGGACCCGTAGACAGGTGGAGAGTTGGCGAGAGATATTTTTTCTAATTGTGGATTGACGTTTTTTGCGCATGTGACTAAACGCGTTGTAATCAGCTGCTTGGCCTCTCCTTCTTAAAACCGATACGTCATTTAAAAAAAAGAATTGAGATAAGCTATATCGATGCGGGTTTCAGTCGTGGTCCAGTTCAGGCGAGGAAACTTCAGAAACCACCAACTATTGCGGTCTTTCACTTTTTCGTATTTTTGAGCAAACCACCAACTATTTGTGTAATCGTTGCACATATGTCTAAATTGTAGATTAGTCTGATTAACAACTGTTTTAGTGAGTATAACCCATGAGTTAGTGATTACGGGGCATTGTTTGTCCATTGTCCATTGTTTCAGTTACTAGAAATTTTCAGATATTTTTAAAATGTTTAAAAAAATACGAAAAAGTGGCCAAAATTATAAATTGTTAGTTTAAAATATATCAAAATGTTGCGGAGCATATATTTTTCTTCAGAAAATCACTGACTCGTGGGTCCCATTGATCAGATCTACAATTAGTTGAATTAATCTATGACTTGGACCTCTGTGCAACGAATTAGACGAGCATTTAGTGATTTCTAAAAAAACATGTAAAATGAGTAGTTTACGCAAAAATGACACCAATAGTTGGTGGTTCTTGAAAAAAAAACATGTATAGTGAGCAGTTTGCGCAAAAATGACACCAATAGTTTGTGGTTTCTGCAATTTCGTTGTGGCGGTAAACGGGAAACGAAAGTCTGCAACTAGCTACGCCCACACTTCATTGTCGGATGTCTCACTTCTTACTTTAAAAGAAATACAAAATAAAGCATTGGCATAGGATAGGAGGTCAATGATACTATTTATTTTAGGTCAAATGTGATCATATTTTGGAACATAATTTTGTAGATGCACAAGATATATACAACATAGTCCATTTTAAGAAGAAAAAACTCGCAAGTGTGACATCCGATATTGAGCTCTGCCGTGAGTTCTTCTTCGTTCCTTTCGGCAATCTTGATACTATGAAACCTGGTCTACTCAGAAGTCAGAACCCACTTTACGTACGTGGCAATCCAGTTCACGTGAGGACGGAGACTGGCAATCCACTTGCAGACCCGATAGAAAACTCGGGTTTTTCACCTGAGGCGTACCATACTTTTCGTGGCAGACTTTCCGAAGTTACGACAGGGTCAATTCCATTTTTTACAAGGTCAATTCCGTTAAGCACGTGCCTGCAAAGCGTACATACTGATATTTCCACGCAGATAGCTTGCTCTACGACCAATATACTCCAGACAAATGTATAATTCTTTTTTTTCCTGCCATACGAATGCATTGCATGCTAGCTGTCCCTCCCGTCCCGTGGAAAATGTGTTTTTTTGGTGAAGGAAACAAAGTGAAGGTCCCGAGAAGATCGTACGCGCTGACGTGGTGGAGTACTAACATGCATGGTTTGCATGCATCATCCTTTACTAATAGCCAATTGTGGATCTGCAGTAGGTACACCGTACACATGTGTACTTATATCACGCCGGAAAAAGGACGACGGGCATGAT
The DNA here is from genome assembly GCA_947311845.1 of Poa pratensis. NCBI lineage: Eukaryota > Viridiplantae > Streptophyta > Magnoliopsida > Poales > Poaceae > Poa > Poa pratensis. Next base: position 30,150,940 of record CAMZMU010000076.1, on the reverse strand, counting down.
TGGCCTTGCATGCGGCCAGTGCCGTAGCTTCTAAAGGGGGCAAAATGGGCAGCCGCCCCCCAGCCCATGAGAAATCTGCTAGTTATCCCTAACTAATTGCTGCATATTTCAGTGAAAATCGGCCCAAAATCATGTTTTCTCCCCCCCCCCCCCCCAGCCCATTTGCCCCTCCAAGATTTTGGGCCAAGCTCCGCCACTACATGCGGCGGCTGTTTTCTCCACGCGCCTGCCGGCCTTCATCCTTGTACCGTCGGTGGCCGGTACGTAGAGAATCGACATGAGTGCGGGTAAGGGCATCTCCAGCCGTCCCCCAGCGCCCCCAGGGCCAAAATAGCGCCGTTTGGGTCTAATAGCGCCGTTTTTCTACCAGTCGTCCTCCCAGGAGCCCAAATAGCGCCGTTTTGGCGCCGGCGCACCCAGGCCAAACCCAGCGCGTCGGGTTGTGCCTGGGGGGGGGGGGGGGTCGGCGGAAGGGAAAACACGCGTGGGCCAGCACTGTCGGGGAGACAGCGCATTTCTCACCCCCGCCTCGCCCTTTCCTCTATCCCGCCCCGTCGCTGCCATCTCGCCGCCGGCACCACCCCTTCCCCCTCCGCCGGACGCAAGCAGCTAGGAACCCCACCATCTCGCCCCAAACCACGGCGCCGACACCGCCCCTTCCCTCCGCCGTGATCTAGCCAGAAGGAAGGCTCTCGGGAAGGCTCGCGCCCACCTCGCCTGCTAGGTGTTCGGCGGTTTGTCCGCCCAGCCATGGACTCCGACGATGAGGAGCTGCTCGCCGAACTGCTCGACGAGGAAGCCCAGGCCGACCTCGACGACGAAGAACACTTGCTGATCCTCGCGTGCCTCGCCGGCCTGCTCGCGCACGACGCGCGGCCACGGCGTGGTGTATCGGCGCCCCGGCCGCCGCAAGAGCAAGCCGAGGCAGCGCTACGAAGGGTACTGCATCCTCTACTCCGACTACTTCGCCGATCATCCCATGCAGGACGAGGCCGTGTTTCGGCGCCGTTTCCGGATGAACCGCAAACTCTTCCTCGACATCATGCATGCCATCCGGGAGTTCGACACCTACTTCAAATTGAAGAAGGATTGCACCGGTACGGTAGGCTTTACCTCAATTCAGAAGTGCACGATAGCCATGAGGTTGCTTGCATATGGTGCTCCCGCTGATTCGCAGGATGATTATCTGCGCATGTCCGAGTCCACTGCTATTGATTGCTTGAACAAGTTCTGCCGGGCAGTGGTGGCAGTGTTTGGGCCAAAATACTTGCGATCACCCAATGCGGAAGACATTGCTCGGATCCTAGCTTGCAATGAAGCAAGATGCTTTCCTGGATGCTTGGAAGCATCGACTGCATGCATTGGGCATGGAAGAACTGTCCATTTGAATGGCAGGGGATGTACAAAGGCCACAAAGGAGAGTGCAGTGTGATTCTTGAGGCCGTGGCTACACATGATCTATGGATTTGGCATTCCTTCTTTGGTCATGCCCCTCCAGTGAACTACGGTATCAATGGGCACCGGTACACAAATGGCTACTACCTTGCAGATGGCATCTACCCGAAGTGGTCAACATTTGTGAAGAGCATCTCCAACCCTGTGCCAAGAAGCGCGAAAGCTTGGTTTTCCAAGTGCCAGGAGGCTTGCAGAAAGGATGTTGAGCGGGCATTTAGTGCGCTGCAGTCTCGATTCGCTGTTGTCCGGTACCCAGCCATGACTTGGTCGAAGGCCAACATGTGGGAGGTGATGAACTGTTGTGTGATCTTGCACAACATGATCATTGAGAGTGAGCGGGATCATCCGGTGCCTGAGACTACTGAGCCATACTACCGACAGGGTCCTCTTGCAGATGTAGATCACCAGGTGCCGGCAACCTGGGCAGCCTTCCTCGCTATGTGCCAGGAGATTCGAGACCCTGCAGCACATACACAACTGCAGGATGATCTGGTGCATCACTTGTGGGAGCGCAAAGGCAATGGCAATGCCGACAATGCCAATGCCTAGTTTGATTTGTTCTATTTGCTTGCATTGCTGAACTATTTGTGTGTGGATTTGTATGTTGAACTATTCTTATGTGTGAATTTGTATGTCCAACTATTTTAATTGTGTTGGCCTTTGTTTTATGCGCGAAATATGGCCCAAACTCGCCGGCTGGGGGGCGGCCTGGGTTCGGCGACTGGGAATCAGCGCCCCCAGCGCGTGAAATAGCGCCGTTGCCCCCTAGGCGGATCAAAATAGCGCCGTTTTTAAGAATGGTTGGTTTCAGTCGTGGTCTCGTGGTTCGGGAAGGAAAGCAACTTGAAGTCTAGAATGCCCTTCTCACTCAGGATCCAAAGAACTCGACTAGTTTCGCACGTTTTCATTTCCATTTTTTGATCTGCCGTGCACGTTTTCATTAATTAACCGGCTGGAAAAGGTCGAACGAAAGTCAAAACAGAAAGGTGTAGTGTTAGCTATGGTCTAGGATAGCCTCTGTGTGGGTACTTTCTGTACAAGGACATGACTCTGTAGATTAATGATGAGCACGTCGTACCATTGTGAGTGCTTAATCTGGATATCGATGATCAAGCAGCATGCATGGGTCCACATCAAGCCGTACATGCTGTACGTGCGGACGGACGAGAACCCACGTACACCATACCAGTTCAGAGGAGTTTTTGGTTTTGGTTTTGATGATTTTAAGAGAAGCGAGAATTTCATAAAGTATCGGTCAATTTGAAAAGCGTCGATCTGGTTTGCTGGAAATTGCAACTTCTATTTTTATTCCTTAAAAAACTGCATCTTGGCGAAACAAAAAATAAATGCAAATTGCACTTTTCTAATTCGATGAGACTTATGAAAATCTCAATCGACTTGGACTTGGACATAGACTACCTTTTTTCTTAACTACCAAAAAAGATTGATGGTGTTTTGTTGAGAAAAGAATGTAACTCAAACGACAACACACTATCAGAATACACGTCCAGTAAAATTTAATGATGGGGAAACCGGGAAAGTATAAAGGGATGAGAAATTCTTAAAAGGTCGGCTATCACCGGTCGAAAGAGATATATAACTAAAAGTGGCTGAGCCATAGTGACCTCTTTTTTTTATGGTGGAAGTTAGAGAACTCTCTAATTTATGAATTTATGGTCTAGTCACGAGGACTAGAGGTTTTTACAATTTAAATAATTTACATTCATCAGCAGGTTATCTAGCCATGAGATAAAAAAGAAAATAGATCGAGAGGACATTTTCTAAACATCGACTTAGTTACCCCACCCACCCACCCACCCACCCACCCACACATCTGGGATGTTCATAGGTGCATCAATATCCGTGCTAGCCCTTTTTGCCCTCTGAAATCACTTCTCTTTTCTGTATCTCTCTGACCATACAACCAACGGATTTAAACTTTTTAGTTTAATGATACATTTGAGATAGAATATGGGAAAATAGTTTTGAGAATTTGTGACATTATATATAGATATATTTCATGTTTTTTCAAAATTATGAATTGCACTAAAAAATTTCAAACTATTTCTTTCAAATTATAATTCTAATATTTTAGTGACTTGCAAAGTTTTAAATCCATATGTCGTATTGTTTGTGAGACACACAAATTTATAAACTTGAAACAATGTGGAGGTGCATGTGAGTCTGTGGTGACTCACAACTTTGGGCCTAGGTCTTAATCGTTTTTGTGTTTCTTTTATCTTGTCAACCCTAGCAACAACTCGTTTTCAATCCTCTGAAAGATCGTCGCCGGGGTGGTCATTTTATCACTAAAAACTCCGTCATTTCGTGCACGCCAAAAAACCAGCATACAAAATGCAAATCAGATGTGCTGAGTGGAGGATTTGAGTGTGGCATGCCCTTTGCACACAAACTATGAAATCAAAGAAGACCTCCTTGATTGTTGTTTCAACCCCATCTTTTCGCAGACATGATAAGGGTTTCTACGGTGCAATGCAATGTGGTGAACTGGTTCTAGTGCTGGGTACACATCATAGTCCCCTTGTGTAACCCAGCATTTCCTTGCCATGTTGCCTCACATATTTAGCTTGCCCTTGTAAGCTAACTATAGGAGGGTCTTACGCATGTTTGGGATTGGCCTAACCCATACCCATTAGGACTGCTCCCAACGAGTAACGCGACTAGCCGTTGATAACCCCAAGAGTAAGGGATCACTGTAGCACCTCTCAATGTGGAAGTAAGGTATCGATCCGCAGGAGCAAGAAGGAAAAGTTATCTATTCCCTACAACTAAAGTGTCACAAGTTTTAGTTGATTATGCACTAAACAAGTTTAAGGAACAAGGTGGTTGATTTAATGGATGGAAGTTTGATGTAACAAGGCAAGAATGTGGAAGTGTCCCAATCCTCTTCAATGCAAGAGGACAAGACAAAGGTTTTCTAGGATGCTTGGAAATAAGGCCTAGGGATCATACTTTCACTAGTGGACACTCCCAACAATTGAATACATAGATATTTCCTCTTCACTTTGCTACTCTGAACTATTCTCCCGTTGGATAGAAATACCAATCTACTGCGTAGGGCTACAAGAGCACACCTTAAAGTCTGAGTGAACAAACACCACAATATCATAGAACACCAAGACCATCGTGTAGGGCTACAAAAGCACACCTTAAAGTCTGTCTTCCACATCTAGGGAATCCCAAGGTCACTATGAGTGCCCCAAAATAGTACTAAACAAACACCACAATTTTATAGTGACATCCAACACAAAGAATAACTCATGGTAAGTATTTCTGTAACCTTTAGCCTAAGAGTCACACACGGTGCGCACACTGTCAACTTCACACCATGGGACAAAGGTGACTCCGGAAATTATATTAATAAAACCACTTGAGTAGCACAAACAATGAAGGAGAAACATCCATGAATTCAATTAGATTACAAAGCTCATGATCACATAAAGATCACATCATGGGAGAGAGATGAACCACATAGCTACCGGTAGAGCCCTCAGCCCGATGAAGAACTACTCCCTCCTCATCATGGGAGGCAGCAACGGCGATGAAGATGTTGATGATGAACACGCCGGAGGGGGGTGGAGCCCTCCGGAGGCGATTCCGGCGGCGTTTCCCCCCTCCGATCTTCTCCGGCGGCAGCCTTCTGTCTCCTGTTTCGTGGTTTTGTGTTTCTCCGCCGCCTCCTTCCGCGAAACGCCATGAGACCTCTTTTATAGGTGTTTTTAGGTCAAGACGGAGTCGGTGGACGAAAGATCGACGGCCACAGAGCTCCGAGGGGGAAAAGAGCTGGGCCCACGTGGCCAGGTACAGTAGGCCACGTGGGACCCTCCCATTTCCAGCCTGTTGGGCTTCTGGCCTTCAATTTAAGCCCATTGTGTTCGTCTCGAAAATTCTGAACCGTGCTCTTTGGCCTTGCCCTTTTTGGAGTCCCGTAGCTCCGGAAAGTCTGAAACACTAAAAAAGACGTTTTCTGGAAAAACAGGGTTAATTCCAAATAAATGGGAAACTATGAAGTATTCCCAAAATCATTATAAAACATTGATATAACCCTTATATGATGCAAATATGATTGGAATATGAGTAAATAAAGTGCAAAGTTCATGTATGCATTTTACATGCATCAGTCGTGAGCTGTAAAACGATGATGTGGTAGGCTCCTTTCCCGTGGTAATCAACTCACGTAGGTCGCCCAAACCTACGAAACAAAGCATACCACCTAGTTAACAAAGGGAAACAAGGACTAGAAGGACCATACAAAAGTTTGGATATCAGCCCGGCCATCAGAGCTTTAATGTGTAAGTGCGGGTTTCGAATACCCAACCCCTCTCAAGCTTTAGGCATCATCACCATGTCCTAGGCAACCAAACAGTAACAACCGTGAACCACTTCTTTGTTCTTCCAAAAGAAAGCCCGTCGTTGTTTTGGCAGACTAAAATCTGAGCTACTTCGCTCACTGTCTCGGAGTCAAGATTCATGGGGACAATTGTGCTTTTCTGGTAATTTATTTTGAACCCATTTTGATTCGCATGATTCTGAAAGCACACGAATAGGAAAAAGTTGCAACATCAAGTCCATTCTAATCCTGCATGATTTCATATGCACCAAAGTTTATTTGATTCCACCACATGCAAATTAAATGATTGTTACGAAGAGGCTGTAGTGCATGTGAAATTTTCAATGAGATGTAATGCAAAAGATTGGTTAAAAAATCCTACATGATTCAAGCCTACAAATTAAATAACCACGAAAGAAAAAAAATCGGGAATTGAATACGTTGAAATTCCTATAGAAATCGTTTGAATAAAAATAGGGCCTTGTAGTTAAATTAAATTTCTTTTCACTGAGGCTGGCCCGTAACTTCCCTTCCAGATGTTAACTAATTATGCCACAGCATGAGCTTTCGTACGAAGATAACAAATTTGTACAAATCCGACGACGACGTAGCAAAGGCTGATAAGTGATAGTCACGTTCATTTCTGCGTGTTAACAACTCATTACTCGTATTTTTATTTTTGCCGGTGATATTTCCTTTTCATCTTTTGGGTTCGCCGACGTCACCAGCCACGTATGTATTCCGGGACGCAGCTTTTGCTATTCCGAGGTAAGCCGGACGACGCGCAGCAAATGCGGATGATAGATCTCGCCGGCAGGGTGGGTGAACGGTGCAACACAGCCACCGTTCCGGTCGCCCCGTCCAGACTTTTCGCCTGGCCCCTCCTCCACGGCACGCGCTGCACCGGGCGGTCGTCCCTGCGCTCCACTACCAGCCATGCAGGCTGCTGTCGCCGCGGGCTATTTGTACACCCCAGCGAGTAGACGCAGCTGCATATTTCCATCACACACACGACGTCTCCTCCTTCAAAGCTTCTCGATCTGCAGCCAGGGGAGCAAGAACAAGGAGATCCAGAGCTAGCTAGCTAGATCCTAGAGCTAGCTTGTGATTGAACCTTGCAAACTTTGCTCGTGATTTATTGATTTGAAGCACGCAGTGTAAGATGAACCCGACGAGCGGCGCCATGGGTTCCCGGGTGCCGCGGGAGGTGCCGGGCAGCTACGGCCTCCCGTATGTCTCCGCCATCCGCGACCGCCTCGACTTCTACTACAACCAGGGCCAGGACAAGTACTTCGAGTCCCGTGTCCAGAAGTACGGCTCCACCGTCGTCCGCATCAACGTGCCTCCGGGACCCTTCATGGCGCGAGACCCGCGCGTCGTCGCCGTCCTCGACGCCAAGAGCTTCCCCGTGCTGTTCGACGTCACCAAGGTCGAGAAGAAGGACGTCTTCACCGGCACATACATGCCCTCCACCTCCCTCACCGGCGGCTACCGCGTCTGCTCCTACCTCGACCCCTCTGAGCCTAACCACTCCAAGGTCAAGCAGATGCTCTTCTCCCTTCTGGCATCACGCAAGGACGCCATCATCCCGGCCTTCCGCACCCACTTCTCCTCCCTCCTCGCCACCGTCGAGTCCCAGCTCGTGCTCACCGGCAAGTCCGACTTCAACACGCTCAACGACGCCACCTCCTTCGAGTTCATCGGCGACGCCTACTTCGGCGTGCTCCCCTCCGCGTCGGAGCTCGGCACCACCGGCCCGACCAAGGCCGCCAAGTGGCTCATCTGGCAGCTCCACCCGCTCGTCACGCTCGGCCTCCCCAAGATCCTCGAGGAGCCGCTCCTCCACACGTTCCACCTCCCTCCCTTCCTCGTCAAGGGCGACTACAAGGCACTGTACAAGTACTTCTTCGCCGCCGCGACCAAGGCGCTCGACACGGCCGAGACCCTCGGTCTGGCGCGTGAGGAGGCGTGCCACAACCTGCTGTTCGCCACCGTGTTCAACAGCTACGGCGGCCTGAAAGTTCTGCTTCCGGGCATCCTCTCTCGCATCGGGGGTGCCGGCGAGAAGTTCCACCAGAGGCTGGTTACGGAGATACGCAGCGCCGTGGCGGACGCCGGGGGAAAGGTCACGATAGAGGCGCTGGAGAAGATGGAGCTGACCAAGTCGGCGGTGTGGGAGGCGCTGCGGCTGGACCCGCCCGTCAAGTTTCAGTACGGCCGCGCCAAGACGACCTCAACATCGAGAGCCACGACGCTGTGTTCGCCGTCAAAAAGGGAGAAATGCTGTTCGGTTACCAGCCGTTGGCCACCAAGGATCCCGCGTGTTCGGCGCCACGGCGGCGGAGTTCGTGGGCGACAGGTTCGTCGGGGAGGAAGGGAGCAAGCTGCTGCAGTACGTGTACTGGTCCAACGGGAGGGAGACCGAGAGCCCCAGCGTGGGCAACAAGCAGTGCCCGGGGAAGAACCTGGTCGTGCTCGTCGGCAGGCTCCTGGTCGTCGAGCTGTTTCTCCGGTACGACACCTTCACCGCCGGGGTCGGCACCGACCTGCTCGGCACCAAGGTTGAGTTCACCGCAGTCACCAAGGCCACGTCCGGTCCAGAGGCTGCTTAAAACCTGCACTTGTCGAGCACCCGAGCCATCGGTAGTTGATATATCGATCGTCACTGTCAACACGTACTCCCTCCGTCCCAAAATAAGTGTCTCAAAGTTGTACAAAAGTGAATGTATCTATACTTGTTTCATGTCTAGATACATCTACTTTTTGACAAATCTAAGATAGTTATTTTGGGACGGAGGGAGTAGTACATACGTTATCACTAGTGCATGCATCTTCTTCGGTTGCTTCCCTGCATGTTGCCGGCGCGTGTGTGTACGCACGCTTAGCGTGTATGGTTTACGCAACCTTCCCCAGTGTAATAAGATGGACTTTTCTGTAATAATAAGACTCTCCCTCACAGTTGGTGGGGATTGACCGTTTGCGACGGATATTACAGTCAGTCAAACGCCATGCCTTTCACAAACATAAGCAACACAAGGTTGCATTCACAGTAAGTTACCGTTAGAGTAACAAAATCGGTGCAAGAGATGATTAATAGCATGTAGGCAAGATTTGACTCAAATTTAAATTAGAGTGAAGGAATGTGCGTGGCGCAGAACTAGTCGGACCCTTTTAGTTACCAGTTAATCGTTTAAATGCTCTGGAGGTTCAGGCCTTCAGGGTAGAGGTCGTTTTTGTAGTCTCTTGTTTTTCTGTCTTCGGTCGTTCTGCAAGACTTTTTTGCGACGCCAGTGGCTTTCCCTCTTCTAATATAATACATGCAAGGATTTTGCATGGTTTGAAAAAAGAGTTATCAGTTAAAATATTCCTCATGTTGGTGTGGCCAAATCTCCTCTGGATAAATTGTTAGAATTTGGTCTCATTTACGGGCAGGTCCATATAAGCAATTTTTGAAATCAAAGGCTCATGTGTATGGCAAAAGTTGTGGGTGCTAAAGTTTAGTCTCATATGAAAAGTTAGATGAGAGTTGTCCCACCTTATAAGGTGAAGTGTTCTACCACTTGGTAAGTGGGTGAGAATAGGAGAGGCTCTCTCGTGCACTCCTCTTCCGCCGCTGGTCTTGTTCGGTTGCTTCCCTGCATGTTGGCTGCGCGCGTGTGTACGCACGCTTAGCATGTACTTATGGTTTACGTTTCGCAGCCTTGCCCAGGTAACAAGATGGACTTTTCTGTAATAAGACTCTCCCTCATAGTTGCAGGAATTGACTGTTTGCGACTTTGCGGTGGATATTACAGCGAGTCAAACGCCAACTCTTTTACTAAAATACGCAACGCAACGCAACGCAAGGTTGCATTCACAGTAAGTTACCGTTAGAGTAGCAAGATCGGTGCAAAAGATGATTACTTGCTTGTAGGCAAGATTGGACACCCCCCCCCCCCCCCCCCCCCCCCCCCCCCCCCCCCCAACACCCACCACAACTATTTGTACAACATAGCAATGTACTCCTTTCGTTCCACAATATAAGATGTTTTAGACTTTATTATCCACATACACATGTACACAAATGTATTTACACATGTTTTAGTGTGCATGTCACTTATTTTAGTGTGCATGTAAACAACATGTGTAACACCTTAAACATCTTATATTTGGGAACAGAGGGAGTACTAACGACCTTATGTAACAATCCAAATTAGTATCTTAAGCCCAAATTTAAAACTAGACCATGTACCATACGCGCCGCAGCCCAACAGTCAAAGAAAACAGCCCAAACACCCATATGCCAGTCCATCGTGGGAGGCAAAAATAGTTAGAGCATCTCCAATATTCCAATATGCGCGCTAAATTTTTTTTCAGCATCAAAATAGCGTTTTATCTTCTGCTTTTCCAGACGCGCTAAATTTTCGCGCGGGAAGTAACAGGTTTTCAGGCGCGCTAAAATAGCGTTTCACAAACACGTGTTTGCATTGTTTCAAATGAAAACAAAATAAAAAAACACAAATAAATAGACTGAAAATATAAATATATTGATTCGACACAAACACTTAACGGACGATTCGACACGTACACAAACTCAAACTACAAACACAAACTAATTTAAACTAAAACGAAGACAAGTCCGACTACTCGTCGTCGGAGAAGTCGGACTCGTCGGAGGTGTCGGAGATGTCGTCCTCCAGCGCCGCCCACCCGGGGTCGTCGTTGGCCCAGGTGTCGGCGGTGCTCAGTTCCGCCTCCGCCATGGCCTTGGACACCCGCCGCTTCTCCCGTAGCTCCGCCCGCTTGGCCGCCAGTGTGTTCCAGTACTCCTCTTGCACGGTGGCTTCGCGCGGTTGGCTCGCATACCACTCTGTCACGGCGCGCTCATCCCTCTCCGCGACTATTGGAGATGCTCTTAGAAGTTGTCTTTCTATTTCCCCTAAAATTAGGCTTTGCCAGCATAACGAAGGAATGCTTGCAATTTGAATATTTTGACTAACAAAAGTATACTGTGGGGTCCACCAAAAGAACCGTAAGAAGGATCACAGACGGTTTGGAGCTCAAATTGATCTGCCCACAACACTCATAATATAATATATATACGGTGCAGAATGTTCAAAGAATTTATGGTGAATTGTTTCGTCCTTATTGCAAAATTGTCATCTTGTGTTTTCAACCCGGTTGTGTTTAGTCATATTATCCTTCGTCGAAATAGCGTTATGTCAGATCAACCACGGCGAGACCTTGATTTTCAAATAGTATTTTTGCCTTGTAGAGATGCCTAGACAATGTGTTGATGCCATTGTTGCACAATTACTTGTACATTAGCTGAACCCATTTTCTGTTCATTTCCAAACTGGGTTGTCCTCCTCTGTATTTAAAGCCATCCGACTAACAAAGTTTGAAAACTCCTCATTTGTACCTATAAACCCACAAGTAGCTAAATTCTAAATGTAAACAACCATTTGCCTCTGGCTGGTTTTCCTACTTATATGTTTTGCTCATTACAAATATCGAAAATATCAGGATATTTTTCCTGCAAAGGACTATGGCCCCACCATGCATCTCCCTAGAAACTTGTCTTCAGTCCATTTCCCACCTTAATTTTCCTACCTCACGGATACAACTCTCTCACATGTAACATGTTAGGCCAAAAGGATGAATCTCTCTCTCCCGGTGTTTGCCATCATAAATACCGGTCTTACACAGATAATTCTTCTTCATAAAATCATGCCAAGGGCGATCTCCATTCTCCAACTTCCACCGCCATTTACACATTAGACTCAAATTTTAATTTTGACATATCTTTAATCCCCAAACCGCCCTTAACGTCCGGGCCCCGCCGCCAACGTGGCTAGGAGGGCTCGGTGGTGGGGGTCTTTGGTGGCTAGGGTTTCGCCCACCGCCTGCGCGAGCGATCCGGGAGGGAGGGGAAAGTTGTCTCTATCCTCCATTTTTTTTAAGCCAGCGTCGCATCACCGGTGCAAATTATGGCGCTGTTAGGTGCTCCTGTGGGGTCGCTGCCCATGCATGCATGATCACGATGCATGCACGATCAGTTCCTGCTGCAGCTTCCCGATGTGTTCTGGTCCATGAAGAACGTGCGATCAACGCAAGTTTTTGGAGGTATGCGCGTGGATCAGGCAGGCGAGACCTACGTCCGGCCGGCCGGGGTTGGTGCAGCAGCAGCCTCCCTCGCAGTAGCCGCCACCCGCGTGCCACGTCCGGCAGAGGAGTATAATCTATTCTTTTTTTTTTTTTGAACAGTGAGTATAATCTATTCGTCTCTGAGTATCAGCATAACGCACACAAGTGCCGAGGCCCGCCGCGCGCATAAATCATCTTTTTTTTTTTTGAAACGCCCAACCTTAGTTGGTTTATATTAATATAAGCAGAGGGAAAACAATTACAAGGCCACTTAGCCATGTGTTAACATGCTAAGGCACCGAAAAAGAAAAAAAATTAAAGGAAAGGAAAATCAGCAATTCAAAAGTTCAAGGTGGTTCGAACAGAAGCCTTTTTAGGGCCTTTGCCCCAGCGAAAGCCCATCCTCTCGCTTCGTCTCGAATCCATGTCACGAGACTTGGGCAGTTTGTCGATCGGTGGTCAAAAATCCTCCTGTTTCGCTCTGTCCAGATACCCCAGGTTGCCAGGATGAACAGCGAGCTGAAGCCTTTCCGATGTTGTTTGTTGAATGTCTGCGCCATCGCCTGCCAAATCTGCGCCGGCGAGGCGAAACGCTCCCATCTCATGGGCTTTCGCTGGGGCGTCCACCACCACTCCCTTCCCAGCTACGAGCGCCGCTGGGCGTCCACCACCACTCCCTTCCTCGGAACCTCTGACCGCGCGCCCTCCTCCAGTCCATCGGTGGCAGACACGGGCCCGACGAGCTCCCCTTAACCACCGCTGGTGCCTGGTCGGGCCATCTTCTACCTCCCACAGCACACTCTGACATATCTGAAGCTCTAAACTGTTGTATTTGTTGCTGAAATTGCCAATTGTTTCCGTGGATTGGTGTTGTACTAGTTTGAAATAGGTTTTGTGCATATAAGAAAGTCAATTTTGCTGGACTGCGTGCATAGTGTTGAGCAGCCAAGAAAATTTTGTTTGCGAATCAATTTTGTTTGCGAATCAATTTTGTTTGCGTGCATAGTGTGCATATAAAATCAATTTGAATCATCTCTAAGAGATGCATAACTTCATGTTTGCGAATTTCTTATTTTATATCCTCTCGAGTGCATAACCTACATTTTTTTTGAATTTCTTATACCGGTTTCAAAAAGCGACCAAAATTGGCGACATGACTGTTTAATTGACCGGAAAATTTCTTATTTTATACGGGCATGCTATGTGGCAACTGCAGTTCAAATTTTAGTCATTTCCAGCTGAATCGGCAGGAAACCGTTTAATTGACCAGAAAATGGTAGAGAGCTCAGAAATGAATACTATTTGGTGATTATACATAAAATGATGTCTACTATGTGAACAAATTGTATCGGTTCCATTTTGGATGACACTCTCGGTAGCCGCTTCACAAAAAGTCGGGCTATTAGCACTTAAAAAAATGAAAAGTCGATTTTTTTGTGAAACATGTCAAAATCTCTGGTCGGCAACATTGTTTGCCATGCCACAATGCACGCATGTGCCAAATTCGGGGACATTTCGACAAACTATGTCATGAATGTGGCCAAAACACTGCTTGTTAGTTTTGAAAGGTATGAATGTCTATTCATGATAGCAAGTTTCTAGGAACATGTTTTAAATAAAACTTCTTAATTGCAAGTTTATATTTTTTTGTGGTAACTAGGTCATATCATGACGCTACGTGAAGGTTTTCCATTTTTTTGATTTTTTTTAATTTCGTGTGCTCATTTGAAAATCTAGTCGAATTCGTGGCCGCGACCGTTCGTGTCTAGTGTTTGAATCATGTGGATATTTTGATGTATCTATGATGAAATGGATACTTGTGAATCTAAAAATGAAATTTAGGAAAAATAACGGGCAAGCTATTTGGCAGCTGCAGTTCAAAATCTAGCCGTTTCCTGCTGAATCGGCAGGAAGCCGTATAAATGGCCGGAAATAGGCAGAGAGCTCAGAAATGCATGCCTTTTGGTGATTGTACATAAAATGATGTCTACTATGTGAAGAAAATGTATCGGTGCCATTTTGGACGACTTTCTCGGTAGGCGCTTCACAAAAAACGCTATTTTAAGCACTTGAAAAATGGAAAGTGTTTTTTTTGTGAAACATGTCGAAATCTTTGGTCGGCAACATTGCTTGCCATCCCACAATGAACACATGTGCCAAATTTGGGCACATTTCGACAAACTATGTCATGAATGTGGCCAAAACATTGCTCCTTCATCTTGAAAGTTATGAATTTCGTTCGTGATAGCAAGTTTCTGGAAACACTTTTGCAGTAAAACTTCCGCAAATCAAGTTTATATTTTTTTCTGGTGAGTAGGTCACATTTCATACGCTACGTGAAGGTTTTCCATTTTTTTGATTTTTTTCGAATTTCGTATGCTCATTTGAAAATCTAGTCGAAGTCGCCGCCGTGACCGTTTGTGTCTAGTGTTTGAATCATGTGGATATTTTGATGTAACTCTGATGAAATGATACTTGTGAACCTAAAAATGAAATTTAGGAAAAATAACGGGCAAGCTATGTGGCAGCTGCAGTTTAAAATCTAGCCGTTTCCAGCTGAATCGGCAGGAAGCCGTTTAAATGGCCGAAATAGGCAGAGAGCTCGGAAATGCATGCCTTTTGGTGATTGACATAAAATGATGTCTACTATGTGAAGAAAATGTATCGGTGCCATTTTGGACGACTTTCTCGGTAGGCGCTTCACAAAAAACGCTATTTTAAGCACTTGAAAATGGAAAGTGGTTTTTTTTGTGAAACATGTCGAAATCTTTGGTCGGCAACATTGCTTGCCATCCCACAATGAACACATGTGCCAAATTTGGGCACATTTCGACAAACTATGTCATGAATGTGGCCAAAACATTGCTCCTTCATCTTGAAAGTTATGAATGTTCGTTCGTGATAGCAAGTTTCTGGAAACACTTTTGCAGTAAAACTTCCGCAAATCAAGTTTATATTTTTTTCTGGTGAGTAGGTCACATATCATGACGCTACGTGAAGGTTTTCCTTTTTTTGATTTTTTTCGAATTTCGTATGCTCATTTGAAAATCTAGTCGAAGTCGCCGCCGTGACCGTTTGTGTCTAGTGTTTGAATCATGTGGATATTTTGATGTAACTCTGATGAAATGGATACTTGTGAACCTAAAAATGAAATTTAGGAAAAATAACGGGCAAGCTATGTGGCAGCTGCAGTTCAAAATCTAGCGTTTCCAGCTGAATCGGCAGGAAGCCGTTTAAATGGCCGGAAATAGGCAGAGAGCTCGGAAATGCATGCCTTTTGGTGATTGTACATAAAATGATGTCTACTTTGTGAAGAATATGTATCGGTGCCATTTTGGACGACTTCCTCGGTAGCCGCTTCACAAAAAATGCTATTTTAAGCACTTGAAAAATGAAAAGTGGTTTTTTTTGTGAAACATGTCGAAATATTTGTTCGGCAACATTGCTTGCCATCCCACAATGAACACATGTGCCAAATTTGGGCACATTTCGACAAACTATGTCATGAATGTGGCCAAAACATTGCTCGTTTGTCTTGAAAGCTATGAATGTTCGTTCGTGATAGCAAGTTTCTGGGAACACTTTTGCAGTAAAACTTCGCAAATCAAGTTTATATTTTTTTCTGGTGAGTAGGTCACATATCATGACGCTACGTGAAGGTTTTCCATTTTTTTGATTTTTTTCGAATTTCGTATGCTTGTTTGAAAATCTAGTCGAAGTCTCGGTCATGACCGTTCGTGTGTAGTGATTGAATCATGCAAATATTTTTGTGTATCTATGATGAAATGACTAGTTGTGAACCTAGAAATGAAATTCCTGAAAAATAACGGGCAAGATATATAGCACTTGTAGTTCAAATTTTAGCCATTTCCAACTGAATTGGCAGGAAACCGTTTAATTGACCGGAAAATGGTAGAAATCTCAAAATGAATACTTTTTGCTGATTGTACATAGAATGATATCGACTATGTGAACAATTTTTATCGGTTCCATTTTGGACGACACTCTCGGTAGCCGCTTCAAAAAAGTCGGGCTATTAGCACTTAAAAAATAAAAAGTGGATTTTTTTGTGAAACATGTCGAAATCGCTGGTCGGCAACATTGTTTGCCATGCCACAATGCACACATGTGCCAAATTCGGGCACATTTTGACAAACTATGTCATGAATGTGGCCAAAACACTGCTTGTTAGTCTTGAAAGCTATGAACGATGGACATGACCGTTCACACCTAGGTGTTGAATCCTGCAAGAATCTTGGTAAATCTCTAATGAAATAGGTACTTTTGTATCTAAAAATGATTTTTTCAAAAAATCATGAGCAAACTACGAAGCACCCGTAGTACAAATTTGACCCGCTTCTAGTTGAATCAGCAGAAATTTGTCTTTTTGACGAGAGGTGTATAGAAAGCTTTTGATATGAATATGTTTGGTTATTTGTACATATAATGTTGTATAGTATTTTTAAAAAATGTTGTGCTATAAGTTTGCGACCTATATTTGGTAGGTTCTTTACAAAAACACAATTTTTGACACTCCAAAAATGAAAAATGAATTGTTTCATTAAAAATAGAAATCTGGGCCGAATCTAGCCCAGCCTCTGATCTCCTCCTGGGTCTTAGGCCCGTTGGACGGGTAATGGAGCACCGCCAGCCGTCCGATGCCGATCCGGCGGCCTGCAGCGCGCGCTACCGCTATATAAGCAGCACTAAGGCGGAACCGCAGAAACCCTAACGCCTCCCGTCCCTGCATCGCCTCCATCCCCATCCTCTCTCGCCACGAAACCCTAGCCCCACTGCGCCTCTCTCTGCTTCGCCTCCGGCCGCACCACCTCCGTGCCCCACCACGCCCACCACTCCTCTCCCCTCGCTGCTCGCCCCGAGTTCCTCATCTCGAAAGCGGCGGCGCCAAATAGCTGGGAGGCCGTGGAAATTTTGCCGCCGCCTCGGATCTGGCAGGCCAGCTACGGTCGCCCACGACGCTTGCCACGACGGCGGCGGCGGCGCCACTCACTCCTGGCGCTTCGATGCCGTCCTCCCCGGCCCCGCCTTCGTCTCCTACCCCGACTCGCGGCCTAGGTGGTCGGGCTCATCTGGCCGCCGCATCTGGCCGCAAATGGAGTGCAACAAGATGAGGCTAGTCAACGAGGCCGGTGCTCCCTCTCCCCCGACGACGCGTCCTCCTCTGCGGTGGTCTAGTAGGTAAGTTTCTGAAACCTCTCCCTTTCTCCTCACGGCTTGCCATCGAGCCAGGGCCGCACTAGTAGTTAGGAGTTAGATTGCTGTTAGTAGTTAGTTGTCTGGGAAATCCGGAGCCTACAGTTGCAGAACGCGTAGCATGCTCATTCCTATATTTTGTGAAATCTAGTACTGAATAGTGATGTCGCACCATGTGTTTTTTGAGTTCTGTGAATTGCTAGCAGATTTGACTGTTTGTGATTACGCACCATGCATCTACCAAAAATATGATGCCTCAATTGTTTGTTATGATGTTTGCTAGCAGTATGTATTTCTAGAAAATCCTTAATATTGTTTCCTTTCGCATTGCAGGATGTTGTAGCATTGATTCAATACTGTTTGTATTATACACATGTTGTATTGACGTATTGTATAATTGTTTTTTCTGTATGAATCAGTCAGTGATATTTGGATTAATAACCTCTATTCAGATTTCTTTATTTGCATTACCTCCTGACATTTGATAAAAAAATGCTCATCTATGTTGCCTACGATGATTTGCTTGCTTCCCATTTGTAGTGTGTCTTCTAGATAAGCAAAGAAGGGATAATATCTGTCGGTGTCGATCTGAATTGTTTGTTTTGAGTGGTGTAGGACGAGCTACAACGGAACAACCTGGCGTTGAAGAACTTCGAGGACAAGATCAAGGAGAATCAAGCTCAACAAGCAGGTGCCTACTACCTTCTGTTCTTGCATGGCTCTAACTGAAATTTGTTGTCAATTCGTTAATACAATCAAGCTCAACAAATTTTGTCTCTGCTATCTTGCTAACTCATAAGAAACTAATCGCAGATAATCATTTGTGTTAGTATGTGTTTATCATATATTCGTTAATACGTTTCAGATAGTGATGACAGGTGTTTATAGATATGTAGATCCTAGGTATATGTTTTCCAGGTTACATGCTAATTGTACTCCTTCAGTTTACTTTATTAAGCATTACTTGGATATTTAAACCCTGCCCTGCCTCTGTATATGCCAAGTGTAGCTTTCCCTAAGATATTCACTTTTCATTTTTCAGGAAGCTCCATATAGCTTGGATGGTGATGAGGGCTCCTACGGTCGTGATGCTGCGGGGCTGGTTGTGGCCTGGTGCCTGGTAGCATGCTTGGTTGGCCCTAGGCATGGACAGTTCGACTAACTCCGGTTCCTACCGTCGCACCACAACCCTCAGGTGAGCTCCTCCAGTCCCTTCTTCACGGTGATCTTGTTCTTTGTTGCTGTGACGAATTGAGTTGTAGACCTGGTAGCATGCAAAGTGTCTCTCCTTGCGGGTTGATTGAAAGCGCATATGACTATCATTTTTGTTGTTGTTTAAACAGTGATCAAGCATTGACATGCAGCTCATGCCACATCCAGTTATCAATGCCCACATGGATGCATATGTTTATTCGGTTTGAACTCTGCATGACATGAAATATTTATTCTCAGTGTGTTCATCAACTTGTTTTCACTGTCACTTGATATATACCGTACATGAAACTGGGTTAATGATTGTGATTTTTTATGCATTGGTGCCCCATCATCGAGCGCACGGAAGGAACAGCGATAAGAAGATCATGCTTGTGCGCATCATCAAGCACACCATGGAGATCATCCACCACCTCACCAATGCTAACTCAATCCAGATCGTCGTTGACCCTATCAATCACAGGTATCTCTCTCGGTTCCCTTTAGTCTCTCCTGCCTTATGTGTCCGCTGAGGACCTGCATTTGTGCGTGCATATTCATTGTCTGTTTTCTTGTATAAATGAGTATCTCATTTTGTATAGCTAAAGAACAAAAAGCATGGAAGTATGGAACTATCTGAATTGTGTTATCATTCTGAAGAACTAGGTCCTTTTTTTTTGAATGGTATGTTCATAATATTGGCTCCAGTTTTTTTGATAATTCACTGCTTGTTCATGTAACAGGAGCCGTGGAAGGCATGATGACGTTACTTTGGTCATCCAATGAGTCAATATGACAAGAGCAGGAGCTCCATGCTGAAGAAGATAGCACTTGTAGAGCTTGTATAGTATCTAGATGTTTTTTGTGTATTCTGTAACTTCGATTTCCATTGTATTATGTGTTATCTGTAGAGCAGGAGCTCCATACTGAATCTGGCTACTGTTATTTGAAGTTTTTTTGTGTATTTTGTCTGTCAATTTAAATTCTTTTTATTCAGTTACTTTCAATTTGAATTATGAAGTTTATGACCTTGGCATCTGGGACCTATATAACTGAAATCTGATCGCCACATATATGAACCTGACAACTGGGACCTATATAATTAATTTACGCATATATCAAAAAGAAATTCTGATATTGTTTATCCAAAAAGGCCACGGCCTAGAAAATTAAAAGGCCAAACTGTTGGGCTGAGCCCATATAGCCGTCTAAAGTAATCTGCGAAAAAAAGTATGTCAAATGGGCCGTGTTATTGGGCCAGGCCCATTTAGATGGCTGAACTGGACTGGGCTGATTCTGATTTACGACCATTCCATTTGGTCACAATTTTGCCACGTCAGCTCGGCCACGTTGGATCTGACTGGACTTGCCACGTCAGCTACGCCACGTCAGCTCAGCCACGTTGGATCTGACGTGGACTGGCCAGATTGGTAGTGACCAAAACAATTGGTCATAGAATTTGTGACCTTTGGTTTTGGTCACAATTGTCTATGACCAATCCCCAAAAAAGGTCGCAAACTGTCATTAGTGACGCTCATCTTTTGACCAATCGTTTTTTGTCACAAAAAGGTCACAAATGACAGTTCATGACCATTTCTGTGACCAATATTGAGGGTCACAAGTTAGCATATTTCTTGTAGTGACAGACACAGGTTGTACAACTATACATAACCGGTTGTACAAAAAAAAGTTCGTCGAAACCTATCAACATGGGATCTAGTTTTGAAGAACTCGACGCGAGGAGCTCAAAAATGAAAAGGTTCGTAATTTGGATAAACGGTTCACGAGATATCTCATTTCAAATATTCAGATTAGAAAAATAAAAAGAAAAAAACTGCTCTCCCACCTCACTATCCCTTCTCTCTCATCATACAAAAGTATAGAAAACAGGAAGTACAAAGTAGAGAGAAGTGGGAGTACGAACTATACAAAACAAGTTGTACAAACTATACATAACCGGAAGTACAAAAAAAAAGTTCGTCGAAACCTATCAACATGGGATCTAGTTTTGAAGATCTCAACGCGACAAACTCAAAAGTGAAAACGGTTCGTAATTTGAATAAATGGTTCTCAAGATATTTCATTTTTTTTAAACGAATCTCAAAATAAATACACATACAACCCTCTGTACGGAGAAACAGAAATCCCACCAAAACTCTCTCGTGCTGTCACTTGTCGTATATTTAAGCACCCACGGGGTACCGCGTGAAGGGAGAAGCTGACACTTGTCATCACGCCACGGTTCGCTGGGTTCCCTTCGCAAAGGAACCATTTTTCTAGTGATTTCCCGTGGAGTTTGATGCAGCACACAACCAAATGGACTCTAGGCCGAAAAACACTTCTTAATCCGAGCTCAAGATTCTCAAAAAAATAAACCCGAGCTCCAGTGCTCCATTTTTTAAAAATCGAAAAGTCAATTTCTTCATCTCATAAAATTCTGAAAAAAACAAGTACATGTACATGTCATGTATGCCTAAATTTTCAGAAAAATATCTTTTCATACGTGGTCTGTACAAAAAAGGAAAAATCTGCCAAGTAAAATGAGTTCTTTTTCATCCTTTTAAGATCCATGATTTTGTGATTTTTGTGTAGCCCACAATACAACGTATTATCGAGCGAAACTATTCAGATATGTAGATAACATGTATATGTATCCACAATTTTTTAGGGGGATTTTCAAAAACTTCAATATATCATTTTCAAGTTTTTTATAAGGCATGAGCACTGAATCTCGGGAGGCAAAAGCCATCTCTCCATCTAGGCGTGTTTGGTTAGCTACAAAAACCTTGGCCAGGTCCGCTGGATGATAATTTTTCTCATTTGATTACTGGGCCGGCCCGTGCTATTTCATAGCACGAACTTAACAGGGCTGTGGAGGAATGTTTGATTAGACCGTTTATTCTGGGCCACACTCTCGAGTGCTAAAGTGGGTTCCCGTGTCATCACTTCACTTATACTAATCTAATCCCCTTTTCATCTAATCCCCTTTTTGATTATACAAATATACTCCGATTCAAAATAATTTATACACGAAACATATGTGTGTCGACGAGTAGGCTCCATTCTCGTACTCGGTTTTGAGTTTTGTCGCCTATAACTTCTCAATTTCGGACCGATATTTGACTTTTTTGTACAAATTTCATCAAATTCGTCGCACTCAGTCGACCGTTTGAAATTTAGAGGTGAAAAAAGTGGGCAAAACGTGGCTCAAGTAACGTTTGGGGAGCGACGGATGCAAGGAGGCTAAACATGATGCAGGTAACCAAACACGACCTTAATATCTTCTAAAACTGTAACACCGCTCTAAATGATTTTTTTTTCGAAAAGCAGAGTTACACGAAGAGATGCATACAACATTTATTTCATTTATTCAATATAGACTGAAAAATAGTTTTACAAGAGATGATCATACAAGCCGAAGCCGCCAAATAATAACAAAGCACCACAGATAACACAAACGATAGAGGAATCAACGGGTCATTATGCCCGGCCATAGTCATCGTCGGCTCACCGGCCAACTACAGAGATAGCGTCTCATGCGAACGCTCCAGAATTAGCCTCCACCATCTTCCGCCAACTTAACTACAACGTGTAGATCACAACGAAAATTCTCGCCAGGTCTGCCATCGATGCCGCCAGGCAGCGCCACCGGAATACGCGCATCACCACGTGTCCCGACTTCGATACTCCATTGTGCCATGCCACCGAGACTCTCCGTCATCGATGTAGTAAATGCAACGCCGCTCCACCTACAAACCCCTCCAACCAGCACATGCTCCAAATCGATGCCCCCAAGATGGGGAACGACCCAATAGTGACGCCATCGTCCATTCCTAGAGACCCAAATCTAGGGTTTCCCTCGGAGCTTCCTGAGTAGGAGACGAGAGCTACAACGACGATGCCTCGACAAGGTAACAACGCAAAGAGGTGCCGCCATCATCCTCAGATTTCACCGGCATTCGGGACTCCCAGACCCAGATCCACAGTTTTATGAACCACCATCATGCCACCACCGGTGCTCGGTGTGGGATCCTGAAATCCGCCATCACCGACATCCAACCGGTAGACCACCACCGGAAGGAAGAGATCACCGCCACCAAGTTCATGGCCGCTGCCTCGACATCATCACTTTGCGCCGTCGTCGAAGCATTGTGTGATAAACCAGGACCTGTCGGGCTGAGATCAGGCCCGTCTGCTGTCGCGCCTCCGGCCACCACCAAGCGATGCACATCCACTGGAGAAGATGGAGGAGTGTTGTCTCTCCTATCGAAGCCCTAGAGATCTCGTCGCCGCCGCGCCGCTAGGGCTTTGCCCGACGACGTGACTGGCGACATTGAGGGAAGTGTAGAGCATGTGGTTTCGAAGAGAAAGAGCGGGGAGCGCCCGTGTGGCCAGAGCGACCGCAAGGGACAAGGAGAAAGGGGCTTGTCAAACATGATACCATTCTTTAAAATTTAAATTTACAAGTGCCAGTAAATTCCAAAAAAAATTGTGGTTGTTCACAAGAATTTTCACAATTAAATTTGAAATACAGACCGAGATATAAAAAAGACAAATTGCTATGTGAATGGGGGTCATTTTACGTTTTTTTACACTATCCATATTGATTTGTCTTTTACGTTTCTCTGCGTGTATTTCAAATTTGATTCTGAAAATTCTAGTAATCATAAACACACGGCTTGTGAATACCCACAAATTTATTTTAAAATTATTTGAGACTTGCAAATTTTAATTTTGAGAAATGGTATCTTGGATGTGATATCAGTGGATATGCACTCCCATGTGGGCATGTGCCATGTGGCCTTTGTCGTGCGAGTACGAATGGCATCGCAACGGATACAAGATGAAAACGGGTTTTCGCCAACTCATATGCGCTCAACCCTGTATCTCGGGCCATCCGTTTCTGTGATTGAACGGCCAAGATTTGATGTTAAATGTGTTGAATGTTTAACTCGTTCAATAGTGACTGTTCAATCACGAAAATGGATAGCCGAGACACGAGTTGTGCGCGGAGACGCTCATAACCGCGGATACAACACGAACACGCCCGTCCTTTGTCTCGTATCCATTATCCTCTGTACATACAACCAAACCACGCCGAGAAGATCATCAGAAAGTTGCAGGACGCAGCTCGCAGATCTGGATCTCCCGTTACATACATCTTGGACTCTTGCACGGAGCAAGCGCTTGCTGCATCGTCCCATACCACCATCATCATGTAACCTGAGGACGTCACTGCCTGCTGCACGCCGGGGACCCTACCAGCTCCCTCGACAGCACGTATCTGAAGGCCATGTTGTGGGGCCGCCACTCCACGCCGCCGCCGCCGCGCGGCCTTCCCTGCTGCCTCGCCGGCGCCGCCGCTGCCGCCCGGAGGCTCTCCGGGAGGCACGACTCCACCACGCGCAGCAGGTCCCCCGCGCCCAGGCCGGCGTCCCTCGCGTATGACTCCAGCACCTTGGGGAGGAGCACCCTGCGGCCCGACCCCCGGACGCCCACGTTGGCGCGGATGAACTCCTCCTTCGCCGCCTCCAGCTGCTGGAACACCCTCTTCGGGCTGTACAGACGCACCTGACGTACGAGGGAGGAGACAGATCGTGACGATCCACCATCAGTTCGATGTGCCAATTTTGACAAAACAAATTGGAGGTAGCGGTTTCGGAATTTTGATTGAACCAGCGCTTTGTGCTTACCACTGGATCTGAGTGGTTTCCGGAGGACAGCGCAAAGTGCACCAGCGGCTCAGGCCGGTCGATGCCGAAGCCTTGTAGCCCATCCTTATCCTTGGGCTTCCATCTCGGGTACAGTAGCAGCCTGAACCACTAAAGAATTTGAAAGGAAGCAGCATGAGAAGGGCCATTGTTTGCAATGCGAATTTCAGCTGGCAATCCAAGCTGGCATGCAGTTTAAAGATTGACAAGAGGAGGTAGAATAATGAACCTGTCCGGAAGAGTGTACTCGGCAGCACAAGATTTGGTACTCTATCAACTCCACGTTTACTTTCTGGCCACTGATGATATAGGATACCTGCAGTGCAGAAGTGGTTGACAGATTACAACTTTGATGACCAGGTGCTGTCATATCTAAGAAGATTCTGAATCAATGTGGGCATGACCTTAGTAAGCAACAATCTCTTGCTGCTACTCTGCGGGATCCCGTGTTCTATATGTGCCTGGAAAAATCACAGTGTTAAGATTGAAGTTCACCATTCCATCATTTTGACACATAAGTACAGGCTAAGAAAGAAGTTGCATTACATGCATCATCATGGCATTGTGAACATTGATCCAGAAGGCAAGCTTTTCTTCGTTCTTCATTCCACTGAGATCGACTGTTTCTAGCAGCTGTACAAGTGATCTGCAGAGAGTTGCACGGTAATCAGTCGAATACAAACAGCTGTATGGATCATCTGCTCGATATGGGCTGAAACACAGCAATATAGTGTGAAAAAACTCACTTATATTTACACAACATGTCTTTCGTATCGTCAGATCTCTGAGCCCCCTTGCAGAGAGCAGATACCTCGATCACAGAATCATATTGCTGACCCAAATCGCCAGAACTGAATGAACTGTCCTGCCATGCCTCGATAAAGCCCTCTTTCCTGCATCTAGGGCTCCATATATCACTGGTAAATTTGGAAGATATCCCGCTCGCCGATGAAAAGGATGAGCATGGTGAGGGGAGGAAGGCACGTTGAACGGCACTGACGTCTCTGAGCCTAATGTACATGGCAGCAATGCATTTGATCATGTCCTCAGATATCTTGTTAGGTGTTTGAGGAACATGATCTGCAATCCTGGTACCCAGGATATCTGCTAAGCTTACAATACCGGAATCCATGCACTTGCCCTCCTGGTAATGAAAGATATGTTAGTACCAACATTGCTACAAGCATACTGCAACAACGATCGTATAGTAAACTTTTACAGCAAACAGGTTACAGATGATCAGAGTTTTCAGAGATGTACCTCAACAAACGATAGAGGTGAAGTATGGCATGGTTTAAGAGCTCTAGCAAGATTGTTCGCTGAAGGAGATACTCTAGCGGAGCAAATGGAACGCGGCAGGAGCGAGGAATGGCTGCGCCCAATGAGGGTCTTGCTGTCATTGTGCTGTGAAATGCCGGGCTCAGTATTACGTGCTGCTGTTGTCGACCTGCGTGCTTGGACTATGCGGCTGGACTGCACCAATGGGTGCTTCTTTGGGGTTGAGAAATCGAGCGCAGAACTTTCCGAGAGTGCGCCTGAAAATGATCTTGATGACCGCTTGTTTCTTTCCGTGCCGCAAGCAGAAATAGTACTGCATAATTGCTGCTCAAAGGCTTGCCGGTACAGTTCTAGGAGATGCTGCTCCAAGCATATGACTTCTAGCTCTAGTACCGCAATCTCCTTTATTAGCATCTCAGTAGGCTGTATGACATGAAAGGTAGATAGTTGCTTCAAATGAACAATCCAAAAATGTTGCCGTCTGAAACAATGTGCATGCTAGCAAACTGGGAAGTAACTCATCAGAATGATGTGTTTAAAATCTGAATTATCTGCTTCTTCCAAGAAGTGTACCTTTGGAATGCAGCAGTCTTTTGATAAATAGATAGCACAGGGCTTGTGACCTAATGCTTTCTCTAGAGCACGCCGCATGGCAAACTGATCATTTAGTCGCTTCTCAAGGTGTTGGACCTGCACAAATAACCTCATTAGTACCAGAACCGAATTGAAGTAACATCATATGTCAACAAGCATAATCACTGAAGCAATTCTGAATACAGTACAACTGATTCTCTGGTCTTATACTGTACTGGCGCAACGATCTGGTGGGCAATAATGTCTGCTATATCCCTCAAATTTTCTCAAATTTAGAATGCCTTTCTTTACGGGGACCAGCTTTTCATGGAATATACTGTACTAAGAATGCAAAGTATGAACCTGAGCTGAATCTTAAAATTCCTATAATTGGCAATGCTCACTTGATTAGAGGTCTGAAATGAGGCATATCCCATGGTAATTAAGTGGTAAGATAAAAGGGAAATTCTGTACAATATCTATCTCTATCTTTTACCTCTTGTACCAAAGAGCATGGAAGCTCAGTGGTGTGAGATTGCCTTTTACTGGTGCTGTTGTCATCCTTGGCTTCCCCAGCAATCTTGCAAAAAACAGAAAATAATAAGGCATGGAGATTATTTGGAGTAAAAGCACATGCATCCCAAGGCATTTAGCAAGTACTGTAAGCAAAAGATATATTTGTATCCTTGACAGAACAAAGTGGTTCAGAAACAGAAAATTTCAACAGTAAGGAAATAATCATAGATTGCCTGGTCTGGCGGTTTATCATGAAAACTGACATCTACATGTGAACATTAAGAGCAAAAAACACTGGATAAGGGAGTATTTCATCTCTGTAACTGTCAGTTTACCTTCTGATGCTGAACATGGCACCTCAGCGAGGGCGAATCCATGCTATCCATTCTGAGCATTCTAATAGAACCGCTGCCCAAGGAAATCCACCCACGAGTGCTTTTATCTAACAAAAAGTCCAAACAGGGTGTTGTAAGGAAATTAGAAGCTTGCTGCGGCTGCATAATGCCACAGGGCAGAGGGCACGAACCTCTTGGAGAGGCGGCTATGCCACATTGCTGATTCCAAAGAAATCTGCAAGCCAACAGGTGTGAGCTGCTGAGCTCAAGAAGAGTTCCTCCTGTGTGTGTGTGCGTGATCTCCCACTAGCTCAGGGCAGAAAACCAAAACGAACAGAGAAGTATGATGGAGAAGAGGAATCTCACCTTACGCATAAACCATCCACGAGAGTTGGGATTGTGGAGCTGTTTGCTGAGGGGTTGATCACCTAACGAGAAACCTTTGTTGGCCTGCTTGCGGATGTCTTGCTTTCCTTGTCTCAGAGCTGCCGCTTCCGAGGTCCCTTTCCCCGTGAGCGGGAGGAGCATATGAGGTCGAGGTTGAGGGCGATGGATGAACTCGAGGAGGTGGGTAGTACTGGAGGTACTGGCACTGTTCCTATCATGCTACTACTACATCCCCGGATCGGTCCTCTCCACTGTCCGGCTATTTCCGATACTTTGTTTATGGTGGCAGTATATGGTATATCTAGGGTCATGTCTGTCCTAAAACTTACCAACTTCGCTTATTTTTTTATGCAAGTTATTAGTAGTAGAGGTGAGAGCTCAGAGGGGTATCCACTCCACTACGCTCACTCTATTCTATCCAGATCTGGAAGCTTTCCTCCATTCATCCCGCGGACACGCTGATTTACTAGGCGCAAAGCAGTACATCTTTTTACCCCCATTGTTATAGTATCAGATATTCAGGTCAGATGGTGATGATGTCACTGAATCTTGTCTGGCCTTAAGCATCTACCCACTTAGCTTTGGATTGTTTCGGATAAGAAGATGATTAACTCTTGAGTTTTGCAATCTATTTTTTAAAGATTCTTACAGTACTTCTCAAGTGGCTGAACGATAATGATGAGCTCAGTCAGATGCAGATAAAACAGCGCAGCAAGTCAGCGTGCAGGACAGTAACCTGCGTGGCTTATCTTTGACCTGCGTGTAAAAACTCCGCTGCTATAGCTCAGGGAGTATGGCCAACTCCAACGGCACACCCCAAATCAATGCGGACCGTCCGAAGTTTTTTTTTTGATTTTCAGACCGTCCGAAGTTGTCCGAGCGGATAATGGGCACGACCCAATGACGCACCCCAAAACGGCGAGGACAGCTTTTTGTGTCCGCGTCAACGCAAACTAGGCCCAAGTCTGGGCTAGCTTTGCGTGCACGCGGACCGTTCGTGGTCCGGCTGTGTGTCCGCCACGGCCCCACCTGGCAGCGGCACTAGCCGCTCTAGCTTCCATCCACTGGTCCTTTTTAATGGGACCACCGCCACGTCCTAATCTCACTCCACTCCCCATTCCCAAACCCTAGCTCACTCGCGCCAAAACCCTAGCCCGCGAGCATGAGGACTCCGAGCTGGTTCCGGCGTGGCGGCAGCCACGACGCTGAGGCGTCTTCCTCCTCGGGCCGCCGCCCTCCTCCACGCCGCCTCCGCGAGCGGGTCAATGCCTCCGTGGAGGTGGCGCGCCTGTTCTGGCGCGAGGACGAGCCATTGTCGTGGGGTGACGTGCATCTCCCCACGGGTGGCATCTCAACCGGCGTCGCGTGCCGGTGCCGGCCGTTCTGACGGCGGGTCCAGCGCGCCGCCGCCGCGCGTACCTCCCGCCCAATCTGCGTGCGGATCCGGCGTACGGGTATGACAGTGATATGTGGGATCGCTGGTTCGAGGCGGAGCACGACGAGCGCCGCCGCTCGTATTTCACGGCCGAGCCGCCGCGCCCCGACGACCCGGAGGAGTCGGAGGAGGAGGACGTCGATGCCCTCTTCGACGACACGGACGACGACGTCATGGACGGCGACGACGACGCTGCGGAGCCGCCATTGGCCGTGCCGGCTGCCGTCGTTCCCACCGCCGCCGAGGTGGAGTTCGTCAACGAGGCCGCCCTCCGCGCGGCCATAGAGGCCTCCGAGCTCGAGGAGCTCGGCTAGTGGCCAGATCTGGCCGCCGCCCTCCACGCCTCCACGATGGAGCCTATGCCGCCACCTCCAGAGTCGTGGTCGCCGTGGCCGCAGCGCGAGGCGACGCAGAACTGGGCGGCTGCTCCGGCGTGGCCAGGAGACCCAACCTGGCCTCCGACGCCTCCTCCGACGCCACCCGCTGCCTTCTGGCCGAACGTCGTCATCAAGATTGAGGACGACTCCGACTAGGCGCGCGACGAAGCCACCGACGGCGGCAGCACCTCCCCCACAGCCCAATAGCAATAGGGCTAGTTTTTTCTTTTTTTTTTAGAATTAGTTTGTGAACAATGTGGTGGCCTCAAAATATATGTAAATTATTTTAATTTTTGTTTATCTTTTTGTTATTTAAAAAAAATTGGGGTGTGCAGTTGGGTTTGACCCCCACCCCAAAGCGGACACCCCGCTCGTTCTTGTCCGCGGACCAAATCGGATACATTAGGTGTCCGATTTGGGGTGTGCCGTTGCAGTTGCCCTAATTGATTGAAAGTCGTCCTCTGTGTCTACGCATCAGACACGAGCAGAGAGAGAGAGCAAGGCTGTAGTCTGAAGAGCGCAGCGAGCAAGAACCCACAAGTCCAAAACCCCAATGAGGACGCGCTTGTAGCGCAGTGGCAAGGCTTGGCAGTGGCCAGCCTGCCCGCCCACGGTTCGACTCCCGGGGGAGCGAATTTGTGAGCGGCCTCACCTCTCTTCACGCGTCATGCCACAGCGATAGTATTCCTAAACGCGTGGGTGTATGGTTCTAGTTTTTAGCTGGCGTACTAGTGTGAGTGTGGTGTTGCGTGCGTGTGTGGGGTGTGTGTTTGTACGCGAGTTCAGATACTACATCTGTATACCATTCAAGATGCAAAAAAAAAAAGTCCAAAACCCCAATGGGAGAAGCAGCCAAGAAAACGGGCAGGCACACGTCCACTGTTGCTTGCGGTAAAAATCTGTCATCTTTTCACCTCGAAAGAGGCGCTACTTTGCCTTGACGTGCTAGCCGCTGCTGCTTTGACCTCCGAAACAAAAACTTTGGCAGGTCCTCATGTGACACCGTCATCACATGTATCTCACTGCACAATCTGTGCTCACAGGATATCCACGGACGCCGGGACCATGATCCTACCTACACATACATAGCTGCTTCAACTTTTATTTTGAATGTTTGTGCATTTTTTTTCCTAAATGGCACTTAAGCAAATTTTCAGACACTAATTGTCGTCAAAAAACTTCTAGCCAGACCTGGCCCTTTTCAATAGCGCCACATTAAAATTCGTTTTGAAAATCTCGGAAGACCTAAAAAAATTCTGAAAACATCACTCACTTTGGCTTATCCGAGCCCAAAAAAAGAAATTTTTCCAAAGTCATTTGAAATAAGTCATTTGATATGCGTTTTCGGGTCACAGAGATTCTGACAATCTCATAGTAGGCCAACTGATATGGCGTACTGTGAGATTCTGCTAGTCAAAACGTCATATCAAATGGCTTATTCCAAATGACTTATAAAAATTTCCGTTTCACGGTCTCAGACAAGCTAAAGTGAATCAAATGGCGTTCTTGGAGAAGTGTCAGATCCGGCTGAAAGTTTTTCGACGGGACATCAGTGGCTGAAAGTTTGCTTAAGAAAGACAAAAATGATACAATGGTTGTTGATTCGATGGTTGTGGTAGATTCTAGTTACCACAGGCACAGTGGTAATTCAATTCCATATGCGAGAAGAAGCATGCCATGCAATTAGATAGTGGTTGGATTGTGTCGATTGTCCCATAGCTACTCTAGCTTTGGGGCAAGTAGCATACATGACAAGCGCTACATGCATTGCATGGGAGGGAGGTGTGTATTGGTTGGATTCGGTGGATGAATCGTAACCGGGCGTCCGGGCCCCAAATGTCATGTACCTCATTGTCACGGAATCCCAGTGCAGTTTAGCTGTGGATTTGGTCGCCTCAACTGTTCCTCATGCAGGACGCCAGCACGTCCCGTGGTGCAGCACCGTACGTTCCATTATTAGTCCGGAACTTTTTTTTTTTTTGTCCCTGCACGGAGCACTTGCTGGACCAATCTTCTGCGGATCATGCTTTAAATTGTTGTGTAGGAAATGTACTTGCAATATTTAGAGGCAGATCGCGCATTTGAGACTTTATGGCTAACGGAAAGGTACGTCTGAAATGTATGCCACTAGTGGTAAGTTTTGCCCTCTTTGGTTTTTGGTTTGTACAGTACCTATGGCAACGAAGCACCTGTGAATAGTACTGTGCTTAAGCAGAAGTTGCTGTTTTTTGTCTTCATTTCGGCTACAATGATTGTGATTAAGTAAGATCCTGCACTCCAACTATGATGCTGTCAACGAAAACTAGGGGAGCCGTGCCAGTAATAGAGACAAGATGGACCTTGGTTAAGCTATTTTTCTTGTGCGTAATCAAATCCCAGTGGAGTGATTAAAGAAACGTCCAACCAGCGACAGACATGCTCGAGGTTTCATGTGCTGTTGGACCCTCCTCTCGTGCGACTTGTACCAGTCCATCTAGACAGCACGCATTGGAAGAGTTGCGGGTGCAACTAGTTGCAGGATACCCCACTTCCGAGTTTCAAAAAATTCCGAAAAAAATCACGGACATGTGTCATGTTGAATCTACTACACCCACCGTGATTTTTTTCGGAATTTTTTGAATCTACTACACCCACCGTGATTTTTTTCGGAATTTTTTGAAACTCGGAAGTGGGGTATTCTGCGGATTGTCATTTCCCGCATTGGAAACCATCTCCAGTGGCATTTGATTACTGGAACTCTGGAAGGCTCAGCTCGAGATCCGGAAAAGATTCTTCTCATCGGTCTTCCAAGCTGTCAGAGCGAGGCTAAACGCCTAAAACTTATCAACGACGACCGTGTCTTATTGCCAAGTCAATGGGCGTGCGGAGCTCGAGCATTTTCCGTTTCTCTTCAGCTTATACTATTAGCTAGAGTATAGGCGCTACGAAGACGCCAGAGGAAAACACATGAGAGGACAATATGGAGTGTTCTTTCAAGCAATAGATTCCCAGGTTGACGCACATTGTACAAGCACATCCTCGGTACCAATGGCTCGTCATATGCGTCTGTTCTAGACAGCTACAGAAGCTACAGGCTACGATTTCAACGCATAATCCCAAGCTTGACTTGGAAAGCATGTTCCAAACTATGGGAGATTAGGGAACAATGAGAAAAAAAGGAGCCCTCCACTCTTCCCAGATCGCATCTTACATTTTTCAACACAAGAGTTACAGATATTCCCAGAAATTTTCAAATTTTGAATTAGAATGGAGATCAATCACCCACACACGGTTCCCAGATAAAAATGCTCCCTTTGGAACGAAACCAGCTGGTAGTCTCGCCATAACCAGCTGGTACTCACTTTTCAACTCTTGATAGTTCACGCCGAGCGTCAACCGGTTACTTCAGTAGCATTCGCACAATATATCTGTAGTTTGCAGCATGAATAGAGTATAACATGCCTAGCTTTCTCTTCCAAAAAAGTCCTCCACTTGATTGAGGGGTAGATTTGACGTTATAGTTACTGTGCACAATGGCATCAGACAGTGTCATGATATACAAGAGAACAGGTAAAAATTGCTCTATTTGGGGAGCATAGCCCCAGGGTGATATTGCTACGCAGGCACCCTAAGGCAACAAAAAAGAACAGAGATTTCCTTTATGTAGCTGAAGAAGCACGGGTCAGCTGTACAGTTGCAGCGGGATGTTCCGTCAGATATTCAAGTTTCAGATCTTGTCTGCCAGTTCAGCTGGCACGTTGAGATCGAATAGTGCGCCACCACCATGAGCATCTCTTCTTTCTCTCTTGTGAGACGGACGCCCGCTGTCGTCAGAACTTGATCCGTGCAACTGAATAATAGGTCGCTTTCCCGTCACGGATGACCCTACGGCAGATATTGAAATAGGCATCAGTAACCAGGAACAGTTAAATCGAGCTAAGATCTGTATGTTATCCTTATTAATTCAGAAAGCCGTGATAAAAAAGAAGTATGGGATATCAATACCTGATTCATTATTACTGTATAAACTAGGCTGACTCTTGTGTTCATTCTGACTATGTTGTGAACTTTGTTCAGCAGAGTCCAAACAAATATGGAGCTCAGAGGCTCTATCAAGACCCTTGGATTTGTAAGGGGCAATATTATGAGGCGTGCGGAGAGGATATAACAGATCATTCTCGATGCACTGGTACCTGCAAAGCAATACAGTTAATACAATAATTTACATGCTGACTATATTTTAAGGAACTGAGAGAACTTTGTTGAGCAGAGTTCTTACATTTGCTTGCAGAGCCTGTCTACCACATTGGAAAGATTGATGACATGTTTCATCGTATCCATAACCTCCTCATCAGTAAAATTTTGAAAATCCTTCTCAAGGAAACCAGATAGTCTTTCAACGTTGAATTCTAATTGTTGTTGCTGATCCTCAAATAGGTTTTGTTTAAGTTCTCTTTCCTGAGCAGTCATCTCATCCTTGAAAATCTCATCACCAAACATGTAGAATGCAAAAGGATAAGAATATGAAAGGACACGCCTTGATCTGAAAAGCCTGTTCAGTCCATTTATCACCCAAGAATAATCCTTTATTTTGGATTCCTTATTTTCAGAAATGGATATCTTCCACTGTATGTCGCGCTTAAGCTTTGCTTCCTGCTTAAGAGAATCAGTGTGAGCCTTGTATCTGTTGTGGTAGTGCATATACCGATACAGGTCTCGCCTTGCTTGCTCTGTCCTCGTTGACTGATCTTCTGTGAATCGGCCACAATTGTGGCCACTAATACTTGACCATGTATGATCTCTACCAGTAGCACCACCACACAACCAACTGCCTCCAAAAAACATCAAATCAGTAAAATAAAACTCAAACTCAATAACAAGTGAGAAGAAAACAAAATCCAGAGAAAGAAACAAGACCAAAGAACATTCTTGATCAGTGCACCATGTAACTTGTGGGCCAACATAAATGACACTCCAAACAACTTAAAATAGTATTTATAACCTGCCAGACACATGGTTATAGAGGGCCTGTGATGACTCTTGATGTCTTGTATTATCCTATGATCTCCATATTTTCTATCAGGTAAGTGGACAGCCAGTATTACCTCTAGCGGAGAGCATGTTTGCAAATAAAACAACAATAAATCTGTCTCTCGGCACACAATTTGCAGAGAACCGATTTTGCTATTATATCCATACTCTGTTAGTCCATTAGGCACCTATCATACATGACTAGGAGGAGCTATGAATGATGGATATAAGACTTCCGTAGTTGGTTACATAAGCTATATGACTACATTGCTATAATACCTTTCCTTCATATTCATTCTTCCCAAGTAGCAACAAATGTTCATATACAATATATGTAGTGGTCTGCTATAAGTCGGGATTGTAAATATGCTACCAAACTATGTCCTTGAAAAAGAGCAATCAGCATCCAAGAGACCTCACTATATACTTCGCCAGCATCCAAATATCTAACTATGCCCCCACCATACTATTATATTACGATTGACCAAGCTGGATGTGTATATCCAAATATTTTGTAAATAGTATTGCGAATCATTTGAACATCAACCCATTGAAAGTGCGGCCGTGCTTACATAAAAGCAGGAAAGTTTTGAGAAGTCAAACTGAAGTCAAGAATAATGTGGCACGTTGGTTTGTATGAATAATATTGAGTAAAATAGAACAGGGCATCAATATAACAATAGTGCATCATTAGCTGCCAAAAAAGGGGATTTGTATGTAAAACATAAATGTGGAAGCAGAAAACAATATCTCACCAGAATGCCTGTCCACATATACATGCAACCAGGTTACAGCCACCATTCTTCTCCACGGGTTTGTGGCACTTGGGACAGGGCTTAGTATTTACTGTTATCCAATTCACGGTCTCTGATTCATCACGACATTTCTTGATCCAGAGCTCCCACATCACACAGGAACATGGTGAGTGTGCCTCGGAGGAGCAATTAAAACAAAACTGCCGTCCACATGTACATTCCACCTCACAATGAATATCACCTTTGACGCGTATAGCATTTCCACAATGAGGTGTGCTGGGGCACCACTTAACCGTATCATTGTCCTCAATATAAGATTCCAGTAAGAATCTTTCAAAGCGTTCAGCAATATCTGGGCGCTCTGCACTTACTAGCTTCCGAACTAATGCTTCATCACATATGGCATTGCATTTTGGAGCCATGCAATTGACACGCCGACTCTGCCCCTCATTTATTTTCACTATGAAATATCCTGTCCAACCTGATGAAATGCACATATCAGTGGCTATTCAGGAAAACTTTGATATAACAATGCTAGTTGACTGGGTGAATTTATGTTCCCTTAGGTGTATGCAGTGGGGGTGGGGTAGAGGGAATATATAAGAACTTGTTTTGTTTCTGTGCCGATATACTCTTCAATGGTAGTACTTAGAACCCGAGTTTGCAGTATAATATTACATGAAGGAACATAATGATGGTTCTTGCAACTAGGAAGTGACATCCCCTGCTTCCTAGGTTGATTTTGCGCATCAAGTAATAATAAAAATGATCCATAGTCATACACAGCTTGATGAAGATGATAGTGTTTTCTTGTTAAGTAAACTAGTAAGACGTTTGCTGAATAGTCACTCCTAATATACGAATGTCAAACTGCTCATTAGCACAGTTGTCAACATGTGGGGCATTTTCTCCCAAAAAAAATGCAACATGCAATCATTCTACCGGCATCTAAAAGCTAGAGATAGAACATATGCAAAGCTCATATGCATAACAAGCACTTCCTTTGTTCTAGGTGACTAATACTCACATTCATTGCAGTAGTCGTGGCCGCAGTCCATATGGGAAGCGGCCGAGGGTGCCACATCCTCGTAGCAAACATTGCAGGTGACCTCCGTTGGAGAGGGAAACCCGGCATTATTGGCGGGCCGGAGAGAAATACCAGCCTCGGAGAAGAGCCTATCCCTTCCCTTCTGATCGAGCAGCTCAAAGATCCTCTCCACGTCCCAGCGGTAGTGGATGAGCAGCGTCCGGGCATGGTGCTCCTTCAATCCTAGCAGCTCCATTACCTTCCTCAGATCCTCCCTCTACAAACCGCAAATAGCCAAAACAAAAATCACAGAAGAAAGCGTCAGCATCCAGAAACGGCTTACCCCCACCCTGGGAATCGAATGCGGGGAGCTCTCAGGCCCCATAGTCACCTGCGCCGCCAAGAGGTATTCCTTGGTGATCACCTGCAAGCACAAGCAAGAAAGGAATCCGTCAGCAATCGGGAGCGGGCAAGGGTGGAGAGGAGCGGGAGGAAGACGGGGTGCGTACGGAGGAGGCGGACCAATGGCAGTCCTCGAGGTGGCCGTCCTCGAGGACCTGGAGGACGGACTCTTCTAGGGCATCGTCCTCCTGATCGCTCAGGTAGCAGTCCTCGTCCTCGTCGTCCTGCGACGACGCCGGCGGCGATAATAGGTCCTCGGCGTCGCTGCCCATCGGCTCAGCGACCGATCAGATCAGCGGAATCGAACAACCGACGGTAGGAGAAGAAAATAGGGGTTTCTAGATTGGCGGCTGGAGTCGGCGCGCGAGACAGCGGAGGTGGGGAGAGAGGATTGGGGAGATATCGGCGCGATGGGAAAGGGGTGGAGGGGACGCCGAGGAGGACGGGGGCGGAGGAGCTGGTAGGGGAGTGAAGGGGGAGGCGGAGGCGCTGGGGTGTGGCCGGAATTGGGGAAGGACTGCTGCCTTTCGGCTGCTGGTGAGGGTGAAGGGTGTAAGTGTAAAACTGGCAAGCACCGTTTTGATTTTTTAATGGGAATGGCAGGAACCTATGCTCTGGTAGGCCAGTAGCTTCCTACTTTCAGCCCAACTACGAGTTCAGGCTTGTGTAAGAAGGCTGGGCTTTTATTTCCTTTGATCTAAGAAGGCTGGGCTTAGAAGACAAGTTTCCACTCAGAAAAAAAAAAGACAAGCTAAGCGGAGAACCGAGTGCCTATGCAATGCTCCCTCCATAGAACCCAATGGCTAATGCTTAAGTTCATGGATGCTGGTTCCCTTAATAGAAAATTCAGGTATGCTGGTTAGTGTGCTCTGCAATTTTCTCTTACTCACTTTCAGAAACACAACACGCGACAGCTTGTACAAAGAATAACAGTGACTTGTTTTCACCTATGTAGCTCAGGAGTTCATGCGCGGTCGTCTGATTTTCTAAGGTTGATGGTTGTCTCCTTCTCACCATGCCCTCGACTATGCATCTCAATTCTGAAACATTACTAAATTGTTTGGCCTGCACTCACAACTCACAAGGCACGTTGCCCTACCCAATTATGTCGGTCATAGTGTTGCCTGCCCCTTGGGACTTGGGAGAGAGGAGTGGAAGCATCTTCCATGTCGATCTTAGGCCATCTCCAATGGAAAGACGCCCACAAACATGGACGGCGCCAGGAAAGTTAGACGAGGGGGGCCAAATGGGGCATATAGGCAAAAATGGACAGATTTAGGAACAAAATCTATGGTTTTTATATAGAGGTGTTTCAGAAGAAAATTACCATGGGGGAGCCATGGCCCCAGCGTGCCCCCTAGCTTTGTCCCTGCTCATAGAGACTCTCGTGTGGTACGTACATCTTAGCCGTAGCTCACACTGTGTTGGTTGTCGAGTGCGATCTTATCCACTAACTCAATCGCATGAGCGTAAAACACCTAATCGGGAGATCAGTGTGATGATTTTGGACCCATGGATGTTGAAGAACATAAGGACGAACATCTCAGCTCGGTTTGTAGCCGAACATGTGCATAGTGCCTACTGAGCGATGTCTACAGAAAGCAGCTTTGGCAGCCATGTTGTTTAAGCCCAACAAAACACTAGTATTATATTTCTCTGGCAAGTTGTCACATCAGATGTGGTTTTGCCTATATCCTTGCCACGTATGAGGTGGCTAAAATTGCGCTGAACCGATAGATACGTCTCAAACGTATCTATAATTTCTGATGTTCCATGTTGATATTATACCAATTGTTACATGTTTTATATACACTTCATAGCATTTTTATGCATTTTCTGGGACTAACCTATTAACAAGATGCCACAGTGCCAGTTCCTGTTTTCTGCTGTTTTTGTATTCCAGAAAAGCTAGTCTGGAAATATTCTCGGAATTGGACGAAACTTGGACAGAACCTCCTATTTTTCCAACACGAACACGGAGTCCAGAGGAGAGACGGAGGAGAGCCACGAGGCACCCACACCATGGGGCCGCGCGGGCCCCCCTGCCCGCGTGGGGTGGTGTGGGGCCCACGTGCTCTCCAGCCGCCGCCCTTTCGCCTATTTATTCTCCCGACGCGAAAACCCTAAATACCCGAGCCATTATCCACGAAAAGTTCCAGAGACGCCGCCGCCGTCAACCCTAGCTCGGGAGGGTTCAGAAGCTCTTCCCGGCACCCTGCCGGAGAGGGGAATCATCACCGGAGGGCTCTACATCACCATGCCTGCCTCCGGAGTGATGCGTGAGTAGTTCATCCTTGGACTACGGGTCCATGGCAGTAGCTAGATGGTTGTCTCTCCACTTTATGCTATCATGTTTAGATCTTGTGAGCTGCCTATCATGATCAAGATCATCTTATTGTAATGCTACATGTTGTGTTTGCTGGGATCCGATGAATATTGAATACTATGTCAAGTTGATTATCAATCTATCTTATATGTTATTTATGATCTTGCATGCTTTCCGTTACTAGTAGATGCTTTGGCCAAGTAGATGCTTGTAACTCCAAGAGTGAGTATTTATGCTAGATAGTGGGTTCATGCCTCCGGTAATCTGGGAGAGTGACAATAACTTCTAAGATTGTGGATGTGCTGTTGCCACTAGGGATAAAATAACCGATGCTTAGCTTAAGGGTGCGCCGTTAGGTCTAATGCATTTGTTTACATTACGCACATTACTTAATGCAATTATCCGTTGCTTGCAACTTAATACCAACGGGGAACTCGGATGACAACCTGGCGGTGGATTATTAGTCATAGACGCTGTTGGATAACGGTCTATGTATTTTGTCGTAATGCCCACATGAATATCATAGTAATCATCATGTCATATATATGCATTGTCATGCGCTCAATATTTTGTCAATTGCCCAGCTGTAATTTGTTCACCCAGCATGTTAGTTATCTTTTATGGAGAGACACCACTAGTGAACTGTGGACCCCGGTCCATTCTTTTACACTGATAATACAACCAACTGCAAACATTGTTCCTTTTCATTCTCTGCAATTTACTACTGTTTTCCACACCATACGTTTAATCCTTTGTTTTCAGCAAGCCGGTGAGATTGACAACCTCACTGTTTCGTTGGGGCAAAGTAGTTTGATTGTGTTGTGTGCAGATTCCACGTTGGTGATCAGTCGCGCCACCAACAACCTTCAGAAGTGATTTCTTGCTCCTACTGGTTCGATTAAACCTTGGTTTCATACTGAGGGAAACTGCTGCTACACTGCTTCATACCTTCCTCTTGGGGTCTCCCAACGAACGTGTGATCCACGCAATCAAGCTCTTTTTCTGGCGCCGTTGCCGGGGAGCAAGAGGATTTCTGCAAGGGGAGTTTCACGCTTCCAATCTCTTTACTTTGTTATTGTCTTGCTTAGTTTATTTTTATTTAGTCTTGTTTGCTTTATTTATCAAAAACACAAAAAAATTAGTTACTTTTATTTTCAAGTTGTTATCTTTCTGTTTTGTTTTAATTTTGCTAAAATGAGTACCCCTGAGAACACTAAGTTGTGTGATTTCACTAGCACGAACAACAATGATTTCATTAGTACACCTATTGCTCCACCTGCTTCTAACGCAGAATTCTATGAAATTAAACCTGCACTTTTAAATCTTGTTATGAAAGAGCAATTCTCTGGTGTTAGTACTGATGATGCTGCTGCTCACCTTAATAATTTTGTTGAACTTTGTGAGATGCAAAAGTATAAGGATGTAGATGGTGATATTATTAAACTGAAACTTTTTCCTTTCTCTTTGAGAGGACGTGCTAAAGAATGGTTGCTATCTTTGACTAGAAATAGTATTGATTCATGGACTAAATGCAAAATGCTTTCATAGGAAAATATTATCCTCCTGCTAAGATTATATCTTTGAGAAGTAGCATTATGAATTTCAAACAATTTGATAATGAGCATGTTGCTCAAGCTTGGGAGAGAATGAAATCATTGGTAAAGAATTGTCCCACCCATGGACTGACTGCTTGGATGATCATCCAAACCTTTTATGCAGGACTAAATTTTTCTTCAAGAAACCTATTGGATTCGGCCTCTGGAGGTACCTTTATGTCCATCACTTTGGGTGCTGCAACAAAGCTTCTTGATGATATGATGATAAATTATTCTGAATGGCACACCGAAAGAGCTCCACAAGGTAAGAAGGTAAATTCTGTTGAAGAAATCTCTTCCTTGAGTGATAAGATTGATACTATTATGTCTATGCTTACAAATGGAAAAATGCATGTTGATCCAAATAATGTTCCTTTAGCTTCTTTGGTTGCTCAAGAAGAGCATGTTGATGTGAACTTCATTAAAAATAATAACTTCAACAACAATGCTTATAGGAATAATTTTGGTAATAACAATTATAAGCCCTATCCTTTTAATAGTGGCAATGGTTATGTTAATTCTTATGGTAATTCCTACAACAATAATAAGAGTGTACCCTCTGATCTTGAAGTCATGCTTAAGGATTTTATTAGTACACAAACTGCTTTCAATAAATCTGTTGAGGAAAAGTTTGGGAAAATTGATGTTCTTGCCTCTAAAGTTGATAGTCTTGCTCTTGATGTTGATTTGTTAAAAATTAAAACTATGCCTCATGATGTTAAAGAGAGCAAAACTCTCAATGCTATACAAGTTAAAATTGATAATAATGTGAGGATGTTAGCTGATTTACATGCTAGGTGGGCAAGAGAGGATGAAATTGCTAAAAAGAATAGTATTGCTAGAGTTTATACTATTACTACTACTGAAAATGCTATAAACTCAAGTGTTAACAAACCTCCTACTATCAATGGTAAAGTAATTGGTGTTGGCAATGTCTCTACTTCTGTTGCAAAACGTTTAAAATTGCCTGAAAACACTGAAACTGTTCCTGATAAAAGTGCTGAAATTTTTCGAGATGTGGGAGACAATGGTCCCATTACTTTGATAATAATGACTTTGATTTTGATGGTTGCAATATTTCTGAAGTAATTAAGTTCTTGCAAAAGCTAGCTAGAAGTCCTAATGCTAGTGCTATAAACATGGCTTTTACTAAACATATTACTAATGCTCTCATGCAAGTTAGGGAAGAGAAATTAAAACATGAAGCTTCTATCCCTAGGAAGTTAGAAGATGGTTGGGAGCCCATCATTAAAATGAAGGTGAATGATTTTGATTGCAATGCTTTATGTGATCTTGGTGCTAGTATTTCTGTTATGCCTAAGAAACTCTATGATATGCTTGATTTAGCACCTTTGGAACACTGTTATTTGGATGTTCACCTTGCTGATAATACTATAAAGAAACCTTTGGGGAGAGTTGATGATGTTTTTATAATGGTTAACAATAACCTTGTCCCCGTTGATTTTGTTGTTTTGGATATTGAATGCAATGCTTCTTGTCCTATTGTTTTGGGAAGACCTTTTCTTAGAACTGTTGGTGCTATTATTGATATGAGAGAGGGGAATATTAAATATCAATTCCCACTCAAGAAAGGTATGGAACACTTCCCTAGAAAGAAGATGAAGTTACCTTTTGATTCTATTGTTAGAGCAAATTATTCTGTTGATGCTTCATCACTTGGAAACACTTGATTCTTACTTTCTGCGCCTAGCTGAAAGGCGTTAAAGAAAAGCGCTTATGGGAGACAACCCATTATTTTATTTCTGCAATTTTTCTTTTCTTTTTGAGTCAAGGAGTTGTTTACTTCTGTAACAATTCCTTTGTATCTTTATTTTATCGCATTGTTGTGCCAAGTATTGCCTCTAATAGGAAGATGATGCTAGATTTGGATTTCTGCGCAGGAACAGATTTCTGCTGTTCACCGTTTTAATTCTGTAAAATCACAGAAAAATTATTTAAATCTGCAAATTTTTGTGCGTGATCCTCAGATATGTACGCATCTTTCGTTAGTTTAAAGTTTTTCGATCTGAGCAACGTAAGTGCCTCGAAAAAATTCGTCTTTGCGGACTGTTCTGTTTAGACAGATTCTGTCTTTTATTTTTCGCATTCTCTCTTTTACTAGTGTTGAGTGGAATTCTTTTTTAGGGTGAAGAGCTTCACATAACATCAGTGGCAGTAGTTAATGTTAAAAGTAACGGTCATGTTTGTGTCCTTATAGAACATGTGAGTTTTTGATTGTGCACTAACCCTCTAATGAGAATTACTTGAGTTTGGTGTGGCGGAAGTTTTCAAGGGTCAAGAGAGAAGGATGATATAATGTGATCAAGAAGAGTGAAGAGCTTAAGCTTGGGGATGCTCCCATGGATCACCCCAGCATATTTCAAGAAGACTCAAGCGTCTAAGCTTGGGGATGCCCAAGGCATCCCCTTCTTCATCAGCAACTTATCAGGTCATCTCTAGTGAAACTATATTTTAATTCTTTCACATCATATGTGCTTTACTTGGAGCGTCTGTGTGCTTTTATTTTCAGTATTTTATTTTTCTTATGGTCAACTTGATTGGACCCAGCATTCTTGATTGGGAGAGAGACACGCTCCGCTTTTTCATATGAATACTCCTATTCTTCACTTATACTTGTTGAGTATTCTTATCTAGCTATTGCTATGCTTTTAGCTCCTGTTTTGCATGCATCTCTTATTCAGAGCTGTTAGTTCTTTTAAAGAAAGTACTCTCTTGCTTCACTTATAATTGTTTGGAGAGTTTATGTTGAAATAAATTGATTGGTGTTTGGTTGGAACAGAAAATGTTGCATGTGGTAGATGGTATAATGGAAAAAGCTTACATATTCTTGTAGATCACTGTATTGGATAATTTGATACTTGTCAATTGTTTTGAGTTATCAAGTAGTTCATGTTTAAGCTTTTGTATCATGTAGTTAAAACCTATTAATGAAGAACTACCGTAAAGCTCGTTGAAATTTGGTTTGCATGATTGGTATCTCTAAGGTCTAGATATTTTCTAGTAAAAGGGTTTGGTTAACAAGGAAGACAGTGTAGAGTCTTATAATGCTTGCAATATGTTTTCATATAAGTCTTGCTGTGTCGGTTGATATCCTGTGTTTGCTTCAAATAACCTTGCTAGCCTAAACTCTGTACTGAGAGGGAATGCTTCTCGTGCATCCAAAACCTTGAGCCAAAATCCATGCCATCTGTGTCCACCATAACTACCTATATGTGGTATTTCCTTGCCATTCCAAGTAAATTTTTCATGTGCTACCTTTAAACTATTCAAAAATTATTACTCCTATTTTGTGTCAATGTTTACCAAGCTCATGAGGACGGGGTGGATGTCTTTATGTCAACTGTCAAACAGACTTTACCACCGGACTAGCGGCATATACATCCGCTTATCCATTAATTTTGCAAAAAGAGCTGGCAAATGGGGTGCCCAGTCCCAATTAATTACAACTTTAACCGCTTAATTCTCTTCACATTTTTGCCCTGATTTATCAGTCAAGCAATGACAAACAGTGAAATATCTGCATGTGTAAACAAAAGAGAAAGAGGGATGATCTGCCTTGCTGGTAGAAATAACGTCCTTCATGGGAGCCGCTCTTAAAAGTCTGGTTGGCAGGGGTCATATTGTACTTTCCATTTTCTGATTCGTTGACAATTAACAAACACCTCTCAAAACTTATTTTTACTCTCTTATGATTTCAAAAACTTAAAAAGCTCTAGCACATGATTTAATCCCTGCTTCCCTCTGCGAAGGGCCTTTCTTTTACTTTTATGTTGAGTCAGTTTTCCTACTTCTTTCTATCTTAGAAGCAAACACTAGTGTCAACTTTGGTGCAACAATTTTTATATGCTTGTATATTGCACTTATTATATTGCTTTGTGTTGACAAATATCCATGAGATATATATGTTGAAAGTTGAAAGCAATTGCTGAAGCTTAAATCTTCCTTTGTGTTGGTTAAATACCTTTTACTTAGAATCTATTGCTTTATGAGTTAACTCTTATGCAAAACTCTTTGATGCTTGTCTCGAAAGTACTATTCATGAAAAGTTTTTGCTTATATGATTCAGTTGTTTGCTCATTATCTACTTGCTAGCAAACTATAGACCATTGACCTGGATCACTTCATTCATAACATGTGCTTTACAATACTATTTGATCAAGATTATGATTGTAGCATGTCACCTCAGAAATTATTTTGTTTTTATCGTTTTACCTACTCGAGGACGAGTAGAACTAAGCTTGGGGATGCTTGATACGTCTCAAACGTATCTATAATTTCTGATGTTCCATGTTGATAT
Source organism: Poa pratensis (assembly GCA_947311845.1). Classification (NCBI taxonomy): domain Eukaryota; kingdom Viridiplantae; phylum Streptophyta; class Magnoliopsida; order Poales; family Poaceae; genus Poa; species Poa pratensis. The sequence continues at coordinate 30,106,558 of CAMZMU010000076.1, read as the reverse complement.
TATACCAATTGTTACATGTTTTATATACACTTCATAGCATTTTTATGCATTTTCTGGGACTAACCTATTAACAAGATGCCACAGTGCCAGTTCCTGTTTTCTGCTGTTTTTGTATTCCAGAAAAGCTAGTCTGGAAATATTCTCGGAATTGGACGAAACTTGGACAGAACCTCCTATTTTTCCAACACGAACACGGAGTCCAGAGGAGAGACGGAGGAGCCACGAGGCACCACACCATGGGGCCGGCGGGCCCCCCTGCCGCGCCGTGGGGTGGTGTGGGGCCCACGTGGCTCTCAGCCGCCGCCCTTTCGCCTATTTATTCTCCCGACGCGAAAACCCTAAATACCCGAGCCATTATCCACGAAAAGTTCCAGAGACGCCGCCGCCGTCAACCCTAGCTCGGGAGGGTTCAGAAGCTCTTCCCGGCACCCTGCCGGAGAGGGGAATCATCACCGGAGGGCTCTACATCACCATGCCTGCCTCCGGAGTGATGCGTGAGTAGTTCATCCTTGGACTACGGGTCCATGGCAGTAGCTAGATGGTTGTCTCTCCACTTTATGCTATCATGTTTAGATCTTGTGAGCTGCCTATCATGATCAAGATCATCTTATTGTAATGCTACATGTTGTGTTTGCTGGGATCCGATGAATATTGAATACTATGTCAAGTTGATTATCAATCTATCTTATATGTTATTTATGATCTTGCATGCTTTCCGTTACTAGTAGATGCTTTGGCCAAGTAGATGCTTGTAACTCCAAGAGTGAGTATTTATGCTAGATAGTGGGTTCATGCCTCCGGTAATCTGGGAGAGTGACAATAACTTCTAAGATTGTGGATGTGCTGTTGCCACTAGGGATAAAATAACCGATGCTTAGCTTAAGGGTGCGCCGTTAGGTCTAATGCATTTGTTTACATTACGCACATTACTTAATGCAATTATCCGTTGCTTGCAACTTAATACCAACGGGGAACTCGGATGACAACCTGGCGGTGGATTATTAGTCATAGACGCTGTTGGATAACGGTCTATGTATTTTGTCGTAATGCCCACATGAATATCATAGTAATCATCATGTCATATATATGCATTGTCATGCGCTCAATATTTTGTCAATTGCCCAGCTGTAATTTGTTCACCCAGCATGTTAGTTATCTTTTATGGAGAGACACCACTAGTGAACTGTGGACCCCGGTCCATTCTTTTACACTGATAATACAACCAACTGCAAACATTGTTCCTTTTCATTCTCTGCAATTTACTACTGTTTTCCACACCATACGTTTAATCCTTTGTTTTCAGCAAGCCGGTGAGATTGACAACCTCACTGTTTCGTTGGGGCAAAGTAGTTTGATTGTGTTGTGTGCAGATTCCACGTTGGTGATCGAGTAAAGGCGCCACCAACAACCTTCAGAAGTGATTTCTTGCTCCTACTGGTTCGATTAAACCTTGGTTTCATACTGAGGGAAACTGCTGCTACACTGCATCATACCTTCCTCTTGGGGTCTCCCAACGAACGTGTGATCCACGCAATCACCGATCAGACGAGAAAATTCCTCGTTTCCTCGCTCCCTTGTCGTGTTAAACCCTAGCTCTCTCTTCGTAGCTCTCTTCTCCGTAGCTCTCTCTATGCAAAACCATGGTGTCCTTTGGTAGCTCATCATGTTCTCGTGCTTCATCCTCTCACGCTCCATCAGTTCAGGGGTAGTCTCCCATCCCATGTCGCGAGGGGTCGTTGCAGTACCCGTTGGTGACGGAATGCCCTTGCGGCGGTAAGGCGCTTCGTAGACTTCATGGAGTATGAAGAATCCTAGAAGGAGATACAACATCTTTGGATTACGTCGGGTAGTGTTCCTGGTCTTTGAAGGATTTGATTTTTGCTCTATCTTTGCTCCGATAAATTTGGTCTAAATTGGATTGTTTTTTATTAGGGTGTGGTTTGTCATATTTATAGCTGGAACGACAATCCAAACACTGAGTATCACAATCAGTGATCTGCGTGATGAGGTGTGGTGTGGCACCTCAAGCTGAAATCGTGTTGTTAACTAAAGAAAAGAAGCACTGAAAAAGAAGATCAAGACAACGGAGCAAAGCCATTTTTCTGGCACAAATTTGCATTGCATAAAATAGGAAACGAGCATAATTATCTTCCATAATTTGGGAATGTATTTTTATAAATATCGGAAAGATGTGATCCTTGTCACAGTCTAGCAACATAGATTTCACAACCTATTATAGAACACATCACACTATACATTAATTAATGTAGAACTGCTTGCTAGATGAAGAAGGGGCTCCTTTTGAAGCCTTGTAAGCAGCAAGATTGAACATGGTGTGTTGGGTTCCACAAAAGGAGTAACTTTTGGTGCTTCAGGGTTTAACTTGGTGAAGCTCTTCTGATGTGCAATACTTGTAGGTCTTGGTGTGACAAACGTCTCAAGCAAATTCACCATATTCCTATTTTCAAGCTGGCTTGCCACAAGTTTTGCAATTGGCTGTGAACTTGGCTAGGAGCTAGGCTTTGAGCTTGGTTGTGACCTTCTCCCCGAAATAGTTAGTGTAGTAAGTTTTATGCTCATTGCCATTGCAATTGGATCTGGTTCGGCAACAAAAAAAATCCCTTTATTTTGTCTTATAGCAGAAGCATCAGCCTATGACAAGATGAATTTTTATATGGTAAGAGAAAATGGTTGAACAACAAAGACTTATACGAGGCAGAGCGGAAAAAGAAATTTCGTCCCAGAGTTTGTACTCATACTGGTGGGATTGGAGTTCTCGGACGATCCAGGGCCGAGGTCATCGACAAAACGCTTGTTGCCGTCGAGGCCGAGGTCCGCGATGACTCCAAAGACTTCATAGACGAAGATGAAGTAACATCAGTCCACCGCCGATGAAGGTACCGTGATTAAGAAGTGCTGATAGTAGTAGCTGTTGTATTTTATGTTAAATAGAAATTTATGTTGTTTAATTTATAAGCTATCAAGTTAGGCTTTTGTTTATAAGGATTTTCGTCCCAATATATGAGCTATATATAAAGTTCGTCTAATGGTCTCTCTGCTTATTTCTGTCTGCCATCATGGAGTGACATGTAGTATATTTATTTTTACAATTGATTGGATTAATTAGACGAGACAATGGCCTAGCTAAGTGTCTCTTGCAAGCAAATGGCCTAGGCTAGTCAAAAGATTGCGACGCGTTCTTGTCTATTCGTGCATGCCATGCGCACTAGAGCGAGAATCATTGGCTTCCACACACGCATGCAGTCCCATGCACGGGAAGGTCTCACTGATCACTTTTCTTTCCTCGTACTCATTGTTCTCGTCAAATTTTTGTTGGACATGGAATAAAATTTAGCTCAAATTTGATCTGGTTCAGATTTTGACCGTAATCAAAATTGTTAGACACTATTTCATGATAATGTGCTCATTATTGGCACACGTGGTTCTTACCATGCTCAAGAATAGTGCAAAGGAAGATCAATTGCCATCGTAGACACGGCTTTCTTTTCTCCTCTCCTTCTCTCTCTCCTCCCTCCCGTCTGAGAGTCGTCCGTGGTGCTCTGGCTCCTCTCTTTCCCAGATCCGGCGGCTCTGCCGTCCGGAGATGGTGGGGGAGGGGAGGTCGTCCCTCCTCTGTATTTTATAGTAGTTGTAGTTTAGCTAAGGCTTTATGTTCCCAAGTGGAGATTGGCGTCATGCCGAAGGGGATTGAGCTGCTGAGGCATCCGAGCTGCTCGCGGCGGCTGGCGGCGGTGATTCTTCTGTCCATGGTGTTCCGGTTGGGGACAAAGATGGGTAGCAAGGATCTCGTGGCCTACCCTCTAAATAAGCTCGAGGTTTGTGTGCTCGTGCTCCTCTTTTTCTCCTGTTCTTCGGTCTTGTTCCTCCCTCCGGCCGGCCGTGGTGGCGAGGGGAGGGAGCTGCGCGGCATGGAGTCTTGCGAGCTGGGAGGAGTACCTTGTGCAGGAGCTACGGCTGCTAGCCGGTCGCGGCTAGCGGCGGCCGGAAGGGTGATGTGGTTCGTGCTGGTTTGGTGGTGTGTGGCAGGCAGATCGGTTGCTTCTCCTCGACGTCGTCGGCTGGAGTCGCGGGATCTGGAGGAGGAAGGCGAGCCTGGGGCAGGTCCCCGACCCGCGCGCCACAGCGACAGGTGGGCACTTCGGTGCTCCTTTTGGTGGTTCACAAAGCCGATTCTGGCGATGGGGCTTCTTCTTCCTCGGGTTTGCTGGTCCTGCTGCTTTCCCTCGCGGTGTTTCGTCGCCGGAGTCGAGCGGCGGGTTCGGGCTGGTGCTGCAGAGCTCTCCAAGGACTTGGGTGTATTTTTAACTTTCTTTGAGGGCTTTTCTGCAATTTGTTCGGGCCTACGTGTCCTTCTTGATCTTTCCTTCGGTGTGTACGTGTTCTGTACTTTGTTTTATCCTATGATATAATATATACGTATGCTTTCAAAAAAAAAAAAAAGAATAGTGCAAAGGAATGTTTCCACTTTTCACACAAGTAGAACGAAAAGAACTAGGTCTGACACCCTCTCCCTTGCTGTCTCACACTCTTCGTTACGAGGAAACACCTTGCTATGAATGGCCACCCCAAATAATTTTGACCTCATTTCAAAAATAATAACAAAGAGTACGAAGAGAAATTCAAAAAAATGTAATCCTATTGCTTGGAGTTCTTTATGTGTACTAATTGCAAGGAAAATACCAAACTTTGAATATAACAATTTCAAAGAAAAGTGTTCTCGAGATGGGCTATCATATATGATTTATCTTGCATTTCAACCCAAATGGTTAACTAAATGCCTATATCCATGACATAGTTCGTAATAATTTGCTCATATTTTTCACAGAGGTGGGCATGACAAACAAAAGTTTCAAATGGAATTTCCAAGTTTTTGTCACACAAATGGATTTCCATTTTTATTAGTTCAAAAAATGGTTTTCTCTGAAGCAAGTATGAAAAATAATTTTTTTGAAAATGGTGTTTATTAGAATGGTTTTAAGGAGGTATATTACATGGCGGCATTTCATGAGTGGAAATATACTTTACCTTAAAAAAGGAAACATAAGAAGAATAGGCCAATGAGTGTGGCTGAACTTGTTGTAATGGGTTTGTTGTGATTGTCTTTTATGTTGTTATATGGCACACTTATTTCGTTTGGCTAACTTTATGTTATCTATACAGTCAATTGTCTCTTTCCCATTGGCCCGATTGAAAAACTCTCGTTGTCATAAGTGACTAGTCTATGGTAATATTATGATCATTTCTCTGTCTCATTCCAACAACTATTGTATGCAACATAATGGCATAATGGTTATGTCATTTTTGTTTGTTCATGAATTATCTAAGAAAATATGTTCATGATGTTGTCTTTTCCACTTGTATTGCCGTTATTTTAGAGCTTTTTGCATGAAGATTTTCTTCAAATTAAAAATAATATATCTCGGTTTGAAACAATTTTTTTTTCTCACATAATGTATTGATTCTAGACAAGTTGTGTTCTGACATGGTTTCTAAAGGTTAGCCCTCTGAATAATCAGGCACTATATACCGCCACGGTCATGCAAATCCCACAAGAAGGCGTGTGGTCGACCGCACATGTCTTCCACCAATAAAGTTGTGAATCTATACGAGGACATGGTTAGTAGTATCGATTCAACAACGTTTTCCCAAGATTTTTTTGGAAGTGACATGGAAAATATGCGGATGTTGATGGGACAAGTTGTTGCTTAGTAAAAAAACAACTTGGTATGGTAATCAAGAGAGCAAGAGAGAATGAAAGTTGAGCCTATGAGACCAAATAATGGAGAAAAGATAAGTAACATAGAGAAGAAAGAAAAATGATAGGGAAAACTAAAGAACAACTAGTATGGCCGAAATGCATAACGAGTAGTAGGTGCAGATGCACCCACTGTCCAAAAAACAAATTTTAAAATGTCAAAAAATTCAAAATAAAAAATTCGGATATACTTCAAGACATTTTATGTTAGCACAAAAAGTTACGTAAAGAAAAAAAATATTTTTTATGACCTGTGCAAAAAAGAAAAATCCGGACGTTCCAAAATGATTTTATACGAGACATCTTTTTGTCTTTTTTGCACAGGTCACAGAAAATGTTTTTTCTCAACGACATTTTTTGTGCTAACACAAAATGTTCTAATGTATATCTAAATTTTTTCTGTAATTTTTTGACATTTTTAAAAAAATAAAAAATATTTTACCTAATGGGTGCATCTGCACCTACTATCCAGAACGCCACCTCATATGGGTGGAGCGCACCTGCCATGGTTCCCAAGGCGACACTATGCTAAAGATATTTGATGGAAGTAGGATCTATCCGTTAATTTCAAGGACAAATGTGTGTATCGGTTTTTTACACAATCAACAGTAGAAATCGTACCTGAATAATAATGTTACTCCCTCCGATCCATAATAAGTGTAGTCGATCAAACTAAGACCAGTTCAAACTGCGATACTTATTTTGCATCGGAGTGAGTAATTTATGGACATAAGTTAAAATTTTCCCAACCTCTATGAATCGGCTAGCTCTGCCAGAGTCTGCCCTGATTTATGCTCGAACGCCCGCTGGACACGGGATTGGTGATGCACGATCGGATCGCTAAGAACACGTAGAAAAATGGTTCGCTTCCTTGATTATTATGCTTGTAAGAGCGGAATGCAAAGATTTTTCACCGCTAGCTGCACGCTTCCATCTATCATCGTGGCGAATTGGTGTATCGTGAGAGCTAAACAATTGTGTAACTTCAAGCTAGGCCCTTTATTTACTTGCCCTTTGTCTTTTTTGTAACTGAAACTCTTTATGTAACGAAAATGCAAATCTCAATGTTCTTGAATGAAAATGCAAATCTTTTGTCGTCTTAACAACTTGTAGAAACGACTTTGCCAGAAATGGTGTTAGTTTCTCGTACCAGCAAATACGTCAAAACACATGATTAAGCTGAATCAGTTGATGCATCTGGCATATGCTTTGGACTTGGACTGAAGCCCACGAGATCATGCTTCTTGCCGGCTAGTGTATGAATCCCACTGTATATACATATATTCAGTGGCTAATTTCTCTGCTAAAAAGATCTCACACTCATCGAGTGCATCGATAACTTGTTGGTTAGCGCGTAGCTTATTATTCCGGTTAAGCGTTTAACATAGTATAATCTCTCTTTCTCCTGATAACGATACCGCTGCAAGTACTGTCATCTGGCAGGTATTTCCCCCTATCAGCAGACGGCAGACCCGTTCCGTTGTTCCGACTGCAATCAATCAATTACTCATGAAAGCTACCTTCAGTTATCTTAGTACTAGCGGAAGAATTCCCTAAAAAAAATACTAGCAGAAGAAGCTAGTAGTACCTTCGGAACAAAGCCGCCACAGGTTTTCGTCATCGTCCCAGAAATCAAACATGCCGGTGTTTTAATATCTCGACGATCAAATGATATGTATCACAGACAATTCGAGTCTAATGCAGAGAGCAGGAAGAACCGCATCTGCACCGCGAAGCGAGAATTGGAGAGCCGAATCAAACGCGCGAGCGCCGCGACAAAACGGCCACCGCGGTTGACTCGAACAATCGTGCAGCTGCCGCCGGGTTAGCTAGCTGCACGTTAGCCATTGTACGTACTAGTACTAAACCGAGCTCTCCCCTGCTGTTCGCAACACACGATCAGGGACCGTGACAGACACAGAGCGCGCCAAATGGAGCCCCGCCGTCTCCGCTTTCCTCTGCTCCTCCTCATTCTGGTCCTGGCGGCATGCCGCCGCTGCGGCGCGCAGGACGCCCCCAATGCCACCGTCCCCGCGCAGTTCGCCTGCAAGGTGCCCACGCCGTGCGACACGTTCGTCGTGTACCGGACGCAGTCGCCGGGATTCCTCAGCCTCGCCAGCATCTCCGACCTCTTCGGCGTGAGCCGAGCGATGATCGTCAGCGCCAACAACCTGACCACCGAGGACGGGGTGCTGCTGCCGGACCAGCCCCTGCTCGTGCCCGTCAAGTGCGGCTGCACCGGCAACTCGTCCTTCGCCAACATCACGTACCCCATCCAGTCCGGCGACACCTACTACGCGCTCGCGCTCACCGCGTTCGAGAACCTCACCAGCTATGGCCTCGTCGAAGAGCTCAACCCCCAGGCGCCTGCCAACAAGCTGATTGTCCTGCAGGAGGTCACCGTGCCGCTCTTCTGTCGGTGCCCCACGCAGGTGGAGCGGACAGAAGGGGTAATTCAACACATCACCTACCTGTGGCGACCGGTGGACGACATGCCCGGGGTGAGCAAGCTGATGAACGCATCCACGAGGGCAATCGCCGAGGCGAACAACGTCGCCGCGGACTTCACCTCCACCGCGGCGATGCCGGTGCTGATCCCGGTGTCTCAACGGCCGCAGCTTCCGCCCCTGCAATACACTGCCACTACCGGCGATTCCGGTGCTAGCAAGCGCAGTCCGGCCGGTATCAGCATCGCGGTTAGCGTCGCAGTGTCTTTCGTCGTGTTCGCCGCCTTGTGCGTGGCGCTGTTCGCGTACCGGAGGTATCGTCGCGACAAGGCCACGGTGCACTTGGTGGCCAGGTTCGTGAGCCCGAGGCTTTGTTGGAACCAGAAAGACTTTCACAGCAGCAGCTCCATTGCTCGCATGATCAAAGGAGGAGGGGACAAGATCCTCACCAGCGTGTCGCAGTTCATCGATAAGCCGATCATCTTCGGGACCGAGGAAATCATGGAGGCAACGATGAATCTGGACGAACGGTGCAGGCTCGGCACCTCCTACTACCGAGCGAAGCTTGACGGGGAGGTGTTCGCGGTGAAGCCGGCGAAAGGCGACGTGTCGGCGGAGATGAGGATGACGCAGATGGTCAACCACGCCAGCCTGATCAAGCTGGCCGGCATAGCCATGGGCGCGGATGGGGAGTACACGTTCCTCGTCTACGAGTTCGCCGAGAAGGGCTCGCTCGACAAGTGGCTGTACCAGAAGCCTCCGTCCTCGCTGCCGTCGTCATCGAGCATCCACGTGGATGCTCTCCTTTGGAACCAGAGGCTGGGCATCGCCTTCGACGTCGCCAACGGGCTGCTCTACATGCACGAACACACGCAGCCGAGCATGGTGCACGGCGACGTCCGTGCACGGAACATCCTCCTCACCGCGGACTTCAGGGCCAAGATATCCAATTTCTCCGTGGCCACGCCGACGACGGTGGACGCCGCGGCGACGAGCAGCGACGTGTTCGCCTTCGGCTTGCTCATCCTCGAGCTTCTCTCCGGCAGGAGGGCCATGGAGGCGCGCGTCGGCGCGGAGATCGGCATGCTGTGGCGGGACATCCGGGCGGTGCTCGAAGCCGGGGACAAGAGGGACGCGAAGCTGAGGAAGTGGATGGACCCCACCCTCGGGGGCGTGTATCACTTGGACGCGGCGCTCAGCTTGGCCGGCATGGCGCGGGCTTGCACGGAGGAGGACGCCTCTCGGCGGCCGAAGATGGCCGACGTCGTGTTCAGCCTCTCGATGCTGGTGCAGCCGTTGCCGGTGGGGGACGCGTTCGAGAAGCTATGGCAGCCCAGCTCGGATGAGAACATTGGGATCGTCAATGAAGTGGCGGCACGATAGGATCGAAACATAACTGAATTTACCGACTAATCTTCTGAGTTACTACGGTGCGTTCAGTTATTTTTGGTCATTTTGTGAATGTGTGTTGCTGTGTTGTACAATACGTTAATTCACTCGCTACTCTGCAGATATGAAAATTTGTTGCAGCTTGCAACTGCAGTTATAATACTAGCATGTGACGTCCTTTGTGTTATGTGTGCTAGTCAGAGATTCGGATGCGAATGTACCAATTCTTGTGTTCAGATTAAAGAGGTTGTGAAGACAAATTAGCCCTTTATGTGATAGTGATTCAGAGAAGAGTACGCCCAAGTGATGATCTAGTGGGTAGACTTGTTCAACCCTGACGCCGTCGCCCATCGTCAAATATTCAATTCTGAAATATCATGATATAAACATGACATGTATCTACAACGTCGCATATTTTGAATTTTAAAATTTGGAACAGAACTTGATGAACAATAAAGACAAATTTGATGCTAATAGTGATATATCATAGGAAGAATCTCTAAGATTTCAATTATGTGTGTATTAATAGTGAATAACAAAGTTGTCTTGTACATTCTTATGCTCATAACTAGAGAAATATTCATGATAAATCTTTGTAAGACGAGCAAGATTATTCACACTTAATTTAGAAAATAAGTTTCTCAGAGTCAAGGTAAGAGAATTTCAAACAACTCTAAAAATAGTTTGTTTAAGAAATGGTCGAAATCAGCGTTAATAGAATTTATAGAAGTATATGGGGTTTCCATACTGTAAAAATAAATTAAGAGTGACCTGTTGTCTTCCACTTTTCTTGATTTCCCGTATTTTGTTAGCATTTCATCCATACTAAGCATTGTGATGTATTTTTCTGCGTAAATTGACACTTGCAAAAGGGCTATTAACCATCATTTTTCCAATTCAATAAACATGTCCTCACATCATTAAAAAAAGATATGCACTGAGCTAACATAACTAGAATTTTAGCCAATAAAATATACAAAGCCAAAATAAAACCATAAAACGTAATATATTGCATACCTACAGTTGGTTTTGGCCATTACGCCATAAACTACCCAAAATGTCCTCAAACCATTCTTAAATACCACACCTAGGAAATGTTTAGAGTCCTGTTTTGTTCGATTAAGAATTAGCTATTGCAAACAAAACGAGTTGGTTTCCAACTAGACTAGATCTAGTCCTTATTTTTGGTTCGAAATTGATTTTGTGCAGTGTTTTCTAAAACCGCATACGGACGACCACTCCAAAAAAAAAACACGTTCATACAAATATTTCGCCAAAAATGTATTTTTTTTCAAACAATGAAGGAGAACTTCATGTGATATATTAAGAAAGAAGAAACAAACAAGAGAAATGCCAAAGTCTTACAAGCATAAACCTTAACACTAACGGCAAAAGGAAGAAGAAAGAGAACAACAAGTGGAAGACACGACGACGAAGAACCACCCTAAAAAAATAGTATGACTACATCGACCAAAAGCTTCCCTACCTTGCGCTAAGGGGAGCTTCGCCCATAGGAGTGCGTACATTCGTAGTAGTGAGTGTATGTGCGTATTTTGCGCCTCCGTCTGTACCGTGTTCTTTAATAAAATCTTTAATTTGTTGAGTTGTGTTTTAACATTGGACGAATGTTTACGACATGGTAGATATATATGGTGCGTCTATTTCCTATATTTTCACAATTGTTTAAATATAGTGATGTCAACCACGGCCGTTGCATCACATTTTTTTAATTCGAAAATGACAGTTTTTGTTCAATGTTATCTACACCTATAATTTATGTCTTGAATTTTTTGAAAATACCATTTTCGATTTTTTATAAAAAAACGGCCACCATGGAGTTCGGGCTCCATTTGGGGTTTCCCGCCCTATTTCGAACTATTTTGGCAGGTTTACATGGAAAAAAACTAACGAAACCGTAGATTATGTAAAGGATGGTTCATCGAAATCTTTACTATTAAAGGAGAGTCCGTGGTATGGTGTCACATGTCTAACAAATTACAAACAATGCCACCGCAGTCTCCCTCCTCACCGAACAACCCATAAAAAGAGCTAATTAGTTATCCTTCCCCTAACAGATCTTATCGCATGGAACCAACAAGAAATCTTATCCTTCCTTTACTAATAGGTCGTCCCGCTCACCCCTACCAGCCCGTATATATCTCTCAGCTTCCTCGCCCACTTGATTCTCGCGTGCAGTTTCCGCTCCTGCTATTCTCCCGTTCTCAGATTAGTTTTGAGATAAAAAGAAGTGAAAAACAGGAGACGCCTCGCGCACAGCTAATGCCCGGTGCGATGCCATACTCCCATGCCGACGGCAGCCAGCTATAGGGCGGCGACGCTGGAGACGGGTTCGGCGCAAACAGCTCTGCTCTTCGCCTGCACGAACGCGAAGCACGCCTTGCCGCGGTTATGTTCACCTATGCCATGGAGTATCCCCCGACCATTGTGAGTTTCTTCCCACCCTCCAGCATCACGTCCACCTGCGGCAAGAAGTACCCTGACAGCGTCGGCGACAACTTCGACGAGTCGTAGCAGAGCTCGAAGGGTGACACGGCGGGGTCGCGGCCTCACCCATGGTGCGGTCGAAGGCCGCGATGAATGGTCGGTACACGGTCGGCGCGGATCTGCGTGTAGGGTATGGTCGTGGAGAGGTCGACGACCAGCGGGCCGGCAGCGACGACATGGGTTCCGTCCACGTCGGCGCGGATCTGCGTGTAGGGTATGGTCATAGAGAGGAGCTTGTGATGGTGGAGCGAGGAAGAACAGGCCACCGCCAAACATGGCTGCGCCCACGCCGTTGCCGGTCGCTCGGAGGAAGAGCACGAACGAGTTTGCCATTATATGCTAACTCGTGACCGGCGTCGGTAACGAGGCTGCAGCGCGTGAGCCCCGTCAGGCCGGGGCGTCGCGCTGGTGCTCGTGGAGGTGAAGGAGACCGGGGACAGCGGGCTGCTGCCGTCGGTTGAGTTGGCGGAGAGCGTCATGTGGTCCTGGTCTGTCCGCTGCACGGGGACGTGAGGGTCGGCGCGGAGAGGTCGAGGACGAGCGGGCCGCCCTGTACACCGCGCCCTTGTTGATGGCCGTGAGCAGTGGCTTGCGCGCTGCCGTGCACATGCACAGCGAGGCAGCGAGGAGGAGGACAAGGGCTGGTTTGTCTTGTGACATTGCCATCGGCGCCTTAGGAGGATGCATGGTGTGGACGATGCCACGAATGTGCGTATAGTATAAGCTGGAGCTCGGTCCATATCTAGACTATTCAGCTGCATGCGTTGATTAACATTGCGATTATTTGGCCTAAAATAACATTGTGATTAATTTTTGGTTGCTTGACAAACCAGAGTTTCGTTTTTCTTTGTTATCACAGTCATAGAATCTGATTCTTGTTCAAAGTCCAGCTCCTCCATGAGCATGACATTAATTCAAATATCTTGCATGGGTGCATGAATGTTGTAGCTAGACTTTTGCATGCGGACTTCTCATGTGTACTCCTTCCGGGGAGGTTGATTCTACATTTGGGTGTTCCGACTGTAATTGAGGATGATTAAGCGACATTGATTCTGTTGCATGTCAAGACTTCTCAAAATCTCCATGGCTTCATGCACCTCCGTGATAACATGAGTAAACAGCGACAAAGGTTTAGCATATGCATAAAGCAAAATATTATAGGAGAACTAGCAACTGCAAGTAAATATGTCTTAATTAATATGCTTTATGCATTCTGAACCAAAGTGAAGGGAGGAACAACCCACTTCATTACTTTCAGGATTTCGTAATATGCAACAAAAGCATGTGGCTCAGTTAGTAATACCATGGAGAGTGAAATGCATGTATGGTGCCTGTACTTGTCGGCTATGTCCAACTTAGAACATCTCCACCGGCGCGTACAATAGCGCCCCGAATTGGCCAATTGGGCGTGCCGTCACCAAAACGGCCCCCATAGCATAGTTTTAAAAACCGGACCGGTGATCGAACTGGTGAGGCTGTCGGTTCAGGTTTTTACCAAAGTCAAGGGAGCACCAACGTGTCGGGGGGGCGCATCGCAGTCGAACCCAGCGTACTTCGATGGTGGTGGCGCCACTCCATGTTCAGGGCCACGATCTCGCCAGGGTTCGGTGAGAGCGGACGCTCCGAGTGGCTGAACGTCGACCTCAACCAAGCGTTTACCAACTCGTCGGCTCTGCAGAGGGGGCGGCCACGCCCAAACATCGACGCGAGCAGCCGCCAATGCCTCTTTGGCGCAGCCGGCGATTGTATCGACGCCAGCGATTGGAATGGTGCCCACATGTTTGACGGAATGCCGACCGGCGCGGACGAAGAAATAGTACGTATGATATCTATGTCCTTGGCCTCATTCATCTTGTGTTCATGACATGAAACTGGCGTGCGCGTTGTTCTTGGCAATAGCTTGAAAGGAAGAGGAGAAGGGCAACGGTAAGGTGGGGGAGGATGACGAGGCCAACGTGCAGACCGACGTGCACGACGTCAAGATCAGGACGGTCCGCAAGACGAGGTAGAAAGGTACTTAAGGCAAGAGGTGGAAGTACAAGGAGGACGAGTGCTCATGCGACGCATGGAAGCTTATGACCATTGACTCCATCGTCAGCTCCAACCAAACCTACGACCGATATTGGAAGAGGGTCGAAAAACAATTCCACGAGACGATGATCTATGGTGACTATGCCAATGGAATTTTCGTAGAGGTGGGTGGCCACGGGCGCTCAGCCACGGTTGGCAGTGGCGTACGGTTCAGCATGTACCGGGCGCGGGGGATATGGAGGTTGTGGAGGTGGAATCCAGTGGAAAGTGGTGCTCTCCTTGCTCTGCTCTTCAGCGGTGCGACTGTGGTGCTTCCCTTGACTCTCCTTTGAGGTTGGAGGCCCCTTCTTGATAGATGAGTAGACAACAAGAAAATGAGCAAATGACTATCTGTTTCATGATTTGCCAGAAATACAACAATCCAGATGTTGTGCGAGAGTATTCTAACTGTTAAGAATATATTTTAGTTATAAAATATAATTAGTTGTGTCAATGATTTCAATGGATATGTTGTTGAATTATGCAAAGAGAAGATTTTAATGTTTTTGAATACTAGCTATATGGCCATCTTTATTTATACGTGATTACAACGAGAAACAGTTAAATAACCGTTGCAACGCACGGACATTCAGCTAGTAGGAGTAATGCGCCGCAACGCCAAACACGGCCTCAACTGTAGGCCGGTCTTGATTACCGCCTCCGCAAGCACGGCTTGTGATCTGTTGCGGATTTCTTGCCTGAACTAAAGCGCCACTACCATCACGACACCTGAAACAACGACGCACGTACCGTGCCTTAATCCAAGCCACTACACCTAAGTTCTCGCGCAGTGGCTTGAACTGGACACGACACTGGGCGTTGGTCGTGCCTTCCTCCAATTTCTCAACGAACCCCGATATGTCCTCCCGATCAAGTTCCCACCTAATCACTCTCTCACGTCCTCCACGCCTATATAAATCAACAAGTCAGAAAAATACTTCACTATACTACTTGCGTTTTTCTCTTCTACTACTAGCTGCAGCAGGCCACGCATACTCCAAGAGATCATCCATCCACTGCCAGTCCAACAATCTCTTCTGCAAGTCACTCCCATGGAGGCTCCACGAATCACGGCCTTTCTGCTCCTCGTTGGTACGTTTTGCATCTTCAGGTTCAGGTTGTTGATTCAGCAATGACACCGTGAGTTCATATGTTAATGTCTTCTTACTTGTAGCAGGAGTCATTTGGTCGCGCGCACGGTTCGGCGCCGAGGCAGCTGGCACCACGGTTTTCACGCTGCGCAACAACTGCACCTACACGATCTGGCCGGCCACATTGTCCGGCAACAGCGCCGCCGCCGTCGGGGGCGGCGGCTTCGAGCTCTCGCCCGGCGCCACCGTGTCTTTCCCGGGCCCGACGGGCTGGTCCGGCCGCTTCTGGGCGCGCACGGGCTGCGTCGCCTCCGGCGCCTCGTCCCTCGCCTGCGCCACGGGGGACTGCGGCGGCGCCGTGCAATGCTCCCTCGGCGGGGCGCCCCCCGTGACGCTCGCCGAGTTCACCCTCGGGGGCGCCGACGGGAAGGACTTCTACGACGTGAGCCTGGTGGACGGGTATAACGTCGGCATCGGCGTGGCGGCCACGGGCGCCAGGGTGAACTCCTCGACGTGCGGGTACGCCGGGTGCGTGGCCGACGTGAACGCGATGTGCCCGGCGGAGCTTCAGATCCAGGGCAAGGAAGGAGACCTGGAAGGGAAGACGGTGGCGTGCCGGAGCGCCTGCGAGGCGTTCGGGACGCCCGAGTACTGCTGCACGGGCGCGCACGGCGGGCCGGACAGCTGCGGCCCCACCAAGTACTCCAAGCTGTTCAAGGCGGCGTGCCCCGCCGCGTACAGCTACGCCTACGACGACGCCACCAGCACCTTCACCTGCGGCGCCGGAGCGCAGTACCTCGTCACATTCTGCCCGGTGCAGTAGTACCGGGGTGCTTTGCCGATCCTGCTTGTCCGACCAATAGATCTTAGACTTTTGATTAGAACATTACTCCATCTTAAAGTAGCCTCCGCTAATTTTGATTTTAGTATTAATCATGTATTCATTCATGGGTGTCTCGGTGAGTAGTACTGGGCATGAATCCGAATTATACAGGCATGTTTTATTAGTTCGTTCGTGTCTATTTGTATGCTTTTGATTCGTTGAGACTTTGGACAGTTTTTTTTTTTGTTTGATCAACACAATTTTTATCCTTCTTCCCGGAAATAGAAGTTGGCCCGAAGAACAAAACGAACTGGATGATAAGGTGGTTGCAAATTTCTAAAAATGGTCGATAAGGTGGTTGCAATTTTCTAAAAATGGTGTGCTATGAAAAGTACAACCTTATGTAATTAGATAAAAAAGGAAACTATACATATATAATTTTGTTACACTTTTCTTGGCATGGTAGTTGCACACTTCCAAAAATATGCAACAACAAAAAATGGGAAAACATACATAGAACTCTCTTGCAATTTTGTTGATGAGGTAGTTGCACATTTCTAAAAAAAATACAACTAGTGTGTGGAGAAAGTTGCACCTTGTATACACAACCAGAAACAAAATTAGAAAAATACACATAGCATTCTGATACACTTTTCTCAATGTGTCAGCCCAGTAAGAACCAGGGTGTACTGGGCCAGGCCTCTATAACCCTCAACACTCGGCGAGTGAATTTCGCTAAGGACCAGGTCTTCAAGCCTGGGGAGCCCGCGGGGCAGAATCGCCTCGCGGAGGCCTGAGGAGGCAGCTAAGGCCTGTGGAGCCTCTACTCCGCTGCCCCCTCTCCAAGGAAGCTTTCCCTGAGGGAAGTCAACGCAGAATCCTCCACAGGGCGTTCCCGCCCACGCGAGGGTTCCTTCACTGTAAAGCAAGCTCTGCGGAGCGCACATGGCTTCCGCAGCGGCCGCAGAGTGACCGCGCCTCTGCGCAGGGTGACGACGGAGCTACAGTCCCACTTTGGTGATAAAGGAGTCAACAAAGCGGGGGCAACGGCGCAGACCACCATGCTTTCCTCTTTGGTGATAAGGGAGCAGGCCGGCGCTACGCGCCAAACGCGACGTCACCGTGGGGACTCCCCCGCTCCTCTGCGGCAGCAGCTGGCCGTCCTGGATGGACGGCGGCCTCTCTGCTGCGGCCTCAGCTTTTGTGCCCATGGACCGCGCTCATGGACGCCCAAGCAGCGGTGCACCGTGCTCCCGACCGTTGTCGCCATGTGGTAGCCCCTCCGCTGCACAAGGACAGGGAGGAGGCCCGGGGCGCCTATAAAAGGAGCTGGTGCACCACCCTAAGAGGATCGAACACATTTTACTCCTAGTCTAGCTACTTGCGCGCAAGGGAGAAGAAGACAGTAGTTTCCCTCCCCTTGTACACGCCATTGCCATACTGTGCCCTCGGCAAGCACGCTGTACTGTAACCTCTACAAGCAGCAATACAGACAGGCAGGACGTAGCGGTTTTACCTCCACAAGAGGGCCGTGAACCTGGGTACGCGCCGTGTCTCTCTCTGCCGTGATGTCCCTCCTCAGGCACGACGAGCAGCGTCGCCGCGCCGGATGAGGGTTGATTGACGTCGTGTTCAGCCCCTTACACGAACTCTCTTCGCGAGTGTGACTGCCCCTGTTTCGTGGGAGTCATTCTCCGACAATTGGCGCGCCAGGTAGGGGGCTGAGGCGCGCATTCAACCTCCATCGACCTCTGCGCCATGGCGGACACTCGCGCTGCTCGCGCCAACCGGCGCGCGTCAGGCAGCTGAGACCGAGCCCGTCGTCCACACCACCAGGCCACGCGGCCGTCCGCGCACCAACCGCGCTTCGGGGCGCACTACTGCGGAGCCACGCGTGGAGCACCCCGAGGATGAGGACGACCGCTACGACGAAGACGTCGACCACGAGCACAGCGAGGACGCTGAGTCCTCGCATCCATCTCGGCGCCAAAGCGCGTCCACGCTTGGACGCCCGGCGCCCAGCCCAAACACTGCGCTGCTCATGGCAGCAGAGCTCTTCCGCTACCGCCCCACCGCCGAGGCGCACGACAACTGGCTTGGCCGTCTCCAGCACCTCGTCGACATCGCGGCTGCGCCGCGCGCGGTTCCAGCACCTTCGCGCTCCCTGGTGCACCACAACTCCGGGCGCGCAGGCACCGCCGCGCATGGAGCGCCTCCGCCTCCGCCTCCGCCGCCAGGACCACCTCCGGCTGCGGCAAACAAAGCCGCCTCTCACGCGTCCTCGCCGCATGATTGTCAAATCGTGCAGCGGACGCCGCCGGACGCGCGGGTGGAGATGGAGCGCCAGCGGGACCTCCAGAAGCGCATCGTCGAGGAAATTGGCCAGGCCGGGCGCCAAAACCGCAGAGCTCTCCAGGGCGGCGTGGCCACGTACGCCACAGGCTGCACGGCCTTCACCCGCAACCTGCGCCGCGTCGTCTGGCCGCAGAAGTTCAGGCCAGACCTCCCCAAGGGCTACGATGGCACGAACAACCCCATCGAGTTCCTGCAGCTCTACACCACCTCCATCCAAGCTGCGGGAGGAGACGACAAGGTCATGGCGAACTGGTTCTCGCACGCCCTCAGGGACTCTGCCCTGTCGTGGCTCCTGAACCTCCCTGAGGACTCCATCGACTCCTGGGAGGACCTCTGCAAGCAGTTCGTTGCGAACTTCAAGGGCACGTACGAGCGCGCCCTCACCTACAACGACCTGCGCGCCGTACGCCAGAAGTCTGGCGAGACTCTCCGCAAGTACATCCAGCGCTTCAGCCAAGTCCGCAACAAAATCCCCAACATCCCTGACTCGCACGTCATTGCTGCCTTCAGAGAGGGCGTCACCAACCGCAGGATGCTTGAGAAGCTCGGCATTCACGATACCCTCTCCTCTGTCGTGAAGCTCTTCGACATCGCAGACAAGTGTGCCAAGGCTGAAGAGGGTCTCCTCTTCACCAAGGTGGCCTCTGCAGACGACCCCCAGAGGGATCCAAGGCCCACAAGAAGCGTGACGAGACCAAGCGCAAGCCTACTGCTGTGCTGGCTGCTGAGCCCGGCGCTAAGCACGCTCGAGAGGACTCTGCAGAGGATGGCGAGAAGAAGATGACAACCGTCCCTTCTGCATCTACCACAACAGGCGCGGCCACGCGACAGAGAACTGTACGACCTCAAGCAGCTGAGCAAGAAGCGCGAGCAGGAAGAAGGCAGCGGTGGTCGCGGCAGAGGCCGTAACTACCGCAAGGGCGGACGCAAAGGTGGCTACCAGAAGCCTCAAGGGACTCAGGCCAACGCCGCTGAGAAGAACAACAACCTCCCTGACGAGGAGCCTGGGGGCTACCAGGCCCCTAGAGGCGCCATGGCGTGCATCCTCGGCGGGGCTCAGGCGCCCAAGTCCAACAATCAGTTCAAGCAGTTCGCCCGTGAGCTCAACGCAGCGCTGCCTGGGGTGGAGACATCGCGTCCCCTCAAGTGGTCTCAGTACACCATCGCCTTCGACGCCAAGGACCACCCCAAGTCGACCAAGACTGTAGGCACCCTCCCGCTGGTGTGCACCCCCACCATCAACAATATCGCCGTCGGCAAAACGCTCATTGATGGGGGTGCAGGCCTGAACGTCATCTCTGTCGAGACCTTTGAGACGCTTCAAGTGCCCTACGAGTGGCTTATGCCCTCCAGGCCCTTCACAGGGGTCACCAGCGGCTCAATCTCGCCTCTGGGGCAAGTGAGGCTTGCAGTCACCTTTGGCACGCAGCAAAACTATCGCACCGAGCTCATCGACTTCGACGTCGCGCACATTGGCCTGCCCTACAACGCCATCCTCGGCTACCCCGCCCTCGCGAAGTTCATGGCCGTCACGCATCACGCCTACAACATGGTCAAGATCCCTGGCAGCGGCGGCACCATCACCATCCATGGTCACGTACAGGACGCTACACGCGCTGTCGAGCTCGCCTACAAAGCTGCTGCCATGGCGTTCCCTGCTGACGAAGACCTGGAGCCCCTCGCGAGGCCCAAGAAGAAGAAGCAGCTGTTCTCTCAGGAGCAGGCCGCTACAAAGAAGGTGTCGCTGAGCACCAGCGATTCGGGGGCTGAGGGCTCGGGGGCTAGCGTCACCATAGGCGCTGGCTTACCTCCCAAATAGGAAAGCGCGCTCGTCGCCTTCCTTCGGGCAAATTCTGACATGTTCGCATGGACTCCGTCAGAAATGTCCGGCGTACCAAGGGAGGTGATCGAGCACCACTTAGCTGTGTGTCCAAACGCACGCCCCGTCAAGCAGAAGCACGGAAACAAGCCCCTGAGAAGCAAGCCTTCATCATCAAAGAAGTAGAAAAGCTAAAAGCAGCAGACATTATTCGAGAAGTTGCCCACCCCACCTGGGTCTCTAATGGCGTGGTTGTCCCAAAACCCAATGGGGGAGGCCGGCTCTGCATCGATTACACTGATGTAAATAAAGCCTGCCCCAAGGACCCATACCCCATGCCAAGGATTGATCAGATCGTGGACTCCACAGCCGGCTGTGATCTCCTCTGTTTTCTGGACGCCTTCTCAGGCTACCACCAGATCAAAATGGCTAAAGAGGACGAGGAGAAAACAGCGTTCCTCACCCCCTGTGGCGTGTATTGCTACACTTGCATGCCCTTCGGGTTGAAGAACGCCGGCGCCACCTTCCAGAGGCTCATGAGGATCGCCCTGGGGGCTCAGATGGGAAGAAATGCAGAGGCATATGTTGACGACATCGTAGTCAAGTCTCGCGAGGGAGACACTCTCTTGAAGGACCTCGAGGAGACCTTCGCCAGCCTGCGCAAGGTGAACATCAAGCTAAACCCCGCCAAGTGCGTCTTCGGGGTACCTTCAGGCAAACTCCTCGGGTTCCTCGTGTCCCATCGCGGCATAGAAGCAAACCCTGACAAGATCAAGGCCATAGAAGAAATGCAGCCACCTCGCCGCCTCAAGGACATGCAGCGCCTAGCTGGGTGCATGGCCAGCTTGGGCCGCTTCATCTCCAAGTTTGGCGAGAGGGCCCTGCCATTTTTCAAGATCATGAAGAAGTCCGGCACCTTCAAGTGGACTCCAGAGGCAGACAAGGCATTTGAGGACTTGAAGAAGTACTTGGCTAGCGCACCAGTTATGGTAGCCCCCAGGACGGGCGAGCATCTAAAGCTGTACCTTGCAGCCACTCCACAAACCGCAAGCGCCGTCCTGGTGGTCGAAAGAGAAGAGCCAGTCCTCCCCAAGAAAAGTGCTGCCACTCCAAGTCCAGAGCCTCCCGACAAGGAAAAAGTCCCTCCAGGCCCAGAGCCAGACCCACAGCCAGCTGTCGAGCCTACTACAGGCACCCCTGCTGAGACTCCTCCACAAGGAAACCTCGCCAAAGGGCCTGAGGAGTCCTCGAGGGAGCCAACGCCGCGTCACCCTCCACAACCCTTGTCGAGCATCCAGTCTACTATGTCAGTACTGTGCTAAGAGATGCTCGCGAGCGGTACCCTACGCAGCAGAAGCTCCTTCTCGCCCTGCTCATCGCCTCCAGAAAGCTGCGCCACTACTTCCAGGGCCACCCTGTCACGGTGGTCACATCATTCCCTCTGGAGCAAATCCTGCGCAACCCCAACGCCACTGATCGCGTAGCAGGGTGGAACATCGAGCTGCAGCCTTTCAACTTGCGTTTTGACACCACAAGGGTCATCAAAGGAAGAGCACTGGCAGATTTTGTCGCCGAATGGACAGACCCAACTCCTGAAGAGCCTCCTGAAGCAGAAACTATACCGCCTGGAGATACAATGCCAAGCCACTGGACCATGCACTTCGATGGAGCTTTCTCCTGCCGCAACGGAGGCGCTGGCGTTGTCCTGACCTCACCTAAAGGCGACAAGCTCCACTATGCCATCCAGTTGTGTTTCACGATGGACAAGATCTCCAACAACATCGCTGAATATGAAGGCCTCCTCGCCGGGCTCAGAGCTGCCATTGCCCTCGGTGTCAAGCACCTACTCATCAAAGGCGACTCCCAGCTCCTGGTCAACTTCTCCAACAAGAGCTACACCCCTAAAGACAGCCATATGGCTGCCTACCTTGAAGAGGTCCGCAAGCTCGAGAAGCACTTCAGGGGCATGGAGCTCATGCACATCCCGCGCAAGGAGAACCAGGAAGCAGATGACATCGCCAAGCGCGCATCGCGAAGGGAGGCCCAGCCCGCAGGTGTCTTTGAAGAGAGGCTCTCCAAGGCGTCCATAAAGCAGCCGCTGCAAGCACCAGCTACAAGCACAGACGAAGTACTCCCACCACCTCCCACAGGTGGCGCACCCAACTGTGGCCCATCCTCAGGGGAGCGTCTGATGCTAACCATGGTGCACCAAGAAACAGGCTGGGTTGACGAGCTCAAGGACTACTTGCTAAAAGGAGTCCTTCCCGAGGAAGACGCAGAGGCAGAACGAGTCGCTCGACAAGCGAAATCCTATTACATCCTTGAGGGAGACCTATACCGCAAGCGCCCAAATGGCATTGCCCTCAAGTGTGTGCCTCCTGAGGAAGGACGCATGCTCCTCAGGGACATACACAGTGGAGAGTGCGGCCACCATTCCTGCGCGCGCACCCTCGCTGGCAAGGTCTTCAGGAGCGGTTTCTACTGGCCTCAAGTGCTTCAAGATGCCGTCACCATCGTTCAGTCTTGCGATGCATGCCAGTTCCACGCCAAGCAAGTCCATCAGCCTGCACTGGGACTCCAGACCATCCCGCTCTCCTGGCCGTTCGCGGTCTGGGGGCTGGACATCTTGGGACCCTTCCCGAGATCGCAAGGGGGCTACCGCTTCCTCTTCGTGGCTGTTGACAAGTTCACCAAATGGGCAGAGGTTGAAGCGGTGCGCACCATCCCAGCCAGGGCAGCCGTGAAGTTCATCAGAGGCCTGGTCTGCCGCTTTGGTGTGCCAAACCGCATCATCACCGACAATGGCTCACAGTTCACCAGCGGCATCTTCAGGGCTTACTGCGAGAGCCTCGGCACCAAGCTCTGTTTCGCCTCGGTAGCTCACCCACAGAGCAATGGTCAAGCCGAGCGAGCAAATGCTGAGGTCCTCAAGGGCCTCAAGACGAGAAGTTTCAACCGCCTCAAGGGCTATGGCAAGGGCTGGATCGATGAGCTCCCCTCCGTGCTCTGGTCCATCCGCACGAACCCTACAAAGCCCACTGGTGAGACGCCATTCGCCCTGGTGTATGGAGCCGAAGCAGTCCTCCCCACAGAGATCAAGCACGGGTCCGCAAGGGTCCTTGCCTTCAATGAGGACAATCAAGAAGACCTCCACAACGACGACCTGCTGTTCCTCGACGGGTTGCGCCGCCGAGCCGCCCTCAGAGCGGCAAAGTACCAGCAAGACCTGCGACGCTACCACAGCCGCCACATACGTCCGCGCACTCTCGAGACAGGCGACCTTGTCCTCAGGAGGATCCTCTCCAGGGAAGGTCTCCACAAGCTCTCGCCCATGTGGGAAGGCCCCTACAGGGTCGCGCATGTCGCCAGACCTGGCGCGGTGCGCCTCGAGACGGAGGACGGCATCCCGGTCAAGAACCCTTGGAACATCGCGCATCTACGCAAGTTCTACCCGTGATCTCTATCACACCAGGCATTTTTTGTCTCTAGAGGAAAGCGCACAGCTTCACCTCCAAGCTTCACAAAAGCTTCTCTCTCTGAGGGCCAGTCCCTCTGAGCTCTTCCTGTAACGTGCCGCCGCAGGCCGTGAAGAGTCTCAGCCACTGAATGTGGTCCCCATGCCTCGACATGGAAACTTTATCTTGGCAAGCCCAAGTGTAACGAACCAATTCGTTTCCTAGTGAAACATTGCGCTGCGGCGCCGCTATGTAATATTTTGGGGGTGAGTTTTAGTTCTCATTACTCTGTGTTTTCATTCGCGCTCATATCTTTCCCCTTGCGCACCTCGCGAGCGGGGGCTGAGTACGGTGACTGTGCCTCGGGAGCATCCCAGCAGCACCGCAAAATCCAAAAGGATCCGAGCTCTAACACGTGAGCACGCTCTCACGCCTGTTACCTCACCAAAGAGCTCTGGCCCAGGGGCTTGCTCCCAAACCTGCCACCTCACCTAAGGACCTTTGGTACTTACTCTCCTCGCGAGGCACCCATGAGGAAACCTATAAGCGCGCATGAGTTTCTCTACCATGTTTTGCTTTGGTTCCGCCTCTAACCTACACAGGGAACAAGAGTCCCCCCAAGGCTCGTGGAGTCACGCTCCAGACCCAAAGAGGGAAGCACACCTTCAGGGAAATCAACGCCCTCCACGAGGCAGAACCTCGCTAAGCTAAGTCCTGCGCTTACACCTCAGGCGTTGTGTTTTTCCTCTCACGAGCAACTTCCGTCCCTCGGGCGGGTATTTTCTCCTTCGCATTTCATGGACTGCTTGAGCGTCAAAGGGGAGCCCTCGAGCATCGCGACTCGAGAGCTCTTACCTCTCTAAGCCTTAAACACCCCCCGGCCTTGCTGAGTCATTGCTCTGGCATACCGTAGTGGCGGAGTCATAGCGCTAAGAGACGGGTCCTGACGACGTAAAGCGAAAAAGGCATGGAATAGGGATAAAATGCCCGTCGAGGGGCACACACATTGCAGCACAATAAAGTGTTTTACAGACCATCACAAATGAAACAAAGTCTTTAAACAAAGATAACTTGCGCCTCAGGCGCGACTTGTGGCAGGAGCAGCTTAAGCAGAAGTCTTGGCGGCCTCATCCTCCTCAGCGTCATCTTCCTCCGCGCCTTCCTCCTCGACGTCTTCCTCCTCGCCAGAGGCCGGCTCTTCAGCGACCCTCTTGAAGCGGTTGACATAGTCGTTGATCTCCTCCCGCAGCGAGTTGAAGAGGCGCGTCTCGATCTGAGCATCCCCATGGGCTCGGTCACGGACTCGAAGTCGAAGCATGGATATAGGCGCTTGAGGTTGACGAAGACGCGCTCGACCGCCACCAGCAGGAGCTTGCGGCACTCCTCGTCGACAACATCGTCGAGTTCCGCCACAGGGCCCTCAAGGACGGAGAAGAGCTGGTCGAAGTAGGTCAGATACGTGGCGACGTCGGCGTTCCCGTGGACGGGGACGGCAGGAGCATCCACCCCCAGCTTCGCAGCAAGAGCGTTCCCGCGCGTCACCAAAGATCGGAACATACGCTCCCGCTGCTGCGTCAAGACCCGTGCCGCCACCGCGCTCTGCTCAGCCTCCTCGACCCTCTCCACAACAGGGGCCACCTGCGCATTCAGCTCCTGCATGTCTGCCATCAGGGCTGTGAGGTCCTGCTCCGAGCGCTCGAGGGCCTGTTCCGTGCGGAGATTAGCGTCCTTGGCGCGCTTCAGCGAGGATTTCAAGTTGGCGTTCCACTCCTCCAGCTGGCGAATGCGCTTGCCGAGCTCTCTGCGCTTTTTCTGGAAGCCGTCCTCCTGCTTCTTGAACTTCCCAGCACTCCCGGGAGACGGCCTGTGTGACAGCAGTGCGGTACTCTTTTTGCTTGGTGAGGGCCTCCGCCTCCGCCTCCTTTTTCTTCTCGGCAAGCTTTGGTTGGCCTTCTCCACAAGCTCCCGGTGCCGCTCCACCTCCTTGTCGTGCTTGCCCATGGCCTCAGCCAAGCTGCTCTCGCGGGACTCCAAGGCCTCACGTTCTGTGTTCATGTCTGTTTCCGCCTGCTCCAGTTTCTCCTCACGCTTGAGCACCTCAGCTTCGCGTGTCGTCATGGCCTGCTCGCGAGCCTCCAGCGACAGACGATGCTGCTCCAGAGACTTCCTCACCACCTCAGCTTCAGAATTATCTTCTCCTCGCGGCTGGCCAGCTCCTTGCGCTGGTCGGCGAGGGAGGTCTCGATAGCCGCTCGGTCGAGGCTGCAGCCTGGCGCTCCGCCACAGCCGCCTCCCGATCCTCTGCAGCCGCCTTGCGTTCCGCCTGGACCGGCGCCAAGGCCCTTGCGCCTCGCGCTCCGCGTTCTCGCGGATCTCCTGGGCCTGCCGCGTCGCCTCGTCGCGCTGCGCCTGAAGGCTTGGTCGTCAGGGCCACTCCGCCGCCTGACTTCGAAGAAGCGGGCCCAGTCAGCAGCAAGGGCGTCGTACCTCCTGCCAAGCTCCGCCTCTCAAGGGCAAGTTGGGTTCTAGCCCGTCTAGGGTGCCCCTCACCAAACGGAGGGCAGCTTGGCGGCACGCGCTGCTCCGGCTCCGGTCGCTCAAGACCAAGGCCCAAGAGCCCTCACGTGGCGCAGCGTCCTCCACCCCAGCGCCAGCCTCTGGTGCTGAAAGCACAGTGCTTGGACCAGGGTCAACACGGGGCCCAGGAGCGGGCCCCCACCGTCTTGTGCGTCGTTGTTCTCCACGACCACCTCCTCGTGGGCCTCGGGGGCTGGCGAGGGAGGCCTAGCCACCAGTGGCTCAACCGCAGCCTCGCCTGCTGCGGCCTCAGAAGAAGTGGCCTCCCCCTCAGGCTCGGAATTTGGAGGGGGCGGCGGAGGAGTTCCCTCCTCCATCTCGGTCGGCGCCTCCCGGCGCCTGTGTGCTGGTCCCCGCCGTCTCCACGGCGGGTGTCTCTGGGGGCTCCAGTGGAGCATCAGGGCGCGGCGGCGACGGAGCCTTCACCACCTCCTCAATCTGACTCTCGGCAGGAGGTGGCGAGGCAGTTGCTTCTTCAAGGGGCGTCTCCCCCACAGGCCTCATGGCCTCGTCAACAGCCGGCCCTGGTGACTGTCACCACGGGCTCCTCAGTCTCTTCTCCAAGGGGCGCTGTAGGCCCCTCAACAACGGGCGTAGCGCGCGCCGCACGTCCGCAGCCTTGCGGAGTCGGCGGCGCTTCGCATGAACCAGACCCCTGATAATCAAGACAGTGAGATCCTCGAGAAAGGCAAGAACTCTCGATAAGCAAGAACAGTCAAGAAGAAACAGTACTCACCCAGATGGCTTGGCGCGGGTGTCCACCCACACCTTGTTGGCAGAGCGCCACAGGCCTGATGAGGCTCCAGCGCTGGGCTCCTCAGGGGCCGCCTCAGCTTTCCTCTTAAGAGGAGTGCTCTCCAGGCTTCTGGCGGCCCTGTCGTGGATGGCCTTGGTGCGGGGCTCGCACCGCTTTGCCGCGGCCTCCGGGCCGCTATCGTCTCCGTCTTCGTCTTCTTCTTCTGTGGCCCGTCGTGACGGGGCCACCACAAAATCCTCGTCCACATCGGACGATATCTCCAGGATCTCCTCCTCAGGGGCCGCCTGCTTTGAAGAGCTCGCCTCCCCTGACGAGGGGTTGACTCCTCCTGTGGCGGCGTCAGCTTCGGCGTCTGAAGCAGCAGAGGACTCGCCAAACAAGTCTTCCTCCACCACAGGCGCCGCAGCCCCCTTCGCCTCTTCTCCCTCCAAGCCCTCTGGCGTGAACGTCGGCATCATCTCCAGAACTGCGAGGCGCTTCTTTGGAGTGAGCTGGTGGAGGGGCCTCAGGTGCTCAGTGCCCGGAACAGGGATCTCCGGGGCGATGAAGAGCGTGCCTAAGATGGAGGCGACGTCGTCTGGCGCGTGGGCGCTGAGGTGCAAGCGCATTGGATCTGCCGGGCCGGAGTACATCCACACCGGCTTCGTGTGCGCCTGGAGGGGAGCGATGCGCCGCCTCACGAAGTCCTCAGCGACCATCTGCCCCGTGAGGCCAGCCTCGCGGACGAGCTTCATGCGCGAGACCAAGTGGGCAATCTTCTGGTGCTGGAACTTCTCGCTGGACCAATTTGAGTTCTTCAGCGGCGGCGCCTCAGGCTCATCGAAGAAGGCATTCCGCTCCTTGGCGTCGACGAGACCCACTTCTGGCGGAAGTCCTCCACCTTCTTCGTCACCCTCGTAACGGCCTTGTCGCCATCCCACGACATGGGGATGTAGACGGCGCCCATCCCGTCTGCGATGCGGAAGGACACGCACCCAGACCGCTCGCCGGCGCCGTGTTGCGGAGCGCGTAGAAGCTCCGGAAGAAGGCCACGGAAGGCATCACTCCCAGATACGCCTCGCAGAGATAGGCGAAGATGGCGAGAATCAGGATGGAGTTCGGGTGGAGGTGCAGGAGCTGGATCTGATAGAAAGCAGCACCTCCGCAAGGAAGGGAGAGAACGGCGGCACCAAGCCGGCGAACAGCGTGTGGACGAAAATGGGATACCACCCCGCCGCCAGCTTGCCGAAGCGCGCCGCCTTGACGCCGCTGGCGCCATGCTCATTATTCCTCCCGGCGACGAGGACCTTCAGCCTATCCAGCGCCTCCGCTGTGGAGACGCGAGTGCCGATAGAGCCGGCGCAAGCTCCTCCTCCCGCTGCGCTCAGCGGAGGCCTCCACCATCACCGCCTTGCCTTCTTGGGGCCCATGGCTCGCGAAGGAAGGGCGGCGGAAAAGCTCGGAGAAGAACGGAAATCGCCGGAGCAGTGGAGCACCGGAGGTGTATGCAAGAAGGAAAGGGCGTAAATGCGCGTAACTGCTGCCGCAACAGCCGCGGCAGCCTTTATATCACCTCAGGGCGGTTTCCGAGGCGTCGTGGGTCCCGCCACGACGCCCACCTCCTCCGGAGAAGCCGAGACGCACCAACCGCTCGCCACGTGTCTCGGGCCGGCCGGACACTTTGGGCCCATGACGCTTCGCCTGCGCCCCCTGGACCGCGTCGTGCCCGTCATGGGCCCGGGGGCTACTGTCAGCCCAGTAAGAACCAGGGTGTACTGGGCCAGGCCTCTATAACCCTCAACACTCGGCGAGTGAATCTCGCTAAGGACCAGGTCTGCAAGCCTGGGGAGCCCGCGGGGCAGAATCGCCTCGCGGAGGCCTGAGGAGGCAGCTAAGGCCTGTGGAGCCTCTACTCCGCTGCCCCCTCTCCAAGGAAGCTTTCCCTGAGGGAAGTCAACGCAGAATCCTCCACAGGGCGTTCCCGCCCACGCGAGGGTTCCTTCACTGTAAAGCAAGCTCTGCGGAGCGCACATGGCTTCCGCAGCGGCCGCAGAGTGACCGCGCCTCTGCGCAGGGTGACGACGGAGCTACAGTCCCACTTTGGTGATAAAGGAGTCAACAAAGCGGGGCAACGGCGCAGACCACCATGCTTTCCTCTTTGGTGATAAGGGAGCAGGCCGGCGCTACGCGCCAAACGCGACGTCACCGTGGGGACTCCCCCCGCTCCTCTGCGGCAGCAGCTGGCCGTCCTGGATGGACGGCGGCCTCTCTGCTGCGGCCTCAGCTTTTGTGCCCATGGACCGCGCTCATGGACGCCCAAGCAGCGGTGCACCGTGCTCCCGACCGTTGTCGCCATGTGGTAGCCCCTCCGCTGCACAAGGACAGGGAGGAGGCCCGGGGCGCCTATAAAAGGAGCTGGTGCACCACCCTAGC
Organism: Poa pratensis; assembly: GCA_947311845.1. Taxonomy (NCBI): domain Eukaryota; kingdom Viridiplantae; phylum Streptophyta; class Magnoliopsida; order Poales; family Poaceae; genus Poa; species Poa pratensis. The sequence goes on along the minus strand of CAMZMU010000076.1, from coordinate 30,077,082 downwards.
AGGGATCGAACACATTTTACTCCTAGTCTAGCTACTTGCGCGCAAGGGAGAAGAAGACAGTAGTTTCCCTCCCCTTGTACACGCCATTGCCATAGCTGTGCCCTCGGCAAGCACGCTGTACTGTAACCTCTACAAGCAGCAATACAGACAGGCAGGACGTAGCGGTTTTACCTCCACAAGAGGGCCGTGAACCTGGGTACGCGCCGTGTCTCTCTCTGCTGTGATGTCCCTCCTCAGGCACGACGAGTAGCGTCGCCGCGCCGGATGAGGGTTGATTGACGTCGTGTTCAGCCCCTTACACGAACTCTCTTCGCGAGTGTGACTGCCCCTGTTTCGTGGGAGTCATTCTCCGACACAATGAGATTATTGTACTTTTCTAAATAACTTCAACTATATTGTCGCAAAAAATGCAACCTATAAATACCAGAATAGAAAATAATTTTAAATACACATAGAAATTTGGTTTGCACTTTTGCCAGTAAGGGGACTACACGTTTATAAAAAAAATACAACTATGGTGTTGCAAAAAGAGAAATTTTTATAAATAACCAGGCAAAATAAAAACAAATTATTGTTACACTTCTCCATGAGGTAATTGGATATTTCTACAAAAATGCAACCATGACGTCATGAAAAGTACAACCTGTAAATAAGTAGGAAAATACTATAGAACTTGGTTTGTACTTTATCAGTAAGGTGGTTGAACATTTCTGTAAATTAGTCACCTCGCTATTTTTTTAATTATCTAGGAAATTATCACAACCTGCAGCCTTTCAGCCAAGCTTCACTCTATTTTTTTTTGTTTATAGTACTCCATCTATCTATCAGAATCTTCTCGCTGGGCACAAATTCGGTAACGACAGAAAAGCCTCATACACACCACGGGCCTAAAGAATGGGCCCAAGAAGACATGAAACACAAGCCCACGAAGCAGTCGCTCAAACAAACAATAGACGATGCCATCAGCGCATGATTAGCAAGCAAATCCAAACCCCCTCAAAAAAAAAAAAAAAACAAGAAAATCCAACGGCTTAACTCAATCGACGAGTCATAAGAAATTCTCGGTAGCAAAACCTATATCTTTTTTTTTCTTCTAGGAAAACACCTTTTCTTATTTTATTTTCCTTTTCGAAACACAGTATAGACGACGGACGCAATGCACGCGCATATACTACTCCTATGAACGCACGCACTTATACCGTACACTTGTGAACACCTCCGAAACACTGAGGCGGTGGTCGGTTTTGAAATTGATATAAGTCATTTATATCAACCATAGACGTCTCGCTATTAACGGAAACGTTGTCTCTCCCACCGAAGAATAATCCGCATTTTAATGCGAAACACCAGTGTCAGGTTTGAACTCTGGTGGGGTGGGGGTACAACCATCCTGCTAACCATCCAAACACAAATTGGTTCTTAAACTTTTCTTGTTGAAACGCTGCGTGCTGCATACATATTTTATGTGCAAACGTGGACGTTCACCTTTTGAACACAGAACGTACTAGTTTTTCACGATAAAATGGCGAGTTTTACAAATTAAACGCAAAACATTGGCGGATTTAACCTTGCCATGGACCCGGAATCCTGATAAGCACCTACTACCTCTACAATCTACAGGTCTCACCCAACAACTTGCAAGTTGCAATCACTGGTAACAGAGTCTCCTAGAAGAACGACGCTACCGATGTATGCCTACACGGTACACACGTCGGCATCACACTCGCCACGATCGCTCTGCCCCGCGGAAGCGGGCCCGCCGCGCCGTTCACTTTGCTTGAGAGCGTTGTACCGGGCGACGTCGAACCGGCGGTCCCGCATGAGGCGGCGCTGCCTCGAGGCGAAGCGGCTCCGGTAGAACCCCTCGAAGGACGGTCCGTCGCGGTCCGCATGAAGAAGGTGTAGCGGACATGAAGTAGATGGACGTGACGTAGAAGCAGATGGGCTCCATGACGTCCCACGACAGCTCCCAGAAGGTGAGCCGCATGAAGCCCAGCGTCTGCGCCGCGAGGAGGCCCAGGCCGCACCACAGCTCCGACCGCACCTGCGCCGCCGCCTTCGCGTCGATGGCCGCCTTCTGCTCCTCCATCGCCTGCAGCTCCCGCCTGCGCGCCTCGACGTCGCCAGCGGCCACGACGGCTCGCGCCGGCGCCGGCAGTATGCTCCCGATCGCCTTGGCGACCATGTCGGGACGGAGGAACACGGCGTCGGCGAGGACGATGACGACGCCGGAGTCGTCGAGCGCCCTGGCAAGCCTGCGCCCTCCCTCCGCGCCGCCGGCAATGTCGACGCAGAGCGCGGCGTATTCCGACACGGACACGACGCTCTGGGCGTTGGACCTCAGCGTGGCGCGCGCCACCTCCATCTCTGCCGCCCTCGCGACCTTCCTCGCCTCCTGCAGCGTCACGCCGACCTCCGCAGGTGCCCGCGTCACTGTGTTGCTAGGCGGCGTGAGCCCTTCCACGAGGCGCTTGAACAGCTGGTCGCCGACGGGGAAGGCGGGGAAGCAGTGATGCGGGAGCGGGACCGACGCGGTGGAGTAGCGGACGGTGGCGGGGCGGGGCCGCAGGAATGCGAGCGTCTGGCAGTCTTCCACGGCCGGCAGCGTCCGTCGCGCCGGTATGATGGGAGGCGGATGCTTCGGCACGGCCGCGGCACAGGTGACCGCGTTCTTGCCAGCCCATAAGCTCCGTGCTATGGTTCTGCGGAATGCCATTTTTGTTTGTCTGCCGGGGACGAGTTTTCTTGACTTTGTGTTGCGTGAGAGAGATGAGAAGATGTTCGGTGGATGGCTTGAAACGGGGAACGGTGCCGGTATTTATAGTGGGTTAGTGTGACGCGGCGAGCAGGAGCGCGCGCGTTACTGGATTGAATGTGTTGACGCTGACCTGGACTCAGCAATCCAGTTAGTTACACGCAGGGTTTAGAAGCCATCTGAGAGAGCTAGACCTGTCGCTAATTCACATGGAGTACTGACTAATTTAGATGACGATGACACGTACATACGTGCTGGATGTCTTTAGCTCCGTGACTCGGTCAGCGTCGTACTAAAATGTCACTGACCAAACGCTCTTGTACAAGTTAGTTGGTTTTTTCATAACCGAAACAACAAAGATAGGACCAAACAGACAGAGCTCGGCCTCGAATCGCCTGACCCTAGGCGACACAAGTGACGCCCCAATTAGGCGGTGCGGCAAGCCCTCCTCCCCTGTCCCTCCCCTAGTCTCTGTCAGGGAGGGCTTTCCTCTCCTCTTAGAGCATCTCCAACAGACGCCCTACGGTGCCGCGCGCTAAAAAAAAAATTCAGCGCCAAAATAGCGTTTTAGCGTGCCGGTCCAGTGTTTTGCTTTACCAGATGCCAAAAAAAAGGCCACAAACAGAGCAGTTTACCAGACGCTGTAAAATAGAGCACCTCAAACATGTTTCTTCTACTTGTGTACAACAAACAGGTCCCTGACTATAACAAAAAAGACCCTGACTTATACAAATAGGTCCCTGACCAAAAATAGAGAAAAACAATTGGGTCCCCAATCATTGAAGCTAGCTAGCTCGAATGGCATGGGCATGGGAGCGGGGTGCGGCAGAGGAAGAGCGCCGGCCGAGCGGCCTGCTCCGTTGTGCTCCGCATCCTCCTGGCCCTCTCCTCAAGAGCACGCCGCCGGCCACCGCACGCGCTCCTGCCGCAAAGGAAAAGTAACACGGCCAAGCATGAGTTCATGGCCACGCCGTCGGCCACCGCAAGCGCTCCCGCCTCGCTCCGCTCGCCAGCAAGCTTGCCGCGCTCTCCTCAGCTTCCTCCACGGCCATGCTCTGCTCCTCCTCGATGCGGCCGTACTCCTCCTCGATGGGGCAGCGGCCGTGCTCCTCCTCGATGCGGCCGTGCTCCTCCTTGACGCAGGGACCGGCGCGACGCGGCCGCGCAGGGACAGCGCAGGGACAACGCCGCGGCCGCGCAGGGACGGCGCGCAGGCCTGGCCCGATTCCGCCACCGGCCTTCACCACGAAGCTTGCTCCCGGCGACCCCAGCCGGCCATGGTTCCTCTCCCCGGCCGCCCGCGATTCCGGCAGCGGGCAGCTAGATTCCGGCGCAGGGGTGGCTCCATTGGGGCGGCGGAGGTCGCCGGAGGGAAGGGAGCGGGCCCGTTCCACGCGCGGGTGAAATTTCCGGGCAGTTGGCTTCGCGCGTCGGCTCCAGTTTGGCCCTCCGTCCAGCGCGCTGGGTTATGCAGCTTCTGCTGGAGCGCAGCTTTTAGCCCCGCGCCCGCTAAATTAGCGGTTTTTTGTGCGTGCAGTATATATAGAGCCTCTGTTGGAGATGCTCTTATGCTGGAGATGGTGTCCCCGTTGCGGGTTGGGATGCGAAATTATGGGTCCAACGGTGGACGGTGTCGACTTGGTGCGGCCGGCGGCCCCGGCTAGCAGCTCGACAATGGTGGATGTGGAGCGCACGACAATCCGTGTCACACGGGAGGGCAGCTCAGGCTCACAAGCGGGCCATATCGGCCTAGGTGGGCCGGTAATAGCATCGAGCGGCGGGGCAACTGGCACCGATGTGGAGACACAATCAAAGAGAGTCCCATCACCCAGTGTGTATCATCTCTTTCTGTTTTCGTCAATTCTCACAATGGTGGCTGGATGAGAGGCTTAACATTTCCCTTTCCTCATGCGCAAAGTCCAAAAATATCACTTAATTATAACCCTAATGGTGGCGGTGTGTTGCACTTATTTGGGCTGTCTAAAAGGTTTCATATTGTTCATATAGCTCACATGAGGATGATATTCCAACATTACATGAGGTAAGGTTAATAAGAAGTAGATAGAGGCAAGCACTTGATTTTCTTGATAATATTGATGGATTAGGGGGCAGTAAGAGAGGGGTAACTAAAGGAAGAAGCTACCGATTAACGTCTGGGACAATCATTAGTGCGAGATAGGGGCACGAGCTCTCGTTGGACGGACTGGTGTCGAGAGGAAACACTGGAAGGAATTTTTTTTTCGAGTGTGCGCAATAAGGTGAGTGGATCTTAATCGATCTGACGATAGTTCAGGCGTTTGATTCAAGCGTTGGGCCAGACATACAATGATACATATATTTGCAAACATGTGATGTGACTCCCAGCCCCTGCATCGAGGAATGCGCAAGTTCAAAGCTACATATGAATATAGACTTTCTTGGACTCACCTTTCGATTCTCACTCAACATCCTCCATCCAAAGGAACGAGATCTGCAATGTTTCTAGTATTACTCGTTATGAACTAACTCATGTAGTTGTGCATGTACGTACAACTCCCTACACTCCCATTTATAAAGCGCACACGTTTTTTGAGATAACTTTTAGACTAGTCACAATGGGGAGTAACATAGAGTAGTAACATGGTGATGTTACTAGTCTATGTTACCACCTTCACAGTGGGGAGTAACATCATTGTGGTGTCATATAAGATCTTATTTATTGCACTATAGACTCATTTTGTCTTGATAAGTGCGATGTTACGGTAACTAGCTAAGTTACTCCAAACACCTCTCTCCTCATTAACTACATGCCACATAAGCAAAATGGTCTTGAGATGTGTGATGTTACTAGCTAAGTTACTCCCATTGTGACTAGTCTTAACTAAAAAATGAAGCAGTATTATATCGATTAGTTTATACACCATTGATATCGCTTGATTGATACTGAAAAATATTTTCTAATGATATAAGTTAGTATTTGTTAAATTGTCCTTGTTATCTAATTCTTTGTCCAACAAGAATCTCACAACACGCGTGCGGCGTGCGCCTTGTAAATGGGAATTGAGGGAGTACAAACTAGTACTCCCTCCGTTCGGAATTAGTTGACTCATGTTTGTCCAAATACGGATGTATCTAGACATATTGTAGTGTATAGATACATCCACTTTTAAACAAACACGTGTCAACTAATTCCGAACGGAGGGAGTATATGTGTAGGACTGTGCTTTCAGGTTGTCTATTCCGACTTGAGTCATGGAATAGCTTTTCAAAGGAAAAAAAGAATCATGGGCAAACTTCGGCCAGTACTGAGACCGTAACCGTGGACTTGTGCAGTGTGCATCAGCACTCTATATATTTGCCCACGTGTGACGTGTGTGCAGACGAAGAGCTCGCTTCCTTGCCTAAACATAAAAAATGGCAGGCATGTTTATCCCTGTGAAACCTGAAAGAGATGTATATGCCCAGGAGCTGTGTTCCGGACTAAGCAAAATGTTCCTCGATCTTGCCCTAAGAAGGTCAAACAAGTTGCTGGATTGCTAACGGTCAGCGGACAGATATAGGATAGGCATGCCAGTATTATTTTACGCTAATTTCTCTTAATCTCAGCAACTACGCAGATGGAAATATTTTTTTTGTCATTCTGAATGGTGAATACGTGGAAGCAAAAGGAGAAGCGATGAGAAGTTTAGTTGTTGTTCCTTGTTATCAGATCAGGCTGAGTACGTACGCTGGTGTTTGGAAGGTCGCAACTACTCCGTAGCAAGCTAGATGACGATGATGATGATGCGGTCTTGCTCATCATCAATCAATAGGCTATTGGAGGCTGATCATTGTTTGATCGGTTCCGCCTCAACATTACCAGTGGAACCGGATGCTTCTTTGAGCAAAACGTACTAGAATTAACATGGAATTCACCTTTCAAAATCCCACCAGCCGATATAACTTGACAACATAGTAAATTAACCCTAGCGCCGATCGGCCCACACTCGCTTTATGCGATCACGCTAATTTTGTACTAGCATCCTGCAGATACTACCCTCGTTGTGGAGATGCCCTGGAAGCTGAGGCACTAGCACTCAGAGATGCAATTGATACAACACGGTTTTTCTAACAGAGCCGTGCCCTACCGGGTATCCATCCACCACTAGCTTGAGCATCGTGATTCGTGCTCTAATTCTGGGTATTTTGCATTCTTTCTCTCATACAAAACTAGGCAGATTTCTAGGTGTATAGTGTACCTATTAAATACCACCATTCACCCACCTACGTTCTCACCTCTATGACATGTGGGTACCAACAGTTTGTGTCCCACACGTAAATGAGAGGCGGGTACTTTTAGGGTGAAAAGTGTAGTTTTGCTGCCCACCGACCCATCCTTTTTATTTTGTTTCTCAAATTTGTGTGGGTCATATGTTTTGAACCGAATGTCTGATTTTTGGTATTTTTTGATATTTGAGTTCTTGACGATGAGAACTTCAAAATAAGATCAATATTGGACACATTTTGAAAAAAGTTTAAATTTCGACTATGAAAATGTACTGAAACTAAAATGAAATTTCAATACAATTAATTTATCATATTTGAGATGTTTCACTTTGATATGACATATGTTCGAGTATAATATAGGTTTCATGCAAATTTCAATAAGTTTTTTATGACACCACATATATTTCATCAATATTTCGCACATATAAAGAGTTTTTGTCATGTTTTGAACATACCTTATATAAATCTATTGACATATTGCGCAATCTACATGGAATGTTTCTGAAATACCTGAAACTTCTGGGGCAATTTTTGAAATTTTGAACTTTTTCATAAAATAGCACATCGCCGAAAACAATAAAAATAATAATTAGAAAACTAAAATTTTGAATTTTTAATATTTATTTTAAAAATTCCATGAAAATTTATTAAAAATATTTTGGAATTTATTAATAAGAATGTATTTTTCATGTAATATGTTACATATACATTAAAATACAAGTAAAATACATGTCTACGTATTTGAATACGATCACACGTGGCAGTTCCTGACTGGTCGCATGCATGCCCGTGCATGTCCGGTAGGGCGCGACTCCGTTAGAAAATCTTTTTTGGCAATTGATACTGTACTGGAATACACGGTGCAGAATATATTGGTTCAGATTGACTGTGCAAATCTGGCCAAGTCAGTACAGGAGAAAGGCTTGAACAGGTCGCATATAGGCCATCTAGTAAATGAGATCAAAGAGGCTTTAGAGGGAGAAAGGGAGCTTGTAATCAGTGTAATAAACAGAACAAATAGGGTTGCAGATCGTCTAGCTTATATTTCGAGAGCGGAGCACCGAACCGACTTGTGGTTACAGGATGCTCTTGATGCTCTGGAAGACCTTCTGGCTGCTGATTGTAATCCTATTTCTAATTAATAAAGCTCCTTATCCAGCGCAAAAAAAAAAGTTTGTTGCTTTACAAGTTTAGTGGGAAATAAAATGGCTATCTCGGATTTTGTGGCCCGTCACATTGCCAAGGATCGTATTAATCTCTCTTTTCTTGCATGGGATCGTCTTAATCTCTTGGGGCATCATAAAATGTATATTTAGAGCCTCTTTTGCTGCTGTTGAGGCGAAAAGGCTTTGAAGTGACATGTTTTTTCAACAAACAATGGCCCTAAAAAGTATGCTACAGAGTCAAACTAAAACCACACACTATAACTTTGTAAAACGGTGGCATATCTTACACTTTGACATTGTAAAGGCAGTGCAAAATGGCCTCTCCAGTTTTCTAGGGTGATTTTGCTATTTAGACATTCGTTGTGGAGCTGATGTGGCGGATAATTTATTTCTCTCTTTATTCTCTTGCTACCATGGTTGCTGAATAACTTATTTCTCTTTTTATTCTCGGGCAACTATGGCCTGAATGGGGTTGGCTATGGAGCAAATACATTTGCCTTTTTCATTAGTGCAAAGCCGACACATTTGTAGCTTGAAATTACATGTGTTGTGGTGGCCTCTTCGGTGATATGGCGCCCTTCCTTCAAGGTGCACGGTTGACAGCGAAATAGATCACTGGTAAGAATAGCCTTTTCAAGGCGGTCATTGGAGTTCTATGCGAGGCCGTTTTTCGACCACCTCGAAAAGAGACCTTTATGACTCTCGACCGCAAAATGTCTCTGTTAGGTATTGTGCAAGACGAATTTGAACCAAGAGACTGCCTTACAAAGGACCTTCCTGCAATTGCTTACATGTGTGTGACCGTCACAAAGAGATCGTCTGCAATGTTTTTTTTATGTAAACACAGTGTCTCTTGCACACAGTTCATTTGTAGTTGTTGTGGTCACAGGTAGTAGCGACACATCAAGAGTAGAGAATGTGTACAATAGCCCTATACCGAAGGTCGATGTACACTGATAAGTATTGACGCAACGATGGTTTTTATATAGGTTCGGTCATGAAACACTTCTATTGTCGTACAAATCTTTGCGTTTATTTACCATAGAGAAAAGGTAGTGAAGTTGTTGCGGAACTAAAGCTTGCCGCGAGAGTGCACTAGAAAAAAGAAGAAACTGAAGACAAAGTGGTGACAATGCGAAAGAGAAACATGGATTTTGATTTCACTTGCCTGTTGGGCAGTCTGTCTAGCACTCTAGCTTGCCAAAGCCACACCAGTGTCCTAGCGGCAAAACCGTCATACAAAACGATGGCAAGCCGTTATTTACACTTGTTTTGAAAGTTTTAAAGGGAAAGATGGCATACCATTCCTTAATTTGCGATCTTATTCGGATCATGAAGCGTTCATCATGAGTTAACATGGACTTATTTTGATCGAACATAATATCTTTTGTTTTTTTTAAAGCAACAACATTCCGGAATAGATAGAACGGCTCTACTTTGCACTTGCTTCACAGTACCATTAAATTTCTAGTCCTTACAGTATGTGTTTGTGATGCAGCTTGCGGATTTGTTTCCAGAGCCATCTACAGTTAATCTCGGCATTAATCCTGCAGATGACAAATGTAAAGCTGGAACGGTGGCAAGTGGAAGCAGATGCGTGCAAACATCATGCAATTGCCGTAAGAAAACACCCATATTTTCGAGTGGAAGCGTAGGCAGCCAGCACCGCGCCGGACACTGAGTTAGGCAGGCCAATGGGATGCATGGTTGATGATGTTCGGGAAGGAATCTCCCTTCCTTGTCTTGGAGGTGACATCGCTTCCACAGCCCTCGGAACATATCTTCCATCGCTGATGCCGATCCCACTGACAAGTGACAATCTAGTGACAGCATCCGTGTAGGCATGCATGCTTGCATGCAAGCAGGCAAGAACTGTTCGTTTTTCCTGGCTGCTACCTCCATATATACATTCTTCCGTCATAAATCCATAGGTAGTAGTGTGAATCAGAAGTTCAGAACTGTTCGTTTATTCCTGGTTGCTACCTCCATATATTGTTCCGTTGTAAATCCACAGGTAGTATTGGTGTATCAGAACACTATTTATGCAGCTGAGATACGCATCAATGCATATCCTCTCAATTCTGAAAGACACCTCTCGCTGTCCCTGAAGATTAGATCCTTTCATCCCAAGGCAAGCAGGAGGAGGGAGCTACTTTACTGAACTCTTGGGCAATTCTCACCCGCGAGAATACATCCCCAAATGAGCCCTAGAACGAGCCGTGTCACGCTGCAATTGCGCCGAAAGACGCTTCTTTTTCACTTGCATTTTGCCCAGAGGAGCAATTGATCTCGAATGTGGAATCCACAAAGCGTGGACCCGTAGAGAGCGAGCGAGCGAGCTAGTGGGATCTTTGATTCTAGCCACTAGTAGTAAAGTTGGAGCCGTTAAAACATCGAACAAATGCGACGGGACACACTTGCTCTCCGGCCGTGTGCTTTTTGGTTCCTTCTGCTTGTACCCCTTGAGGATCTACGAGGCCGCCACCACGCCGGCCGGTGCCGGTGCTTATTCTGATACTTGGACTCGCACTGGGTCACCTTGCGTTCACGTAGTCAGCAGATGGAACCTTAATTTGAGCCACAAGTCCTGGGTTTGATAGTGTGGAATGTGGAGGGACAGGGACCTTTCATGAATGTTCAGCTCTCCTCCTCCAGGTTTCAGCCACGGTTCTCTGTAGCATGTTCAGGATATGGGGAGTCGACATCTCATGCTCAGGAATAATAAACTGAGTCTCTCAACATGGCACTACAGCGTGAGGCTTTATGCTCAATCCCATTCGGGTGTTGAGGAAATGATAAAACAAGGGTATATAGCTGGCCGAGCATCTTGAGGCTGGGTTTTGCGATGTGGGATTTTAAGGACCAGGGAATGGATACTTTCACGTGAAATTCATCTGAAGTTACTCTCAAAAAAAAAATCCATGTGAAGTCCCTATGTTCTGAACATTGGTTAATTAGAATAGTTAAGACGAAGCTAAAGCTTTGGCACGATAGAGATGGGAAGTCACTCGCATTTCATAACAGTCAGGTCTCTTATGTTTTACTGCCGTGATGACATATGCCACACTAGCTAGCGGCATATTGCTTAGCCAGCTCTGAAAGGCGCACACTTCCTTTTCTGAGAGTGAAACCAATTGATTTGAGTAATGTCTTTGTGGGATGTGCTGGGAGACCTTAGTCTGTTGCTTAGTCAATAGCTGGTTGAATTGGTGCTTCGTCTTCTATAATTATGAGAGCACTTCAACTTTTTTGTTCAGATTTTTTTCCCGGTTTGTGCTAGTTTGGCCGGTCTGAAAGGTACAGGACTGCCAAATACTAATTGTTAGCAGTTTAACAACTTAAAAAGTAAGCTATTGCGGTTGGCATTATTACTATTTGCAACACCAAAGGTCCAAGAATCATACTAGCTTGCAATATAGTGCAACACACACCATAAGAATTACGCTAGATCAATGAAGAATATCAACCATTTCTCTATTGTTTTGGTAGCAGTACGAAACATCCATATAAAACCTAGCAACTAATTGCACCGGATCTCAACTAAGTCACATAAGATAAGCACGAATTATTTGCAGGATAGAATAAAGTGCTTGGCTGTATGGCTACAAAACATTGATTCGGCACTCAGCAAGTGTTTATATCTCGAGGATAAATGCATGGCAGGCAAAAGGCCAGCTGAATCCAACAGCAAATATTCTAGGAGAACCTCAGGTGAATGCGTGATGCATCACTCGTCGGTAAGTAGAATCCTTCGTCCTCCACGTATCTGGAAAGCATGAGCAGATACATAAGCCGGGACAGATGGTGTGACAGTGTCCAAGGATTCGCGTGGCTAGTTCAGACACAGCTGTAGTTGTGCTACGCAGGGCATGCATGTTGAACAGAACAAATCACCCTGCATATAAGGTTAGCGCGTGGCATCTGCTTCTCGAATCTTGTGATTCGCACGGCTGATACAACATGAGAAAATGAGCACTGTGTCTATTATTATTATTCGAACCATGACACTGTGTCTATTATGCAGAGCAGGTCTAAAGGACTAGGAGTATGTGTTTGTGGCCACAACCACATCGACAGGACGAGGCCTTGCTCCTTCTGTGTCAAGCAGCACTACCGAGATGCTTTGCATGCGAGATTCTAGGCTTTGCTGATGTCAGTATTTTTATTTATGATTCAGGCGAATCAGGTACGATTTGATTATTCTAGTCTGCAACATGTCTAGCCATATCTAATGTGCACATACTTGGAGTACCAAGAGAAATCTGGATAATGATTCTCTTGATGTGAAACTTGCGGTGTGCATCGCAGGATTGAAAAACCTAGAAATAGAAAAGACATACAAGTATGACAGATTATCGGTGCAAAACAGAAGGCTGCAAAATATAGGAAAACTGATGGAATAATCGTTTGGATGGAATACAGAAAAAAAAACCGGAAAATGGTTTGATCCTAAGCAATTGTGACTTAAAAAGAGGTTGGAATGAATGTTCAAAACCCTATAAAATTGAGCATATATGAATCAAATCCATGGAATGTAGGTAGGACAATTCATTTGGTCCAAAGTCAATCCATACAAAAAATTCTAAAGATTGGAATCCTACAATTATCTTATGAAACTCGTAAAATACAAAGGGGCTGTAGCTTGTTGAAATTTAGTTGAGTTTCATCAAGATGATCAATACACACAAAATAGTTTCACGTGCATAACTTGAGGACACTGCATAATACTTGACGAAAGACATATAAGATGGACTACAACTTGATATTGATAAAAGTTGGAGGACTATGTGTTGACTTTAAGAAAGTAGAAGGTTACTTTTGTAGGTATAAGAACAACTAAGAGATATGTCCATCTCTTCTCCGTTCAAAGGTTGTAGAGTCTAAGGTGCACAAGAGTATCTACGGAATTGGATTACTCAATGCGTTCTTATGGTATCCTAGTCTTCCAGGGATCATACGACACGTTTGGCGGCATGTGTGTCCGACTCGAATTGGCAGACATGGTCTAGTGCTAGGTTGTTATCCCAACCGTCATAAGTAAGAAGTTCTAATTTCATACTCTTTTTTTTGAATTTAAACCACTATATATTAATCTAGCAAGCCGCCTCATTAAAAACCTTCCAGTCCCCTTAGGTACCCTGGTAAGGAAAAGAGTGCGTATGAAACTTGCTGCCTCAAACAACCATAGTTACATCGTTTAGGAGGGTTTGTAATAAAAAGCTAGGGGGTTCATCGACCCAATTACAGGAAAAATGCGAAAGAAAACGGTTCCTAGCTATTTCATGAGCAGAAGTATTTGTATCTCTCCCACAATGTAAAAATTCAACCTTCCCAATAGCTCCTGAGGTGGAAATGATGTCGGCATATACGACAGTTGCTTCGTTCCAGATTCTACCTTCTCCCGAGCACAACTGGACTACTTCCATGTTATCTGACTCTGCTTCGATCCTGCTATACCCAGTGAGTTAGCTAGCTTTAGACCATGAAGCATAGCTAGGGATTCTGTCATCACCGCCGATGCCACATGCGGTATTAAAATAGACGCTGCAGCAACAAAAACTCCCTGACTATTCCGCAATATGGCCCCTGAAGCACCAGCTTGTTCTTCGGCCAAGAAAGCTGCGTCTACATTTAATTTTTATACTTAATACATGGCCAAATCAATATGAAATTAGAACTTCTTATGTACATGACGAATACAGATGCAATACGGTCTTTTGTGGGCCAGCACAAAGTAACAACATGTCAATCGTGAGGGCCGTGGATCCATGCACAATTACAAGTACAGTGCGAGTCTCCAGTCATGATGTGCATCCTTATATGGGACCATGTCGTAAGGAGTATTTTTGCACGTGTAACTTATTGAAGAGGACTATTTTTTCAACTTAAGCATAATCCGCATACATTGCAAAATTCAAAGACAATATCAATCTTAAAACTCCCATAATCTCTCTCTCTCTATCTAACTAGTGGTTGCATTACCTGTCATTAAATACTTTACAACGAAAATATGGCCTCCAGTTAGATTAGACCATACTTATAGCTTTTCTAATAGGGACCCAAAACATGGCCCCAAATATTTGTGGGGGGGGGGGGGGGGGATGACTAGACGAAAAAATGAGCTCTAGTAGGGACCCCATTCGGTCCCCAGCACAGGGAGGCCCCAATTATCTTCTCCCTTGATATGAGGAACTTTCTCTTAGGACCCTATCCAAGGTTGGAGGAGAAAGGAAGGAAACTCCCTACTGTGCGTCTGTGCCTCTCTCGTTCGCGACCACCACCACCAACTAGCGTTGCCACCTTGTCATAGGACGCAAGTCCATTATTGGCCTCCTCGCAGCATCGTTTTATACCCTCGTGACGTCCTGTCCGCTATGAGCCGCCGCGCTACCCGGACGGTGCTTGCCTCCCTCGTGTTGTATCGTGTTAGCTGGTTGCCACCGGCCATCCTTCACTCCATATTGCACACTTCCTGCTCAGCGAGATCTTGATGTTTTCCAGCTTGCTCCGTCCTTGTCGAGCATCATTTTTTGCTTTGCGCCTGCTCTCTCCCTCTGCCTAGCATCACCGCCCATGCCGCCGAGCACAACCTCCCCCATCGAGATTTGAAAATATGCATACTCAGATCCACACTTTTGAGATTTTTGTGTAGGTCAGAATACAAAGTATTTGAAATTCATATTTTGCACATTTCTGGGATATACCATTGGCTACTTTCAGATTTTTCAGAACTTTTTAAAACTCATAAATATGATTTCGATTTTTTTTAAGTGGAGGGAACAGTGGAGCTCGGAGGAAAAAAATCTCTGGTCTAGTTGACATTTAGGACCCTGCTTTTCAAACTACCGGTTGACATTTAGGGCGGGCTTACGGAATTAGGCAGTAAATAGAAGGCCCCGCCAAAAAAAGAATATAAATAGAGGGCTTGGGCCATGAAATGATAACCAAGATTAACCCACGCACGGTACCGTCAGTCGTGTAGCTCGAGACGCCAATTCCTAGCCGCAAGCGAACCAGTGGCCCAAATCTATTCCACGGTGAACAAATTACATGGGCCTTTTTTTGCAATTGCACAATCGGCCCTGGCTGCAAGTCAAAGGATAACGGTTTTTTTTTCTAAGGGAGAAAGTATAATGGTTCATGCGAGTATCACTGGTGTTTTGTTTGGGTCTTTTAAATCAAGAAAAAAAAACATAGTGCTACTTTGGGTAAGTAGGACGGGAAGTTGGGCAACACGTCCCTTGCATGTGATAGCTTTAAGAATCCCGCACGCTTCGTTAGTTCGTTTTTCCCGGAAAAGTACAAGGCACGTCGGATCCGTGACACGGGCCGGGCGTGATCCAGGGACGGGGCTTGCCTGTGCCCACGTCGTGCGACCATCCGCGCGACGCGCCGCGCGAAAGCCATCGAACGGCTGTGCCTCCCGCACTCCCCAGGTCCACCTTTTCTTTCCAAAAAAAAAAAATACAACGACTGCCGCATCCCCTTTCTCCTTTCCAAATCGTTCTCGTTCCTCCGGCCGTCCGGCGAGACATCTTTTCTCTACTCGAGCAGAACTAGTGGAAGCTACTGAGCCGTCCGGCGAGACATCTTGCCGTGCTTCCGTCCCTCCGGCCTCCAGCCCTAATTCTTCAACGGATCTCGCCGGTCCGCCGGTCACCTCGAGGTCAAATGAGTCGTCCGGCGAGACCTCTGTCCGTGCTCCCGCCCGCTCCACCCCCAGCTCAAGTTCGCCGACATATCTTGCCGGTCCGCCGTCCACCTCGTGGTCAGACTCAGAGCTGTTGAGCCGAGACTTGGATGATCGCGACCATGCCTCAGTTCATCCGCCCTCGGATTGGGACTACCTGCGGCGAGCCGGTGACGAGAAGGGTGCGACGCACTTGTCGTACATCCTGCGCCGCCGACTCTGGTGAGACCACTAGGTCCACCTCCAGCCGTGATGCACTTCGGGACACAGTTGCCGCGAACGGGTCGGCGCCAGGGAGCAGAGGTGCGGTCGCCGCTAGCTATGATGCCCGCGCGTGCGGACACGGTTGGCGGCAACGGGCCGGCGCCGGAGGAGCAGATGCGCGGCCGCGCTCATCCAGGTCGACGCCCCACAGCTCTGAGCCCGAAGTGGACGGCGGAGACGGCGGGATCCGTCGACGGGATGGGGCAGAAGGCATGAGGAAGGGGAGCACGGCCAGAGGTGTCACCGGACGGCTCAGCTCGTGCTACCTCAGCTCCGGGAGAGAACAAATCCAGTTCAGGAAAACGAAGCAGCGAGCTCTACAAGGAGCAGCGCAGGGGAGAGGATAACGTACGTATTTCTTTCTTTTTTCCGGAAGAAAAAGAACAACGAGGTGCGGCAAACACAACCACTCGATGGCTTCCACGCGTCCCGTCGCACGGATGGTCGCACGACGTGGGCACATAGTGCTACTTTGGGTAAGTAGGACGGGAAGACGGCCGTTTTTTCTCGATCGAGTTGCGTGCCCGCGATACCGCTAAATTAATTCTGAGGTTGAGCTTTTGGAGGTAGGGAAGCCTCCCGAGCTTCGCAGATATGGAGCTAGTTGACCGTTGAATTACGTCCAAGTTTGTCTCCACCTCCGATGACGGCGACGACCAAGAACACGAAGAGAGGGGCGGGGCACTGCGCACAAGGCGGCAAGGCGAGATAGCGGCAAGTGGGCGCGCATGGAGATGGCAACATGCCAAAGTAAATTAGAAAATGGGATCAGTTAGGGAAGAAGACATGTGGGTCCCACTGTCAGAGCCAGAGTAGCCTGTATTCCGGTTGGGATGCTCTTTTTTCCAGTGTGCTAAGCATGTGCAGGGTTCAATTTAGACCGAAATTTCATAGTTCAGGTGCAAATAGGGATTTCGATTTCAGGTTCGATCCGTCCAAAGTTCAATATTTAAAATGGATCTTTTCCATCTGGGAAACCCAGGACTAGGGGTGGAAATAAAACTCGAAACTCGTGAGCTTAACGAGTACTTGAAAACTCGGCTCAACTCGGCTCGAACTCGGACACTTATGAGCTGAGCCAAGTTGACATTTCTAGCTCATTAAGAAAACAAGTTTAATGAGTTGAGTTACGAGTACTCGTTAAACTCGAGTAGCTCGTAATATGCTTAAGATCATAACTTTGTGATCTAATTTATTGCATTTTTTTGTCAACAGTTAACACGAAGTTTAGATCTGAAATGTCCACAATACGTAGGCCATAGCTACGTGGGAGTATAGCCAATAGAGCCATGTAGGCCATTTGTAGTAGTTGTGTTCTATCATGTTGTTTATTTTTAAGCTATGGACAATGATTTGTTAATAAATGGTTGAATATTTAAGTTTTTGGTTATAATATGGACTACTCACGCTATACATGTTTATGGTGTTTACATTTATTATTTATTACCGAGCTTAATGAGTTTACCGAGCCGGCTCGATTTTTTATTGAGTCGAGCCAAGTTAAAGTCTAGAGCTTGTTATTTAGATAACGAGTTGAGTTGAGTTGAGTTAGGATGACTCCAACGGGGCGACGCAAACGGACGCGCGTTTGGTCCGCGTTTGGTCCGTTTGCGTCGCCAAAAGGACCCATGTCCGGCCCACGTCCGCCCCTTTCCGGCCACTGCCCCCAACGGGGCGACGCATCGAGTCCGCCCTCTGTTTTTTTTTCAGGTAAGCAGGCCCTATATGGGCCATTTTCATTGATACATAGGGGAGGTGGGCCACAAACGGCCAGGGTTTTTGATCATTCTGACCATTTTTTTGGCCATATATACTCGAGCACAATAAAATAAGCTCAAATAGCACAAATAATACAATTCATAAAAGCAATCCGAATAGTTCATCAAGTACTTATTATTACAATCCAAATAGTTCAAACAAACACAAACAAACAGTTTCAGAAATAATAAATTGTTTCATGCATTACAAACCAAATAAATAAGACAAGTAGTTCATCAAATGGAACTACTGCCCCTGATCACCCTGGTCACCCTGGTTACCGTAGTGCTGCCAGACATGCTCCAAGACTCCTTCTCACGAATGTCACGGTGGAAGTCGAGGAACTGAGCAAATGTGGACGGTCCCTGGGGCTGAACCAACTCACCCCGGAACTGCCATGCCTGATCATTCAAGCCCTCGTCGCGTTCGTCCTCCACGATCATGTTGTGCATGATCACGCACGCTGTCATCACCTCCCACAGCTGGTCCTTGTCCCATGTCCGAGCAGGATGGCGCACAATAGCCCATCGGGACTGTAGAGCACCGAATGCACGCTCTACATCCTTTCTTGCGCTCTCTTGCTCCTTGGCAAACCTCTTCTTCTTCTCATCATTGGGATTGGAGATTGTCTTGACAAATGTTGTCCATGTGGGGTAGATCCCATCAGCAAGGTAATAGGGCTTGTCATATTGGTTACCATTGATCTCAAAGGTCACCTGGGGTGCCAGGCCATTGGAGAGCCTATTGAACACCGGAGACCGCTGGAGCACATTGATGTCATTGTGCGAGCCGGCCATGCCAAAGAACGAGTGCCAAATCCAGAGGTCCTGGGATGCCACGGCCTCAAGTATGACCGTGCAGGCCCCAACATGGCCCTTGTACTGCCCCTGCCAAGCAAATGGGCAGTTCCTCCACTCCCAGTGCATACAGTCTATGCTCCCGAGCATCCCAGGGAAGCCTCTTGACTCGTTGATTGCCAGGAGGCGAGTCATGTCGGCAGCATTGGGCTCCC
Organism: Poa pratensis; assembly: GCA_947311845.1. Taxonomy (NCBI): domain Eukaryota; kingdom Viridiplantae; phylum Streptophyta; class Magnoliopsida; order Poales; family Poaceae; genus Poa; species Poa pratensis. Next base: position 30,058,192 of record CAMZMU010000076.1, on the reverse strand, counting down.
GCAGGTACTCCGGCCCGAACACCTGCACCACGGCCGCGCAGAACTTGTACATGGCTTCCAGGCACGTGGACTCGCTCATGCGCACATACTCGTCCACAAGATCGCCGGCAATCCCATACGCAAGCATGCGAATGGCGGCGGTGCACTTCTGGTACGACGAGAAGCCCCTCATACCACATGCATCGGGCTTGCACATGAAGTAGTCATCAAAATGCATCACGCCCACCCGGATGCGGTTGAACAAGGACCTCCTCATCCGGAAACGGCGCCGGAAAACCTTGGAAGGGTATGTGGGCTTGTGGGGACGAAAGTAGTCCCCATACAGCTGGATTTGGCCAGCTCGCCGGTTCCGGTCAAGAGCAGGAGAACGGCCCGGCAAGGAGCCAAGGAACACCGGTCGCATCCTCTCTATGTACTCGTTGACGATGAGGGTGGCAACCAGGCCGTCACTGTCATCATCGTCAGAGGAATCGTCCGAGGATGAGCGCTGCATGATGTGGTTCTTGTAGAACCACTCATCCGAGCTATCCATGGCCGAGGGACGTACCTGAGTAGCCGGGGCGAACGGCCGAACACCTTGTGGGCGGCGTGTCTATCGCGGGGCGCTGTGGACGCTCCTGGCCGCAAGAATCACCGGTGACGGTGGGGAAGCACCTGCTCCGGTGACGGCGGGGAAGCACCTGCTCCGGTGACGGCGTCCCCGGAATGGCCTGCGGTGCCAAATCGAGGGTGCGACGGCGGGTGGCGGCGAGAGGGGCGGAGGAGGAGGAGATTGGGGTGGGATGGTCTGATTTGCGGGCCAGGGGCGGACTAGGGGAGGACACAAAAGAGCTCCGTTTCGCGTCCGGGGCCGACGCATCGGTGGCCCAAATTTGGGCCAGGGATGCGTCGCGGCGGACCAAAAAACAGACCGCGGTCCGTTTGCGTCGCCCCGTTGGGCCGTGTTTTTTGCCCTCGCGGACACGAACGGATGTGCGCGGACTCGATGGGTCGCCCCGTTGGAGTCATCCTTATCTCGTTAGTTGAGTCGAGATGGCTTGATATCCACCCTATCCCAGGACGAGCGAGAAAGCGACGGATAGTCGGCACGAGAACCAACTGCCCGGCTCATTCACAAGCAACGCACCCGGTCGCACTCGTCGCGTACATGGACAAAACGCCAAGGCTGCTAAGCTAAATCTGGGGTGCAGGGGACACACCGAGGCTCGCGCGGCCACCTCGCCGAGATCGACGCAACCCAAGCGACTCCTCCTCGTCGACGTCATCGTCGCGTTTGCGTGCGGCGAATATTCGAACGGGACGGCATCGGCTTAGCACCCGCCCGGGTCCGCCTCTCTCTCTCGTTATCTCCCGGTCTTCTCCCCTTCGGCGATGGCGACGGCGGCGGTGGAGGAGGCGGAGGTGGAGGTGGAGGGGCCGATGCTGGCGGAGGAGGAGGAAGAGAAGGGGAAGCAGGGGAAGAAGGGGAGGCGGTACGGCCTCGTCGACTACCGGGCGCTGCCGGCCTACATGCGGGACAACGAGTACATCCTGCGCTACTACCGCTGCGAGTGGCCGCTCCCGCAGGTGCTCCTCTCGCCTTCTCCATCCACAACGAGACACTCAACGTCTGGACGTGCGTAATCCACACCCTCTCTTACCCACTTGATTGTGTTCATTGTGGTGCCTCAGGTTCCAAGTACAGTAGGTTTTACCGTGGGCCGAACAGAATAGAATCCCCTAGACATGTAGTCCTGCTGGCATTGCGTATCTGTAGTTCGAACCTTGAAACGTTGCGCTTTCCGGTGTAATCTGATGATTTATCTGCAATTTTGTTCTCTCGTTCTGTGTCGATTCAACCAAGCATATGCAAATTTGCAAGGAAAGGGAAGGGAATCTGCTGGAAAACAAGGATTACCTTACCTGATGATATCCAATGCAATCATTTCATATTTAGTTCACTTAATCGTAGCCTTAAATTTGGCACAATTCGTAACTTTCGAACTTGTAAGTTAAATTAAGCCCGATGTAAGAAAAAGCCTAAGGAAGTCCAGCATCGAGAATGCATTGTGGGCTTGTGGCACAACTTTGAATTTGCTATGCCCTTGCTTGTTCATGTTAGGGAAGAGGAGAGGACCACTAATTAGACAAAAGAAGTCCCCTTTCGATGGATCATGCGTTAAACTGAACCATGGACTTCAGATGTGTCTTTTATTGTCTTTGTTGCTTACACGATTAAGTCAAAAGGATAGCATTGGTTTGGTTAACACCTTATGTGAATTATGTACTGTAATTGTTGAAGTATGAATTTTAGCATAGTATGGCTGACTGACTTTCTGTGTGGTATTATTTGCCGATTTGGTTTTGGCAGAATTATGAATTTGCTAGCTTTTCTCGGATCTAACAAATCATCTTTTGTGTGTGTACTTCAGGCACTTGATAGGATTCTTCATCTTCCTTGCTTTGACCATATACACTGCAACAAAAGTTCCAAGCGTAGATCTTCAGAGCCTGCAGCACTTACCTGATATGCTGAGGAATGCTGATCTTCATAAGATTCAGGCAGAGCTTGCGGCATGTCTTCCTTCATTACCTCACTTTTCTGACTTGCAAAAGATGACAGATGAATTGAGAAGCTCATGGAATTCTATTGATGTGCTTCCATCAGTATCTCGCTGGCGTCTCTTGGAGTTGCTCTCGAGTTGTTTGCCGCACAGATTTACCCAGTCCAATGAAACAAAACTTTCAGTTCTCGTAAGTAGTCAACAATTTATCTTTTCTTTTCATTCTCACCAATCACTACTACTCATGGGGTTCATAAATGCAAATCATAGCCAGTTCTGGACTATCAAATATAAGTCGTTTAATTTACTAGTTTATTACAGTTATGCCCAATGTCACAGATTATGTCTACTTTCTGTGTTCTAACAATAACCAAATTAAGGCAGTTTAGGCTGATGTTAACCAAGATTGGACTTTTAGACAGTTATCAATAAAACAAATATGGAAATCTGCTAGTTCCTAGTGGTTTACTGGAAACCAGTAACGTTAAGAGATTTGCTTGCTATGGCAGCCTAAAAGTTTAACTTCGATTCAAGGCTTTACTGTTATTGTGGTATCCAATAACGCAAGAACAAAAACATAAGATTTTACTTAGTATCATCAGACCGTTTGGGCCTTGTATCAGAACATACGAACTACCAAGAGCCTTTTTCTGCATATTTCATTGAAATCCATCCAATCCTCATTAACTTTTGTGCAGAACTGCAGATCATATTTTGCATTGCATGACTCAAGTAAGCTGTTGTAGACTTATGTGCTGAGAACTTGTGACATAACAAGCATTGATTTTTTATTTGTGCAGGAAAGCATGAAGGATGATGTGGTAAACCTGATTGCACCACACTTTATCAGGCCAATTTCTAGGTGGCCATTCTTCGCCTTCTTGGGAGGGGCCATGTTTTGCCTTCTTGCGAGCAGCACATGCCATCTTCTCTCCTGCCACTCTCGCCGCCTTGCATATATTATGCTTCGGCTTGATTATGCAGGCATTGCTGCTCTTATTGCCACATCATTTTACCCTCCAGTATACTACTCTTTCATGTGCCATCCTTTCTTTTGCAACCTTTACCTCAGCGTCATAACCATTTTAGGAGTAGCAACCATTGCTTTCTCGCTGCTCCCAGTCTTCCAGAACCCCGAGTTCCGAGTCATCCGAGCGTGCCTCTTCTTCGGCATGGGAGCATCAGGTGTGATCCCTGTTTTTCACAAGCTGATCCTGTTCTGGGACCAACCGGAAGCGTTGCGCACTACTGGATACGAAATTCTAATGGGCCTTTTCTACGGGATTGGAGCATTGGTGTACGCAACTCGGGTGCCTGAGCGCTGGATGCCCGGGAAGTTTGACATCGCCGGGCACAGCCACCAGCTCTTCCATGTCTTGGTTGTTGCTGGAGCGTACACCCACTACAACGCAGGGCTGCTCTACCTTCAGTGGAGAGATCAGCGAGGCTGCTAAAAGTTATACGGTTATAGGGAATGAATAGATTTTATGTGGCTGTGTCTCAGTGGCCAATAGAAGGCTGTTGCATTTGGGCACAAGAACCTGCTCGTCCGTTGTAAATTGTATACTAAACATAGACAAGTTATATCAAGTATGAAGGTGATTCAGGTAAAAAAACAAGAAGTATCAAGGTGATTATTTTCAGCAATTTTGGTGAAGATTGGTGCCCCTTATGTTATTGTCTTGTATTGGAATGACGACTTGATAGAGAATCCTAGTAGCAATTGATTGCAGTTGTTGTTGTTCACAACACATAACACATCAGCTACAAGACGATGTTGTAGCAGAAACCGACGCCTAGAAAAAGCACTGGACCTGTCATCAATGTCATGAAAATTGGAAGGCTGATATCGATGGCACCGGTAGATTTGCTTTCTTTCTTGTACAGTACAAGACAATTTTTGTACTAGCAGAAACCGACACCTAGAGAAATAATTACCAAGCGTCTGCCTGCTGGGATGTGAAATTTGACAGGCTGAGATCGATGGCTCCGGTTGATTCGTTTTTCTTCAGGTAGGACAGACAGCACTGCGGCCATCTTCCGTGGCACATGCTTCTGTCGCAACATATCGCTCACATGGATCTTTCTCGGCTCGTCGCCGTGGTCGTTCTCCTGGGCGCCCTGCGGCCGCTCCGGGGCCACTGTGCCGGCGACGTCAAGGCGCTGCACCCGGTTGTGCTTGTGCCCGGCTACGCGGCTAACCAGCTCGAGGTGCAGCTGACGGCGGCGTACGAGCCGCCGGAGCCTCGCTGCAGCGCGCGGAAGGGGGAAGGGTGGTTCCGGCTGTGGCCGATCAACCACACGGCGATGGACGACCCGCGCGAAGTCGCATGCTTCACGGACCAGATGAGCGTCGTCTACGACGCCGTCGCCGACGACTACTGCAACGCCGCCGGTGTCGTCACCAGGGTCCCGTTCTTTGCCTCCACGCGCGGCCTGATCGGGTGAGTGAGTCCGCCACCGAGCACCTGTAATCACTCGATCGTTTCAGTTTCTGTTTCTAGGATATCTGACTGACACAGTTTTGCACTGACTACACAGTGTTGAAGTTCTGGCTCCGCCACTGGGTGGAGGGGCAGGTTTTGAAGGTGGTCAGGTTGCCAGGTATTCGTCACAGCGAATTCTTCAGTGTTGATTCTGCTCTCAGGAAAGTGGTTGCTGAAATACACAACGCTGGTAGAACTCGATGGAGGTCCAGGTTGGAAGGGAGAGATGGAGACTGCAGGAAGACTTTTAAGTAATTCTAGTGCTGATAAAAATGCAGGATTTTTTCAAAACTTACTGCATAATAAAATCATAAACATAGGATATACTCCCTCCGTTCGGATTTAATTGACACACATTTTATTACACATGGATGTATCTAGACATCAAACAAGTATAGATACATCCATATTTGAACAAAACCAAGTCAATTAATTTGGAACGGAGGGAATAGCTTCGTGTTTATTTCCTAAAGAAAACCAGTGCTCTTTGTTGGAATGTGTAAGAATTATGTACCAACTGTGTTTCAATTGGACTTGTACTTAGGGGCGTCGTATCCTATGCATCCGCTCGTTCCATCCATCTGTGAATCCGGGGCGATTCTAACCGGTCGATCCAAATCGTGGGTGGCTGGTCAATCGAATGAATTTTTTGCACTAAAACGCCCACGTCTGAACCGTTCATTTTTTAAATTAGCCCCTGAATACCAAACCGTCTCAAGCTAAATCACTTCGGAACCCTCGTCTTATCCCTAAACGACACGCCGGCGGCAAGCTCGGCTCCAAGTCTTCGACATGCGTCTGTACTTGCGGTCGCCGGAAGCGAGATGCCGTTCTTTGGCCCCGACGCGATCTACCGTGCCCTAGCGGCCATGGTCTGTGTCCGCCGCCGAACGCATCCTCCTCTGGCTTGTGCAGCCGCTCGCCGGTCGCCGGTCCTGATGCAAAATCCGCTGGCTTCTGCAGCCTCCGCGCCGCCGGCTTGCACTGCATGCTTGTCTTGTGGGTACTTGCTTACAGAATCGCATGGGCTGTGGACATGCCAGGGGATCCCTTCAGAGCAACAGGAATAGCTCGGGATATTGGCCTCCTACATACTCTGAATTTTCCTTGTTCTTGTAACTGTATCTAGTACTTGCAGATTGGCTTCTGTACAACTAATTTATTTCAATTGTTCGTTGTTAGGTGTGCGTGTAGTTCGTAGTCTGAATGTGAATGTACATCCTTTTTCATTTGTGAACATTGATCTTCTAGAAAGACATGAGTGTAAATGTTCTGAATGGAAAATTGAGAAGGAAAGAATTTCTAATTGGCTTGTTCGTATCTGCAATCTGAGGTGTTCTTGCTTGACTTAATAACTGAATCAAGCCATATTTATTCTGCTATATTAGCCAGAAAATCATAAACATATGGAAGTTCCCATACTGAAACCTTTATCATGATACGAACTGGGACCTAAACCTTTGTTTTGGAGGTTCCTCTCAACTTTGGTGAAGCAACCAGAATAATTTACAGACTGCAGCGAACCATAGCTGAAGGACATACAGCTGAGCCGCCGAAGTCCTCATCTGAACCTCCATACTGAGTATTGACACAAATTCTGTAACGTGTTTCACCTTTCTCAGTCCAACTTTAATGACATAAAGCTCGGCTTTTCGAGAAGGAACATAGTCACCGGAGGAAGGTGAGAACAGGGTAGTAGCAACAGAATTTAGTGAAGCATTGGACGATTGTTGAGGAAGTCTAGTTCCACTAAACACTATGTAAGCTGAAGTAAAGACAACTATTCACAAACTGGTTGACTATATAATACAGGTGTGCCATGTGTTCCAATGGAAAATAACAAAATTCTGTCCAGACCTTCTCACAATTCATAGAGATAACTTTATTCATGAAAGAATGTGGTCACACTCAGTTACAGGAGAATACAACTATGTTTCTAATACATACAGCTAACTCATGTGCCAAATTGTTTTGTTCTCTTGCCATCTTGATCACTCAGAACTTCAGTAAGTACAAATTTCTATGTAAATGGTGCATAGAGACATCACAGCCCTTTTCTGGATTCAAGGCAGCACAATTAAACTGAAGTATTACTAGATTATCTAAATCTGCACACGAGAATCACTAGAGTAGTCGCAAAGCATCCAGCCATGCCATTGCCTCTGCTTTCTCGGCGTCCAAACAATCTTGCGGAACTCAACTAGCAGATGCCACCACCTAGCCAACATCATTCATGTGAATCTGGACACCAGAACCTGCAGTTGAATTGGTACAAAAAATCAGCCATATAAGCAATTTGGGCAGAGTTGGGATTAAATCGGATCAGTACTACTCAAATTTCTTGCGGCTGTTAGGTAGCCACCCTCCACCCGCCTCGGCTCCTCCTCTTGCAGCAGCTCGCAGGCAGCAGCGGCGCGCGGCGGTGGCACCGCCGCCGAGGATCTAAGAAGGCAGGCTCGAGTAGAGCCCTGCTTTGAATTAACAAAGCCAACAACCGGCCAGGGATTACACAAGGCCACCACAAGCGGCACATACAAGATGTTGTGAACAGCTTACAACACCACGAACTACAGCAAACGAAAGATAAAGAAGAAAACAACATGTAGTCGTCCATGCTCTCCGCCACAGATGAAGCACCATGGAAGCGGCGAAGACAACCTTCGAGACTTGAGCTGGATGAAACCTTTGTCTGCTCCAGAAAGGGCGAACCTTCGCCTGACCATCCTCCTCCAAGATCGAAGAGGGACCCCTGCCCCCTCGCCCGGCTCGAAGGGCGCCGAAACCGTCGATCATGGGGACGCTCTCCCTAGAGCAGAGGGAGGACCAGGAACCAGGCCGCCGATAGGATCAGGCACGAAGCCACCAATGCACGAGCACAAGAAGAAGTCTAGCCACCAAACACGAAGACCACCATGAGGAGATGAAGCTGCTTGGAGCGGTCGTTGATGAAGAAGGAGCGCAGAAGACGAGCAGTTGCCAGCCACTGGAGCGCCAGGAACAGAACCTGCAGAAGGAGCACCGTGCTCACGCCGTCCAGAAATCGCGCTCCAAACGGGGGAGGGGAACCCTTCCCCACCCTGCCCGGCACGACACGGCGATAACACCCAAAAGATGCAGTGATCTAAGACCACGAAGCTCGGTACCAACAACCATGGCTCAAACCTCGGCACAGACGTCCGGAACCAGAGAACGCCCTACCACCCTCTCTCCCAAAAACGGCACCTTCAGGAAGGTTGCTGCGTTGAGACGCCGCTACCGCTCAATCAAGAAGATTAGGGATTTCTCCCGGGGTAAAGAGAGGGTAGGGGTGGGGGGGAAAAACACCTCAACGGCCCTCCAAGGAGGAAGACAGCACCAGCAGGCGCCGTCGCTGTCGCGGCCAGCACGGGCTAGCCAGGGATTTCTCCCGGTTCTTGCCCCACATCCCACCGTCGCTGCGCAAGGCCACCGGAGTGAAGCACCAGCGAGGGAGGGCGTACCGGAGATGGAGTCTACCTTCAGATCTGGGACAGGGGCGAGCAACCTGAGCCCCACGACCAACGCCCGCCGTCTCCTCGCCGTCCTCACGGCCAAGGGGAAGGCCAGCACCCGCGCACGCTGCTTGCCGCGAAGCCAGCGCCGCCTCACCACCCGAGACCGCCGTCTCGGCGTCCGAAGTCCACCGCGGAAGCACGGAGCGACGCGAGCCTCGCCGCTACCTTCCTCAGCGGCCGCACGGCTTCCCGGCGGTCACCTCTGGCAGCGGCGGGGAGAGGGGATCGAGGGGAGGAGGGTGGCGGCGTGATGGCGTGTTAACGGTAGAGTGTTTTATTACTTCCCAGCAACAGCACCAGAAGATCTGCTTGTTGACCGTGACAACACACGTTCGTTGGGAGACCCCAAGAGGAAGGTATGATGTAGTGCAGCAGCAGTTTTCCCTTGAAATATGACCAAGATTTATCGAACCAGGAGGACACGGAGGTTCTTCAGAAGGTTCTCAGCGGCGCAACTGACGTGGAACCTGCACACAACACAAGCAAACTACTTTGCCCCAACGAAACAGAGAGGTTGTCAATCTCTCCGGCTTGCTGAAAACAAAGGATTAAACGTATTGTGTGGAAAACAGTAATGAGTGCAGAAAGTAACAGAGAACAAATGATTGCAGTTGGTGGTTTTATCAGTATGAGGAAATGGACCGGGGTCCACAGTTCACTAGTGGTGTCTCTCCATAAAAGATAACTAACATGTTGGGTAAACAAATTACAGCTGGGCAATTGACAAATAATGAGCGCATGACAATGCAATATATGACAAGATGATTATTATGAGATTTAATTGGGCATTACAACAAAGTACATAGACTTGCTATCCAACGCATCTATGCCTAAATAATCCACCTTCCGGTTAGCATCCGTACCCCTTCCGGTATTGAGTTGCAAACAACAGATTATTGCATGAAGTAAAGTGTGTAATGTAAACAATGCAAATGACACGTAGACAATGCATCATTGTTTTATCCCTAGTGGCAACAGCACATCCACAACCTTAGTCGTTTCTGTCATCTCGAGCCCAGATTACTGGAGGCATGAACCCACTATCTAGCATAAATACTCCCTCTTGGAGTTACAAGCATCTACTTGGCCATAGCATCTATTAGCAACGGAGAGCATGCATGATCATAAACAACATAAATAGATAGATTGATAAACAACTTGCTCATAGTATCAATATTCATCGGATCCCAGCAAACACAACATGTAGCATTACAATAAGATGATCTTGATCATGTTAGGCAGCTCATAAGATCTAAACATGGAGGTACAAGGTGGAGAGACAACCATCTAGCTACTGCTATGGACCCGTAGTCCAAGGATGAACTACTCACACATCACTCCGGAGGCAGGCATGGCGGTGCGGAAGCCTCCGGTGAGGATCTCCCCTCCGGCAGGGTGCCGGGAAGAGCTTCAGAACCCTCCAGATCTAGGGTTGACGACGGCGGCGGCGACGGAACTTTTCGTGGAATATGATCGGTGTTTTTAGGGTTTTTAGGACATCGGGAATATATAGGCGAAAGGGCGGCGTCGGAGGGCACCCGAGGCGGACCCCCTGCCGCGCCCTAGGGTGGCGTGGCTGCCTCGTGGCCCCACTCCGTCTCCCCTTCTGGCTTCTGGAGTCTTCCGATGAGATATTTGCACACGTTGATTTTCATCCAATTCCGAGAATATTTTGCGACTAGCTTTTCTGAAAGAGAAAAACAGCAGAAAACAGGAACTGGCACTTCGGCATCTTGTTAATAGGTTAGTCCCAGAAAATGCATAAAAATGCTATGAAGTGTAAGTAAAACATGTAGCAATTGGTATAATAACAGCATGGAACATCAAAAATTATAGATACGTTTGAGACGTATCAAGCATCCCCAAGCTTAATTCCTGCTCGTCCTCGAGTAGGTAAACGATAAAAACAACATAATTTTTTAAGTGACATGCTACCAACTTAATCTTGATCAAATAGTAATGCAAAGCACATGAACTGAATGAAGTGATCCAAGTCAATGGTCTATAGTTTGCTAACAAGTAAACAAGGAGTAAACAAAATGAATCATACAAGTGCAAACTTTCATGAATAATACTTTGGAGACAATGGAGCTATAAGAGTTTGCATAAAAGTTAGCTCACAAAGCAATAGATTCTAAATGAAAGTGTTTGACTAACACAAAGGAAGATTTAGTTTCAGCGCTGGCTTCAACTTTAACATATTTATCTCATGGATATTGTCAAGGCAAAGTAATGCAATAAGTCAAACATATCATTATATAACAACTGTTGTACCAAAGTTGACACTAGTGTTTGCTTGTGGAGATAGAAAGAAGTAGGAAAACTGACTCAACAATAAAGTAAAAGAAAGACCCTTCGCAGAGGGAAGCAGGGATTAAATCATGTGCTAGAGCTTTTTAAGTTTTTGAAACCATATAGAGAGTATAAAAATATATTTTGGGAGGTGTGTGTTAGTGGTCAACGAATCAGTAAATAGACAATACTTTAAGTCACAAGTTAACCAGACCTTACAAGAGCGGCTCCCATGAAGGACGTTATTTCTACCAGCGGGTAGATCATCCCTCGTTCTCTTTTGTTTACACACTTATGAACATTGCTTGACTGATTTCTCAGGGGCAAAAAAATGTGAAGAGAATTAATGGTTAAAGTTGTAATTAATTGGGACTGGGCACCCCGTTGCCAGCTCTTTTTGCAAAATTATTGGATAAGCGGATGTATATGCCACTAGTCCAGGTGTAAAGTCTGATCAACAAGTGAAATAAAGACCATCTACCACATCCTCATGAGCTTGTAAACAGTGACACAAAAAGGAGTTGTAACAGTTTTGAATATTTTAAAGGTAGCACATGAAAATTTTACTTGGAATGGCAAGAATATACCACATAATAGTAGTTATGGTGGACACAGATGGCATGGATTTTGGCTCAAGGGTTTTGGATGCACAAGCAGCATTCCCGCTTAGTACAGAGTTTAGGCTAGCAAGGTTATTTAAGCAAACACAGACTGTCAACTGGTACATCAAGAACTCATATAAAAAACATGTTTGAAAAATTACAAGACTCCACATTGTCTTCCTTGTTAACCAAAACCTTTCACTAGAAAATATCTAGACTTTAGAACTACCAATGATACAAATCAAATATCAACAAGCTTTACAGTAGTTCTTCACTAATAGCCTTTACTTACATGATGCACAAGTCTAAACATTACTTACTTGGTAACTCAAAACAATTGACAAGTATCAAATTACTCAAGACAGTGATCTACAAGATTTATGTAGCATTTTATACCACTACCACATGCATAGCATTTTCTATTCCAACCAAACACCAATCAACTTATTTGAACAACTCTTCAAACAAATATAATTAAACAAGAGAGTACTTTCTTCAAAAGAAACTAATAGCTCTGACAAGAGATATATGAAAACAGAGAGCTAGAAGCTTTAGCAGTAGCTAGACAAGAATACTCAACAAATATAAGTGAAGAACAAGAGTATTCCAATGAAAAAGCGGAGCGTGTCTCTCTCCCAAACAAGAGTGCTAGGATCCACCAAGTATAGAGCAGCAAACAAAACAAAAACAAACTGAAAACAAAAGCACACTGACGCTCCAAGAAAAGTACATATAATGTGAAGAAATAAAAATATAGTCTCACTAGAGATGACCTGATAGTTTGTTGATGAAGAAGAGGCATCCCCAAGCTTAGACGCTTGAGTCTTCTTGAATATATTGGGGAGATCCATGGGAGCTTCCCAAGCTTAATCTTTTCACTCTTCTTGATCTTATAATATTATCCTCCTCTCTTAACACTTGAAAACTTCCTTCACACCAAAACTCAACATTTTTCTCATTAGCGGGTTAGTGCATCAAAACAAATAATCTCACTTAGTTCTGTAAGGACACAAATTCATAAGCAATCATTTTCAAACATTAGCTACTGTTACTAGGCTTAAATGATGCTCTTTCACCTTAAAAAAACACTCAACACTTGTAAAAGAGAGAATGCAAAACAAAGACATAATCTGTCAAAACCAGAACAATCCGTAAAGATAATTTGTTTCGGGACACTTACGTCGCTCAAATCGAAAAACTTTAGTCGTACGAAAGTTGCGTACATATCTCAGGAACACGCACAAAAATTGGTAGATTTTTTCAAAAAAAATTGATTTTCTACGGCGAGAAACGGTGACGTTCCAGAAATCTGTTCCTGTGCAGTAATCCAAATATAGGTACCATCTTGTCATAAGAGACTTTTCTTGGCAAAACAAAACAACAAATAAAAGATACAAAAGAGTTGTTACAGAAGTAAACAAGCTCCTTGACACAAAAAACAAAAATAACAGAAAATAAAAACAATGGGTTGCCTCCCATAAGCGCTTCTCTTTAATGCCTTTTAGCTAGGCATGAAACATGAATCAAGTATTGTTAAGACTAGAAACATCAACATCATCAAAAGCTTCATCAAAAACACAGCTTGTATTTTTAAGTTTAGAGAATTCTTGAGAAGAAAATTTAAACAAATCATTGCATGATTCATTAACTAATCCACGAAATTCTTCCTCGTTTCAAACAAATCAACAAATGTTGATTTCGGTTTAGGCACTTTAGGCACATATATGAATTTCTTCTCCTTGTCTAATAGATGCTCTTGCTTTTTAGTTTTAAGTGAGGAAAAAGTAGAGCTCAAAGTATCAATAACCTCCGCTAATTCTCCAATCCTACAATTTTGATTACCATGGATAGCACTAGTTTCTAAAACAGTAACCCTTCTGTTAATTTTTCCAAAAGATTCACCAAGTTTACTAGTACTATCATGGAGCTTTTCTATCTCATTGATATCAATACTTGGAAGGCTTTTCTCTATAGATTCTAGTTTTTTCATGACATCCTCGAGAGAAATTTAAATTTTAAATTCATTAACAGGTGGTATCCCAACTAGACTTTCAATGATGTAACTAGCTTCTAAAGCAGGGGTACCTAGGAAGTTCCCTCCTGTTAAAGTGTCCAAAACATACCTATACCAATTGGTGATGCCAACATAAAAATTCCTAAGAAGGATTGTAGTGGAATGTTTCTTAGCACACCTATGATGAGCATTACTAATTCTATACCAAGCATCTTTCAAACTTTCTCCCCCTTGTTGCTTAAAAGTACGAACCTCAACCTCAGGAGATGAAGTATAATACGCAGAACCAGACATGATGACTAAACAAAAAGATAACAACTCAACATTAACTAAGTGCAGGATTTTTTTTTGTGTGTGTTTTTGGGTTTTAACAGCAAACAAGATAAAATAAAATAAACTAAGCAAGACAAAAACAAAGTAATGAGATTGGAAGTGTGAGACTCCCCTATCTGGAGATTCCAGTGTCCCCGGCAACGGCGCCAGAAAAATGTCTTGATGGCGTGTTAACGGTAGAGTGTTTTATTACTTCCCAGCAACAGCACCAGAAGATCTGCTTGTTGACCGTGACAACACACGTTCGTTGGGAGACCCCAAGAGGAAGGTATGATGTAGTGCAGCAACAGTTTTCCCTTAAAATATGACCAAGGTTTATCGAACCAGGAGGACACGGAGGTTCTTCAGAAGGTTGTCAGCGGCGCAACTGACGTGGAACCTGCACACAACACAAGCAAACTACTTTGCCCCAACGAAACAGAGAGGTTGTCAATCTCTCCGGCTTGCTGAAAACAAAGGATTAAACGTATTGTGTGGAAAACAGTAATGAGTGCAGAAAGTAACAGAGAACAAATGATTGCAGTTGGTGGTTTTATCAGTATGAGGAAAATGGACCGGGGTCCACAGTTCACTAGTGGTGTCTCTCCATAAAAGATAACTAACATGTTGGGTAAACAAATTACAGCTGGGCAATTGACAAATAATGAGCGCATGACAATGCAATATATGACAAGATGATTATTATGAGATTTAATTGGGCATTACAACAAAGTACATATACTTGCTATCCAACGCATCTATGCCTAAATAATCCACCTTCCGGTTAGCATCCGCACCCCTTCCGGTATTGAGTTGCAAACAACAGATTATTGCATGAAGTAAAGTGTGTAATGTAAACAATGCAAATGACACGTAGACAATGCATCATTGTTTATCCCTAGTGGCAACAGCACATCCACAACCTTAGTCGTTTCTGTCATCTCGAGCCCAGATTACTGGAGGCATGAACCCACTATCTAGCATAAATACTCCCTCTTGGAGTTACAAGCATCTACTAGCAACGGAGAGCATGCAAGATCATAAACAACATAAATAGATAGATTGATAAAAAACTTGCTCATAGTATCAATATTCATCGGATCCCATTGATGGCGTGAATCACACGCTCGTTGGGAGACCCCAAGAGGAAGGTATGATGCAGTTCAGCAGCAAGTTTTCCCTCAGAAAGAAACCAAGGTTATCGAACCAGTAGGAGCAGCAACTCTTCAGAAGGTTGTTGGCGGCGCCGTTACTCGATCACCAACGTGGAATCTGCACACAACACAATCAAACTACTTTGCCCCAACGAAACAGTGAGGTTGTCAATCTCACTGGCTTGCTGAAAACAAAGGATTAAACGTATGGTGTGGAAAATGAGTATTAAATTGCAGAGAATGAAAAAGGAACAGTTTGCAGTTTGTGGTTGTTTAATCAGTGTAAAAGAATGGACCGGGGTCCACAGTTCACTAGTGGTGTCTCTCCATAAAAGATAACTAACATGTTGGGTGAACAAATTACAGCTGGGCAATTGACAATAGTGAGCGCATGACAATGCATATACATGACATGTTGACTACTATGATATTTAATTGGGCATTACGACATAATACATAGACCGTTATCCAACAGCATCTATGACTAATAATCCACCGCCGGGTTGTCATCCGAGTCCCCCGTTGGTATTAAGTTGCAAGCAACGGATAATTGCATTAAGTAAAGTGCGTAATGTAAACAAACACATATGCCCGTGGACATAGCATCGTTAGGTTATCCCTAGTGGCAACAGCACATCCACAACCTTAGAACTTTCTGTCACTGTCCCAGGTTAAACGGAGGCATGAACCCACTATCTAGCATAAATACTCTCTCTTGGAGTTACAAGCATCTACTTGGCCAAAGCATCTACGAGTAACGGAAAGCATGCAAGATCTTAAATAACATATAAGATAGATTGATAATCAACTTGACATAATATTCAATATTCATCGGATCCCAGCAAACACAACATGTAGCATTACAATAATATGATCTTGATCATGTAGGGCAGCTCACAAGATCTAAACATGATGGCACAAAGTGGAGAGACAACCATCTAGCTACTGCTATGGACCCGTAGTCCAAGGATGAACTACTCACGCATCACTCCGGAGGCAGGCATGGCGATGTAGAAGCCTCCGGTGACGATTCCCCTCTCCGGCAGGGTGCCGGGAAGAGGTTCTGAACCCTCCCGAGCTAGGGTTGACGGCGGCGGCGTCTCTGGAACTTTTCGTGGATATTTGCTCAGGTACTTAGGGTTTTCGCGTCGGGGGGAATAAGTAGGCGAAAGGGCGGCGGCTGCGACCCCCGAGGGGCCCACACCACCCTAGGGCGCGGCAGAGGGGGGCCCGCGCCCTAGGTGCGTGTGGCCTCCTGGCTCCTCTCCTTGCTCCTTCGCTCCGTCAGGTGGTTCTGGAAAAATAGGGACCCCCGTGTAGTTTCGTCCAATTCCGAGAATATTTCCAGACTAGCTTTTCTGGAATACAAAAACAGCAGAAAACAGGAACTGGCACTTCGGCATCTTGTTAATAGGTTAGTCCCAAAAAATGTATAAAAGTGATATAAAGTAGATGCAAAACATGTAGCAATTGGTATAAAACAAGCATGGAACATCAAAAATTATAGATACGTTTGAGACGTATCAGCATCCCCAAGCTTAGTTCCTACTCGTCCTCGAGTAGGTAAACGATAAAAACAAAATAATTTTTGAGGTGACATGCTACATCATAATCTTGATCATATAATATTGCAAGGCACATGTAAATGAATGAAGTGATCCAAGTCAATGGTCTATAATTTGCTACCAAATAGATAATGAGTAAACAATGAATCACACAAGCTAAACGTTTTCATGAATAGTACTTTCGAGACAAGCATCAAACAGTTTTGCATAAGTGTTAACTCATAAAGCAATAGTAAAAGGTATTTAATCAACACAAAGGAAGAATTTAGTTTCAGCATTTGCTTCAACTTTCAACATATTTATCTCATGGATATTGTCAACACAAAGTAGTATAACAAGTCCAATACATTGCATATAACGCATGTTGTAACAAAGTTGACACTAGTGTTTGCTTGTGGAAGACAGAAAGAATAGGAAAACTGACTCAACATAAAAGTAAAAGAAAGGCCCTTCGCAGAGGGAAGCAGGGATTAAATCATGTGCTAGAGCTTTTAGGTTTTTGAAAGCATATAGAGATTGCATAAAATATTTGATACTCCTCCCAACCTTGCTAACACAAGCCATGGCTAACCGAATCCTCGGGTGCCTTCCATCAATCACATACCATGGAGGAGTATCTATTTTTGAGAGGTGTTTGTTAATTGTCAACGAATGGTAGCGGGTGAGAACAGTATTCTACCTGTCAACGGACTTTTAAGAGCGGCTCCCATGAAGGACGTTATTTCTACCAGCAAGGCAGATCATCCCTCTTTCTCTTTGGTTTACACACATTCAGGTATTTCACTGTTTGTCATTGCTTACTGATGAATCAGGGCAAAAGTGTGAAGAGAATTAATTGGTTAAAGTTGTAATTAATTGGGACTGGGCACCCCGTTGCCAGCTCTTTTTGCAAGTTATTGGATAAGCGGATGTATATGCCACTAGTCCAGGTGTAAAAGTCCATCACAAATAGAATAAAGAATAACCACACTAATTCCTCATGAGCTAGTAAACATTGACACAAAAAGGGAATAATAACATTTTGAATAATTTAAAGGTAGCACATGAAAAATTTACTTGGAGTGGCAAGGAAATACCACATATAGGTAGTTATGGTGGACACAAATGGCATGGATTTTGGCTCAAGGATTTGGATGCACGAGAAGCATTCCCTCTCAGTACAGAGTTTAGGCTAGCAAGGTTATGTAAGCAAACAAGAATATCAACCCGTACACCAAGTTTTATATGACAAACATATTGCAAACGTTATAAGACTTCATACCGTCTTCCTTGTTAACCAAACCCTGTTATTAGAAAATATCTAGACCTTAGAGATACCACCGATGCAAACCAAATTTTCAACAAGCTTTACGGTAGTTCTTCACTAATAGGCTTAACTCATGTGATGCACAATTTAATCATGATCTACTTGTTAACTCAAAACAATTGACAAGCATCAAGTTATCCATTTTAGTGATCTACAAGATTAAGCAAGTTTTTCCTTATACCAATTACCACATGCAACATTTTCTGAACCAACCAAACACCAATCAATTTATTTCATCAACTCTCCAAACAAATATAAGTGAAGCAAGAGAGTACTTTCTACAAAAGAAAGCTAATAGCTCTGACAAGAGATACATGAAAACAAGAGCTAAAAGCTGAACAGCGCTAGATATGAATACTCAACAAATATAAGTGAAGAATAGGAGTATTCTCATGAAAAAGCGGAGCGTGTCTCTCTCCCAATCAAGAATGCTAGGGTCCAGTCAAGCTTTATTGAAAATAAAAGTGCAATACTGAAAATAAAAGCACACAGACGCTCCAAGAAAAGCACATATGATGTGAAAGAATTAAAATATAGTTTCACTAGAGATGACCTGATAATTTTGACGATGAAGAAGGGGATGCCTTGGGCATCCCCAAGCTTAGACGCTTGAGTCTTCTTGAAATATGCTGGGGAGATCCATGGGAGCCTCCCCAAGCTTAAGCTCTTCACTCTTCTTGATCCTATTATATCATCCTTCTCTCTTGACCCTTGAAAACTTCCGTCACACCAAACTCAAAGTAGATCTCATTAGAGGGTTAGTGCATAATCAAAAATTCACATGTTCTATAAAGACGCAATATGATTTGTTACTTTAAACATTAGCTACAGCCACTGATGTTATGTGAAGCTCTTCCACCCAAAAAAGAATTTCACTCAACACTAGTAAAAGAGAGAATGCAAAATAAAAAGGCATAATCTGTCTAAAACAGAACAGTCCGCAAAGACGAATTTTTTCGAGGCACTTACGACGCTCAGATCGAGAAACTCTGAACTAATGAAAGTTCAGACATTCATAAAGATTACGCACAAAAATTTCAGATTTAATTAACAATCTGGTGATTTTAGGAATTTCGTACAGTGAACAGCAAAAATCTGTTTCTGCGCAGCAATCAAAATTAAGCATCATCTTAACATTAGAGGCTACTCTTGGCACAACAATGCGAGAAAATAAAGATACAAAGGAGTTGCTACAGAAGTAAACACTCCTTGACTCAATAAAAGAAAAATTGCAGAAAAAAAAATGGGTTGCCTCCCATAAGCGCTTTTCTTTAACGCCTTTTAGCTAGGCACAAAGCATGCATCAAGTATTACCAAGTGAAGAAGCATCAACATTGTAATTTGTTCGAACAATAGAATCATAAGGTGGCTTAATCTTCTTCCTAGGAAAGTGTTCCATACCTTTCTTGAGAGGAAATTGATATTTTATATTCCCTTCTTTCATATCAATAATAGCACCTACAGTCTAAGAAAAGGTCTTCCCAGCACAATAGGGCATGATGGATTGCATTCAATATCCAAGACAATAAAATCAACGGGGACATAATTGTTGTTAACCATGATAAGAACATCATCAATTCTTCCCAAAGGTTTTTTAATAGTAGAATCACAAGGTGAACATCCAAGTAACAATTTTCCAAAGGTGCTAAATCAAGCATATCATATAATCTTTTAGGCATAACAGAAATACTAGCACCAAGGTCACACAAAGCATTGCAATCAAAGTCATTCAATTTCATTTAATGATGGGCTCCCAACCATCTTCTAACTTCCTAGGGATAGAAGCTTCATGTTTTAATTTTCTTCCCTAACTTGCATGAGAGCATTAGTAATATGTTTAGTAAAAGCCATGTTTATAGCACTAGCATTAGGACTTCTAGCTAGCTTTTGCAAGAACTTAATTACTTCAGAAATATTGCAACCATCAAAATCAAAGTCATTATTATCAAAAGTAATGGAGTTATTATCTTCCTTATTGCTAGAAATTTCAGCATCTTTATCAAGGACAGTTTCAGAGTTATCAGGCAATTTAGGACATTTTGCAATAGAAGTGGAAACATTACCAACACCAATTATCTTGCCATTAATGGTAGGAGGTTTGTTAACACTTGAGTTTGAAGCATTTTCAGAAGTAGTAATAGTATAAACTCTAGCAATATTATTCTTTCTAGCAATTTCATCCTCTCTTTCCCATCTAGCATGCAATTCAGCTAACATCCTCACATTGTTATCAATTTTAACTTGTATAGCATTGAGAGTTTTGCTCTCTTTAACATCATGAGGCATGTTCTTTAGTTTCAACAAGTCAACATCAAGAGCAAGACTATCAACTTTAGAGGAAAGCACATCAATTTTCCCAAATTTCTCCTCAACAGTTTTATTGAAAGCAGTTTGTGTACTAATAAATCCTTAAGCATAACTTCAAGATCGAGGGTACACTCTTATTATTGTTATAGGAGTTACTATAGGAATTTCCATAACCATTGCCACTATTAGAAGGATAGGGCCTATAATTGCTATTACCAAAATTATTCCTATAAGCATTGTTGTTGAAGTTATTATTTTTAATGAAGTTCACATCAACATGCTCTTCTTGAGCAACCAAAGAAGCTAAAGGAACATTATTTGGATCAACATGTGTTTGACCATTTGCAAGCATAGACATAATAGTATCAATTTTGGCACTCAAGGAAGAGGTTTCCTCAACAGAATTTACCTTCTTACCTGTTGGAGCTCTCTCGGTGTGCCACTCAGAATAATTAATCATCATATCATCAAGAAGCTTTGTTGCAGCACCCAAAGTGATGGACATAAAGGTACCTCCAGCGGCCGAATCCAATAAATTCCTTGAAGAAAAATTTAATCCTGCATAGAAGGTTTGGATGATCATCCAAGTAGTCAGTCCATGAGTGGGACAATTTTTAACCAATGATTTCATTCTCTCCCATGCTTGAGCAACATGTTCATTATCAAATTGCTTAAAATTCATTATGCTACTTCTCAAAGAAATAATCTTAGCAGGAGGATAATATTTTCCAATAAAAGCATCTTTGCATTTAGTCCATGAATCAATACTATTTCTAGGCAAAGATAGCAACCATTCTTTAGCACGTCCTCTCAAGGAGAAAGGAAAAAGTTTCAGTTTAATAATATCACCATCTACTTCCTTGAGCTTTTGCATTTCACAAAGTTCAACAAAGTTATTAAGGTGAACAGCAGCATCATCAGTACTAACACCAGAAAATTGCTCTTTCATAACAAGATTTAAAAGTGCAGGTTTAATTTCATAAAATTCTGCTGAAGCAGCAGGTGGAGCAATAGGTGTGCATATGAAGACGCAATATGATTTGTTACTTTAAACATTAGCTACAGCCACTGATGTTATGTGAAGCTCTTCCACCCAAAAAAGAATTTCACTCAACACTAGTAAAAGAGAGAATGCAAAATAAAAAGGCATAATCTGTCTAAAACAGAACAGTCCGCAAAGACGATTTTTTTTGCATCAAATTGCTTAAAATTCATTATGCTACTTCTCAAAGAAATAATCTTAGCAGGAGGATAATATTTTCCAATAAAAACATCTTTGCATTTAGTCCATGAATCAATACTATTTCTAGGCAAAGATAGCAACCATTCTTTAGCACGTCCTCTCAAGGAGAAAGGAAAAAGTTTCAGTTTAATAATATCACCATCTACTTCCTTGAGCTTTTGCATTTCACAAAGTTCAACAAAGTTATTAAGGTGAACAGCAGCATCATCAGTACTAACACCAGAAAATTGCTCTTTCATAACAAGATTTAAAAGTGCAGGTTTAATTTCATAAAATTCTGCTGAAGCAGCAGGTGGAGCAATATGTGTGCATATGAAATCATTGTTGTTCGTGCTAGTGAAATCACACAACTTAGTGTGCTCAGGAGTACTCATTTTAGCAGAAATAAAAACAGTACACAAAATAACTTGAAAGTAAACTAGATGCAAGTAACTAATTTTTTTGTGTTTTTGATAATTGAAAGCAAACAAGATAAAATAAAATAAACTAAGCAAGACAAAACAAAGTAAAGAGATTGGAAGCGTGAAACTCCCCTTGCAGAAGAATGCTGTCTCCCCGGCAACGGCGCCAGAAAAAAAGCTTGATGGCGTGAATCACACGCTCGTTGGGAGACCCCAAGAGGAAGGTATGATGCAGTTCAGCAGCAAGTTTTCCCTTAGAAAGAAACCAAGGTTATCGAACCAGTAGGAGCAGCAACTCTTCAGAAGGTTGTTGGCGGCGCCGTTACTCGATGACCAACGTGGAATCTGCACACAACACAATCAAACTACTTTGCCCCAACGAAACAGTGAGGTTGTCAATCTCACCAGCTTGCTGAAAACAAAGGATTAAACGTATGGTGTGGAAAATGAGTATTAAATTGCAGAGAATAAAAAGGAACAGTTTGCAGTTTGTGGTTGTTTAATCAGTGTAAAAGAATGGACCGGGGTCCACAGTTCACAAGTGGTGGCTCACCATAAAAGATAACTAACATGTTGGGTGAACAAATTACAGCTGAGCAATTGACAAATAGTGAGCGCATGACAATGCATATACATGACATGATGACTACTATGATATTTAATTAGGCATTACGACAAGATACATAGACCGTTATCCAACAGCATCTATGACTAATAATCCACCGCCGGGTTGTCATCCGAGTCCCCCGTTGGTATTTGTGAGGACCGGAATTACACTTCCAGACCTCCTGTGTAATCATGTCAATCCCAAGATCAATGTTGACAACACAGCGAAATGATACCATTGCAGAACGTACAAAAAGTACAGTTACATAGTTTGAATAGCAATAGCGAAATGTCTTGTGACATTTGTTACAATCAGAAAGCTCAGCGGAAATATAAATGCGAAGTGACTCCATCTAGCCACAGGCAGTCGATGTAGTCCACGAGGCCTCACTCTTAAGCATCGTCGTAGTAGTCGTAGTCTTCTTCTTCTTCGTAGTGATCTGAATAATCAACAAAAGCAATGCGATGAGTACATAATAATGTACTCAGCGTGCCCCCTCATGCAAAACCTATAATAGCTACATGTGGCTTCAAAGAAAGGCTATATGGTTCTTTTGCATAAAAGCTAATTTTGTTTGCAATACCATATGTAGTAGTTTTGATAAAAACGATTTTAGATGAAAACATGTTTTGTATTCAGTGTAATGTTTCTCATCATTGAGAGTGTCCACGACACCTCACGTTCTCCATAGAATTCCAGAATAGGGGTAGAGGGAAGTAGCAAAACAGGGTTCCTGTATGTCAAGAAAGATTCATGTGTCGTCCATGACCGTGGACACGGCTATTCGAATAGTTTTACACTCTGCAGAGGTGGTACACTTTCACCACACGTCACAAACTCGCCAAATTGCAACCAGCCGTCGCTAGCATAGCAATAGAGAATTCGTGACAAGGTCTTTTAGCTAGATCCCCCAAAGATGTGACATGCCCACCGGGTATGGCGCCGGAACTGAGAGTACGTCCCCCAAACCGGTCCCCCCATCTGTGCCGAAGGTTCTCCCGTAGGCAGACACCCCATCTGCGGTACGGCGA
Source organism: Poa pratensis (assembly GCA_947311845.1). Lineage (NCBI taxonomy): Eukaryota > Viridiplantae > Streptophyta > Magnoliopsida > Poales > Poaceae > Poa > Poa pratensis. The sequence continues at coordinate 30,034,796 of CAMZMU010000076.1, read as the reverse complement.
CATCGACACCAAAGGCTGACTAACTTACTTGACCCAGCCAGAGCCCATTAGCATGTGGTTGTACGGTGGTCACAATCTTCAAATCCGAGACTTATTAGGCCCTTATGCGGCACGGACGACGGATTGCCCCCTTCAGCTTGTGAAGGGCAGCCAATCGCTCCTTCATCAGTTGATCCAGCAGTCGCCCGCGCCAATGTTTAGATGGTAAGTTTCACCCAGAGTAGAAGGTAGAGTAGAGGAAGCAACAACGGCTTATCAGCCAAGCTCAACGAGCTCATCAAGTTCAGAAAGATGTTTGTGACCCAAGGGTCAACCAATTCCTCCAAAGAGGCAAGATAAAGATATCCTACTGGATATTAAGCATGGCTAAGCATTTCTACTCTACTGGATTACTATATAATTATTCTACTCAGGGTATCAAGTATATAAGGCGACAAGCGGATCAGTCTGGTGTGTCAATCGACACGCCAGTAACTTGAATAAAATAGCATGCATATTTGTAAAACAATAAAATAATGCCCCTTTTTAAAAACATAGGATGAAAACATGAGAGGGGGGGCATGCCTTCGTTGACGAATCTTCTTCTTATTATTCTTCTTCTTCAGTAAGCTGATTATAACCACGTTCTTCAATAAGCTGATTATATCCGTCCAACCACGTCACTCCCTACTCGTCGTAACGAAAGCAAATGGCAACCAAATAAATACCAAAGCAATAATTACCAAATCCAAATGAAATACAAATGGGAATGAAGGGAGTAGTAGTTGAAGAAGATAGGACAACTGGATAGAATTGTGAAAGCGTGAGATATGAATCAATGGCATGGATAGGATGTTAGGGTAGATTATCAAGATAAAGAGCTAGGATTAGATATGTGGATAGATTATCAGACTAGAATGTCGTTATAAGAGATACATATAGATCTTACTACATCTAACTGTATGCAAACCCGATATAGGAGTTATAGCATGGTTGGTCGTACCCCTGTTACCCGATAAACTCAAATAACATATAGTAGCATAACTAGATTATTAGCAACATGTAAACAAGACATAGCAACGAACCATATCATACTAGTTTGCCATCATCAAACAATACCTATCATACTAGTGGTATAAACAGTAGCTAGGATTATCTAGCATGCTAACATAAGCATACAAGCAATACAAAAGCTAAGCTAAACACCCTCATCATAAAACAACAACAATTGCAAGCTATAGTTGGGAAACATGCTCTACAAGAATGAACAATATAGCTATACACCACAACACATAATGTTAACATAAACGATAAATAGATACTACCATAGCTATACCTCAGCAATCATAATCTGAGAGCTAAACATGATTTACTATATATATCTAAAACATATGAATAATGTCATAGCAATATATCAAACTAGGATATGCTAATTTTACATAAAACAACTCAAATACCTTTCATGACAATCATAACATTGCATGTGTAAAGTACCAAGGACATTACAGCCTAAACAAGAATATCATTACAAGGATATAGCAAACAAAGCATAGTATATACTAAGCAAGGTTTTAACATAACACTATATGACTAATCATGAAGGAGATACAAGACTATAGATTTGAGAGATACTATAACATGGTACCAAATAACGATCAAGCATAACAATACCAATGTGAGATAACAAAACATACAAGTATATACAAAGATATGGCACTATCATGCACTCTAACCCGACATACGAACTACCGTAAGCACAAGATGATGTACTACAACAAGTAACACACGAGTAAGGTAACGTACATGTATTAGGTACTATACACATCAAGAACCGAACAACCGACCAAAACATAATATTATCTAGTCAACAAGTAATACTATGCTTGCATACATAGAGGCAAAACATTGTATAACATGCAATGCTAACATGAAAATAATCTAAACATTAATAAACCTAACACAAAGAACTGAGCAATCAAATGTGACGTTAAGTTAGATCCTTTGTAGCTATACATACATGCGAGACATTAACATACATGCTAGCACAAATATATGTGACTAGAATAAATAGAACTAAACATCATATGTAACACAAGGTACACAAGATACAAAGATAACTAAGCATGAATAATCAACTACACAAACAATACACATGTAACAACACAATAAGATACTCATAACATTGATACAACAACTAAGTACATGCATGGGCTACTAAATAAACAATAGGAACCAAACAACACCTCTCGTATACAGTATCGGCTTACTTCACAACACCAAACAAGTAATAAACTATTAATAAACAATACTTAGCTAAACATGCATAAACCAGACAAAGAAATATTAACAAGTCATGATTGAATACAGTACTACACAAGTAATAAATTATTATTAAACAAACCATAACCAAACATGCATCAACTAGAAAACTACTAGCCACAATTCATGCATGAATAAAATATTAATCATGGATCAATATCACACGATATATCACCATGCTAGTGATAACTAAAAAGTAACACAAGCAATTCTATTTATAATAATAAACCACAAACTACTATTTAAATACAAATGACCATCTCAACATATCACCAAATAAATACATGCAAATTACAGAGAACTCTACACATGTGATTTAACTAGGAATAATAAATCACACACAAAATCAAGCACATAATTCAAATAACATTTGAATTTGACCTAAATTGAAATATATAAAGACCTAACTTAAATTCTACCCAATAGATATAAAATAAAATTCCACCAGATGGTTTCTAAGGTCAACTAGGTACTCACACATGTTTAGATCGAAGTGTAAAGATGAACCAGAAAAGGATTTGTATGGCAATGTCACTATTCGACGAATTGGCATCAGTGGAGTGTGATATATGATGGTCGGATTGGAGATCCGTTTTATTCTCTATATTAATGGACATGATTTGAACAAAGTGACACGAAAGGATTGCAGTAAGTTGTGCTGAAAAATGACGTTGGCATAACCATGCCGATGTTGGATGGCATGGTTAAGAGTGGACATGGCGAAAGGCACAGATGGTCTGCAGAAGCTTGTCTATGAAGTAGACTACATGATATGAGATTACTATGCAAGGGAAGCGATCTGATTCTCACCATACGCGACGAATTCATCCGACGAAGTCGATGAACAACATAGATGTGGTCGCCAAATTCATCCGGTGCGATCAACAAATTCAGCTTCTGGTCGCCTGAATCCATCCTCCTCCTCCGTGCAATTCTGATGGCGCAGCTGTTAGTCCTGGTATCGCCGGGAACACGGCGGCGTCCGGCGGTCCTCTGGTTCGAGCTCCTCCACCGGATCAGATCATGTGGACGAGCTGGGCTTGGGTTGGTGGCAAGAGATGGAAAGGAAGAGCAAGTACAGGTCGACTCGGTGCTTACTAAGGGCAGGGGCTAGGCGGCAGAGCAATGCGTGCGTTTCGACGAGCAGTGCGAGAATGGACTGGAAAATGAATGCTGGTGTAAATAGAATTTGATGCGGCAGCAGTTTCTGATGGAGCTGGCGTTTCTGTTTGATGAATGTGTGGCGGACTGCTCGGCTGGAGATGCTGCGTCGCCTGTGAGAGGAGTCGAGCGATCGCTCGGCTGGGTGGCTCGACTCGTGCTTACTGGGCTGGTGCGATGTACTAATCCCATGGATACGCATCGCTGGACAAGGGAAGAAAAGAAAATAAAAGTAAAGGATCGATCGGTGCATCGATCGTACATGAAAACGGAAAAGAACAAGGAAGAGAAACTAGCTAGCGACCTCTGCTAGTTCAGCAGGCTTGGCCTACTGCCAAAGATTGCACGTACATGCAAATGGATACCCAATGGGATTTTAGAGAGAGAAGGACATTAGGAAATAGTAAGGAAGGAAAGAAATCAACCGATGATGTACTAGTTAAGTACTGGCTTATATGTGTATGGCTACAGCCTAAATGTGCATACGTGTGAATACATAGAATATCAAATCCAATTAGTATTTTAGATAGAACGAAATAAGAGATAAAAGAAAAAGATTTTCCATTTTAGGAAAATCTTGAAAATGCTATAAAGCTCCAAAAAAATACGAAGCGAATTTATGAAAACAAAGTCAAATTCAAAAGAGGATATTTGAATATGCTGAAGCCGAGAAAAATAGATCCAACTTGAAGGACAAATAAAACAAAGATTTATAAAACTCGGTGTTAATTCTTTTTGAAGCTTCATGTCTATGAAAAATCGAATTATGTTTTAATTAACAAAACGAAATTTTCTAGTCCTCGTTTTTAGATAAAAGTTTTTGAAAACTCTGAAAATCGGTCTGTTACAGTATTAAGTTGCAAGCAACGGATAATCGCATTAAGTAAAGCGCGTAATGTAAACAAACACATATGCCCGTGGACATAGCATCGTTAGGTTATCCCTAGTGGCAAAAGCACATCCACAACCTTAGAACTTTCTGTCACTGTCCCAGATTAAATGGAGGCATGAACCCACTATCTAGCATAAATACTCTCTCTTGGAGTTACAAGCATCTACTTGGCCATCTACGAGTAACGGAAAGCATGCAAGATCTTAAATAACATATAAGATAGATTGATAATCAACTTGACATAGTATTCAATATTCATCGGATCCCAGCAAACACAACATGTAGCATTACAATATATGATCTTGATCATGTAGGGCAGCTCACAAGATCTAAACATGATGGCACAAAGTGGAGAGACAACCATCTAGCTACTGCTATGGACTCGTAGTCCAAGGATGAACTACTCACGCATCACTCCGGAGGCAGGCATGGCGATGTAGAAGCCTCCGGTGACGATTCCCTCTCCGGCAGGGTGCCGGGAAGAGGTTCTGGACCCTCCCGAGCTAGGGTTGACGGCGGCGGCGTCTCTGGAACTTTTCGTGGATATTGGCTCAGGCACTTAGGGTTTTCGCATCGGGGGGAATAAGTAGGCGAAAGAGCGGCGGCTGACGACCCCGAGGGGCCCACACCACCCTAGGGCGCGGCAGAGGGGGGCCCCGTGCCCTAGGTGTGTGTTGGGCCCTCCTGGCTCCTCTCCGTTGCTCCTTCGGTCCTTCAGGTGAGTTCTGGTAAAATAGGGACCCCCTTGAAGTTTCGTCCAATTCCGAGAATATTTCCAGACTAGCTTTTCTGGAATACAAAAACAGCAGAAAACAGGAACTGGCACTTCGGCATCTTGTTAATAGGTTAGTCCCAAAAAATGTATAAAAGTTATATAAAGTAGATGCAAAACATGTAGCAATTGGTATAAAACAAGCATGGAACATCAAAAATTATAGATACGTTTGAGACGTATCACCCATCAAACACAACATGTAGCATTTACAATAAGATGATCTTGATCATGTTAGGCAGCTCACAAGATCTAAACATGGAGGTACAAGGTGGAGAGACAACCATCTAGCTACTGCTATGGACCCGTAGTCCAAGGATGAACTACTCACGCATCACACCGGAGGCAGGCATGGCGGTGCGGAAGCCTTCGGTGAGGATCTCCCCTTCGGCAGGGTGCCGGGAAGAGCTTCAGAACCCTCCCAATCTAGGGTTGACGACGGCGGCGGTGACGGAACTTTTCGTGGAATATGATCGGTGTTTTTAGGGTTTTCGAGACATCGGGAATATATAGGCGAAAGGGCGGCGTCGGAGGGCACCCGAGGCGGCCACGCCAGGGCTGGGCGCGGGCCCATCCCCTGCCGCGCCCTAGGGTGGCGTGGCTGCCTCGTGGCCCCACTCCGTCTCCCCTTCTGCCTTCTGGAGTCTTCCGATGAGATATTTGCACACGTTGATTTTCGTCCAATTCCGAGAATATTTTGCGACTAGCTTTTCTGAAAGAGAAAAACAGCAGAAAACAGGAACTGGCACTTCGTCATCTTGTTAATAGGTTAGTCCCAGAAAATGCATAAAAATGCTATGAAGTGTAAATAAAACATGTAGCAATTGTTATAATAACAGCATGGAACATCAAAAATTACAGATACGTTTGAGACGTATCATGGCCCTAGGGTTTGAGTCGCCGCCCGAGTCGCCCCAGATGGAGCGACGCGGGGGCCTCCGTTTCCACCGCCGAGGATCTTAAACTGCCTGTACCAGCGGAGGATCTTGTGGAGTATGTCGACCTCTGAGACTCGTCAAATCCCTGTACTAGCGGACGGTCTACATGCAGAGCATGTCGAAGGCGGTGCCAACCTTGAAGTCGCGCGCGGCGGAAGAAGTTGTGGAGGACGGGTGCGTCAGAGGTCTCGTCGACCCTGGTCGGCAGCAAAGCAAGGGTGGAGTTTCGGGGATTAGAGGATTAGGGGGCTTTTGCAAAAGCAAACGTTTCTTAAGTCTGAAAGCGGGCTGGAAATTGCAATGTTCCTTCCGACTCAAGGCAAGGCATAGGATTTAGATCGTTCGGCCGGAAACGAACGGATGCAGGGATCGCTGGGTTGCGCAACGGAAACTTAAAAATTTCGCTTACCATGCTACATAACAGCCCAAGATCTATACTATGAAGATATGCTGCACCCCATAATACTAGATCCAGAAAACTTACTACAGCCGTTGCGGAAGATCTTGTTGTAGTCGAAGTAGATGTTGGTGAAGCCTGATGAAAAATCTCACGTCCACGCCGGGAGGTGAGATTGTTGCCGATCCGTGTCATCGAGGGACTACTCGCGCAGCCCCGCTTTAACAGTATCCACACGCACACCGCGTCAATCCGTCAGCGTTTCGTCATCTAGAGCTACTTGCAACCGACGAAGAGAGACTGACTTGCGGTGTAGTTTAGGTGGTTGATCTAATCGAACTTGATTAGAGCAATATGAGATTAGAGAGATCTAATTCTCAACACATGAGATCTAATTAGAGAGATTAGAACAATGTTTAATTAGAGCGCCGTCTAATTAGAACATTTTCTAATTGCACAATATCTCAAGAGAGAGGAACTTGCGCAAACTTATGTGTGTTTTCCTTGGGGAGAGGGGGAGTATATAAGGGGGAGAGGGGGGCTGGTGCGCCGGCCCCTCCCCAAGTTAGTTTGGGTGTTTGAGTCCATCTAGGACTCCATCCTCCCCTTCTTTCTTTTTGCCAATTTCCTTTATTCCTTTCCTAGTTCAATTAGGACTCCTTTAAATCTACAATTTGAACAAGGAAGGATATGAGGGGACTTAGTGCGGCCGGCTGGAGGTGGGGCCCATGCGGCCGGCCCACACTAGGTGTGGCGCGGCACGCAGGTCACCCCCCCTCTCTCCTCCGGCGCATCCCTTCCTTCCCGGCAAACCTCCGAAACTCTTCCGGAACCTTTTATACTCTATAGTTAAAATCATCGACTCTATCCACTGATGTCTAAAACACTTCCTGGCATCCTGGAACATCTCATGTTCGCCATATTTCTCTCTCAGGAAATTCTGCCCTATACCGACATTATTTCCCTCTCATGATAACTTCACCGAACATCTCCGAATCACTCCGGAGTTGTTCCTGTGACATCGGAGGGACTCCGACCACTTCTCATAACCACTAAACTACATCTTTATTCTCTCAATAAAAGATTGACTCACAGCTTAAGTGTGTGACCCGAAAGTTCATTAACACATAGACATGTCCTTGAGCTTACCAGACAATAACCAACATTGGGACCTAGACGTCTGTACTGGCTCCTATGTATTCACGAGTGAACGACAGAACCTCTTTATGTTTCTCATTACGCTAATCCCTTACGTACACGATACCAATGATATCTCGAGTGTGAGACAATTTGCTCTAGTGTGATCAAACTCTTTGATCATAACACATATAAAACTCGTACCAATATCATTCTCTTTTCTCATTCCGTATTATCAATGTCCTGTGATAAATCACACTGTGTCTGGCCAGACGATTGGGGTGACATGATTATACTTGAGATGGCCTAGAGGATATATCTCTCCATCGTCTGGAGGAGTAAGTACCTTTCTTGAACAATCTCCGTTCCATTACTTATTCTAGTTCAAACCCAAAAGTCATTGTTATGGTCCCCAGTTACGCCGGACGTTAGATGACAATCAAAGCGTGAGTGTCAAACAAGCGGTCACTAGATGTTCTCAAGGTATAGGAACTAACTAATGAAAACTCTGTATGATCAATTGCTATTCTTCATCTTGACGATTTGTCTCATAGCAAGATCATAGGGTGGGTCGGTTCAGTACTATTATCATTCCGATAATAAACTCCTATAGTTATATGACTTATACAAAGTCCATGATTAGGAAAACATGATCATCAGATAACAAGATAGGCTAGTCTTAGAGACTAGACTAGGAACACTTTTCCTTGTTCATATCTCTACACGTGCATCGGAGGTTTTCCTCTTGAATACTTTGTATTCGCTATTCAAGTGCCCAATGCAGTTATAGCATAAAGATATAAACTATTAATAATAAACTTGGAGATAAAATAATACTAAATATTATTGTCTCTAGGGCATATCTCCAACAGGGATACATGTAACCAGCGATGCATAGGATACGGCGCCGTACTTAGGGGATGTTTGTTTGGGGTTTTGGTGACTTTCCAGTGGAAAAAGCACCCCAAACGAACCAAACAGGGGTGTTGTGGCTGTGTCCTTCGGCAAAGCCACCGAAAGAAATAGGCGTGGAGGAGAAAGCACGTCTGGGGGTGCTTCGCGCGGCTTCCCGCAAAGGGGTGCGGAACGTTTTCTAATTTGAACATATTGTTCGCCTAAATTACAAGGGATTGCCACCCGCTGGACAGAACATCCCCAGCCCCGTTTTCTTTTCTCCCCTATGCATCGAGAAGTATCCGGTCGAATTCCCGACCCTTGCTGGTGGTAATATTCTCTATGATTATTCACATGACTTTAATACAAATGCATTGCTATTTGTTTGATTTTGGTTATTCACATTTCTTTTTATGCCCAAATACGTACTGCCTTGTTGATTCTGGTTATCCAAATAGGAATGGATTCCTAGCTCCTTTTAAGAACCACATGTACCATATACCAGATTTTCGCCGAGAAGGGCGACCAACACAAAGGGAAGAGCTTTTCAACTATCTACACTCATCGCTTCGGAATGCTATCGAGCGTGTATTTTGTATCTTGAAAAACAAATGGCACATATTGAAGTATATTCCTTCTTACGATCTGGATACACAGAAAAGAATTATCCTTGCTTGCATAGTACTTCACAATTTCATTAGGGACTCACAGTTACGTGACAAACAGTTTGATCGATGTGATGAAGATGAGAATTACGTCCCTAAGGTCCAAAGGCAGTCAACAAAAATAGTCGGTGATACTGCCCCGAGTGGAACAAACACCGATGATATGAAAACAAGGCGTGAACGCATTGCTACCGCAGTGTTCAATGAGAGAAGAAGACAATCTATTCGTGCTAGCTAGTTATTATGTGTAACGTCATTGACATGTAGTTTGAATAAATCTATATTTATTATGGACGATATCTTATTTGTGTAATGGTACGGATATGTATTTTGGAAATCTATATCCTATTAATTATTTGTTCTGCTTAATGTTGTTTATTCCAGGTATTTTATAGTGACATATACGATTGTACACTTCAATCAGTAAATACATATGTCGTCGAAACTCTGAGAGTATTTCAGACAATTCCTCAACACACAGGTGACACCGAGAAAAACAGCTTTCCCGCACAGCCAACCACAACCAGCCAGCCACGACCCAAACAATCACCCCATTAGCCATGGAGTAAGACCGCTGGGTTCTTTGGCTTCCTCGAAGTCCTCCCCTGCGTCCGCTCCGCACTCATTGTTCCAAAACTAGCAATGTAATGAGATAGATGTTCAAATAGTATACCAACCAAAGGTGCAGTATAAGGACTCGTACAGTGGAAGGATTTCACCATTTAGTTCCATGGTCATCATCTGCCCTGTCACTATTGCCCCGGTGTCGAACCTCAGAATCGGGGCCTCACAGTCTACTCCTCGAATGCTAGAAGAGCCGCGACGATGATTATGTCATCATCATCGGATGATGTCTCCATAAATTCATTGTAGAAAACTCAGCACTACTATCCATGGTCCACGCATCAAACAATGCAACAACGATCACAGAAAATCATACGATGGTGATCGAAGAAAGTTTGCAACAAAAAATTACTAGATGATCGTTGACATTTTGGTAGACAATTCTAGGAACGTATGGACGCATTGTGTACTAATTGACACCAATTTTTACTTCAGGTATCACCCTAGAGATCTATGGATAAAAAAAATGCGCATTGGGGGTTAGACAGCCTCCAATCAACTTTGATAGCAAGAATTTCGGTGAGTACGCATGAGGGAGCGGGCGCTGGCACTCGAACTCGAGACCTCGCGGCAGGGAGGTATCAACACCTCCTAGCCATCCAGGCTATGCCTCGGTTCTCAGATCTATGGATAGACAAACAGATTTATAGACAAACAGATTTATACACATGTGGTCCTGAACAATACTTAACTGAATCGTGTAAGCATTTCAGTGTCAAACTCAAAGGAAACGACGTCAGCACCTTTGCAAGGTGAATTAGGAGGAAAATCAATAGGTGTTTTAGCCATTGGAAGTTCTGATCCATACCAGTACGTAAGAGCAAAATGCTATGGATCAAATTACAACAACACCACTACAGATGTATTTTAAGAGAGTTACCAAGTGAACAATGTTTTCCATGAGGTTGCTTTGGCCCAAATTACAATCATTCATTCACAAGAATTAAAAATACAAGGACATCACAGTAGTATGAGAAGCCCAATGTTTATTTGCTAGTGTACTTCTTGAACCAAACCCCTATGTTGAGAAAGCTCTCGTAATCAGATCGTGGCCTGTAAGAGAGAATGGTGTGAGCAAATGTTGGGAGAAAACTTCAAAAAAAAAATGTTGGGAGACGTTGTGCAAGTAATCATGGTAAAAAAATTGAAATTTAAACTAACTTGTCGAGTCCATGAATATCTTCTGGAAAGACAATAGTTTTGGTTTCAACTCCTCTCTCCTTCAAAGCCCTCGCATACTGAAAATGTTGCAACAACAGATAAGTATATAGATTGAACTGAACAGTTGAGTACAATTAGGAGTACTATTTACGGGCTCAAAATCCAAACAGCCTATTGTAACCCTTTCTTATTTATGAAAAGCAAAGCTTGTCATTCTATTAACCAGAATACTGTGTACACAATCCTGTAACCTTTCAAAACAACACAAATTGCACAAGGATGTACCTGTAGACCATTAGAAACAGGAACTCGAAGATCTTTTGCTCCGAGGAGAAAGAGTGTTGGTGTCTTAACCTGCAGATGAGATAATATTGTCAAGTGATTGATTTCTGATAAAATAGTCCTGACAGTCTTCCTTTGCATGCACAATATTTCGTCAGGCATAGATTTCAGAAATGATTTTCATATGAATATGCAACTCACAAATGTACCTTAGAAATATGTGATATTGGTGATTTCTGGTAAAACTGAGTAAGAGTGTCAGCTGAAGGACACTCTGTATAGCAGTTTTTCGCTTCTTTTCCATAAATCTCCAGAAAGCACCAGTCAGGGATATCAGTGGTACCGACCATCAATGATAAGTTACATAATGGATTTCGAGCAGCTGCTGCAACAAATGTTTCTGGAGCCTGTATTCCAAAAATATGCACATGTCAACAGTATGCTAGTACACCGTAAAACGTAATAAATAATATCACGGAGACCATTCTGATCCGAGTTTTCAGGGGCAGTTCTAGTTTCCTGCTGTTTCTGGCAGTGAAATGATCTAGACCTAAAATTAAAATTCAAATTGTTTCGATTGGAGGGGCTCGGGATGCAGCTTATCCGGCCCCAGGCTGCCTCAGCACCTTGGTCGTGTGTGTGTGTGTTAAGTATGTTGTATAGTCTAGCTTGTAATTAGAACTCTTTTCTATCAATGCATCAAGATGCAAAGACTATTGTGTTTTCTCGAGACTAACTTGTGGGGATTTCAGACAAAAAAACATTAAGCAGCATTTGAGAGCATTTCTGTACGGACAGTTTTTTAACATTTGCAACAAAAAAGGGCTGGAATTGGTGACATCACCACAGCTCAGTGTAACAAAAATGAAACCAGTGATGTTTTAGCTCTAGTTTGCTGAATCCTGATATTCATCAGAATATATTCTTGGAACACGGGTCTGTACTGTATTGTACTAAAGCATTGAACGTGAAGTATGATTTCTTGATTTGATATTATTTTATTTCTTGTGATAGTTTGCTGAAGACTCTATCATCATTTTGATGACAAATCTGATATCCAACTGACGGACAGTGAATTACAAGGTAAATTTCTATGAAGATACAAACTGCAAGCAACAAAGTAAGTGCATGTAAAAATAATTAAGGAGGAAAAGAAGACAGTCAAATAACCTGGCCGATCAAATGTGTTGTCAAGAAACCTCCATGTGAACCTCCGACTACAGCTACTCTAGATGCATCGATTAATCCTCTCTTTATAACAAATTCCAAAGCCGTCAACACATCATTCACATCCTGTTCATCAGCATTCAACCAACATAATATCATAGACCGTTTATAGACACATATCGAAAGTTATCTTGAACACGAGAAGAAATCAGTAACACCTGAGAACCAATATTGCCAGGAAGAGATTGCAGTGCTTCTTCTCCAAACCCCAATGAGCCCCTAAGCAACAGAATAGTACGTGCAGATAATCCATGTTAGCGTTATACACAACTATTTGGCATGCGAAGTACAGAGACAATGGAACCCAAAAGGATATAATTGCTGCACACAAGGAGTCAGCACCATGCATGCATATCCTCATACTTGGATTAGTTAGACCTGTGTGTTATAAGCATGGCAATAAGAGAAATGGAATTAAAAGAATCCTTAGTCCCTTAAGTCCCAGTGTGGTCGTTTACTTGGTAGGTTGTTCAGATCTGTTCTTCCCACTATTCTTGCTCTCCTTCACCTAGAACCAATCTACCTCAAACTATCACCGAGTAATATCCTACCTACGGAGCGCTTACACTATAGATACTCATAATTTCAATGCTCACCTGTAATTTACAACAAGCAGGTTGTATCCCTGTGCATGAAGGAATGCCAAGGATTTTGAGTAGCTTGATGGATAAACTGAATGAGGGCCACCATGAAGAACAACAATGGTTGGAGTATTTGCAGAATCCTCGCAGGACACAAAAATAGCCTCAAAGGGCAGCTTAGCACCTGAACAGAGAAAAATAACATAATCAAGCGAGAGGGAGGACAACAAGGAGGGAGAGAAAACTCATTCTTGTCACTGAAAATACAGAAATAGTGCCGTGCAGTTGTTATTAAAATAAGATATAATATATCATTATTTATTATTATTAAAGCTCTACATATGAGTCCAAGTCTCCAAGATATACAGTTATAATTGGACTTTTCATGGAACTGTAAGGTGAAATACTGAGTGAACGTCGAAATAAGAATGTTATCCATAAAGACTACCGAGAAGATTCTTAAGGAGATGATATCAGTTCCTTCCAAATTTAGTGGTAGCAATCTCACTAAAGAACTTTTCAGAGTTTGCCTATTAGCACTAGCAGATAACAAAAAATTGGACTCTCATGAACTATCTTGTCTTAAATTATGCATTCTACTATATCATTAATTTTTATACAACACGGTTACGTCATGCACACTCACAATCTATATATAGCATTCTATTGTTTAAAATAAAAAGAGGACCAACAGGTGATGAATGCATGAGCAGTTCAGAAACAAATAAAGAGAAGAGTACCAACTTAGTATAGAGTTATGAAAGGAAAACCAAATTATATCAGATAGCTGTAAAATTGGTGATCTTCAAAAGGAATGTGTGGTGTTAAGTTGTTAGCATACCATATGGAAGTTTGTCAGAAGCGTTGCTGATTGGAACTTCGAGTACGCTGAACTTACTATTGGCCAATAAGGAGCTGACCTGTGAACACATCATAGAAATGCTTACTATGCACCAAGGGGGGCATGAGATGTATTTTGTTTTAATTAAACCTTATCAGATGGCTTCGGAAATGGTGATGAAATTTCCTGCCAGTCCCACTGGCATGACTTCTCAGTCTGAGAAGCTTCAAAACCGTAGTGAATTTGAGGCGGTGTAACGAGGCTGCTCGAAACTGAAAAGATCAAAGGGGTGGGAAGGCCCATAAATATGAAAACTCGGCAGATGGGAATATGGAAGGCTGCTGTAAAGCTGTATAAATTTGGGCTTACCTGCAAGAATGTTGTTATTGTCAAGTGCGAGAAGATTCCATGAATAATCTGTCTCCTGAGGGCTAATTCTTGAAACTTTGCCGCTGTGGAGAAAGAAATAGTGTCAGGAATGAATAAACTAGTCAGCCATATAATTCTAACAGAGGACAGGTAGATGCATGTACTTACGTTACAATGTTGACAGAAAGTATTGCTTCCTTGCTTCCCCAAAAAGAAGATAAAACAATAGTTCGTCCATCCGAAAGCCATGGAAACCTAAGTAGTCCAGAGCAGTAGATACCAGGGAAACATCCAACTTGATGACTCATTATAATGGGTACCTAATTAAATAACTAAAGGTATTAAGCATGTGATATCAGATATTGAGGGTTTTTTCTGACAGAAATCGTTAAGAGTTAAAAAGAACTAATATGTAAGTTCCCTTTATTTTGACCTTCTCCCTTTTAATTGAACTATAGTTCAGGCACTTCAATAAATCCGTGCAAGTCTTAAATCAGGTTTGGCAAATGGCAACTGACAATACAAGCGATATGCTCTTATAAAGACTTTGAGTAAATTTTGTCAAGATTCATGCACTAGCCAACACAACCAAAAGTCAAAACTGATGGAAATGGCCAGGCAATCCACATATACACTTCAAAAGATTTTTTCAAAGTTATATATTAAAGGTTTGGAAGCTTGAAACTACTAATGAAAACCAGGCATTTACAGTTTGAAACTAAATCAGATAAACACATTAAGAAAATGTAAAGTCATTATTAATACCACATCATCAACACTAAAGCTCCCCTCTAAGTTCCCATCAGCAGGCCAGTCAATTTTATGCATTGAATTAGTGGCATTGTGTGCTCCACTATCCACAGCACTCTTCGCCGAGATGAAAATGAGATACTTTCCATCCGGGCTGCGCAATAGAAAAACTTTGTTATTACCATCACAATGTGCTCTTAACGTGTAGGTATCAGAAAATCCACATAACCATTCTTGCACAAGAACAAATAAAATAATTAACATAATCAAAACTGATTTTTTTGTATAAAGTATAACAAAAAAATGTTTCTGATGCTCAAAGACACATATCTACTGAGGCCGGGTTCTATGGCAACACAGAGATGACGTGATACCTTCTTCTTTTGGATGAAATTATGTGATACCTTTGGAACGACCAAGATTATGTATCTTTCAAATGGAAATTACACAATGTTGGCATTCATTGTTGCTTGAATAGTGACAGTTGAGTACCATTCAACTCATCTAGAAAGGTAAGCGCATACACTTGATAATATGCAGGATTAATCTATTGGTGTGGCTTGGTAAGGAAAAAAGATAGTGACAGTGCTATTTATTTTTTGTAAGCACCAACTTGTCATCTTCCCATTTAATCAACAAGAGTAAGTCAATATTTCTTTTATCCTGAAGTTCATCATCCCACTGCATGGCCTCGCCTTTTTCCTAAGGCTCTGCCGTTGCTAAACTGTGTTCTGTGCTGAACTTATTTATATTCTTTTGTGAAAAATTAGCTACAAAATCAGAAAAAAGTTGCTTTACCCAAAGGAAACATAAGCAAAAGCTGGTTGGAAAAACTGGCTTATCATATAATCCACTACAGCCAAACTCAGCCTACTATCCCTCACACTTGGCCAGGACAATCCCAATGCAGAAAAAAACTGGTAAAATCCAAAATACGTAGATCTAGTCAAACTGTGTGGCCTGATTTAAAGAAGACCATTGAGCAACTGAAGTTGTCCTACCTGAACCGTGGGAAAAAAGCGCTGCTCAACTCTGTTGTTAACTTGACCATAGTTGTACTATCTCCTTTACTGGAGCTGTTACAATAACAGAAATATGTCATCAGATACACTTTGTGAGCATACGGCATACCATATGCTATAGGTTTGTGTCTCCTATAACTAGGATGAATGAAGAGAAAGTACAGTAATATAATCAATCTTGTTAACATTCATGCAAAAGATCCCTTAACAAAGCTTGTATGCGGTATCATTGGAAATAAAATATCAAAAAACAACATGAAGCCACTCCAGCATTAAAAAGCCCTTTGTATCTTGCAGTGGGTAAGCCACAGAAAAAGGAAAAACTAAAGTTACCAAGGATAGATATGCTCACTCAGTTGATGGTTTGTCAGCATCTTCCTTGAAAGGATCAGGAGCAGCATACAGAGTACAAGGTCTATTATAGCAGTATTTAATACCAAGTTTCCTTGGTGTCTCTTGGAAACCATTATCATCTGACCATGCCACAAAAACCAAACTATAAGACGATGGAGCCCAAATCACCTGGCCAACACTTAATGATCTAGTTATGCCCTTCACAACTCGTACTTCCCCACTGCAATGGAAACATTTCTCAGAATATTACAATATTTTGTCAACTTGTCCGAATTTATATCTTCATGTCAGACAGAAGCGTACCTAGAGATGTTAGCGACAAACAAAGCAGGTATCCTTTTCTTACTATAGGTTTCTCCCCAGTCATCTTCCAAATCCCCTTGTCCCTTCCAGCTTTTACAGTCGTTTTGAGACGAACCTTCCTTCCTGTAACCTGAATCATTGAACTCCGGCTTTGGTTGAGGAGGCTCCTCAGCGACATAAGCTATAAAAGTCTCTTCCTGATTCCATGAAATCCCTTCAAACCTACATTATAGTGATGCAAATCAATAGTCAAAGGTACAAGAGTAAAATGAATAAAATGCTCAATGTCACCAAAATGAAAAAGGGAATTTTACCATCCATCGGTGTACAACGATCCATGAACAGATTGTGGAATATGTATCTCATTCTCCAATTGACAGGGGCCCCAAATCTCTAATTTTGTAGGAGAATCATCCTCAGCATTCCGTACTAGCAGAAGCTTTTCTCCGGATGGTGATGGAACAACTGCTGACACTCCGATCATTTCAATCGGGAAGGGTGACCACTGGAAACTCGCTGACTTTGAGGCACTTTTGGAGATGTGAGAATTTAGAAGGAAGTTCCTCTTTTTGTTGGCCAAGAGATCTGATTGGCCAATAGAAACCATTGCCCTGGATGTGTTTTCTTTCGACCACCAAAATACCAGTAAGAAATATGAAGTTACAAGAACTGGATAAGAGAAAAAATAACATTCGATACCATTTTTGGAATTGAAGATCCAAGCCTTGCCAATACTGGGTATCTTGAAGAATTCTTGCAACAACTTGGACTGGGAAGCGTACTCATCCACCATGGAAGGATCCATCCCAGAAGGCAATCCTTCGGCATGGGCAGAAGCCATCACCTCTGAATACGATGAAACCTTGCTAGTGCTGTGTAATCAAAGTGATTAAACCAGCATCACTGATGTGTCTACAGAATCCAAAGTCAACCGGATAGGACTAAGATAAGAGAAACTGAGACCTTGATTGGTTGTACTGTTAATTTCGAAGCATAGCATTTGTCTTCCTATCCCTATCACGCAGGACTTGCTTTTATTGGCCAATAAATTTCGCGATATTTCCACTTGGCAATCCTAAGTATCTTTCTAGTGATTCATATTACTGATGATTCCTCCCACAATCGGGACACCAACAACTATAATCTGAGAGAATCATGCGTATTTCGAGAAAGACCAACATAAATTTCAGACCGTAGAGAACTTGATTGCTCAAATAGATAGAAATCCAAGAAAAAGGATCCTAGATCCTGAGAGAGGTCACCTGCGCCGAAGCAAAGACACGCTGGTTGGAGCGCGAGCACAGGCAGAAGAGACAGATAGCGCGGCGGCGGCAATGGGGGAGGAGTAGGAGTGGATTCCCGAGCATATGGCCACCATATCAGTGGTTGGATTTGGGTTTTAGTTTAGGCATATCATCTGCTATTTACCTCGTATACCCCTATATGGTCTGTAATTTATATTTTACGCCTTAACGTATGAGTATGATGAGGCACGCGGGCCGTGGAGACGATCAGACCGCATCGCTGCCGTCCGATCGATGCACCCGCTTACCATCTCCTCCACCGCGCTCCTCCGCCTCATTAAGTCGCTCTCGCCGGCGGCGCCGGGGGCACACCATACGGCATCCGGCATCCACTGCCTCCTCCTCAAGGCGGGGCTCCTCCACTCGGGGCGCACCTCCCCACCGCGCTGCTCTCTTCATATTCCTCGCTCGGCTACCCCGGCCACGCGCGGTACCTGTTCGATGAAATGCCTGACCGGGGCCTTGTCGCGCGCACCGCCATGGCGCGGGCCCACGCGGCGTCCGGGCAGGTGGACCAGGCGCTCGCCGTATTTCGGGGAATAGTGACGGACGGCTTGATCCCGGACAATGTTGCCTTGGCGGTCGTGCTTGCCGCGTGTCGTGGTGCAGGTTCTTGTTCGGCCAAGAGGAACCCAGGCAGGATGGTCCATGCTTTCATCGTGGTCAGTGGCATTGAGACAGACGTGTTCGTCTCTACTGAACTTATCAGGGTCTATGGGGAGCGTGGTGAGCTGACCGTTTCCAGGAGGCTGTTCGACGACATGCCGGCGAAGAGTACTGTTGCTTGGAACGCCATGGTGCATCAGTATGTCAGGAATAAAGATGTGGAGGCTGCATATCAGCTCTTTCTTGCAATGCCAAGGAGGGATGTGGTTTCATGGAACACGGTGATAGCCGGGTATTGCCTGGTTGGCCGGTGCAGAGAGGCATTAGGATTGTTCAGTCAGATGGTATCTCCATTGTCATGTTCGGTGCACCCAAATGAGCCTACCATGAGCACTGTCCTTGGTGCTTGTGCAGGTATAGGCTGTTTGGAGACTGGGATTTGGGTCCATGCGTATATTGACAAGAATAAGATGAATGACAACGGCACATTGGATAGATGCTTGGTAGACATGTATGCCAAATGCGGCAGTATGGACAAGGCCCTGCAGGTATTTGAGAAGTGTCACGCCCCAAACCACGGTCTGGGAGAATGACAGCCGCCGTATACTTATGGTTAAGAAACCATAAGCATACAAGGCTTAGAATAGTGAAATATCATCGACAAAAGCCAAGCAAGGTTTCCACTTTATTCATTATCAAATATTACAAGTACACTTTATTTTATTACAACAGCAGCGGTATCCTCTTTTATTTGTGTTTATCTCGACTACTACACTAGATGTCACCATATGGATTCTCTGTTATCACCTCTTGATCATAACATTCATCTGCGCATACCAGATAAAAATAAAAAGGACGTGAGTATGTTAAACATACTCAGCAAGAACAAACACAATTTACACTCCTTTGCACATAAGCACAACTCCTCCAAGCTCAACATTCGGCATGATGAACCAAATACCACCAATAATAATATCACCACATACATCTCATATTTTAGTGTTAGTCTCTGCAGAGTATCAGCAAAATCAATTGTCATAATCCCACCTTGTGATAGTATCGATCTCTGAGAATCACGTCGCCGAGTCCCCTACTTGTGTGGGCCTTCCCATCCCACACCTTTCAGGTATCGACCGCCTCAGGCTAGATACACCACGCTTTTCCATGATTATGACCAACCATTTTGTTGATATATGATTCCATATTTTATCTTGGCGAATATATGACACACCAAAAGTGCTAAACATACAAACAAGTGCAGCTCTAGAAATATGGAAAATTAATATCAAACAAAACAGAGATAAACAAAGAAACTAGATAAAATCACTCAAGGAACATAAACCAAACAAGAGATTTCTGGTATACGCAGCTTGCCTTGAGCCTCTTCGGGAATTAAACTTCTTTCTCCTCCGGACCTAAACATGTCAAGGTCGGGTTGAGTATACTGATACTATTTTCTCACGTTCACCATTTAATAATTAGTTAGATTAATCATGGTTAACTTTAAATATATGTACGGTTCATTTGCTAGTTCTGTTGCCATGCATGCACGAGCTGACGAGCTACTCATCTGTTTACGTTCCAAGTATATTCATGCATAGCCAGTTTAGTTCACTTAATCAATTCATGCGTTTCAAGTATTTCTGTATAGATTTATTAATTCATCATTCAATCAAAGGTTCAGTTTCACGCCGTCGACGCCGGATCGACAAGCATGACGGCATGCAACTGCAGCTCCGGCAGTCTCGCCGCACTGATGGCGAAACATGTGATTTTAGTTAGAGGATCTGGTTCATCTATTTAACTTCATTAGTAACCACTAACCAGTACATGTGATTTAACTAATCTGATCAGAACTGGTAGGAAACATGTGAATCATGCTCTTGGATAGAAAGATGGATCGATGGATCTTCTTAGCATGTAGGAAAGCATTTACTAGTACTACAGCTAAGAGATCAGCATAGACTTGAATAACTACAGGAGCTTAGCTGCACGCTTACCTCTTCCGCTTAAGATCTCCCCTGCAGCGCCTCCTCTTATTCTCTAGGAACTAATCTTGCTGCCTAACCCAACGAACAGAACCAGAGCTTTGCTATCAATCGGTGAAACAGAAAGAATGAGAGAGATGCTAGCTTGATTGGCTGATGGTGAGAGGCTGCAGCGGCAGGGGTATTTATAGGTCCAAACCTAGTACACGCTCATCAGGATATTTAGTTCAGGACGATAAGATCATCCGGGGGAAGCTTGGATGCCAAGGAAAGGATAAGAACAGAGCCCTTTTTTTTTTCCAACCAAGGTAAGAGATAAATCTCACGGTCTGCAGAAAAATATCTAGTATCAAACCTTACTACCAGCCCCTTGCTGTTTTTCTAAATTTCATTTCTTTTCCTCGGTACATGTTATTTTTCTTGTTTATGTGGCCAAGTCAATTAAATTAAATATAAAACTTTTTAGGTTATTACAAGAAGGCTCCTGGGAAGAGGGACCTGTACTCGTGGACAACTGTGATTTGTGGACTGGCAATGCATGGTCAGGCTGCCGATGCCTTGAGAATGTTTAACATGATGCAAGATAGTGGTATATGCCCTGACGATGTTACTCTCGTCGGGGTCTTAAATGCCTGTGCACATGGAGGGTTGGTTGACGAAGGCCTTGGCTACTTCTACTCCATGCAGGAGAAATATAGAATCACACCCAAGATTGAACACTACGGTTGTATGGTCGATCTTCTTGGTCGCGTCGGGCGATTGCCAGAAGCATACAAGATGATAAAAACAATGCCGATGAAGCCTAATATGGTAATTTGGGGATCGTTCTTGAGTGCATGCAAAGTTCATGGCAGTGTGGAACTTGGCGAGATTGCGGCAGCAGAAGTCACTAGGTTGGATCCAGATGACCCTTGGGCAAAGGTGATGATGTCCAGCATGTACGCAAAAGCCCAGGATTGGAGCGGTCTCGCCAGGGAGAGGAGGGAGATGAACAGTCTGCAGATGAAGAAGACGCCAGGGTGCAGCTCGGTCGAGCTCGGCGGTGAGGTGCATGACTTTGTTGCTGGTGGCAGCCAGCATCCTCTGCATGCTGAGATTTGTACTGTGCTGGACTTTGTGGAGACACAGTCACATACAGATATAGGTTGAGGCACGCAGAGTTCTGCTGTTGTGGTGTCTGTTCTGCTGGGGATTTTTGCATGAGGGTCTGGCTGAGGGTGGATTGATTGAGCCTTCAGTAGGTGGTGCTGAGTTCATCTGTTTGTTGTGGAGGGCCTGGGAAAAAGATCAGCTGATTGCTACAGACTAGGTCATAGTGCGAACAACTTATGGAGCTAAGCTGCCAGCGCCAAGTAAATGTTGATGCTGTTGTTACCAATCTGAGCATTATTGTTCTCCTTGAGTTGTAGGGATGGAGTGGTGTTTTTGTACATCAAGCACATGTACAGGTTGTGTCTGGGTGCGGTTATTACATCCTTCCTGGGAAGAGGGGCCTGTACTCGTGGACAACTGTGATTTGTGGACTGGCAATGCATGGTCAGGCTGTCGATGCCTTGAGAATGTTTAACATGATGCAAGATAGTGGTATATGCCCTGACGATGTTACTCTCGTCGGGGTCTTAAATGCCTGTGCACATGGAGGGTTGGTTGACGAAGGCCTTGGCTACTTCTACTCCATGCAGGAGAAATATAGAATCACACCCAAGATTGAACACTACGGTTGTATGGTTGATCTTCTTGGTCGCGTCGGGCGATTGCCAGAAGCATACAAGATGATAAAAACAATGCCGATGAAGCCTAATATGGTAATAACAGGGAATTAATGATGTGGAATTGTACTTAAGAAAATATACTTAAGGAAGCCGGTACGGCTATACTGGAACACAGTGTATATTAATATGCTGTAATTATACCCGGGAACAGTATAGAGCGGAATGCTAGGTTGTTCATAGGATTGGCTCTATGGATTGTTAAAGCCTGCGAGTTTGATTTTGTATTCGAACTCGGCGCATGACTTACACATGCGTGCTGGGACCTAATTGTTTAACAGTAATATGCTCGGTTAATGGCTGTTAATGATAGTGGTTGGTTTAACAAGTCACGAGTCCTATCTGAAAACAGATTGAGTTATCTGGAATTTGGAGTCTATATAAAGATCCCACCCTCTAGCCTCGATATGCATTGTGAGCGGCACCACCGATAAAGCAGAGAAATAGAGGGTAAACCGAATTAGATCCAAACCCTAATTTTCTACATTGGTATCAAAGCTGAGGTCGCGGTTGCCGGAAGTTGAATCCGCTGCAAAGTCTACGTCGCCGCCGATCAAGCCCGCAACAACCTCTGCCCGTCGCGGTTGCCGCTGCGACCCTATCGTCGCCTGGTTTCGGTGATACTCGTCTCGGGCGAACCGCGCATTGTCGCTGATCGGATCCGCTGCACATCGCGAATTACCAACGCGTGTGTGCGTCTTGTCGTTTTCGCCGTCTGCTGTTAGCTTGCTCCCGCTGGTGCTGCGTTCCGTATGCTCTTCAGATCGATGGAGATCCGAGTCCCGACGCTGACGCCGCCCTGAGTTTTTTTTTTCTTCCGCTGCGCCCCGCCTTCCGTGTGCTATGTTTTGGTGCCTGGCATGTGCGTGGTTTTGATCGAGGCAACGATCCCTTGTCTGGACATGAGGAAAAGTATGTTGATGCCTAGCTACTTGCGTTCCATGCGCGTATGTTTGTGCGCCTAGCTGATTTGATCGAAGAAGCCTGGAAATCGAAGTATAAAGATCGATGTGACGGAAGGGAAATTATTGTTGTCACGCACTTCTTGCGCTGCGGCTCTGGAAGGAAGGAAATCAAGACAGTTCACGCACGCAGATCTAGGAATCTTGAGAGCTGCGTATGGGAATACAGAAAGAAAAATACTAGTGTGTCCTACTCCTGCGATTATGGAGGCGACCATACTAGGAAATAATCCGCGGGCGACTGTATAACGAACGTAATTACTGCCTATTCTTCACGTCGCTGGAGGTTCTGTTCAATCATGAAAAGTCAGAGCATAATGCAAAATCGTCAATGGGTCTTTTGGTCGCCTGGATTGAGGAAAGTTTAGTACCCTAGTACTACTAGCTTTGCTGGCTCGTATATTTGTGACAGAAGGTGCAAGGATTAGTTCTCTATGCATCTACAACGACAAGTACGTATCCGTTTCTCCGTGGAATAAACATATCGGTAACACTCTTCCCTTGATGGCATCAAATAGTTTATTCTCTGAGTTATTTGAGCTCTAATTACACGGTTTGGAAAGGGAATCATGTATTGTTTCAGTTGAGAAAATTATTTACGTCATTAACCTGCCTAAACCGGAAAAGACCAAAAGGAAAAGGAAAACTATTGGGAGTTTGGACTAGGAAAATTGACTAGTCCACATAGGTATATCAATATTTGATTCTTTTTCTTTTATATATGAGAGTGCATAGATTACATGGAATATTTTGTGTAACCTGGAGGAGGACATATATATACTTTGAAAATGTGGACTTCTTTTATTGGACACCACTCACCTTTAGAGGAAATTGGAATTCACTCTAAGGAAATTATTAAACTCATGGTAGATGGATTAATATTGTTTTGTTACTATGATTTTTTCAATTGCTACGGGATTTACATTATCACCGGAATATATTGGACTCATTGGATTACTTCGGAATCGATCGGAGTATTTTAATAATTCATCGGAATTCTCTGGCACAACGACGATGAGGCGACATGCATGAAGCATGTTTATAATGGAAGTGACATTACTTATTATTTTGGAGGAATATGGGAAATACTCCAATGGAAGAGGAAATCGATATTTACTCAACGGTATGTCCAATGTTATTTCTCGCACTAAATATTTGTTTGTCACTACTTTTCCATGTAATTGGATAATGGACCTTGCCTCTACATCATAATTTGATGGAATACAATAGCAAATTTACTGTCATGTGAACAATTCCAAAGGAATAATAAGTGTATTAATTAGTCACTAATGATAAATTGAATATACTTTGGAACTGGAAATTATGTAATCGAACTCTGTTTATGGAGGAACTTTCTTTTTGTCACTTACGATGAGAAGGAATTTTAATTTACACTTCTCTATCGGAATTTGTTGATTATGTATGCTATTTGGAAAAGGAAGAGTGAAATTATTGCTCAACGGAAAGGTTACTGCAATATTGAATTTAACACAACGGTTTCATGTTCTATTAATTCTGTTGGAAGTTTGTTTTGAAGATAACTCCATAGGGAGGAATACTGATATATGAACACATGCTCGGAATTTATTATTAATGTTATGTACGACTTGGTCATACTCTACAAACATAATTACGCTTGTTAATTATGGAATTATAGCTTTGAGTGGGAGGACTATTAGTTACGGATTTTTCCTGCTTCAATGTGACGTTTGGTTTTGAACTCCCACTAGAGGTTCGGTTATTTATATTATCTCATTTACGACTTGGTCGCATATCAAGGAAGTGAATTATTACTTATGAAATTCTAAACTTGAGTGGGAGGATTTTGATACTTCATCAGCATATATTTACGGTATTTATTGGCACTCCTACTTAAGGTGATGTTTTTATTCTGATTGCACTTGATATGGTTATTTATATCTTTTTCAATACAAGTCGGAAGGCCTTTGTTGTATTGATATCTCATACTGAAGTGGAAAATCAGTTTATCAAAGGATTTAAAGGTTTGAAAATTGATTGGTGGGGGAATTACACTTCAGGAATATTAATTGAAGCTAATGGAATGAGCATGGAATTATTCACCGCTATTTTATGTCATATACTCCATGGTTGAATGGAGGAATACAATTATTGGTTATTCCCATGATTATGTGAAGAAGCATTACATACTACTATTTGTTCAGTAAGTTATTATTTATCACATTCACTATTTATATTTTGTGAACTGGAAGGAAGTATTCTATTTATATTTTGGTAGTATGGAATTGGAATGACTATTTAGTACATAGCACACCAAATTTTATGTTTATATTCTAGTGGACCGAATGGTATTCTGTTTTTTATCCGGAAAAGGTAAATTGGTGGAAAGTATGAATTTTATATGTGGGAAACTCAAAGGAAAACACCAAGTTACACTCTCGGTACTAACATGCTTAGGAAAAGTGGGAGGAACAATTAAATTGGACTCTCGGTACTAGCATGCTTAGGAAAAGTGGGAGGAATTAAATTGAACCATCATATCTTGGCTAATACTGTGTGTTATTTGAGGAAGTTACTCTATATTTTGGAGGAAAGAAAAATACCAAACTTGTTGCTAATGTTAACTATGGGTGGAAACATTGCGGGAAGGAATAAACTCAATGATGAATAATAAAAGTTTGGGAACTTCTTATTTTACCAAACAACCGCATGCCTATACTTTGTGGAAACTCTGGAATTTAGAGAAGGTGTTGTTGTTTAATTATTTACACAATGGAAGTGTTATACTTTGTGGAAAACTCTGGAATTTAGAGGAGGTGGGAACAATGACAGTGTTTGCTAATTGAATTGATCAATTCATATTTTTTGGAACAAGCTTCACATCAATGGAAAATCAGGTCATACGGTTTTATTACTGATGGAAGATATTCATATACAAAGGTTAGTGTGAATTGTTTTGTGTTATCATTATATGTGCTAACTATGTTCTTATTTGTTTTAAAATATCACATTGATGGAAGTGAAAGCTTGGTTTAGTTCTAACTTTCATATGAAAGGTATGTCTAAATCTTCATACATTTTGGAGTGGAATTACATAGATAATATTCTGATATATTTTTCTATGGAAAAGTGCAAACCTGTCATGTACCTTTCGATTAAGGGAATGATACTCTGCGAGGAATTATATTTAAACACGTCAGTAAAAAGGAAGAATAATTGTCATTCTCAGTTATTGTGGGACATTATTCGTGCGACCTGATCTTAGCCATGCCGTTGTAATTGTTGCTATTTTGATTAGCACGGAAACGATTTGCTGGAATTATTAGCAAACGGAATATGAATCTTATTGAAAATTTTGGAATCACATAATGGACTTGTCGCGCAATGTCAAGGAAATATGGATTACTCATTATTCATTGATGATCTCAACCTTCAACTACGTGGATATATTGACGCTATTTGTGATCTTGGTGAAAGGTAATCTATTTTATGTTATGTGTTTATATTTACTTTTGTAGGTATTTATGGTGTACAAAGGAAACATGATTTAATACTGTTATTTATGAAATATGAATACTTTGATGCATCAAGCATTGAAGGAAGGTCTATGGCTAAGGAATTTTCTTTGTGAACTAAAGGTCGTGGAAAGGTGCATCATAACCTGTTACTTTGTGATAATTTGACTCCAAAAGTCACAAAGGTTTATATACAACGTGAGTGCACTGAAGGAAGGAATTAACGCCTAACCATGTAATAGCATGGGAATTCACTTAGCTGAAATAAAATGTTATCAGTCAAGTGGGAGATGTAGGAAATTGTGTCTTGCAACATTTTATATATTTACTACATTGTCCGAAATTAAACTTCAGTGTGGAAGCATCACGGAAATAACAGGGAATTAATGATGTGGAATTGTACTTAAGGAAATATACTTAAGGAAGCCGGTACGGCTATACTGGAACACAGTGTATATTAATATGTTGTAATTATACCCGGGAACAGTATAGAGCGGAATGCCAGGTTGTTCATAGGATTGGCTCTATGGATTGTTAAAGCCTGCGAGTTTGATTTTGTATTCGAACTCGGCGCATGACTCACACATGCGTGCTGGGACCTAATTGTTTAACAGTAATATGCTCGGTTAATGGCTGTTAATGATAGTGCTTGGTTTAACAAGTCACGAGTCCTATCTGGAAACAGATTGAGTTATCTGGAATTTGGAGTCTATATAAAGGTCCCACTCTCTAGCCTCAATATGCATTGTGAGCGGCACCACCGATAAGGCAGAGGAATAGAGGGTAGACCGAATTAGATCCGAACCCTAATTTTCTACAAATAGGAATTGCATTTCGTTAGATTACTATTGTGCCGATTTGGATATGGCCATTGGTTCTTTGTGTTTGTATATTTCAACTGGTGTAGTAGTGATTGAGGGGCACAAGAGTAAAAGGTTATCCTGGCCTAGACGACGGAGCTCTGCCTCGCTGCAGGTAGGTTCTTCTTACTTTAGGGGGCTCTGTCGGAAGTTGTTCGAGAAGATGGGGAACCAGCATGGGCTGGAAATAAGGAAACGGCAGCGAACAATACTGGCCTAAGATCCATCCTTCCAAATTGATTTTATCAGATACAACCTTGTCTGTAAATTCAGTTCGTGCAACCATCAATCCTTGATTATTCAGTCCCAGCCGGCAACCACCGACCTCCATCCATGCGATGTGCTTCCTTCCAAATCTTATATGTCAATTATAGATACATCTGGGACGAATAACCCGCTTCTAAATTTCCATTACTGCTACGTTCCCCACATTTTTTCACATCGATTAGTAGCCCTATGGCTACCCCATAAATGCCCCTTGATATGTACCGTGGGGTAGCACAGCGGGCGATCTACTCAATGATGCTGCCAACGACGACGTCGGAACGGCGGTGCGGAAGGAGAAAATGTAGCGCACCGGTGGAGTGGAGGGGTGTGGCATGGGAGGTAGTGGTCGGCGTGTGTGGACAAGGACAAATTCACTCTCACGTGGGTCCGATGAGCCTTGCAGTCAACCGAACACATGGTGGGTCTGGAAACTGTGTTTGCCCTAAATCGACCACAAATAAAAGTACACAAATTGGACAAATTGTCCCTTGTGGGCCTCGTTTTGTCCGCCTAGCACTTGAGCGGACCGATGGGGGACGAGTGGCCCTTCGCGCAAAATGAGTCGATATGTACACGTTCCCCACATTGGCCACACGAATGGGTAGACAAGGTTTATGTTGGCATTATGAACCTGGGAGTAACTAGGTCGTGGGGGAGAGAGCCAAATACAAATTGCCCGCATATGTAATTTTTTGTGTCTTGATTGAGATCGCAACCGACAAAAACTGAGAGGCGTCGCCCGATAGAGTCGTCCATGTGTGTTGCCTTCGGTGCCAAGAAGGCTAGGCACACAAGGCGATCTTCAACATCAACGACGTGCTGGCGGGCTTTAGGTAGCGCAGAGAGAACGGCGGGAAGACACAGTTGGTCGGGATGTCGACGAGGCGAGACCTCCTTCGAAATGTTGAGCAACAACATTATGATATCAGCTTTGGACTTGGTGAATTGACATGTTCATGTATATAATTAAAGGGTTCGAATGAGAGGGGAGTGTGAAGGACGCTCGTGGCATGTGTTATGGCGAATGAATTAACTACATGGGGTCGATTCGATGAAATGAAACAATCCGTCGTTTAGGGCAAAGCGTATTCCTTATTATTCAGCTTGAAGAGGCCCTTTTCAATATAACTCTCTTTAAGTTATTTCATTTCAGGCTGTTCTAGGTCTCTGTCATTTGAATTTAGGGTGAAAAAGGAAAGCTGAGTGCCTCTTTGGTTCAAAAGAGTTTAAAACGAATTTTGTAGAATTTCAATCCATAGATTTTTTTCTATAACATCATTTCGTTTAGGAATTAACCAAAATTCATATGGATTGCTTTCGTACAGTACAATGGCATAGGATTTCGAACAAGAGGTTAGGCCTATTGGGAAAAAAATCTATGTATCTATGATGACTACGATTTGTACTCAACTCTTTCTACGGCGCAACTAGACAACAAGTGTTACTAGTCCCTGCGTTTTCTGGAGGATTTTAGGTGCCATGGCATTCTATTGGTGTGTTTTTCCTATTCATGTTCAATTCCAATGGACCAAACGTTCGTTTAACCTTTTGTTATTGTTTTCGAATTATATGAATGCGTTCGTAACAGGGATGAAGACACTCTGCTGGTCCCAAGTAATGTGCGGCAAGAAAAGAAAAGATAGAGAGTTGGAGCCAAACCCCAGACCAGCACTGGTCCTTGTCAGTCTCAGTCAACTAGCTAAGCATCGAGCTGATTAAAGAAAGCAGTTCAGGGCTGGGATTGGATTTTGCGGCATCTCCCTGCGTCCGTTTGGCATCGTAATCATCATTGCGGCAGTTGTTAAGTTATCGGTGCTCGCGCTGCACTCGGGGGAAAGCGACCCTGCCTCCTTTGCTCTGCATAGTCCATGGCTGATGTTGCTCCTCACTTCCCCTGTTAAGCTGCAGTTTTTTTTTACAGGAGTAAGTAATTTTTAAGCTGCACACGGACTAGAGGTAGGGGTGTAAACGGATAGGATAATTTCCGTACCGAATCCGTCGCCGAATCCATTTTAAAGAATCCATATCCGGTTCCGAAGAATCTGCCGGATAAGGATATCCGATTCCGAACTGAACACCCGGATACGGTATAGGATATGGTATGTGAAATAGCATCCGAATATGGATTATCCGAATATTAATTAGGATTATCCGATGGTTATAATCCGAATAATCCGATTTTCTACCGAAATATCTAAACTAATAGAGCACAATTTGTAGTTATTGAGTTGTGAAATTCATTTGTGGAGCACAATTTGTAGTTAGTTCTATTTGTGTAAACTAATAGAGTATAACTTTGTTAGATTATTACGTTGTTGAGCTATTGTTTTTTGTTATGTGGGTTGATGATGTACATTGCGCATACCGATCCGACTAATTTTCTTTCCGCCCCGAATCCGCTCCGTTTCCGTTCCGAATCCGTGATTATATCTATCCGCCCCTGAATCCGCAACCGTTCATTATCCGATCCGATCCGAATCCGAGAAAAAAATATGGTGAAGGATATGGTAGAGCCAAAATCCGATCCGATCCGATCCGTTTACACCCCTAACTAGAGGGAAGTGAATGCACGCTATCGCAATATAGTTGAGAATTACCAGAGTTTTCGTCAAACCTATTGTTATACTGGATCAATGGCATCTTTGTCAAGTTATCAATAAAAGACAGATTTATTAAACTCGGAACTTCGCATTCTTATCGATTGTATCTGGTTGTCCTTCTAAATTGTATCTCTGTTTTCGTCCGTAACAATTGTATTGTTGTCAAATGCACCACTCACTAGATTCGTGTGGACTAAACTTGCATCGATTATCAAAACATAGAAAACAAAATCAAACGACGAGGTAAACGAAACACACTGAAATGGTCGTTTCTACATGCGACTGTCATTTAACTTAGTACAAAACGCAATCAAGACAGACTTGTACAACCTGACAGCGTTAATCACAAGCCTACAACGTGAATCAAAAGCCGCGACGAGTTCCTAATTTCCTGAGTGGCACTGATCACAACCATCTCCTACACCGCCCGGGAGTGGTGCCGCTCGCGTTCGCGGTCACGGCCGCCGTGCCTCTCGCGATGCCCGCGCTGCTCCTTGTACTCCGCTCCGCCGCCACCGTCCCTCTCCCTCAGCGGCGCCTTGCCGTGACGGTGGTGCTTGTGCCCCCCGTCCCTGTGATGCACACCGAGCGCAGGGCTATGCCGGTACCGCTCGCCGCCGCCACCTTCGGCCGCTGCGTCAGGCTGGCCGCCGTGCCTGTGGAGGACGTGGTGGTGGTGGTGCTGGCCGGGGACCCCGCTCGTGCGCTTCTTATGCGCGTGCGGGTGCCGGCTGTGGTGGTGGTGGTGCTGATGGACGTGCGCGTGGTGGCCTTGTCCTCCTCTCCCGCGCTTGGGGTGCGCGGCCTCCGGCGGCCCGAACACATCCTCCCACCAGTCGTACACCGGGTCGAAGAGGCCATTCTGGTGCAGAAGCCACAGGACCACCGCCACTGCAGGCATACACGAAGGCATAAATTTTGTTTGGTTGGCGACAGGTGAACGTATGATGCGGTTCTGAGTGCTTGTAATCTGATGAAATGAGGTGCGTACGAACCTGCCGGCAGTAGGGCAAGGAGCAGACCGAACATGACGAGCCAGCCGATGCAGATGTACTGGATGTGGCAGCTCAGGTCGAAGAAGCTCGAGCACTTGGTACTGCTCCATGGGGACAAATTACAGCCGAAGCGACATTCAAATTAAGAGAACCAAACCAAACCAAAAAAAAAAGAAACATTGTTCTAGTGGAGGAAATCGCGTACCTGCATGATCTGCCGGTGAAGAAATCGATCACACTGTCCCACATGTTGCGCCACAGGGCTTTGATGGCCTCGAAGAAACCCTCGATGCCACCCTTCGGACGTTGGTTCGGTGGACCAATCTGCATGATTATCAACGCAAGAAGTAAGCATACAATGCCAGTAACACCACTTATTTGTTTCTCATTCTAAAGTGGAATCTGTCAACAGATTGGATTGCTAAGGGAACTTAAAGATAAAGAAACATAGTATTATTTAGCATAGGTTAACAAATCTCAAGAAGATGCTTATTCATGGTCTCTCGTAGATGGTATAGGCAATTGTATAACAGAGATATCTTTGATGTCAAAAGCTTATCAAGGCAAGAGATACACACACATTGGAGATTAAAATGAGAGATTATATGCAGTTTAAACTATCTTGCTGCACTTATATTAACAATAGATCCCAACTG
The DNA here is from genome assembly GCA_947311845.1 of Poa pratensis. Lineage (NCBI taxonomy): Eukaryota > Viridiplantae > Streptophyta > Magnoliopsida > Poales > Poaceae > Poa > Poa pratensis. The sequence goes on along the minus strand of CAMZMU010000076.1, from coordinate 30,002,627 downwards.
AATCACTACAGGAGACAAACAATTCAGAACCTGTGTTCCATTGTCAAGAACTGTAGCCGTGGTTGAGAACTGGCATTCTGCTCTGTCAAGTTCACTGAAATCAGACACTTTCAAAATCGCTACAATTGACCACAACCAAATCCCATGTTAGTTCCTAAAAAAAAATTGTATTTGAAAAAAAATAATGAGCTGTCTTCAATTTCTAACTCACCCACGCATCGATATTTTGATGCTTGGTCTGTTGACGGACGCAAATGAAATGAGCGAATAAGGACTTCATCAGGTTTCATGATGAAGAATTGCTCCTGCAAATGAAATTACAGAGTAGCTTCAAGAGAAGGAATTGAATAAGCACATAACCAGAACAGGGAATTAGTGTCAAAAAAAAACCAGAACAGGGAAATGTGGTGATGCATGATTAACTGTATTAAATGTATTCAGAAACAAGTGTTATTCAGAACGAAACGAAACACTGGAGCTTGTCAATCAAGAGATTATTACTACAAAACACAAGAAAGAGTACGGTGGCAGAAAATATGAAGAGTGCAATAATTGTTACCTCCACATAAGTGATGCCACTTTTGCAGTTGAACTGTAACAGAAGTAAGCGATATCAAATTTCAGGAAAACTGAAGAGGCCAATTAATCAGATCATAAATTATGCTTATCAACTAGATTAAAAATAGTAATGTATACGTAAATATATCAATTAAACATTTTGTGTCACAGCCTATGTGGGTATGGAAAGAATATCCATGCAAGGACATCAAGGAGGATGGATAGGAAATTAGTTCATGAACCTATTTCTACGTAGAAAAGAAAAAATGCAATTAATGATCTATCAAAAGGTAGCCTACTATCTATAAACATATATGAAAACACACTTGCAAAAAAAAAATCCTTGACAATGCATACCGTCAAGCTATATGAAGCTTCCAGTTTGCCAATGTTCTTAACTGTGACCTGCGCAGTACCAACTTGACTTAAGGCTTCAAATGTAGGGACATTAATGCTAATTATCTTTCCTGGGCTCCTGAAATTGAGAAATAAGTGCAAGGTATTACATATACAACTATCTATTATATCATCAAAACAACTGAAAATTCCTTTTAGCTCCCGAGCTATAGTGAGCTGGATTTGTAAAAAATTGAAAAACTTTATTTGTAGGTCTAAAAAAATCTGTAACAGGATTTGAAAGTACATATACATGTCTAGCATGCACGGCCAAATTTGCATCGAAATATCTTTTCATACGTGATGTGCATGAAAAAAAAATTGTCGGAAGCAAAATCAAGTTCTTTTTTTCCTTTTCAAAGCCACAATTTTGTGATTTTTTTATAGCTTAAAATACAACATATTATTTAGAAAATTTTGCATATATAAGGAGAACATGTTTATGTATCCACGTAAGAAAATTTGGGCTTTTTGAATCTTTGAAATATCATTTTCAAGTTTTTAAATACGGAGCTCACGGGAGCTGGGGAGCCAAAAGGCGCACTCCAAAACAAGGTTAAAAGGAACTTCCGCATTGCTCTAACCTCTAAGAGGCTCGAAATGCCCACATTAATTTGAGAAAAATGGGGAATGTCTATTCCACTTATATTTCAAAAAAAACATTATAGTAGATAGCAAATAAATCTCTCGTTACCTCATTTTATAATATATACATACAAATCGAAATATCTAGCCACACAATTGCACGTGGAACCAAGATACCTTTTTATAAAGAGGAAGAAACAAGCACTGAGCAGCATGGTAAGGTATAACGCTGGAATAGGAAATTTTGCCCAAATGCCATACATTTAAGATGCTATATTCGAAATTGGACAAGCGCTCAATAATATGTATGTGCTTGTACTGTGAACACGTAACTGTAAGTGCATAATAAAAACGCATAAGCACTATCAATACCTCTGGTACACATAATCTATATCATCAGCACTCAGCTCTATCAGCATGTTGGTATTCACAAGTTCTGTCACTCCAACAGAGAAGGTCTGAACTCCTGCATGCTGTAATGGGTATGTGTCAAATGTGTTATCCAAAACTAGCATAACAATGGAAATCAAGAAATAACTGGTGGGAATTTTACCGGATGTTCATTGATCCTGTCAAATCTTCCCTGCACAATATACTGGGGCTCTTGGTTTCTGTTTATCCGGTTGTTATCAGCCTGAAACAAACGGTCAAAGAAGACTCAAAACTAAAAAGTTACAGTACTAGCATATCATGTTTCGAGAACAAGAAACTTGCCATTTTTTCACTTCAAACTTGATAATACGCAATCTCACCTCCCAAAAATTCCAAAGCTGATTGTACAAGCAGCTCCAATATGGTGATGAACAGAAGTTAGGCTGGTTTCTATAAGCCTCGTACCCAACACCAATCTTGTTGCACTCAAGACCATCCAATGTAAATCGGACTCTCTCCAACAGCATCCACCTGGAGAATTCATCGCCAAGAACTTGCGGTTGGCCGTCACCAACACCCTTCAATATGTCAGATATAGACAGAAATTATGAAGTCACATGAAAGCAATGTTTCTGTCATAATTTGCTGAATACCTTTCGTGGAGTCACAAGATAGAAGTTTTCGAATGTTGGGATACTTGTAGAACTAACAAAGTCACCAATGAGATTTACTCTCAGAAAGTTGTCTTTAGAAATAACTGTTCTATTCTCTGGACCAACAATAACCTCCTGCAGCGTAATGTCAAATTGGTAAAGTTACACTGATATTTCTTAAGTGATTGTCATACTCAAAGTCCAAAATAACACACTGGATATAATAATAGCAAAATAGTCCTTTGAACGACATCTTGATAAATACATAGAATGTTCAGAATCTTAGCCCTTAAAAGGGCACAAGATCAGAAAATAAAAGCACAGAAAACCAAGTTCCCAAACTTGATAAGACTCCAATTAGAAGAGGCATGTAGAAAATGTAGAAAATATAAATTATCATCGTCAGCATAGATGAGGTTGCTTGCGCCAACTCGTCCTAACATATTGTCAGCATATACATAAGAAACTGCAGAATTTCAGTTCCTACCGTTACAGAAGAGCCTTTCTTTACTTGTACTCTGATGCTGTAACCAGTTGACCTTGCCTCAATTCCAAATACATGAAACCTGTTTAGAAGAAATGGAGATGCAAAAATTAACTCGAATTTTGACCTTAACAATGACCAAAAGGACCATGGGATGCTATTAACAGCACATAAATTTGGAGTGAGCATATAAGTATTCCCCTAGTCATCTACTTCAAAACATGTAAATAAACTAGATCACATTTGTTCCCAACATGTGAAGTGCTTACTTGATGTTAGCAACAAAAATAATACAGATACGACTGTGTCAATAATACAGTAAGAGATTAGGATTGTGTAGCAAACTAGGCTGGCTTTTTGTCAAATCATACAGAAAGATAGAGATTTGCCAGTTCAAACTGAAAGTCCAAAAGTCATGGGAACGTAGAAGCTTCTTTTAGTGAACTAAGAAGGTGGATTATTAAGCTAATATTGAAAAATATAACAATGATACGTAACAATTAATGCCCATACCAATCACCTGGAAAACGTACACAGTGAGCCGTATTAGCTTTGCCTTTAACCATTTTGTCAACTGCAAGGAAATTGTGTGTGAGAGGCGTAACACAATGTTATTGTATTGAAAATGCTGGAATGCACAAAATTCAAATTTGGTAACTTACATATTGTTCCACAAGAAGAAGCAACACGGCGATTAGGCCCACATGGACAGCAAATCGGCTAGTACAATGTCAAAGTGTAGAGGAAACATTAGATTTTCCATGAAAAGTGAGAGGAAAATAGACATCATGAGATAGTAAATCGTACCTAGATGAAAACACAATAATATAAACTAAACGACTATACTACAGTCAGATGCATCCATTGCACAAGAATTTTGGCAAGAACTTCATATGTGCCTTTGATTTCCTTAATATGTGTTCAACCATTAAGAATATTAGGTTTATTTGGTCAGAAACTGGCTGATGTAATATTACCTACTACTTAAGACACTAAGATGATAAGGATGACAAAGGTAAATGTGCCACACCTCAGTATGCTCAATTATGTGTCCGTTCTGATCCCGTAACCTAACCATATTCATGAAATAAACATCATTAGTAATACACCATTTGAAAGTGTCAAAAAAAAATCGGACTCAGAAATCTGGAGAAATGAGTGGCCATGAAAATATAAACATCTGTGAAAAGGCAGAAGTTACCACCAATTAATAACTCCATAGAACAAATATTACGTATGCGCAGCTAAAATGTATGTGCTACATATATGTATAAAAGAAGCGCTGTAATATGCTAATAAACTCACTCCAGGAGAACCACAGCCCAGATTACAGATGTGCTAAAGCTAACAAGATGGGCGTGCAATTATGACGATCTACCAACTGGAATACATTCTCGAAAATATTGACGATGCCAACCTATCAACTGGATCGAGTCCCTCAGTGTTTTACCTTTCGCAACCTCTAACAACATCAGCGCCAGCATCTGACTCGCATTTACGGGTCCTGGAATACTGTTCCTCTGGTCTGTAAGCAACATCCTGAAGAGACGAGGAGAGAAACAAATCAGGTCTCGGTTCACATATTTGTTAGAGCATAGTGGTTACTGGCAGGTAATAGTTGATACTATCAGTGATATAGCTAACTTTTTCAGTACAACAATCTGCATATCAAAGAAATCAGACAACAAATTTCCTGACGACATTTTCAGATACAAATGGGACTGCTATACAAACACGACGACAGTAGACCACAGAGGCACCCTGACAAACAGTCACCATCCAGCGATGCCAGAGAATAAAACGCTGACGACACTTTCAGATGCAAATGGGACTGCTATAAAACATGAGGACAGTAGACCACAGAAGCACCCTGAGAAACAGTCCCCATCCAGTGATATCAGAGCATATAGACTGTTTGGTTCAAGGACTAAATTTCTCTTGAAGCAATTTTTCACAAACAAGACTATGCGCTGTTGATTTGGGGGTAGGGGCGGCCTTACCCTGATATAGGAGATGGCGTAGAGCGCGTAGACGGCGGACTTGTTGATGGTGATGACGGGGGGCTCGCGCACCGTCTGCATCGCCCGCGTGTCGTTCTCCTCCACCTCCCCCACCTGCGCCACCAGCGACGCCTCGCCGCCGCTCTGCACAGCACAGAGCACCCACAAACACGCCATCAGTAAAACGCGCGGTTCCGCAGCCAGCCGTGCGCGGGGAGGAGGAGGGGCTTACGGAGCCGCTGGGCACGGCGAGGTTGAGGACGATCTTTCGGACGCAGGAGAGGCTGTCGCCGGCCCCCGAGTCCCGGGAGCAGCGCTCGAGGCGGGACTTGGAGAGGATCTCCAGCCGCCCGCGGGCGCGAGGAGGGCGGCGGCGAGGAGCAGGAGGGAGAGCGAGGTGCGGTGAGAGGGCCGAGCGGCAGGAGGAGGGGGAGCCATCGGCGGTTGCCGTCGCTGTGGCGAATGGGGCGAGTGGAGTATTGGAGTTGGGGATGACTGGATGAGTTTGTAACCGACGAGCGGTTTATTTGCCTTTGCTTCAAAATGGATGGAGCGGCGAGGGAGAAACGTACTAACCGTTTTGGGCGTCGGAGTGTTCCTTTATTTCAGAAACACTTTCGTGGGCCTGCACGCTTCTTCTCCTCCTTCTCGCGTGACTCTTCTCCTCCTTCCTCGCGTGACGAAACCCGAGTCGGTGACGGCGGAGCAAGGCAGGGGAGGCGAGCTGGGGGGGGGGGGGGGGGGGGGGGGGTCGTCCGCACCGGAGATGAAGAGGGGAGGGGGGTAGAAGATGGTCGGGTGGTGGCGGGCCGGCGGAGTAGGAGCTCAAGACAGGACGGAGCGTGAGACGTCGTGACAGCGTGCCGGCCGCGGGCGGGGTTGACGGCAGTTTTGTCGATGATGGGGGGGGGGGGGGGGGGTCGTCCGCACCGGAGATGAAGAGGGGAGGGGGGTAGAAGATGGTCGGGTGGTGGCGGGCCGGCGGAGTAGGAGCTCAAGACAGGACGGAGCGTGAGACGTCGTGACAGCGTGCCGGCCGCGGGCGGGGTTGACGGCAGTTTTGTCGATGATGGCTGCGGGGGACGCGCACTCGCCGGAGAAGACGACGTTGGCGACCTTGTCGTTTTGCGGTCTGAATTCGTACGACCATTTGCACACGTGAAGATTAGCATCGCCCCTTTATTTTGGTTTACGTTTTCCATTTTAGGAAAATAATAGGTTCTTTGAAATCTTCGATTTCATTTAGAAGATCCGACTCCAATGCATTTAATTTAGACTAATTCAAATATATTTATTTTCACTAAGGTGTCAAGCGGATCCAGGCAAAATCCTACTTATAGTTTATTTACAAATTTTCAGTCCAAGTTTTATTTTCAGAATGAACTATAAGTGGGATCTTGCCAATATCCCACTTATTAGAGCGCCCCACTTTTTAGAGAAATCTTTCATCTTCAGAGTTTTCTTAAGAAATGACCATGTGACCTTATCATAATTCTTTTAAAAACTATTTTTAAAATAACCGCGTTTAACTTTTTCCGATGTAGCTCGTGGACCGTTTCATGTAGGATTACCAATCCCACTTAGAATGTTTCTTCTTTGCATGAGTGAAGTTTGATGGTTTTATGTAGGATTATCACCCCATTTAACTATTTCATGAAGGACACATATCCGATTGTTTGACGGTGAAGCCATGGACTTCATAGCCGACTCTCCATCGGCCCAAGAATGAAGGTCGCCGTCTGAATGTATGATGGCCGGATCCTCGTTGGTTCCATCGAATTGATGATGCATGTAGTGTACACAGTGAGATGAGACGATTTGTGCTAGTAAGCCGGAACTATTTCAGGAACCAAATCATCCGTTTGTCTCCTCTGATGAGACGCAGAGGCAGAGGCAGAGGCAGAGGCAGAGGCAGAGGCGGGGCAGGAAAAAGAGGACAAGGTCATATTTGTGATGGGAAATTATGTAGGGGGTTTTCGTAAAAATGAAAACACCACATGTCATCCCGTGAATGATTTTGGATCAGTCTGCATCCACAATACAAGTTTTTGGACCACCTAATCATATATTGCAAGTTTGTGTGCTTAATTGCACCCACCACACAAGTATATGTATGTCGAGTAATGTTTATGTATGTCCAGTGTAATTAGCTTCTTTTCCTAGGTAATGCAATGAGGGAATTAATAAAATGTAGCATGTCCTTAGTGTCGAACTCTTAAACGGGACGATGGCGGACCAGCACATTCACTTGCTTCCACAGTTCATTTACATTACTTCTATAGCAACTTAGTGCAAGATAGCTTCAAGTAAGAATATCTCTAGCATATCCCGTAACCGAAAATGATTTTAGGGTACCGTGAAGGTCCGCGCGGATTAAATCCCCTAAAAACATATTATAAACGTTTTTTCTTTTGTTCATCTTCCCCCAGCGAGTTTATCTTGTGAAGTACAAACCAAGTGACGTCGGAGGATACGCTCCGGCTCCCATTGCCACCCCAGCACGGCTCGATCCCTGGCCTGACAATTCTAGCGTTGGCCTCCCCGTCTCGACTCGTCTCCTCCCATGGAGGTGCTCCCAATGGAGAGTTTGGCCATGAAGGTGCTTTCATGGGACTGCGAGCACGACTACCCCCGCCCGACTCGGGCCCTCACCTGGCTCTCCTAGCGCTGACCTTCTCCGCCTCGATCGCCTCCTCTTGTGGAGGTGCTCCCATTGGGAGGTTGGCCATGGAGGTACTCCCATTGGGCTGCTAGCACAGACAACGAATTGGCACAAAATCGATAAGAATCGTAATTCCTCGCTGGGGAATAGAAGACGGAAGCCGAAATCAAGTCTCCTCGTCATTGAATCGAGCTCGGGAGAGCGTTGGCTCGTTTCAGTTTGTCCGGTTTCGGACCTGTAAATCGACTCCAAAACTGGTTGTATGGGGCACAACGGTGATATTGTGATAATATCTGGGTGTTAAAAAAAGTTATGGTTAAGCTGTTTTCGGGGATTTGTTCGATGCGTACTTTTCGGAAATCCAGTGTGATGTACCGCAACAACCATACTAGTCTTATAGCGTTCATGCATGCAAGCATCTTTATGCTTCTTTTGTTATATGCAAACCATAAGTGTAACAGTCAAGTAACATATCATCTTAATTTGTATTAAAGGCTGTCTGGACACACATATTAAAATTTCTCCGTCTGCAACAATTTAAGCTCTTTATGGACATATTAATAGGTGAACGGCGACTGAAAAACATGGCACTCGAAGGTGACTTGCAGTTAAACATCCAGGCAAAGAAAGAGACATTCGGTTGACAGACTTTTGAACATCTCATTCCCACTGAACTTCTTCATCTGCAAAGCAGCAGACTTGGGAGCAAACTTGTCAAATTCCAATGTCCAGGCCTCCAGGAGCAGACGAACAATAACACAACAAAGATTATAACAACGATAACATAGATCAAAGATGTCTTCGGCAATATGTATTAACAGTCCATCACATCCTTATGATAACATAGATCAAACAGGATGATAACATAGCCATCTTACGACGAAGTGTACATGAACAGTTCATCACTTTCTCTGCCTAGCAAAATACACACAAACACGCACTTAAAATAGATCAAACAGGTCATCAGCAATATATATCAGCCAGCTTGCGAGCAATATATATCCCGGTTCAGTCTCTTCATATCAAGCTAGCGGCAAATGAACGGAGCACAAGGGCTTCTGCATCATATCCAGGTGAATTCTCAGATTTAGAAATTTGTTGTTGATGAAGAAGGGGCTGTCATCAGCAATGAACTCGGACCAGGGAATACCGAAGAGATCCTTGCATTCCACAGCCTCCCTACTATCCGTGGAGGTGCACACTCGTACATGGTGACACCCTCCAGCCTCGGTCTTGTCATTGCTTCAACCTTATAATCTATTGTCCCCTTCACCGGCCCCTTGTCTTCTAGCATCTCAAATAAGAGGCCAAAACAGTGGTAACAGTGTCAGGTCCTCCCTCTGCTAGCAACATTTCATCTTCAAAGTCACTACAACTGCTACTGTCCACACTGTCCTCCTCCCCATGTTATTCAACAAACACATCTGCAAACCCTCCAGGTGAAATATACTCTGCCATTTCAACACACTTACTGTCATTGTTCAAAAAGACCAAGCCATCAACCATTTCTTTCCCAGGAATCTGAAAGTACAGCTTCATGGACTCCTTCAGCTGGACATGATCGCTCAGAAATCCTTTCACCTCCTGCAGTGACAGCTTGTCCCTCTCGATCTCTGACAGCTCCTCATCGCCACCCACATAGTCCAATTTGGGCCCAATGTGGATGAACTCGCCCCCCAAATGAAATCTGACATTTAGTATCTCCGTCGGATCCATGTTTAAACTGAAAAAAAGCAGCAGTATCAGTACACGTCGCTAATACGAACCATAAAACTTCAGAATCGCACCCAAATCATAGCAAAACCCTCCTTTTTCCATCACCAAAAAAAGCAACTTTTCCCCTAAAAAACCCTAACCCTAACCATTCCAGAATCGTTAAACAATGGTGCCTAGAGGAGTACCAGGTCGGAAACATACCTGAGTACGTCGTTCGCCGTCAACAGCCGGCCAGATCCATTGTGTACAAAATGAAACTAAGAAATTCTTAAAATTAAGAAAATTTTAAACTTTTCACATAAACTAAGAAATGTTCGTTTTGTTGCAGATTTTTTGGATTAGTTTTCCAAATAATTTTCATATTTTTTGCTGAAACAAAAAAACCAAATTCCAGCGGATTTCACAATTTTGTATCACAACGGCGCGGCGTGTCGCCGCGCGACATTTCCTAGTTACACGCAAAAGGGGAGCTCCAACCTGGCATCAATGCACGTGCCATGTTCTCCATCCCTTTTCTCTTTCGGGGTTTCATTATTTTTCCTTAAGCTGATGACAGGATACTAGCAGTAGTAGTAGTTCCAGAAATTCACCTCGCCTCCCGAGCTATCGTTTTTATCCACGATAAAATAATCCATTATTTTTTTCAAAAAAAATGAAAAACAATGCATTTTTTGAATGATATATCATACAAACTGCAAAATCTTAATATAAAATACAATAAGTTTTGAGCTACATAAAAAAATCCAAAAGATGGAAATTTGCGGATAGTAGTTTTTGCTCCCGAACTCCCAGTGCTCCCGCCACTTTAAAAAATTCGAAAAATATATTTTAAAAGCTTCAAAAAATTCTGAAAAAAATCATGCATGTTCTCAATGATGCATACTAGAAGCGTGTAAAATCTCAATGCAAAACTCTTTATATTGTAGTCTACATACACAAAAATGTCAAAATTTATAGATTTAAAACTATGCATTGTTAACTTTAATAAGATCTGCAAATTTTTCATTTTTGTGTAGGTCGAAATATAAAGTATTTTGCACCTCTATAGTATACATCATCGAGAACATGCATGATTTTTTTTTCAGATTTTTTTGAAACTTTTAAATATTTGTGTTGAATTTTCTGAAGTGGCGGGAGCACTGGAGTCGGGTGCAAGAAATCTTCACTCGGAAATTTGAAACTACATAATGTTCACTATACTCACATCTATACATTTTCCTTTTTTTAGCTCAAAACATAAAGTATTTTGCATTAAAATTTCACGGTTGTAGCATATGTTATTGACAACATGCATGATTTGTTTCAATTTTTTACTCTTTTGAAGAAAGTGAAATCACGAGAGCTCGGTAGTACCAAATCTCCACTCTAGTGCTCCGGCATAGCAAGACCGACTTTTGTTCAAGTTAAAGTTCGACAAATCTTTCACACTGAAACAATGGTGCAAAATTCACTTTGTAAACCACAAGATAAGTAAAGATAGTTTTTGGCCGGTTTCCTTCTAAACTATCTAACTCCTTTTGACTTTATCAATCAAAGACATTACCGAGGTTAAAAAAAGATATTAGGTATGGAGTACACCAGAGGACTGTGCTGTCGTGTAATAGGTGTCAGACGCATGAATTAGGGTGTCATAGCCTCGGAGGAGAACATAGCCACAGGCGGCGGGGTTGGGCGGGCACCGCGACGGACCCCGCGCACGCGATGCAGCGAGGCCCTGTCGTCGATCCGGATTACGCTAGCCCTAGTCTCAGTCAACAAGCTAAGCATCGAGCTGATTAAAGAAAGCAGTCAGGAGCCGGGATTGGATTTAGCGGCCCTCCCTGTGGCTGCTGTCTGGCATCGTAATCATCATTGCAGCGGTTAAGTTATCTGCTGCTCGCGCGGACGCCGGTGCGCCCTGCACTCGGGGGAAAGCGACCCTGCCTCCTTGCTCTGCATTGTGTATGGCTGCTGTTGCTCCCACTTGCCATGCTAAGCTGCAGTTTTTTCACAGGATAAGTAATTTTTAAGCTGCTCGCTTTCTGTTCCGGGGAGCAGTGCAGCCCAGCGTCGTAGCAGGTCATTCGCAGACAGGCTTTGGCATTTTATACTGGAGTTTCAGGCGCGGATGCCGATGCGGACCCGAAAGCTGGGGTGAAAGAAGACGGAGCATATTCATTCGTCGTAGCCAATTCAAGTTCAAATTATTCATCAGCCCAGTCATACAGACTTAGACTTGAATCACTCACACGGCAGCCAGTGAGCTTCCTGACGTTAAACGGCATGCAGTTGGCAGTGCCCTGTAACCAACGGATGCTGCTGGAGATCCGTGCTTGCCTCGATCGGGGGCATCGCAGCGCACCACAACGTACGGCACGCACGTGTGCTCCCCTACACCACGCCATGAATCATTCAGGTCACGCGCGCGGCCGGCAGCACACTGTGTCGCGCGTGCTACCTTCCCCTCCCTCCGCCCGCGGCCGTGCCGGAAGCCATCGGTGCCGATCGAGACGCCACGGACGAGCCCACTCCCGGCTGGGTCAGCCTGCGTTTGTTGCGTGCCTCCTCGCCCACGCCCACCGTGCTGCGTACTCTACCGCTAACAGGCACACGGTGCAACAGCGGGCGGTAGCTAGCCTGACCCTGCGCGGCAACAGTGCTCGCCTCGCCGACGCGTCCCGTCCCCCATTCGTGTCTTGTTATATGTATCGCCCGTTTAATGTCCGCACCGTGCCCTTTGACTTTGCCCACTTTCGCCCTTATGTTTTCTCCTTTCTCTTTGGTCCTCATCCTCTTTTATTTTCTTTGCTTGATTGATAAATCCGCCCTCGTGGTCTTGGTCATGGTCGCACCTAGGCGGATCCACTTAATTAAGACGTACGCAAAAGGAGAGCACACCCTCCAACCTGGCATCAATGCACGTGTCATGTTTTCCATCATTTTCTCCTTCGGCATTTCCAGATTTTCTTTAAGCATAGCAAGACCGACAACTCTTCCACAATGAAACAATTGACCACAAGTTAAGTGACGATACTCCAGAGCCTGTTCGCGACACATATGTTACACCATCACCACCGGTGGCCAAAGTCGGGTCAGGTCGTGCTTAGGTCTGAGCTCGGCCCGACCGCATAAATCGGGTCCGAGCCCGACCTGAAAAAACACGAACAGTCTCGGCTCGACCACGACTAAAATCCTGTTTTCCTCGAGCCCGGCCCCGCTTGGCTCGACTCGACCATCAGGGCCGAAATACAGAGCCTAGCCCGGAATTGTCGGGCCGGGCCGGGCAGCCCATGTCCACGTATGACCGAAAGCATCCCTCATTAGTTTAATGAGCTTTAGTCTGGACCGGCCAAAATTATGTGAGCACATCGTGGCCCCATAATATTGGAGTCCCGCTCGAAGCACCGCACAACTGTCCGGACAAGGCTTTCGATAGGCGGGTTGTGATGCGCAGGATCATTGTCACGACGACGCACCCGACGGCGACTCCCTCCCCCTCCCTCCCCATGGAGTTGCGTTCATGTGGTGTCAGCAACCGAGATCGAGGAGGACTTAATGCAGACCATCGAGGACCAAACATGCCTCCTTCTTCAGCGGCAGCGGCACTTCCACCTCGCGTGCGGTGCATGGGGACGCCTGCAGCTCCTCCTGTGATACCTCCTCCTCTACGGTCATCTATCGACGACGACGACGATTGGGTCGAGCTTGTGGCCGGGGAAGAGGATTAGGACTAGGGTTCGATGCGTCGGCCATGCCGACTTGAATTTCGTTCATAATCTTGTACTACTCCCGCCGTTCACAAAAGGATGTCTCAACCAACTCCAAATTTGGATTTATCTAGACATAATTTAGTGTGTAGATACATTCAAATTTAAAGTTAGTTTAGACATCTTTTTGTGAACGGATGGAGTATATAACAAAATTTGAATAAAATTTTCATCCTTTTACAAATTGTCACGTCCGAGACCCGGCCCGGTAGAATGACAGCCGCCGCGCGTCTATAGACCCGAAAGTCTATACACGTGCAAGGCTAGAGAAGCAGGATAAACCAGCATAGTGGATCTCAACAGCTCAACTATTCATGTTACAAGATTATTACATTTACAAGAAAATAAAGATTCTCTAATCGCATCCCACCCACTGGTCCAGCTTACTCCTCGAAACGTCGGCTTCCGCTGCGCACTCTGATAACATAAAAACAAGGGAAGCAAGAGTGAGTACAAATAAATCGTACTCAGCAAACAATTCGTACACTTTCATATAATTTGTAAAATACACTAGGTTTTCAGAATACGAATAAACATTGTGTGGTTAAGTAATTAGGCAGATTAAAACACATGGTGCCACACATGAAAGTGAGTTTCCCTACCCGGGAATCACAGGGGTGAATATTCACGCTTTTACACTCTTAAGAGAGGTACTCCGACATCGACAGCCTCGCCCAGAACCACACAAGCTCCAGAACGAGCAGAGCTCTTTTACCCGCTCAGACACCGGACACCTTGACCTACTCGATGTCGGTCGCTCCTACGGATCCATCACCGACACTTTCCATTCAAGGGCCGCCCCTCGCGGAGAACTCAGACAGTCCCATACCTGTACTGTGACCGGTACAATTCGATCACCTTCGTAACACCAAGTTTTCTTTATAAAACATTGTATTCATTTCCATGTCGAATATACGTGCTAAGCCCGGCTCGTACCGGTGGCTCTTACAGATCCATCACCGTAACGACACCCGCGCAGTAGCCCCGTATATCAACACAAAGCTCGTACCACTCAGGGTATCATCCAATTTAACAGCAAAGTATACTCTACAAAACTATATGAGAGAGGTAGGAATCGCTTGCCTCGGTTAGAGATCTCTCTTAGCTGTCGGATAACACATCGACGTTGGCATATAGCAGACCACTCCCAGTACCAAGCTACGGTCGGCATACGATGTACTAGCCCGTACAACACAGACCATGGCCAGAAGAATACCACCAGCAAGAATCTACCGAACGCTTCACTCGCCGCCGGACTCGTGCCAGCAAGCTGAGTCGCTCTATCGTCGCCGTTCGCCAGCCTCCCACTCGCCGCCTAATTAACAACTTCACAGATCGCCTCCTGATACCATGGATCAACAGCACCTTCGACGCTCTCTAGAACTCCCTCGGTATTTCTTCTCCAAGATATACGCACTAGCAAACGCTCACTCTCTGAATCCTTTTCTCTCCCTTTCTCTCAGCTCTCTCTGGTTTTGTGCTCTGGATAGACATGGTGCTGCATGAGGAGAGCACAGCAGCGGCAGTTACTATATATACGCTCGCTAGCAGAAATATCTAACCTGATCGACCGCTTTGCCGCTGACCGCTCAGCTGAAAATATCTGCCGGCCGCATAACGAGCTAGTCGTCGCAGCTAAGGAAGCAAACGGGCTGATCTAATTGGCTCACTCCCTCATACGTGTCAAAACCCAATAGGCCAACTAACATGCACAGCTCCACGTTGGATAACAGTGCAACGTCAGTGCATGCGCATGCATGTTGGATCCCATGCACCCGCAGTAATCAGATCGATAGATATATATGCATACTACTAGTACTAGAACTAGCTAGCTTCTAATTAAATCATTGATCAAGCACCAGCAATATAATTCTCTTGGCTAACTTTATAATCATGCACATGTTCAAATCAAATTTAATACCAGCAACAAAAATAATTAGAAGCTAAAACTTGATTTACACAAATTAATTATTCAACCCAAAATTCGGGGTACCACACAAATTGTCATTTTTTTTTGTTTAGAGGCAGGGCGCCCATTGTGCCGAACATGTGTTTGCGCTTCTCAATCGACACAATTTAGAGATTGCTCGTGGAGACGTTTTTATAGTACTACCTCCGATCCATATTAGTGGGCACAACTTTGTCTAGATACAGTGGATCGGAGGGAGTACTGTAATGTGTATTTTTTTGTTTGACAAACGTAGAAATACTGGAGTTATCTTGCGCGATGGATGCGTACGGTAGTCAGAGCATTGAGTGCCTATAGCGGTCAAACACCACGTCCGATGCAAAGAGTAAACCGTAACGTGGAGGGAGCGGGTCACGAGGAGGACTGGCCTGTGCCCCTTGTCCTTGATTTCAAAAACTAGAAAAGAAAAAACAAAGCGCACTGTGTTCTTTGCACATGCTGACCTCACCGCACGTGCAGTCCGCGTGCCCTAGATTTGGAGTACGGAGTACGCACGCTGGTCTCGATTCCGGCGTGGTCATGGTCAGACTCTAGTTTCGGTACTCCTCACTACTAGAACTACTACCTCCATTTCCCTAGAAAGAAAATAAAAAAATGAATTTGAAAAGGAAAACAGTATGGCCAGTTCCTAGGAACAGAGGTACTCCCTCCGTTTTTTAATATAAGATGTTTTACCATTTGTCTACATGCACATGTATAGAAATGCATGTAGACACATTATAGTGTGTATGTTCACTCATTTTAGTATGCATGTAGAGCACATGTACAACACCTAAAACATCTTATATTAAAAAACGGAGGGAGTAGAAATCACATCAAACCTAGAAGATGATGACTTCCCAAACAAACAATATGCCACCATTTCCTGCAAGATTCTACCCCATCCCTTCTTGTTTGTGCTTTTGGCATGGGCCAGTTTCCTACTACTCTTCTATGCGTCGCGGTAGTAGCAGGGAAAGTTTTATTAAAAAAAAGTAGTAGCAGGGAAAGTATAGAAAAATCAAATAAAACAAAGGAAATCGTAGTACTGTTTTTACCTAAAAATCGTACTAGTACGTGTACGGCTAGAAAATGAAAAAAAGAGAGAGCGTGATAGTACAAGAGAGTAAGCATGGGAGGCCCACCACCTCAGGCGCGGTGTCAGTGAGTGTGCTGATGTCTGGTCCCCAATCCCCACCCTCTCTCATCCAATCCACTCTCACTCCTCCACCCACCCAGGTAAAATCGCGAATCCAAATACGTAATAATTTCGTCAGGATATTCCTGCCCTCACACAAAAACTCGCCCTCTCCTCCTCTGGCTCAGACTGGATCTCAGTCGCATTCTTCAGTTTCTCCCCCCGTTCCCCTCCTTCTCCTTCGTCCATCCAGTCTTATCAGATCTCCTCATATCTCGCTGTCCAGTTGCTTGCAATCCGAAAGCTTTCGTCTCAAGCCCCCCTCGCCTGCTTGCTCGCCACCACCCCCTTTTGACTGGTAGGCAGCTGGAGAAACCCAAAAATCCAAGAAAAGCAACAGGTCAAGAAAGAGGCAAGGAAAAGCAAGGAGTGGAGGGAAGAAGAAAGATAGATGATGATGCTGATAAGTCGCCCCATGATTCACCACATCATTCCGTCTCCTCCCACTCCTGCGCGCTTGTAGTGGAAGGAACCTCGCCGTCCGTGCACGCCCCTTCGGCGGGCGGTGGAAGCGCGTGTTTGGTTGGAGCAGACGGCCGCCGCCACAATGCCGCAGTACCAGGAGCTGCCCTGCGGTGGGCAGGTGCTCGACATCGACACGGCGCTCAAGGACGGCATCCTCGGGTGCGGCCCGGAGCCCGGGGATGGGGCGCTCGGGGACGGAGGGAAGCAGCCGGTCGAGCTGAGGAAGATGATGGACGAGCTGGATGCGGCGGGGGACGGCAGTGGCGGGGACGAGGTCGTGCCCGCGGTCTTCATCTGCCCCATCTCGCTGGAGCCCATGGTGGATCCGGTCACGCTCTGCACCGGGCAGACCTACGAGCGCGCCAACATCTCCCGCTGGCTGGCGCTCGGCCACCGGACCTGCCCGACCACGATGCAGGAGCTCTGGGACGACGCGCTCACCCCCAACGCCACGCTCCGCCAGCTCATCGCCGCCTGGTTCTCGCGCCGCTACACCCGCTTCAAGAAGCGCTCCGCCGACTTCCACGGCCGCGCCGCCGACCTCGTCCACGGTCTCCGCGGCATGGCCGTCCCGAGGAGGCATCCCCTCAAGGGCCAGGCTCGCGTCGCCGCACTCCGGGAGCTGCGCTCCCTCGCCTCCACCCACCAGTCCGTGACCAAGGCCATCGCCGAGGCCGGCGGCGTGTCGCTGTTGACCTCGCTCCTCGGCCCATTCACGTCCCATTCCGTGGGGTCCGAGGCGGTGGCCATTCTTGTCAGTGGTGTGCCGCTCGACGGCGACACGAAGGCGGCCCTGATGCAGCCGGCCAAGGTGTCCCTCGTGGTGGATATGCTTAACGAGGGCGCAGTCGACACCAAAATCAACTGCGTCCGCCTCATCCGCATCCTCATGGAGGAGAAAGGCTTCCGGCCAGAGACGGTGGCGAGCTTGAGCCTCTTGGTTGGAGCCATGCGCCTAGTCCGGGACAAGAGGCATCAGGACGGTGTGGCCGCTGGGCTTGAGCTGCTTAATTCTGTCTGTGCTGTGCACAGACCGGCCAGGAGTATGATAGTCAGCATTGGTGCGGTGCAGCAGCTAGTAGAGTTGCTGCCGGAGCTGGCGACGGAGTGTGTGGAACCGGCATTGGACGTCCTGGATGCGCTCGCTGCAGTCCCGGAAGGCAGGATGGCTCTCAAGGATTGCCCGCGGACAATACCCAATGCCGTCCGATTGCTGATGAGGGTGTCCGAGGCCTGCACGCGGCACGCACTATCGATGTTGTGGGTGGTCTGCCGGATGGTGCCTGAAGAGTCTGCACCTGCTGCCCTGGAGGTTGGACTGGCTGCCAAGCTTCTCCTGGTTATCCAAAGTGGTTGTGGACCGGAGCTGAAGCAGCGAGCGTCGGAATTGCTCAAGCTTTGCACCATGAATTGCACATCCACCGTGTTCCTCGCCAAGTGCAAGCTCACAAAGACTATTCAGTGACAAGCGACATGAATTGCATCGTTCTGATTGTGATTTCATTCGATGATGCTGTGATCGCAGTTTTCATCGGCCAGTCTCGCGTCATCTGGATATTAAGGAATGGATGGGATTGGCAAATTGGTGGATGAAGACCTATGTAAATAAATTCGCAATTAGCTGAACTTGATGTGTCATTTGAACACTTCAAGAGTGGAGGAATGGATTGCCTGCCATCGACAGGAAGCTTGGAACAACAATGCAGCATCAGTATCGCCCAAGTTGGTGGCTATCCGGAGGATGTACATTCCAATTGGTGTGAATTCGGTAGCTCAATAAGCACTCAAGAATGGGTTGTGGTAAGTACAGACAGTTTTGCTATAAGTGTCTGGGAATTAAGCAAAAGCCTGCCATTTAGATTTTTTTTCTTGGCAATGTGGGTTTATCAGGACTGTAGTTCTTCCTTTGCTGGTTTTCGGTGTAATTGATGGTATAAATTGGGTAGAATTGTATACAGTGCTGTTGTTTCAGAAATGGAGTACACATTGCCATAGTAGCTATGGAAAAGTTTTGAATTCGTCCTGCCTCTTGGTTATTTGATTCTTTGGTCAAATTTGGTAAGTGTGCACTGTGCTGTGCATGTATATAGTACCAAAATTTGGTAGAATTGTATGCAGCAGTGTTGTTTCAAAAATGGAGTACACAATTGCCATGGTAGCTATGGAAAAGTTTTGAATTCGTCCTGCATCTTGGTTATTTGATTCTCGTATCAAATTTGGTAATTGTGCATTGTCCATGTATCCTGTATCCTGCAACTGTTGAAATTGAAACTTCAGGTTATGTGGCCTTCTGTGCTGTGCTGTTGTTTCTGCTGGTGATTCGTAATCCTATCTACTTATCCTACATATGTAGATGTCATTCATGTTGTACTCGTAGTTGCAGTTTGTGAAGTTATTCGACTGAGACTTGCTAGCGTACTCCGGCTTTTTTTTACATTCCCTCGTGTTGCATCTGATTGCTGTTGTTAAATGTTGTGATTTGTGAACGGGAAATGGGTCACAGATTCACAGTTGAGCATCAATTCTAAGGGCCTCTTTGGATTGAAGGATTTTCATACGAATATTGGAGGATTCTGATCCATAGGAATTTTTCCTAAATCCCTTTGGATCAAAGGAATGGCACCTCCAAAATTCCTATGGATTGCATTCCTACACCTCAATCCCATAGGAATTTCAACATCCACTTTAACCTCTTTTTTACACTCATTCGCGTAGGGTCGAGGCACTTTTCCTGTGTTTCATCCAATGATCATTCCTGCAATTTTTGTCTGTTTTGTAATCCTCTGTTTTACACCTGCAATCCTGTCAAATTCATGTGTTTTTCCAGTTCCTATGTTTTCAAATCCTGTGATCCAAAGAAGCCCCTAAGAGTAGTACTAGTATAGTTTACAGAACCCATGTGTTTTTCTAGTTCATGGACCTGGATCATACTCCCTCCGTTCCAAAATAGATCGACTTCCATTTGTAAAGATACGGATGTATCTAGACTTGTTACACATTTAGATACATTCGCATGTAGACAAATTGAAATCATCTAATTTAGAACGGAGGGAGTAGATAGATTCCTGCATTTCCTTCGTATCCTGACAAAGCCAGTTTTGCATTTCACATCAGGGCCAGTGCATCCTCGATTGATTCAGATGGCCGTATTTCCCCTCTTCTCTGGTCTCGCCTCGATCCAGGAGGTAGTCAGCAAGGACAAATAAAGCTCCCTGCATGGATCACACAGGGCAGGCATAGGTAGGATAGGGTGATCCATGATTGATCAGAGAGGGGTTTTCATCGTCTACTACCATGATTGATCTGATCACGGAGGGGTTTTACATTGCATTACAGATTACAGCATGCAGGCATTTGCTTTATGTAGACAAAGCACAGGGTGAGGGCCGGAGGGCGTACTCTAGTGCTGAAGCGTTGCTGTCTCACTGCGGCCGGAGAAATAGAGAGAGCTGGCAGTGGCAGGGCAGGCAGGGTAGCGTGGTGGCCCAGTTTGGAGTTGCTGCTGGTGCGGCTGCTCTGATGGGCATTTGACCAGGGAGGGAGGTTGAGGAGAAGAAGGAAGGAAGGGAGCAGCAGTCGCCATCGCACTCCTGCTTTCCAAGATCCACGACGTGACGTCTCCATGTCACGCACTAACCGCGGGAGGTTGGGAAAGAAGAGAAAGGTTGCCGCGCCATGGCCATGGGCAAGCAAGCCATGTGGGCGAGGTGACACGGCCCAAAGCCTGGACCACGAATGTGCGTGCATGCATGCGTCTGCATCGCCCTCATTGATTGACGTGTCCGTATAGCTGCTGTGCGTGCATATATCGGCCACGATCACACGATCCGCCTTTAAAAAAACAAGCGTTGTTTTGTTGATCGATACGGATCGAGAGATTTCGGGCCTACGTCAATATGCATCATGCATGCATAGACGACCGCCCTTTATACTATACAAGTATTTTTTTTTTGAACAGGGGTCGGCCCCGAAGGACCGAGAGCTTCATTCATAGTCAGCACTGAGATTACATTTTACAGATAAGGCCCCTAAATAAACAGAAATTACAACCCGAACCTTACAATTTGCACAAAGGTCCTGAAAAGCATAACAAGATACGCAATCAAGTCCAGCTCCTTCCTCAGCGTGACGGAACAGAGACACGGCGCAGCCGACCTCGACTTCACCGGGGACGAACCACTTGGGAAGGAGAGGCGGGAGCACGCTGCCCGCAGATCGAAGGGCCTCCGACATGGCAACTAGGCCTGGAGGTTGAGAAGACCACAAACGCCGACCGGAGAGAACCGTAGCCAGCGAGGGGGGCGGGAGTGGTCGCCTGACGACCATTAGAAACGACGACGAGAACGCCGACGTGAGAGCACTCCCAGGCGAAGCTGTGCAGCTCCCCTGCCGCGAAACCCACCAACCATGGGTCAGGGCAAGAAATCCGTCTCCTACCACACCACCATGGCAAGTAGAGAGGAAGATATCCATTCCCAAACCACGGCCGGCAAATTCGCGAGTATAAACGAGCCTTATTGAAGAGGACGACGAGACGTCATCGAAGCAATTCGCAGGCTCTGACCTCCAGAGCACAAGCGGCGCCGGCACCAGCCTTGCACACTGCCAGGAGCAGCTCGGACACCCCTGCAGCAACTCCCCTACGCCACCTCCAGATCGAGCGCGCGAAGCAGCATCCCATCCCCTCCCCTCGCCTCCTCGGCCGGCCAGAGGGATAGGAACAACAGCACATCGCCTGATCTGATGAAGGCCGTCATCTTCCAGAACCAGAAGGCAACCTTCGAGCTTATTGAAGAAAGAGGATGAAGCACTTCCGTCCTCCGCATACGGCTCCGACCACCGGAGCGCCGCCAAGAGGAGAGCAAGCACCACAAACCAGCAAACGCGGCTCGGACGCGTCCACCGGCGAGTCCTCATCGGCATAACGCCATTCTGCACGTCGGCAAACTCAAAAGCAAAGTCAAACCTAACTCTACTACCTAATCTACTGCTATCTAGAGAGGGCCGGCACCCTATTTCACCTCCCTTCCAGCCGGCGTAGGCGCCGGTGGTCGGAGAGGCCGGATCTGTCCTCCAACGGTGGACTCTCAAAGCGGCGCTTGTTTGGACGACTACGCCGTGGGAAATGTCTGTACTATACGAGTACTTGCGAGCGCACTGGCAAAGGCTGGAACGAAGGAACGGGGTTTGACGACGGGTCTTTTATATATGGTGTACTGCGCGCGCCACTATGCCAAGAATGTGCGGCTGCTGAGTGGTCTCCCCTACAGTAGTACTGCCGATCGATGCTACCATCTCTTTACCTGCTGATGAATGGGACGCTCGCTCCATTATGTATGTTGCAGCCCCGTTCCAGCTGCGACTCGCCGGCGGACCCCATTCGGTCACCAGCGGCGGAGCCTCCATCCATCCATGTGCAATCAATATCCAAGCGTTCAGAACAAGGAAAAATACTGCCGGGCGAGCAGATGAGGAAGACCATTTTCGTTTGAAATTTTTGATCATATGGCGCCTGAATCCACTGGCCAGTGAAATCACACGAGGAATGCCATTGTTGGCTTGTTGCCCTTTGCCCTGCGGGCTCAGTCGAATACATGTGTCGTCAGTCAGTCAGTCGTCACCGGCACAGGTGCCCCTTCCTTCTTGCGTATGGCACTGCGGGTGCGGGAGTGCAACGCACGCCAGCCCACGGGTATCCGCGCGTGCATACTGCATGGGGAGGGACAAAACTAGAGTGCTTGAGTGTTGACCAACGCTGAGGCACGCTGCCTGCGCTGGCGCTGCAGTTTGTCAAAGGAAACGCCACCAAAACGGGAAGAGCTGACGCCTACACGCCGATCGATCTGCCCGGCGCCCGTGTCTTTGCATGCGATGTGTGATGCGATTCGACGCATAAACTGAGAGGAGCAACTGGCAGTTCCAAAACAAAATTCGTGAGCTTTCTTGTGAAAGGGCACCTCGAGTCTCTGCGCATTGAGCCCGGGTGAGCCAGAAGGATGAAGCTGAGGCCGGATGAGAAGAAGACGGAGTGGGCGCACGTGGCCCATCAGCCCACCTCGTCTACTCCCACAGGCAGCGGCAGCAGGGCATGGGAATATGGGATCGACTCAGTTTCACTGACTTTGAGAAGACAAGTCACTAAGGTAAAGTCACCATTCTTAACCATTCATATCACATCTAACGTATCAGATTGATCCAAATTCATATCCAAAAAATTCGGTATTTTGATTGACCCGCGTCGCACACATCCAAGTCTCCTGACCAAAAAGAACGCCAGTTTTAGGTATCATTTGTCATAAATGGTTGTTTGCCAAACTTTTATCCATAAATGGCCAGTCACTAAATTTTCAACCAGATATGCCTCCCTAAAAAACACCGTTTACAATGGTTTCTTTCAATGCATAGAAAATTCATTCTCATTGGAGTTTTGGGAGCTGCGAGGTGCCAAAACGGCCACGTGAACTAAAGCCATCCGCGACGGTGTTTTGGCATTCTCATAACATACCACGCCATTTACATTCGCCACATTCTCAGAAACTCTTAGATTCTCGTCAAACATCGAGATGTTTTTTTCTTCAAATGACTTGGCCGTTTTGGTAAGTTTGAGCTGTAAAA
This sequence comes from Poa pratensis, assembly GCA_947311845.1. Lineage (NCBI taxonomy): Eukaryota > Viridiplantae > Streptophyta > Magnoliopsida > Poales > Poaceae > Poa > Poa pratensis. The sequence goes on along the minus strand of CAMZMU010000076.1, from coordinate 29,979,229 downwards.
AACGCCATCCTAAACAGTGTTGTTGAGGAGGGTCAGATCTGATTGAAAGTTTTCTGAGAGACCATTAGTGGCTAAAAGTTTTCCGAAGGGCCATTTAACCAAAATTATGCCAGCTTCATCAAAGAATTTCATATTTAGATGCTAATGTTGACCATTCTTCTAGCTTTCACCTTCGTTTCAAAACTCGGGACGCCGGCAAGAAAGCAAGAACATGCCAATAGGTCTTGAATATAGTGTCGTGCCATGGGAACCTAAAGTTTGCAGTTAGTTGAGCCCACACCGGATTATCTGATATCACACTTCTTAATTTTCAAAAAATGCGAAATAAATCATGATCATAAATCATGTCGTATATTGTCTATCTACAATTTTTTATCCACAAATATGTCACTACGTGGCCTGCAAATTTTCCCGCTCCGTGCCATAGTGGAGCCACCGGGCCGGCGTGGTTCGGGATCGGGAAGCCAGCCCAGATGAAAGCGAAACATCTCCAGTGATCAGTACGTGCATGCCTCCTCGCTTTCTGTTTTCCTGCTTCGCTCGCTGTGGGACATAACTCGGTCCATGTCGCGGCTTTTAAAAGCGAAAGACACCATCCGCCGGCGTGTGTATGTACCACCACCACCGGAAATCTGGATTCAATCAACTTGATCACCAGCAGTATTAGACAACTGTTACCATGTAGTCTGTCGGGCAGTAAAGCGTGTGCGGGAAATTTTAATTTCTGTCTGATTAAATGTGCACAGTACATTGAATTTTCTGGGCTGCCTTCACCATAAATGTACAGTTCCAGATCGGCCTATTAATTGCAGCCCCCGCCCAGCGCCTACACAGGAGTAACATTCAGAAATCATAAGACTAATCACAATGGGAGTAACTTAGTTAGTAACATCACACATCTCAAGACCATTTTGCTTATGTGGCATGTAGTTAATGAGGAGAGAGGTGTTTGGAGTAACTTAGCTAGTTACCGTAACATCACACTTATCAAGACAAAATGAGTCTATAGTGCAATAAATAAGATCTTATATGACACCACAATGATGTTACTCCCCACCGTGAAGGTGGTAACATAGACTAGTAACATCACCATATTACTATTCTATGTTACTCCCCATTGTGACTAGTCTAACAGGACCTCCACGGGTAAGTGACAAATATTACAGCAAACAGAAAACTAACACTACTATGTTTGCCAGCGGCCCGCGAGTAGAAACCGGAAGAAGCTGCGTATCTTGAACTGAACGATAAAGCATGATCGCTCGGTCACGGTCAGGATGTATCGGTCTTCAGCTACTCTCTTGTATAATTACTGTTGAGCCTAGCTGCATCTCTCTCAAGCCTGAAGAAACACTGACCTAGGTTGCTTCATTGTCCCAGTAGTTCCTCAACTGTGACATGTGGAGGAGTAGGCCGTCGCGGCCTAACCCAGTAGTGCTACTCGTCATGATCCATGGAGGAGGTTCCGGATACACCAAACTAATGTTTTCCTGGAACTCCTTGATGTTCTCCTCAGGTCGGCCCCCTTTGCCTTTCTTTACTTTGTCACACTTTGTGAACACAAAGGTTAATCCGACCTGTGACACCAAAACAATAGAATAGCCAGATAGTTGCTGTAGATCAGTATAGTAGACAGATGTAGCATCAATCCTGGAGATAAGTCACTTGATATTTAAATCAGCGTGTAAGAAACATTATGAGCTCAACAGTAAGAGTTGTCTCACATTGTTACGACCAAGCCAGTTGGCACAGTCAAGGTCAATTTTCTGAGGTGGAACACTGGCATCAACAAGGAGCAGTACACCAACCAAGGTGTCCCTGTTCAAGAAATACCCCTTGGTAAATGAAGACCAATCCATTCGAGCCGTCTTGGACGCAGATGCAAATCTACATGTAGGAAGAAACTTCATTTGATCATGTTCATTGGAGATGTCAGGTAAGTCATAAAGCACGTTAAAGATTTCATGCTGAGAAAACGCCCTAATGAGTGACGAGTATGAAAAATAATCAAAAAACTTAAGACTGGATAACTAACACTAGCAGGCCTTTTGACTTCCATTTAAACATTCATATTTCATGTAGTATGTATTGATTACTATATCCTCAGAAATGACAATCAAGCACAACTTATAGAGAAGTTGGCAGAGCATATATATATTCTAATATTGTAGTTCACAAAAAAATCATGGACTTCAAAGAGTAATACTTTCAACAAAATAAATTTATCTTTAGACTTGTCGCATATCATATGGTCTTTCTTTACACATCCCCTAGATATTCGTATCCACAGTTTGATCCAGAAAGAATTGACTGGTTGTGCATTGAACTTGCTACTGGATAATGCACGACATATTGTCTTGAACTTAGAAGACAATATGTATAGATACACTAACATTCACTTACATCACAACTGGACACATAAATAACATTACATCAAAAACAGGTAGGAATAATAAGAATAAAAACAGAGGATGCTACTATTCAACTCCTAAAGAACATGTCTTTTCTTTTTACTTACTGGTAAGGTACCATTGTGAAAGCTCAAGTTCCTTAAAATTAATCAACTGTAGCTTCATATATTGCGATAATTTAGTCAGCATGTTCACATTTAGTGCAGGTGGAGAAAGTGAACATACCCGTAACCAGGCAAATCCACAAGGTACCAACTCTTGTTAATCAGAAAATGGTTAATTGTCTGGGTCTTCCCTGCAAAACATATAAAATCAGTCCAGATCCGATATTTAACAGCAATAGAAGGACAACTTTCTAGCGCTAAGGGCCTCTTTCGTTCGCGGGATTTGAAAAGCACAGGAATAGGATGTCATGACACTTGAAATCTTAAAAGGAACCAAAATGTAGGAATTAGTAGCAGGTGTTGTTTGGTTGCACCGCAGGAAAAACGCAGGAAATTTCTATAGGGATTGGGTACATGGCATAGTTGTCAGACACATACGAATTGTTCCAAGAGGTCTCACCTCTTGCTAGAAATCCTATAGAATTGTAGTGTAGGAAAGCAATCCTAGGAATTTTGTAGGATTCCTTCCTTTGAACAAAACAGACCCTATAGCAAAGATTCATATGGGTTCAAATCCTATACAATCTCTTTAAAAATCCTTTGAACCAAAGAGGCCCTAAAGTAAATTCAGGAAATTTTCTGTACGATAAATGATATAATAAACCATCCAAGAACTCCATGGGAAAAGATTGACGACCCAATAAGTCTGTCCATGCTTAAAGTACAATTCATAATCATCCCGATAATATGGCTGAAAGCCACAAGAACAAAAACAAGCATTATCAATTCCACAGCATAATCCTATATAACTAAATACTACCCCACTAACCTATGTCTCTCAACATGCCTCCAACATCAGCAAACATGCCACTTGAGCAACAAAAACTGCCTGCCACCAATTCTGTTCCTTGCATACCGTTACCATTCCTTCCATTCCTATATGCATTTTTTTACTTCATGCTAACTAACGGCCCAGGTGCAGGCCCACCTGGAGATCATTAATCGAGCTTTCTTTAGGCTTCAGTCACTGCTTTGCTGTTCCGTACATCGGAAAAACAGCCATTGTATCCTCTCCGCTCCCTTCCGTATGGCCGCACCCATATTACCTTGCAATAAATCCACCTTCCCCTCCTTACCTCCCACCCCTCACACAACTGTCGCTTCGCTCACCGATGCCATCCGAGCTGCTATCTTCTCATCCTCGGTTGCAAGGCAGCCAGTTGTCTCCCGCACCGCCCTCTCCATCTGTTGATCTACTGAATCAGCTATCGCGCACTACATATGAAGCGTCGGCGTGGTGATCACGAAGAGCAGCACCGCGGCGTCGATGGGTTTCCTGACATCTAATACGTGGCCTGCTGCAATGATGAGAGACATCTATAACTGCACTGAATGAGGAGAGACACTGACAGTGCGGATAAGAAACACCGTCCTCGTTACTCAAGCACTTGAGGAGGGCAATCCTATCATCCATGGAGGTAACTGATTTTCATATGTTTTTGTTGCAGGATTGGATTAATTTTCCACGGGTTTTAATCCTTTATTGCTGAACACATCTCCAAGATCGTCCTGTTCGCTTGCCTTCGGTTTGGATTGGCAACGTGCAGTCTAAATCAATATCACAATTTGTTAGCAGAATTTAGATGGCCCTTCACCTTAGGTTGATGTTATTACATTCTGCTTGATATGCCATAATCAGCTGGGATTTTCTCTCTGACAGTCTCGATTTGTTAGTGGAAGTCTGTGCTCCGCCTACAGTTGCTAATGGGCTAAATCGAACTTGCACCAGGTTTCACAGCTTGACCATTAATAATTATATTTAAATGCTTATCAGCTTCCGGTGTGATTCCCCTTTCTACCTATAACAGATTTTGGAGCAGGAGGCAGACTGTAGAGCAACTAGATGATGGAATTGGGGCTTTGCTTGAAATGCTTAATCTCTAATACTTTTTATTGCAGAAGCAGTACTTAAAACATCTAAAATTCAGTGCTCGAGTCTGTTACACTGGTTAGTTGTTCAGCGATTTCATCGGAATAAGACGAAATGGGATGCCCCAGGTAACAATCTGTAATGATCTACATATTCCTATTTTGGTCAACATAGTTCTCCATGTAACACTGCACAACCTCATGAAATACCCTACGAATGGAGGTGCGCAAGGTTCGTTTGGAGTAACATTCCTTTACACTATCCATTTTTTCTTCTATAAATGTATGCTACACTGAATTCATAGGTGGCATGTATAGCATTTCATAGGTTCTACCATTATTCTTCATTTCATCCCGGAGAATTCATGATTTCTGTTTTCTGTGACAACGATCACAACTACTTTGTTTCTGTATAAGCAATCATATTAACAAATAATTTATTTTTATAACTTTGCTTATAAATTGGGAAGGTTCATCTGCAGAATGAAATAACAGTTTTAACATAATGTACCGCAGCAACGCGTGTGTATCATCCAGTTATACATTTTCATCTTAAGCACGGAGCAATTACTAGAATACAAGAAACGTTAAAAGGACATACTTACTTTGGCACTTTAACCACTAGCTACTCGACATTGATTGTACCAGAATCCACAAACCACCAACTCATAGAGCAAAAAACGAAATTAAGACCATCTTTGTAATGAACGGAATGAAAAGGGTTACCAGGCTTCTTGGAGGTGAGCGCGGCTTCCTTTCGGCGCGTGAGCGCGTTGATGAGAGAGGACTTGCCGACGTTGGAGCGGCCGAGGACGGCGAACTCGGGGCGGTCGTCCTTGGGGCAGTCCCGCGCGTGCACGCTGCACCCGATGAATTCGGCCTCCTTTATCCTCGAGTCCCGGCGTACGGCCCCACCACGATGTTCGAGCCCGGTAACACCATCTCCGGAGTCACATCCGCGTCCCGCTCCACCCCCGGCGGGAAGAACAGGGCTGTGTTAACGGATACCCTAGGCTGGACGGGCGGCCTAGAGTTCTTGTGGCGGGTTCGCGACGGCGGGGGCGCATCGCCGCTGGGGGCGGCGGCCCCAGCTGCCGCGGCTTGCGCTGAGAGCGTTCGGCGGATCAGGAGGGGGACGCGTGAGGAGTGAAACGGCGTGAGGGCCTGAATGAGGAAGGGGCGGGGCCGGAGGAGCATTAGCAGCGGCGGCGCGTGCGGGATGCTCAACGGAGTGCCGCGGATGACTGGGATGAGGAGGCCCTCGGTCGCGGGGTCGCCGTTTCCTGCCAAATCGTGGGCCTTTTTTCTTTACCCGTGGCCCCGTTCCACCAAAGAGGCGATTGGTCATTGCGATTGCAGCCCGTTCAAAAAGCAGATATGAGGGTGGTCTGAAAGGAGTGGGCATTGGTGGCCCAGAAAGTTGTGTTGGCCCAACTCGATTTGATTCCAACTCCTCCCTCCCATCGGTGAAACCTATCGAGCGCCGCCTGAAGCGCATAGGCGATGGGCCGGCCCATCTGCGTTTTTCTTTTTCTTCTCTGTTTCTTTTCTGTTGTTTTTTCGTTTTCTGTTTTCTGTTTTCCTTTTCGTTTTTCTTTCGAAAAATTCAAATTAGAATTAAAATTTTGTTCAAATTTAAAACTTGTTCATTTCGAAAATTGTTCATTTTCCAAATTTGTTCATTTTTGAAAAATGTTCAGATTCGAAATTTGTTCATTTTTGAAATTTGTTCAAATTCGAAATTTGTTCATTTCGATATTTGTTCAAATTCAAAATTTGTTCATGTTCGGAAATTGTTCAAATTCGAAATTTGTTCAAATTCGAATTTGTTCAAATTCGAAATTTGTTCATTTTCGATTTTTTTTCATTTTTTGAAATTATACAAATCCGAAAATCTTCATTTTTCGAAAAAAAAAAGCAAGGCTCGCCGATTGGGCCGGCCCATAATGGGCCGCGGCGTGGTCGCCCTTCAGGCGGCGCTACGAGGTAGCGCCGCTCTGAAGCGGTATACAGCATCTCCCCTCCCATCCGTAACATTGTACTAAATCAGCAGACTTTTTTTTTGCGAACACGCAAAAGCTTTGCGCGTCTTATTGCATTAGAAGAAAAGGACAGAGTCCAAAATACAGCGATTCCGGCATCAAAGATGCGGTAGCACAGCCAACCCGTCCTCACGACAACCGAGTGAGGAGGTACCTCAACCTACAAACTACAACAACAACATGAGAACTCGCCCAGCCAGGCCTCCAGCCATGACTGGCGAGGCGTCTGAAGCTCGGAGCTGCAGGACCACGCCGTAGCCAGAGCCAAACACCTCTAGGGACGATCATCACTCCAAGGCTGCCCAGGCCAACATACCTCGCACCTATGTGCCAGAGAGTGTCGGCAAGTGGGAGGCAGGACCCGGCTGGAACTGGCGTAACGATCACCAAGGAGGAGCTGGCGCCGGCGTGCATTACGTCCCGGAGTCCGCGCCCTAAGCAGTAGTCAACTCTGAAGCCACCCGTCGCCGCACTCCAGCCGCCACATCGGGGACTCCGCGTTTAGCCCAAGCAGCGGCTACAAGAGGGGAACGGCGCTGAGACGCCGCCGCTGCCCGATCCGGCAAGTGATGAATGTAAAATGCATACATGAACTTTGCATTATATTACTTATATTTCAATCATATTTGCATCATATAAGGGTTATATCATTGTTTTATATTGATTTTGGGAATATTTCACAGTTTCCCTATTTTTCTGGAATTAACCCTGCACTGGCAGAAAACCCTATTTTCTATATTTTGATGTTTCAGGGACCCAAACGACGTCCAAATGACCTAATATTTTGCGGGGATCATTTTTTGGAAGGAACAAAGCGTAGGAGCGAAGGAAGCGAAAAAATGGAAACCCGAGGGCCAAAAGAGGTGGGCCCACGCGGCCAGATTCCTTGGCCGTGGGACCCCCTATCCTGGGCCTCGAGCCTCCGATGCCGTCGATCTTCGTCCCCGTGCCTTCGTCTTGACCTAAAAACGACTATAAAAATAGTCCCCCGACGGCTTTCGGAAGGGCGCCGCAGAAACACAAAACCACGAAACAGAAGACCTGGAGCTGCAGATTGGAGGGGGAAAACTCCGGCGGGGCGCTGCCGGGGTGGTCTCCATCTTCTCCAACATCTCCACCATCATCACCATGATGAAGGGGGAGTAGTCCACCCCCTGGACTTTGGGTTTGTGGTGGTAACTTGATCTAATCTCTCTATGTATGATCATTGTTGAAGTCCATATGATGTGCCTTGCATAAGTATGGATCTATCTATGTAATTCCTATGGTGGATATTGTGGTATGAGATGATATTTGTTATGCATTTACCGTTGTGTTGGATCTTTTATGACTTGTCATACTTTGGAGATATTCTATGATGCATGTGATGGTTCGATTTATGCATAATGCCTTGTTTATCCATGTCATGAGGTGATTGACACCACCAAGTGTAGATAGATGAGAGAGATGTGGTCATGCACACGAAATATGAATCATTGCACTAGTGTTTAGAATATTGTCCATTATGAAGTATGATGTATGTAGGTACGGGATGGCCGATGTGACAACGGCATATGTATTGAGTGACACAATACAGCCCAACATCCTTTATCTGGGGGTAAAAAGGAAGAAGTATGATGTGGGAGTGACAACAAACCACGCTAGCCTTACGAGGGTGACCTAGCAACACAAATGATTATTTTCTTTCAACTATGTGTTTTAGGACATGTAGCCGTCATAGAAGTTTACCATTAAAGCATGACAATTGTGTGTACTTTTTATCTATAACATGATAATCACCATAGATGGGAGAGAGGATTGAGTGAACCCATGAACCCATGTCCATTGTTCCTATAAGAGAAAACCTTTGTCTTGTCCTCTTGCATTGAAGAGGATTGGGACACTTTTACATTCTTGTTTTGTTACATTAAACTTCCATCCATTAAATCAACCATCTTGTTCTTTAAACTTGTTTAGTGCATAATCAACTAAAACTTGTGACACTTTAGTTGTAGGGAATAGATAACTTTTCCTTCTTGCTCCTGCGGATCGATACCCTACTTCCACATTGAGAGGTGCTACAGTGATCCCCTGCTCTTGGGGGTTATCAAGTACTTTTCTGGCGCCGTTGCCGGGGAGCGTAGCGCTTAAGTTTCTATTCTTGTGTGCACTAGACTTTAGATTTATTTTATCTTGTTTTATATCTTACAATCATCTAAGCTTGGGGAGGTTCCTTTAAACTTGTTTGGTTGTGAGTTTCTCATTAGCTTTACTTTTAGTTATGTATCAGTTTATACTCTCCTTATTTGAAAAACACAAAAAAATTAGTTCATTTGTTATGTTCGTGGAATGTATGAGTCACGTACTTATGCAACCCCCTATGGTTGGATCAATTAATGTTGATCAAAAAAGGTTTATAATGGAAGCATTAAATGTAATTGGCCATGGATTATGTGATAGGTATAATGTATCTTGCTGCATAGATCAATATCCTAAGCATCTTAATTTTCAATGCAAGCTTGAGAGTATGCCTATAATTGCCTCTTACCATAATAATGAAATTATGACCACTGATATGAAGGCAGCCGAGGAATTTACTATTGTAATGGGAATTCTTGAGATAGTTATGTTTAATATAGATAAAGCTCGTAGCCTCACACCAAGACTTGCTACAACACTTGAACAACTCTTGAAACTCTTTTGTAAGAATACCTATATCCTTGAATATTATAACAATCTTGTTGCTATCAAGGAGAGATCTAATGGCTTGCAGGAACAAGAAGAATATAGAGAAGAGGAAAAGGTATTAGAGGATTGCCCATATCCTTACTCACCATGCTATTTTGATTCTGATTCTGATGATGATCAACACATTCAAAATGATATTATTATTGATAATAGCTTTGAAAGTGATGAGGAATTTGGTTTAGATATTCTATATGATAATGCTTTAGATGATGGTCCTATTTGAGAGCTAGGATCAAACAATAGTGATTTGCTGTCCAGAAAACAGATTCCTAAGCTTCACTGCGAAGAATGTTAAAAATCACAGAAGAGGAATTTTGACCTGATATTTTACGACAGCAATATTCAGTTGTTATTACACATTTCATTAGTTCAAAGTTTTCTGATTTGAGCAACATAAGTGCCTCTAAAAATTCGCTCCTTTCAGGCTGTCCAGTTTTTGACAGATTCTGTTTTTATTTTGCATTAGTCTCATTACTATGTTTTGTGTGGTTCTTTTGATCAAAGAGCAAAACATAACCTTAGTAACAGTAGTTAATGTTTAGAATCAACTCATTATATGTCTTTGCTGTACCTATGAGGATTTAATTTATGGAGACACTAACCCCTCTAATCAAGTTTTATGTTGAGTTTTGTGTAAAGAGAATTTTCAAGTGGAAGAGTTGAGGGTGATGAACAAAGATCAAGAGAGACAAACACTCAAGCTTGGGGATGTTACCCCTAGACTCACCCAACATATATCAAATAAGGACAAGAATTCAAGCTTGGGGATGCCAAGCCACCTCACTCCAACCATCTTGATATCAAGTAAGAAGCCTAGCTACATGGCTATAAAGAAAGCGCTTTACGGGAGGCAACCCGGTTGTTTTTATTTTTGATTTTCTTTGTGTCCTCTTGCTGTAACAAGAGACTTAGTTTTTAATTTTGTTTCTGGAATTTTTAATAAAGTGCCAAGTTTTACCCGTTTTGGTTTGAAAAAGTTGCTATTTGTATTCGGAGATTTTATTCCAGCACGAATCTGTGCACGGTATGATTTTTCATTTCTATTCTGTAACTCCGAATGAGCTGAAATTTGAACTGTAATTGCAACTTTTCATCCTCTGTAAGCGTGAATTTTTTCAGATTTTTTCGACATATTTAAGTAGGGTAGAAAAATGCGTTTTGCTGCTGCTGTTTTTCTGGACAGATTCTGTCCCATTTTGTTTGATGCATTCTTTGAACTTTTAACTTGAATCTTTTTGATCCAATTGAGTTTATAAGTAGGCATACAACATTATATACTTTCTGGACATGTTTCACATTTTTGTTTAAGGATTTTATGCAGCAAGCAATTCATTTGTCTATCACTACTAATGTCACCCCACAGAAAAGAGATGGGAGAAACGGTGTTTTGAAGTTTTTTCACAGGGATTAGAGGAGATGCACCAAGAGTTATCCAAGGATGGTGAAGACCATAAGCTTGGGGATGTGAAGACAACCCCATTGGACCAACACACTCTCGGTTTGCACACGTCTAACTTCTGTTTTTCGATCAATGCACTTTATCGCATAAACTTGGAGCGTCTTTTATTTTTGTTATTTCGGTTTGGTTTTTATTTGTGAGACCACCACTTTTCATTTATGTTATGAGAGAGCTACTGGAAATTTGGGTTGAATTAAGTTGGATGCTATTAAAAAGATTGGGAAAGGGATGTTTGAGTTGATTCAAAAAGATACATATAGTTGCATGATTCATGTGCTTTTTAATGAGTATTAATTTGCAAGTGTTTTATCAAGAGCTATCTTTTATTCATGTTTTGATGCTGAATGTTACTTTACTTTGTTTAACATGGATTGATTAGTTCTATGGACACTTATGCATGCATTTAGACGGTCAACTTTCTCCCTTTTGCTAGCCCAAAAATTCCAACAAGTAAAAACTTGTTTTCCAACACCTTCAACCAAAGTTTTCCAGTGAGTCCACCATATCTACCTATTAGCTTAATGCTATTCCGAGTATGTTTATCATGTTATATTGTATTATCTATGTTTCCAAATTAAAATGCTTATGTTATTGATTGTTATGGGAAAGTTGGTTAAAAAGCTCTCACGAACTTGATGCACACTTTACTTTTATTGCACTTAATAAACATGAACCATTGTGATTAAAATTATGAAGTTGTATGCTTGACAAGAGTCTTGGTTGGGAGTTAGCTCATATGTGCTGTCACATGGCAAGCTTTCAACGTGCTCTTAATTATATTTAGTTGATATCATGTACTTTTGTTTATGGATGCTTATCATGGTGCCAAATAAATGCGGAAACTTAGTAAGTTTGAGGAGTTTGTATAAATGGCTAGAGAGACGCCTGGGCCGCTAACCTAAGCCATGCATCATTCATGGTGGAAATTTACAGCGTACCAAAGTGAACATTCAGTGATGCACGTCATAATAAAAAGCTATACAAATAGTAAATAAAAGAGTGCTGAGATTGTTCATTGTCTGTTTGTCTTGTCATTTTGACATGGGCTAGTTTCCATGTCCTGAGGCAAGAGGTACCCCAGTTGACGCTCTTGATGACGCTATTATATTACTTACAATGACTTTAACTTGAACTTGCTTTGTGGCCCGAGTTGAGTAACACCGTGGTGTAGGTACTCGTATTCACGGGGCATGAGGCATTCAACCCATACTTTGTCAAGCACACTACTCATATTTGCTTTCACTTTAAACTTTAACCATTCAAGATGCTATGATAGGGGTAATGAGAGCTCCACACCAATGGATACCACATTGCAAACATTAACTTAAGTAGAAGCATTTGGAAGCTAGATGAAACTTATTCATGTTTTACCTCTACTTATTTATATATCTTTCCAAAGTGTCCACCTTTTATATTCAGATTTACAAGAATACTCTATGACCATTATAGGATGTTTTTACTTTTTATTATGCATACATTTGGTCCATAGTACTTTCTTCTATGTTACACTTTGTGAATTATCATTGAACATCCTTACATTGAATATTTGATATCACTTCATAATCTATCTTGTATATTGCTATTCCTTTGAAGAATGAATCATTTGACTCTATGTAGCAATAGTAATCATCTTTGATATCCATTGATAGTATTAAAAAGCAAAGTCCATGTTAGTTTTATCACCTTCATACTCGAGGACGAGTATAGGTTAAGCTTGGGGATGTTGATGCATGTAAAATGCATACATGAACTTTGCATTATATTACTTATATTTCAATCATATTTGCATCATATAAGGGTTATATCATTGTTTTATATTGATTTTGGGAATATTTCACAGTTTCCCTATTTTTCTGGAATTAACCCTGCACTGGCAGAAAACCCTATTTTCTATATTTTGATGTTTCAGGGACCCAAACGACGTCCAAATGACCTAATATTTTGCGGGGATCATTTTTTGGAAGGAACAAAGCGTAGGAGCGAAGGAAGCGAAAAAATGGAAACCCGAGGGCCAAAAGAGGTGGGCCCACGCGGCCAGATTCCTTGGCCGCGTGGGACCCCCTATCCTGGGCCTCGAGCCTCCGATGCCGTCGATCTTCGTCCCCGTGCCTTCGTCTTGACCTAAAAAGTCCCCCGACGGCTTTCGGAAGGGCGCCGCAGAAACACAAAACCACGAAACAGAAGACCTGGAGCTGCAGATTGGAGGGGGAAAACTCCGGCGGGGCGCTGCCGGGGTGGTCTCCATCTTCTCCAACATCTCCACCATCATCACCATGATGAAGGGGGAGTAGTCCACCCCCTGGACTTTGGGTTTGTGGTGGTAACTTGATCTAATCTCTCTATGTATGATCATTGTTGAAGTCCATATGATGTGCCTTGCATAAGTATGGATCTATCTATGTAATTCCTATGGTGGATATTGTGGTATGAGATGATATTTGTTATGCATTTACCGTTGTGTTGGATCTTTTATGACTTGTCATACTTTGGAGATATTCTATGATGCATGTGATGGTTCGATTTATGCATAATGCCTTGTTTATCCATGTCATGAGGTGATTGACACCACCAAGTGTAGATAGATGAGAGAGATGTGGTCATGCACACGAAATATGAATCATTGCACTAGTGTTTAGAATATTGTCCATTATGAAGTATGATGTATGTAGGTACGGGATGGCCGATGTGACAACGGCATATGTATTGAGTGACACAATACAGCCCAACATCCTTTATCTGGGGGTAAAAAGGAAGAAGTATGATGTGGGAGTGACAACAAACCACGCTAGCCTTACGAGGGTGACCTAGCAACACAAATGATTATTTTCTTTCAACTATGTGTTTTAGGACATGTAGCCGTCATAGAAGTTTACCATTAAAGCATGACAATTGTGTGTACTTTTTATCTATAACATGATAATCACCATAGATGGGAGAGAGGATTGAGTGAACCCATGAACCCATGTCCATTGTTCCTATAAGAGAAAACCTTTGTCTTGTCCTCTTGCATTGAAGAGGATTGGGACACTTTTACATTCTTGTTTTGTTACATTAAACTTCCATCCATTAAATCAACCATCTTGTTCTTTAAACTTGTTTAGTGCATAATCAACTAAAACTTGTGACACTTTAGTTGTAGGGAATAGATAACTTTTCCTTCTTGCTCCTGCGGATCGATACCCTACTTCCACATTGAGAGGTGCTACAGTGATCCCCTGCTCTTGGGGGTTATCAGCAAGCCGGACCTAGGGTTTCGCCCAGTGCTCGAGGAAGAAAGTCCAGCCGGGTCATGCCAACGCCTCCAAGGAGTAGCGGCACCCTCGGGCGTCGCCGTTGACAGCGCAGGCAGCCGCCGCGCGGGGATTTCGCCCCGACCCAAGGAAGGACCCCCGAAGACCGCCGAAGCAGGGGCAGCCTAGAGATGGTAAAGCAGCTCGCTTGAAGAGACTATCGGCGAAGGGGGGCGAAGCCTCGAATGCTATTGTTGAAGGAGGGAGGCACCGGTCAGCGGGCCAACTACTGCGGGGAGCACGTCGAGCAAGACGCTGTGACTGCCGTCTGCACCGCGCCGCCGCCAGTAGTAACCGTCACACGCTAACCCACAACAATCGCCGTCGGGAGTCACCGGGACGCGGCAGGGCAGCCAAGCTGCTTGCCATCGAGCCAACACGGCGCCCTCAACCAACGACGGCCAGGAGGGTTGGGAGGAGCGGGACGGGTCAGCTGGGACGAAGGGGAGGGCCACGGGCCCGTGCAGGCCCAAATTGAGCCCCCTACGCCTCCGTCGCGCGCCGTCTGCAGATTGTCGTCGCCACCGCGTCGCAGCGCCCGAGCATCACCACCACCGGACCTTGCCGCGCGAGCCGCGGCCCACGCGCCACCAAGCCCTCCCACAGCGCCGCCGCGCCAGCCAGCAGAAATGGGGCCCCGCCGCCGTCTGCCGGTTGGGGCTTTGCCCGCCGACCTCCTCCGGCGGCGGAGAGGGGGGAGGAGGAAGGAGGAGTTGTGGCGGCGCCGAATGTTTCGACGCCCGAGTCGCCCCGTGGGAGCGACGCGGGGGCCAGGAAGTGGGTGACGCTCCCGTTTCACATCCGCTCACAATCAGCAGACACTTATTATACATGAGAGAAAATATTTTTCTAGACACAACAGAGTGCCTTACTTCAAATTCGCTTTGCGAGATGACTTTACATTAAATTAATAAGCCAACACACAACAATGTACATGGTTGTTGATAGATTAGGTTACAAGCAGCGAACAACAAGCAAACAAAGACTAGAAAGATAATACAGATCACACCTAAGTGTCGTCCGCCTCCACCTCTGAAGAAGGCTCATGTGTTCACACCCAGGGTCAAAGGTCACCGAACTGTGGATAGGGAGAGTATATCACCCTAGGAGCAGTGGCGGAGCCAAAATTCGAGTAATCCCCAAGCCACATTTTTTATTACCCTATGAAAAAAAGGTCATGCCATTGTGTCATGCCAAAGCGTTAATAAAGTGACTAAATGCACATTTTATGACTCAAATTGTCAAAAATATTGCTCCAAATATAAATAAACAGAAACCCAGCAGCGATTTGTGCGCCGAAGTGAGAGCCAAACATGGGTTCCTCATGTTCGTTTGTGCATATTCCTTATATATTTAGTGAGTTTCATGAAGTGCCCCTAGCTAGGGTGATCGATCACCCCAGGTACGTGTCGGTTGTTGGGAAATGTTAGAATAGATGGCTGGACAAAGTACAGTCTGGGCCAAACCCAACAATGAAGTAGATTGTAGACTAGAAATATTTACAGGCCCTAGGCGATGGCCCTGGTTTCCCGGGCCCTAGCTCCGCCCCTTACCTAGAGCACGCATGAGCACATAGCATGGGTTGTCATGGTCTCAAGGAAGCATGTGATGTGAAGAAAGAGAACCGTAAGCATGAACACCTCTACACGCGAGCTACCCACGGGGTCACCCCGGGCATAAAAAACCGAACCCGAAGCCCGAAACCGAATAAACCGGGACCGACACCGAAATACCGATTAATTCGGTGTTCGGTCATCTCTTCGGTTACGCGAATGAACTGACCGAAATAACTATGGTCTGTTCGGTCGTCGCTGCTGGTAGACCGAACTGACCAGACCAACCGAAGAACTCAATCCCGCGAGCAAATTTAGTGTACGTCCCAGTCCGCTAGTCCCAATCCCAGTCAATTGGTGACCTAGCTCCAAGCCTCCAATCCCACGCCGCACTCCGCAGAGCAGGGACGGGAGCCGCCGCCGCCACATCTCCACCCGTCGCCGGCCGATTCGCCGCCATCCTCACGGAGTCACGGTCGACCTCGCCTCACCGGCTGCCCGGCTCGCCCCTACTCCATCCCGGCCAGCCGCATCTCACGTTCAACCTCGCCTCGCCGGCTTCTCCGACCCGGGCCGCCGCTGCGCCGCCACATGTCCGACTCGGTCGCCGGCGCATCTCCAGCTCGGGCTGCTGGCACATCTCATTCCCCGCCACCGCCACCGCCAGGGCGCCGCACGTCCGCACCAATCCAGCACCACCTGCAGACCGCAAATGTAAGAACGTTCCAAACTTCCAATCCCCTGACTTGCTACTTGCTCGATTGTTTCGATTCAGCTCTGAGTTATTCAGTTAGTAAATGAGAAAGCTGAACTGAAAATTGACTTCCTAGATTGCTTCGGTTCTGCTCTACTATTTCCTGTTGTATTTAGATATTTGTTGTTTAAGAACTAAAATAGATGAACTGAGAATTGCTACTGCCTATTACTGCCATTGCTAGCTATTTTCGTTTGTATTTAGATATTTGCAAGACTGCTAGCTATTTTCATTTAGAATAAGAGATTTTGTTACTGTTTTTTTGTTGTAGACGACATCTGAATCTGAGGATGACCTGGTGGAATATAACCATGAGAATGAGCTAAATGCACGTACGCATGCGGAGGCAGATGCAAATGAGCGGATGGAACGTACGCTTGCGGAGGCAGATGCAGAAGCAGAAGCAATGATTGTTGCAGCAGATGAAGAGATAGCTGCGGCTGGGGTGGTGAAGATCCTTGATCATGCAGGGGTGATTCAAATTGATGATGACGTATACTTGGCTATTCCGATCTCAACACCTTTCTATGACATATATGCACTTGTGCTTCTGGTCAATGTGTGTGAGTTGTGAGTTGAGACTACGTGATATTCAGACTTAATATTGGCTATCTTTGTGACATGTTACTTTGTAACATATGGATATTTGCTTTGGATTATCAACTATTATTTGTGCTTGATTGTGCTGCCACCATGAGGTTGTTGTGCTGCATTTTTTGTGCTGCCACTGTAAGGTGTTGTGCTGCCATTTTTGGTGCTGCCATTTCTTATCTGGTCTATATGGTCATGACCGAAGACCGGACCGAAAGGACCGAAGACCGAATACAGAATGACAGAAAAGACCGAAACTAATATGGGTAGCATTTGTGGATGACCGAAATTCTCAATGATCGAAAAGACCGGACGAGCAAACCGAACAGACCGAACGCCTGGGGTGACCCACGGGAGTCGCCTCCGGTCACCGGACCGACCACCCGGTAAGATACAAGCTCTATCGGATGGAATCGCCAAAAAAAAAAAGACACAACAAGAAGATGTTGTCGAAGAGGGGAGCCCTTTCTCCTCTCGTCCAGCCCCGACCGTGTTGCTCCGTCGATGAACAAAACAACCAGCTGAAGGAGAGCACAAATAATAGAGGAGGAGCTGCAACCGAACACGCCACCCCAACACCACATTGCTTTAGAAACACGCGGTCGCTACCATGGACCACACGCATTACATCCACTATACCCTAGTTGTATGCCACAATAAATCACTGGCATTGGAGGTCGACGTTGATTTGATATTGTAGATGATCATATTTTTTCGGTATACTTGGTTAAACCTTATAAAATATTACTTTTGACTAAAATAATAGTCAACTTATTTTGGGAAGGAGGGAGTATGAGTTGGGCAATCCGATTATGAAGTTTGAATATCCCAAAGGAGTTGACTTTAGAGCAAACATAGTTACAGTTATAAAGAACCGAGCGATACCTGTTCTCTTGAAATAAAATTAAGTGACATGCAACTGATCTTCATAAGGCATGTGCCAATGCATCGTTTCTTAGCACATTATTATAGGAGCATTAAAAATTTAAGAGACAACTAGTACAATGCATTGTATCTTAGAGGTTGTATCTAAATTTAATAATTTGGGTCTCATGCATGCATTTGATTGGGCTAACAACATTTTTTGCCTATGGCCACATGCAAATGTTGTATGTTAGCTAAGATACAACCTCACTCTCTCTCCTCATTTAGTACTATGCCACATAAGCAAAACACATATGAAACCGTGCTAAGAGACTTGCATTGGCATAGGCCTAAGACATTATAGATTGGAACCAACTACTGGAGCAGATAATAACAGAGTAGACCAACAAGGTACGCACTATCCTGCCTGCCCATATTCAACTGCTACAAGAACTTTATCATTTATTCGGCCACTCGGAGTTCAACCAATAATGATGGAGTAATAGACCGAGGAAAGGAACAAGTATGATAACAGAAAAGTCAATGCTTGTAATAGCCAGCAGGTAGGCTGGTTCTGGTCATCTAGGGCGTGTTTGGTTGCCTGTGTTGACTTTTGGGCTTGCTGGGGCAGGCTAGCCAGGGCCTGCCCGGGCAGAGCCACCCCTAAAATCATAATGTGGATGTTGTTTGGTAGCCTGCATGAACTTCAGCCTGGCCGGATGTGTACAGCTCAACCAAACAACATGCTATGTTTTTGGTGATGACTACTCTCACCTCTTTTGACTTAGGTGTAGTTACCTCTCACCACCACATTTGACACATGTCTATGCGACACACCCATGACGGCGCGGGCCAGCGATACGGTGAACAGGTTCAGTAATTAGCACACCACGGCGGTCAGAGTTGCAGCTGTCGTGGGGTAATCACGGCAGATGCCATACGGGGTGGCTTAACTCGGGTGTGAGCCAGGCGACGTAGGATTCACAGAGAGGTAGTACACGCAGAGTTTACCCAGGTTCGGCCCTCTGTATGAGGTAAAGACCTACTCCTGCTTGTATGTATTTGGATCTGAATGGGGTGTACAATGGTGTGCGCACCAGAGCTTGCGGGTGCTCCGGAGGCTATGGAATGAGATCAGTCTGCCCCTAGGGTTGCTCCCTGCCGGCTTTATATAGGGAGCGGCTAGGGTTTATAGGGAATGACGGGTTCTGCTGGCAGCGCTAGCTATCCTGCCTACAAGTGCGGCTTCGTGGAGCGCACTCTTCGGGATACACAATCGCAGACTGATGCGAAGATATCTGCTGCCACCTCCCCGAGCCGTCATACCGGGATCCTCGGGGACCCGGTATCCTGGAAGATGTGCACCGGGTGGGCTTTGGGCCACCCGGCCTTGAGGGCCGACTCGGGGTCCTGGGCCTACCCGGTTGGGCATTCCCCCATCATTAGCCCCCAAGTTCGCTAGGGACTCGTCTCCGGCTTGGTCTTCGTCTTGCAAACTGCCGGGTCGTGTCGTTGAACGAACTCCTGAAACAGAGAAAAAGAAACAACGGCTCGGAGTGGTGGATTTTGGCTTTTAACGTCCGGTCTAACTCAAGTTTTTGTTTGATGCCGGCTTGCGCCCGTTGGGACGTTTGCCATTCCGACTTGCATCTGTGCGGGTCGTCTCCTCGTCTTCTCCGCCTGACGTCACGGCATCTTTGACCGCTTGTCCTGTAGTGTTTGTCTGTCTGACGCCGAGTCGACTGATGGGACTTGACGGCGCATCGACTGCCTCCACCTCGGGATGGAGCAATGGTAATGATGATGTTTTTTGACCGCACGCGCCTGATCCATCGGTCCGAAATGTCGTGACAGGGCGACGTGGCCAAATCTGAGCCGCATTTTTCGGCACGCTCCCGTGGAAACCGAGGCGTCGTGCGAGAACCGAGGCGTCGTGCGACGTGGCGATAGTGGACGACGTGGGCGGCGCCATTTACTGTGGTAACGGCTCCACTCACAGTGCCTATTAAAGCGGTAAGGGAGCGCAGCTGGTGAGTTCACGCTCCACTTCTTCCTCGCGCTCGCCGTTTCTCCTCAAAACAGTTCGCGCCCGGGCTCTTCGCCGCACCGCCGCCGCAGCCATTGGACATTGCTACTCTCCCACTCTCTTCCGGCCAAGATGGTGGCGCCCAAGAACAAGTGGGAGAGGTCGTCGGTGACGACGCAAGTGTTGGAGCAAGCCGCCAACGTGGGTTTGTTGCCGCCGGCGTCGGAGCGTCGGTGGCGCATCGCCACCGCGGATCCATGCCCGCGGCCGTCGCCGGGCGAGTTTGTCGCCTTCCTCGCGTTCCTCGAGCGCGGGCTGGGCTCCCCACGTCAGAGTTCTTCCGGCGCTTCCTTGACTTCTACGGGCTACAGGTACACGACCTGACGCCCAACTAGATCCTCCACCTCGCCTGCTTCGTTACCCTGTGCGAGGGTTACTTCGGGTGCGCCCCGTTCTTCCCGCTGTGGCTGTGGATCTTCCACGGCAAGCTGGGGAAGAGCGGTGACATGTCGCCTTGCGGCGGCCTCAACTTCCAAGTCCACGGCGACGTCGACTACCTGGATCTCGCCCTCCCCTCCGAAGTGTATTGGAGGAAATCGGGCTTCTACATGCGGGAGCCGGCGCCTGACAGCGAGATCGGGATTCCTCCCTTTTCGCCATCGCCGAGCCGGCCACGCAATCTTCAAGAGCTGCCGCGCGATGCCAACTTGCCCATGGTACGCGACTGATGGCGCGGCTCCAGGGGCTGAAGAAGGAGGGGCTGACGGGTCTGAACCTCATCGCCACTTGGGTGAAGAGGAAGATCGCGCCTCTGCAGCACCGGCCCTCGCTGATCTGCGAATACACGGGGACGAAGGACCCGCAGCGCCATGACCCGACATTGTTCGAGTCGGTAGAGCAGTTCACGCTGCGCATGAAGCAGATCACGGTCCACCCGGCTCCCGAGTGGATCGTGGGCGGCTTGGAGACCTTCACCGCCAAGCATCCGGCTCCTGAGGTGAGTCCTTTTGTTTGATGATTCGCATTACTTTCCTTTTCTTGGTCTTTTTATACCGATCCTTCCTGCTCGTCGAATTCAGGAGTTCCGATCGCTTGTTGGGCTGCCTCCGATCCGCAAAGACGCTCCCACGGTGCTTGCCGGCCCCAACGACGTTGTCGAGCGCGACTCCGATGACGAAGCCGACAGCACCACCATGGCCAACGAGGCCGCCTTCTCCTCCCGCCAACCGATCCCCATCCTGTCTGAGGATGAGGGGAAGGAGAAGAAGGAAGAGAAGAACGCGTCGGGTCCAAGAACCCGGCGCCTGTCGAAGATGATGATGACGATGATCAGCCGCTCCGCTTTCGGCGGAGGCGTAGGCCTACGGCTGAGGACGCCGGGCCCAACCCAAGCGCTCCAAATCGGCGAACTCGACGCCGCCGCCACCAGAACGACGATCGGCTGGGGCTGCCGTGCAGCGTACTGTCGTTGCCGAGCGGAGGCAGAAGGCCTTGCGGGACATCCCTGCGAGGGCCCGCGCCGACTCGCCTCCTGCGCCTCGCTTCCGAGTGGTTCGAACCTCGACTCTCCCACCTGCGGGTGACAGGTCAGCTGCTGATCCTCATCCGAAGTTCCGTTGGAGGCGCTATCTTGAGTTTGACCCGTGCGAGTGTCGCAGGGCTGAGGACGCGTCCCTCAGCGACATGGAGGATGCGCTAGAGAACGACTCCCAGCGGGCAAGACCCGCTGCACACGTCACGGAGCCGACTGCGAGAGCGCCGACTCCTCCGCCTTCCACCGGCGGAGGCGACGAAGTTATTGTGCCCCCTCGACCCGAGGGGGCCACTATTGGTGACACCGTGCCAGCTGGCACAGGGGACGCCGCGCCTGTGCCTGAGACGGCGCTGGTGGTGACGGCGACTGGCGCCGCCGTGACGGCTTCCTCACCGGGTGGGCCGATTGCCCAGCCCCCGAGCTCCATCCCGGGTGCCTCTGCTCCCAGCCAGACTTCTGAGCCGCCATCCAGATAGCGATGGATGCGCACCAGGTACGTAGAATCTTTCTTGCACCTGTTGCGTCCGTAGCGTATATGTAGCCCCCAAGGCCCGAGTCGTGTTCGTAGAAAGCGGCTTGGGTCTTCATAGTCTTCTGGATGCGATGTTTGGCGAATAGCGTGGTCCCCGGTTTGCCAATGTCGAAGTAGAGGCAGGCCGGGGCGTAGCCCCCGAGTTCGTAATTCGGCAGTTATTTTCTGGTTTCAAGGCTAGCACCAGTGGCGGGTGTAGATGCAGATGCCACTCGGGGCGTAGCCCCCGAGTTCCTGACTCGGCGTATTTTGCATTTTTGTTGGGGCTAGCCCCCGGGTTAGCAAATGTTGGTGTAGAGGTAACCCGTGGCGTAGCCCCCATGCTTCTCCATGATTAATCACTGTCTTGTGTACTGCAGGAGCTGTCCTGGCTTCTTGAAGCCGAACAGCAGGAGACCCGCCGCCTGCAGGATGAGCTGAAGAAGGCGCGCGACGGCTTCATCTCCGTCGCTGAGCACCAGCAGCTGCTGGCCGCGCAGGAGAGCCGGCACACCGAGGCGTTTGCCGCGGTGCAGGAATCCTGCGAACGGCTCAGCAAGCAGAAGGAGGAGGCGGACGCCGCCCTCACCCAGGCGACCAAGGGGTACGGCGAGGACCTCGAGAAGCTCGAGCGCAAATCCGTCGAGGCCGAGCGCGAGATGAAGGAGCTGACCGAGCGGCTTGCCAGCCTCGCCGTCGGCATCTGGGGTAAAGTTTCATGCGCTTTTACGTTTTGCCTGCTTGACTTGTGGCATTGTTGCTGAAGTTTGTTCTGTTGAACAGGCGAGGAGACGGCTGGCCTGACGTCTGCGGAGCACGTCCACCGGATCGGTGTCTTCGCCCGTGACGTTCACGGTTTGGCCAGCAATGTCGTCCGGATGCTGTCGCCCAAGGAAGGTGTCCCCGCACCCGTCTGCAAGGTCTTGCGGGTTCTGGAGCTGATGCCCCAGGTGATCACCTGGGTGCGGGAGTCGTCTGCCCGAGCCGGCGGTGTGTTGCACTCGGGCTTGTGCGGGCCGGTACAAGCAGACGAACGTGGACAAGATCACGGCCAGCATCCCGACCGATAGCAGCGGCCAGGAATAATCTGCAGCCGGTGTTCGAGTACTGCGCCCCTTACGCCTGCCGGCTGCCAAGATGGTCGACCACGACGACTTCGTCTTCGACGTGGTGCCAGGGCAACGACCTTGGCGAGTGGCGGACAGGGAGCCGGCGTCGGAGTACCTTTTTGCAAGGGCTTCGGCTCTGCCACCGCCGGCTGCGACGAACGAGGCGTCGACGTCTTCTGCTCGGGCGGCTCCACCGTCTTGAAGTTTGCCCCCTGCTTTCAAAAGAGGGGTTATTTTGAAGTAGTTAGGGTTTGTCGCCTGCGGGCGAAAAAATATTATGTAATGAAACAAGTATGCTATGTGCCGGGTTGCGTTTCAGCATGCGCCTCTGCGGCTTATTAATTTTGTTTTGGCACTCCATGCTTGTTTTTTGTGCGCTTTCGTCACTTTGTTTGTTTTTCGCTTGTTTTGTAAGCTAGTCGATCGTGCGACCTCGCCAAGTGTGCTTCGCGTGATTTTTTCGTGACGCGCGCGGTACCCATGGTGACAAAGTCCGAGTGCGGCTTCATTGTCAAGTTAGGTTTGAACCGGCTGCACTACTTCTTCACTTTGTGCGGGTAGCTGACGACTTGGGAGAAAACAACAATTTCTGTGATTTTGCTTCGTGAGCAGGGGGTCCAGTGGTGAGCCGCGCATCATGGCATCCGGCTCTCTTTGACAACCCATCAATCATATAACGTGTGAGTAGGAAGAATAAAGACTCGAAAGCATGATTGAATCGAAACGATAGCCCCCGAGCGTGCCGGGTGTATCGACTTTATTTCCTTGATTGATTACACAGCATTACAATGGATACTATGTATAATAGGGGCGAAGCAGGCTGATGTTCCATGGACGCTTGGTCTCCTCTTCCGACTTGGAGCTTTTGTTCGGCTCACGCAAGTCGACGAGGTGGTAGGAGCCGTTGCCCATCGCTTTGCTAACGACGAACGGTCCTTCCCATGGTGCCGAGAGCTTGTGCATCCCTTTCGACTTTTGGATGAGCCGAAGAACCAAGTCGCCTTCCTGGAAAGAGCGACTTCTGACCCGGCGGCTGTGGTAGCGGCGCAGGCTTTGCTGATATATCGCCGTCCTGGAGAGTGCGAGTTCGCGAGCTTCTTCCAGGAGGTCGACGCCGACTAGGCGGGCTTCTTCATTTTCTTCCTCGTTGTAGAGGGCGACCCGAGGCGAGTCGTGCTCGAGGTCGGTCGGCATGACGGCTTCCGCCCCGTACACCATGAAGAATGGCGTGTAGCCGGTGGAACGGTTTGGAGTCGTTCTGATGCCCCAGAGTACGGCTGGTAGCTCGTCCAGCCAGCAACCCGGTGTTCGCTCCAGTGGAACTTGAAGTCGCGGCTTGATCCCGGCAGCACTGTCTGGTTCATTCTTTCCGCCTGCCCGTTTGATTGCGGGTGGGCGACAGACGCCAAGTCGAGACGGATGCCTTTTTGTTTGCAGAAGGCCTTCATCTCTCCTTCAGCGAAATTTGTGCCGTTGTCGGTGATGATGCTGTGCGGGTAGCCAAATCGGAAGATGAGCTTCTGGAGGAACTTGGTTGCGGTCTTGCCGTCGAGTTTCTTGATAGGTTCAACTTCGACCCATTTGGTGAACTTGTCGACTGCGACGAGCAAATGTGTCATGCCACCACGAGCTGTTTTGAACTTGCCCACCATGTCTATTCCCCAGACTGCGAATGGCCATGTCAGAGGGATGGTCTTCAGAGCCGCGGCGGGTAGGTGATCCTGCCGGGCGTACTTCTGGCACCCGATGCACCGACGGACGATGTCGACTGCATCCTGATGTGCAGAGAGCCAGAAAAAACCGTGCCTGAACGCCTTGGCGACCAGGTTGCGGCGCCGACGTGGTGGCCGCAATCGCCCGAGTGGATCTCATGAAGGATGCGCCTTCCCTCCTCGGCTCGACGCAGCGGAGGAAAACTCCCGATGTGCTGCGTTTGTAGAGCTCGCTGTTGATGATGGCGTAAGCTGAGGCCCGGCGCACGACTCGCCGTGCTAGGACCTCGTCGGCTGGCAGCTTTTTGGTGGTGAGGAACTCGATGTAGGGTTCCCTCCAGTCGCTTGTTTCTTGGGTTACCGCCACCAGAATTGTATCTGATGATGGCGGGTTGGCGATGTCGACTTCGGCCGGCGGGCGTACCGACGGGTTTGTAGATGGTCGAGGAAGACGCCGGGTGGGACTCGGTCCCGCTTAGACCCGAAGCGAGAGAGTGCGTCAGCCGCCTCGTTCTTCCTCCGGTCGACGTGTTCCAGCTCCATGCCGGCGAAGTGGCCGCCGACTTGATCGACGAGCCGGCGGTAAGCCGCCATGTTGGGATCATTTGCATCCCAGGTCCCCATCGTTTGCTGAACGACGAGGTCGGAATCGCCATAACATTTGATACGGCTGACTCCCATCTCCTTGGCCACGCGTAGGCCGTGTAGGAGGGCTTCGTACTCGGCGACGTTGTTGGTGCAGGTGAAGTGTATCTGCAGCACATATCGCATCTTGTCGCCTTGGGGGAAGTGAGGACGACTCCAGCCCCCGAGCCCTCATACATCTTTGACCCGTCAAAGAACAGGTCCATCTGCCGGCTTCATAGGTTGGAGCCGGCAACTGTGTCTCCATCCAGTCGACGAGGAAGTCGGATAGTGACTGCGACTTGATCGCAGTGCGGGCTGCGTAGCTGAGGCCGAAAGGCTGCAGCTCGGAGGCCCATTTGGCGACGCGCCCAGTTGCCTCTCTGTTGCGGATTATTTCAGCTAGGGGAGATGAGCTGACCACCGTCATCGGGTGGCCCATGAAGTAGTGTCGCAATTTTCTTGAAGCAAAGAAAACACCGTATACAAGTTTTTGGTAATGCGGGTAACGTTGCTTCGAATCCGTCAGGACTTCGCTGACGTAGTAAACTGGCCGCTGGACCAGTTGCTCGTGGCCTTCCTCCTTGCGCTCGACGACGACCACCGCGCTGACGACTCGGTTGGTCGCGGCGATGTAGAGGAGCATCGGCTCCTTTTCCAGTGGAGATGCGAGGATGGCGCCTCGGCCAACGTCTTCTTGAGTGCTGCCAAGGCGGCGTCTGCCTCGTCGTTCCAGGTGAACGTGTCCGACTTCTTGAGGAGCCGGTACAAGGGCATGGCCTTCTCGCCGAGTCGTGAGATGAAACGGCTGAGGGCAGCGACACAGCCTGTGAGCCGCTGCACGTCCCGGAGGTTTTCCGGCTTCTTCAGAGCTTCGATCGCCTTGATCTTCTCTGGGTTGGCCTCGATGCCTCGCTCGGAGACGATGAAGCCCAGGAGCTTGCCCGCGGGTACGCCGAAGACGCATTTTTCCGGGTTGAGCTTTATCCTGTACTTGCGGAGGTTGGTGAATGTCTCCGTGAGGTCGGCAATCAGGTCCGTCTTCAGCTTGGACTTGACGACGATGTCGTCCACGTATGCGTGGACGTTGCGGCCGATCTGCTCGTGCAAGCAGTTCTGTATGCACCGCTGGTAAGTCGCTCCGGCATTTTTCAAGCCGAAGGGCATGGAGACGTAACAAAACGCGCCATAGGGCGTGATGAAAGACGTCTTTCCTGGTCTTCGGGCGCCATCTTGATCTGGTGGTACCCGGAGTAGGCGTCGAGGAAGCATAGCGCCTCGCACCCTGCCGTCGAGTCGATCAGCTGATCGATGCGAGGCAATGCGAATGGATCCTTGGGACAGGCTTTGTTCAAGCCTGTGTAGTCGATGCACATCCGCCATGTTCCGTTCTTCTTCAGAACGAGCACCGGGTTGGCAAGCCATTCCGGGTGTATGACTCGGCGATGAACCCGGCAGCTAGGAGCCGGGCTATTTCTTCGCCAATAGCCTTCTGTCTCTCACCAGTGAAGCGACGCAGGAACTGCTTCACTGGCTTCAGCTTGGGGTCAACGTTGAGCTTGTGCTCTGCGAGCTCCCTCGGGACGCCTGGCATGTCAGATGGTTTCCATGCGAAGATGTCCCGATTCTCACGGAGGAAGTCGCAGAGCGCGCTTTCCTATGCGATCCATGTGCGAGCCGATCACCGCCGTCTTGGAGGAGTCGCCCTCGACCAGCGGGATGCGCTTGGTCTCCTGTGCCGACTGGAACTTGTCGCGTGAGTCCAGAGTCGGCTTCTTGACGATGGTCATGTCGTTGGGGTCGACTTGCAGCTTGAGTTGCTCCAGCTGCTCCGTGGCGATGACGGACTCGGCAAAGACGGCGTTGCCCTTTTCGCACTCGATGGCGCGGTCGACGTCGCCGTGTACAGTGATGATGCCGTTCGGACCCGGCAGTTTCATCTTCAGGTAGGCGTAGCAGGGCCTTGCCATGAATTTGGCAAAGGCGGGTCGCCCAGGATCGCGTGGTAGAACTACGGAAGTTCACCACCTCGAACCAGATCTTCTCGAGCCGGAAGTTCTTGGCGGTGCCGAAGACGACGTCGAGTGCGATTTTGCCTAGCGGGTAGGCCTTCTTTCCCGGGACGATGCCGTGGAAGGTGGTGATGGTGGGGACTAGCTGTTC
Organism: Poa pratensis; assembly: GCA_947311845.1. NCBI lineage: Eukaryota > Viridiplantae > Streptophyta > Magnoliopsida > Poales > Poaceae > Poa > Poa pratensis. The sequence goes on along the minus strand of CAMZMU010000076.1, from coordinate 29,951,826 downwards.
GTCACGCAATTTCATGCGTTGGAACGTCTCGTAGTAGAGGATGTTGATGCTCGACCCTCCGTCCATCAATGTCTTGGTCAAGATGTAGCCCTTGACCTGGGGCGCGACCACCAGAGCGAATTTGCCCGGGTAATCGACGCGGGGCGGGTGGTCTTGACGGCTCCATGTGATCGGCTGCTCTGACCAGTCGAGCCACTGGGGCACGTCTGGCAGAGTCGCGTGGACGGCGCGCCGTATGACCTTCTCCTCCCGCCTGGAATCGAGGCCGACGAAGGTGTGGCCCATGAAGCCGGCAGTGGGAGGCATGCCCTGCTGCTGCTCACCGTCGTCGTCTCCGTCGGGTGCCCGCTTCTTGGCACCGGTCTTGGCCTTGACGATTTCTGCAGTCCAGCTGCACTCGTCAGTGGTGTGGCCGGCTGGCTTGCCGGGTAGGCTATGATACCTACACGGCATGGCCAGGATCTCCGTGGCGGTGAGCTTCTTTCGCGGGAAGTTGCCGCGTTGGCTCTTGAAGCCGCGGCCCCCAGCCGTGGCGGCTACAAGCTCGGAGCCGCCGTCACCCTTGCGTTTATGAGCGCTGGAGTGCTTGGCCTTGCTCTTGTTTTTGCCGCCTTTCTTCTCGTCGTCGTCCTCCTCGGAGTCGTCCTTGGTGACGTCGGACTCGGCGTACTTGTGCACGATGGCGAGTAGCTGGCCCATCGTCATGTCGCCCTTGTGCGAGCGCCGCAGCTTCTGCTTGAGCGACTCGAAGGTGGTGTTGTCCTCGAGGTGGAGTGCACCGTGTCGACGCTGAGGTGTTCTGCCGAGTTGATGAGGTCGGCGACTCGGCGATACCACTTTCTAGTGGACTCGCCCTCCTTCTGGACGCAGCGCTTGAGGTCCTCGACCGTGGCCGGGCGCTTGCAGGTCCCTCGAAGTTGGTGATGAAGAGCCTCTTCAACTCGCCCCAGGAGTTGACGCTGTTCCTGGGGAGGTTGTTGAGCCAAGTGCGAGCCGTTCCCTCAAGCATGAGAGGAAAATAGCGCGCACAACAGAGCGAAGATGCGTTCTGGATGCTCATGGCGGCCAAGTAGTCCTGGACCCAAGTTTCCGGGTTCATGGCAGCGTTGTACTTGGGCGCCTCTCTCGGTCCTTTGAAGCTGCTAGGGAAACGCTCGCCTCTGATGGCGGGTCCAAAGCATCTAGGGCCGACGTCGTCGTTGTTGTTGTTGCGCGTCGCCTCGGCGCGCTTGTCGTTGAGGTGGTGGCGCAGATCCGGAGCGGAGTGATTGGAGCGCTCCTGCGCCTGGTTGTTGTTGATGGTGTGCCGGGCGTCGTTGCGGGCGAGCCGAGGCGGGTTGCCTCCAGCCCTCGCGTTGCTCGACACTGCCGGCTCCTCGTGCCGACTGCGTGGCGGCTGTGGGGCAGCGTCACGCTGGGGGAACCCTTGTTTCCCTGGCTTCGGTGTGGTGCCGAGGCCGTTTTCTCGCTGGGTGGCGATCTGGAGTAGAGCTTGCTGATACGTCTCAAACGTATCTATAATTTTTGATGTTCCATGCTTGTTTTATACCAATTGCTACATGTTTTGCATCTACTTTATATCACTTTTATACATTTTTTGGGACTAACCTATTAACAAGATGCCGAAGTGCCAGTTCCTGTTTTCTGCTGTTTTTGTATTCCAGAAAAGCTAGTCTGGAAATATTCTCGGAATTGGACGAAATTACACGGGGGTGCCTATTTTTCCAGAACACGCCTGACGGAGCGAAGGAGAAGCAGAGGAGGGCCACCAGGGCCCCACACGCCACGAGGGCGCGGGTCCTCCTCCTGCCGCGCCCTGGGGTGGTGTGGGCCCCTCGGGGGTCCGCAGCCGCCGCCCTTTCGCCTACTTATTCTCCCCGACGCGAAAACCCTAAGTACCTGAGAAAATATCCACGAAAAGTTCCAGAGACGCCGCCGTCGTCAACCCTAGCTCGGGAGGGTTCAGAACCTCTTCCCGGCACCCTGCCGGAGAGGGGAATCGTCACCGGAGGCTTCTACATCGCCATGCCTGCCTCCGGAGTGATGCGTGAGTAGTTCATCATTGGACTACGGGTCCATAGCAGTAGCTAGATGGTTGTCTCTCCACTTTGTGCCATCATGTTTAGATCTTGTGAGCTGCCCTACATGATCAAGATCATATTATTGTAATGCTACATGTTGTGTCTGCTGGGATCCGATGAATATTGAATATTATGTCAAGTTGATTATCAATCTATCTTATATGTTATTTAAGATCTTGCATGCTTTCCGTTACTCGTAGATGCTTTGGCCAAGTAGATGCTTGTAACTCCAAGAGAGAGTATTTATGCTAGATAGTGGGTTCATGTCTCCGTTTAACCTGGGACAGTGACAGAAAGTTCTAAGGTTGTGGATGTGCTGTTGCCACTAGGGATAACCTAACGATGCTATGTCCACGGACATATGTGTTTGTTTACATTACGCACTTTACTTAATGCAATTATCCGTTGCTTGCAACTTAATACCAACGGGGGACTCGGATGACAACCCGGCGGTGGATTATTAGTCATAGATGCTGTTGGATAACGATCTATATATTATGTCGTAATGCCCAATAAAATATCATAGTAGTCAACATGTCATGTATATGCATTGTCATGCGCTCACTATTCGTCAATTGCCCAGCTGTTATTTGTTCACCCAACATCTTAGTTATCTTTTATGGAGAGACACCACTAGTGAACTGTAGACCCCGGTCCATTCTTTTACACTGATTAAACAACCACAAACTGCAAACTGTTCCTTTTTCATTCTCTGCAATTTAATACTCATTTTCCACACCATACGTTTAATCCTTTGTTTTCAGCAAGCCAGTGAGATTGACAACCTCACTGTTTCGTTGGGGCAAAGTAGTTTGATTGTGTTGTGCGCAGATTCCACGACAACAGTCCAGACTCCCTGCGACAGCTATTTATCTGGCGCCGTTGACAACCTTCTGAAGAGTTGCTGCTCCTACTGGTTCGATAACCTTGGTTTCTTTCTGAGGGAAAACTTGCTGCTGACTACATCATACCTTCCTCTTGGGGTCTCCAAACGAACGTGTGTTTCACGTCATCACTTGCCGTCGGATTGCGACATGTTCTCCTGCAGCTCCAGCGCCTTATCCACCAGCTTGCACCCCTTGCTCCAGTAGGGGTTGTCCTTTACCTGGATCCTCTTGAAGAGAGAGGCGGCGGCAGTCATGCAATCGACCGGGGTGCCGAAGACCGCGAGGTCGGCGTCGTCGTCGCTCCGCGGCTGGGGTTGAGGACGAGCCGAGTTCGGAGGAGGCCGCGACGCCAGAGGCGGCATCGCCGGGCGAGGTTGAGGTGGAGCTTGGTTCGAGCCGCCGGGCTGGGCCTTGCGACACTCGTCACGCTGCCTCTCCAGTTCAGTCTCGCGCGCAAAGGCGTTGTCGAGCGCGCGAGTTGGCGCACCAGGGTTAAGCCGTGATTTGCGGTTTTTGTGGTGCCGCGTGACCGCGGAGAGAGCGGTCGACTGAGCATCGACCTCCAGCTCCTTCTGGCGGATCAACTCCTGCTGGTGAGCCATCTTCCTGCGCAGCTGCTCGAGCTGCGTTGCCTGGTCGACGACGTTCGCCGGCGTGATCGGGGTGCTAAGCGGGTCAGCCGCCCGACCTGCTTGTCCTCGCAGGGCGGCGAGAGATTCGTCGCACTGCTGCTTTTCGCGAGCCTCATGCTCGCGTCGTGCCTGGTCGCGCTGCTTCTGCGCGTTGGCCTCCGTTGCGGCGGCGTTTGCTGCCGCGGGTTTTGCGGCAGCAGAGTTTGCCGCCTCACCCGTCATGTAGATGAGGGCGGGTGTCGCCGTGCCGTCCGAGGCCAGATCGGTCGAGCCCTCCGACTCGTAGTCGAGAACGGGCAAGATCGATCCCGTGTCGTCGTCGTTCGAGATCTGGACGGTCTCGGCAGATGAGGCGGGTGCGAAGTGGTTCGCAACCGCAGCCAGTGTGTCGATGGCGGCTTCGTCAAGCGAGTTGACGGGGGAGGAAGCACCGTTGTCATTGTTGGCTACTCCTTCCTCGTCCGAGCCGCAGAAGCCGACGTAGGTGGTGACAGCGGTCCCGAAGGGGATGGTCATCGCGCGAGTGATCGGGGCATAGTTGGGCCTGCCCCAAGTGTGTGGATCGGCGACGTAGCTGATCCCTCCATGCTCGAAGTAGCTGCCGGTGACGATGTCACCGCGACCCGACATGGCTTGGCGGCTGAAGTAGACGCCAGTGCCGGGTTCGGGACTCTCCATGAAGTAAATTCCAGCGATCGCTGGCCCCACGGTGGGCGCCAACTGTCGTGGGGTAATCACGGCAGATGCCATACGGGGTGGCTTAACTCGGGTGTGAGCCAGGCGACGTAGGATTCACAGAGAGGTAGTACACGCAGAGTTTACCCAGGTTCGGCCCCTCTGTATGAGGTAAAGACCTACTCCTGCTTGTATGTATTTGCATCTGAATGGGGTGTACAATGGTGTGCGCACCAGATCTTGCGGGTGCTCCGGAGGCTATGGAATGAGATGAGTCTGCCCCTAGGGTTGCTCCCTGCCGGCTTTATATAGGGAGCCGGCTAGGGTTTACAGGGAATGACGGGTTCTGCTGGCGGCGCTAGCTATCCTGCCTACAAGTGCGGCTTCGTGGAGCGCACTCTTCGAGATACACAATCGCAGACTGATTCGAAGATATCTGCTGCCACCTCCCCGAGCCATCATACCGGGATCCTCGGGGACCCGGTATCCTGGAAGATGTGCACCGGGTGGGCTTTGGGCCACCCGGCCTTGAGGGCCGACTCGGGGTCCTGGGCCTACCCGGTTGGGCATTCCCCCATCAGCAGCAGCTATGAACGGCGGCGATGTGTAACTCAGCCCACAGAGAGATAGGTGAGACACGAACACACCATGAATAGCAGCAGAACCTACTAACTGCTGCTACAAAACATGACGGCAAGCGGCGGTTGAGCGGATGTTGAAGAAGACATGTAAACCAAGTGCAGTCTAAATACGCATTCTTACAATACAAGAAATAGTCATCTACGATCACCGAAACACAAAACTTACAACACGAGAGTTGTGTGAAATGACGAGGTGAATCTACTCCTAAAAGGAAATTTCAAACGGTCGACCGTGTGCGGTTAATTTGACGAAATTCGTCTAAAAAAGGTTCAAACATGAACACGAAATTAGAAGTTAACAGTAAACGAAAGTCGGAACCGATTGCCAGAATGGAACCACATCATCAGTGCGCATCATTTTGGTGTAGAATTTATTTTGAATCGAACAATGTATCACTGACTATAAGGAAGGGGATGAAGTGAGAGTAAGGAGAGTAACCAGCCGAGTGGAAACGGTCCCATTTGAGCATACCCAGCGGGCCTGGTTTTTCATTGACCAAGGGTGCTTTAGTGTGCTTGCTAGCCTGGCTCAAGACCTCCTGCAGGCTACCAATCATGTGGACTTTGCATCCGGCGGGCCTACCTGCACTTGCTGCAGCCTACCAAGCACGCCCCTAATCGTGAGTGCTTCTAGTCCTCTCTACACTGTTGGACAGTTCCGTTCCATAGAGGCGGATAATGACGTCCAGTTGGCTAGCTAACTAACAATCAGCTTAGCTCCTACTAACCTTCAGCCTATCATGAAGAACATTATGTTCGCTATGGAGATAACTTGCTCTTTTGGACTCAAGTATTACGCCAGTCCTCCTTGCACAATGCACTACTCCGTATGTAATGTATTTCTTGAATATATTCAATAAACAGATGTACATGTAGTAGAAACTATACAGTGATGATGCAAGTGCGTGTCGAGCCAGTGCATATGTAGTGATGGATATACAATGTCCAGAAAAGATATACATGCATGCACAGGGGTAGAGCTCCCAGTAGAGCAAGGTAGGGCACCCGCCCTACCTTGATTTTGGCACAAAAAAACTATATAGGCATTTTCAGAAGTGTATACTTGTTTTGCAATTTTCTGCTCGTTTCTGAAAAGAACAAAGGAAAATGAAGCTAATTGGGTCAGTTCTTAGTGTCGCAGCCGAACTGGGCCTTAGTGGGCTGAGCGCGGGGGAGTTTGAGGAAGGCTTCCTCGCCTCATGTGCAAGACGTGTCTAGACAATTTTAAGTTTATTGCATAATTTTTTCTTCGCTTTAGAGTTCGCCCGGCCTAAAATTTTCTTCGTCCTCCGCCACTGTGCATGCACAAACTAGGAAACTACTATAGGTATCGTAATTCACATGCGACATAATTAAGAGATTAATTCACGTGCTCATGAACGATGCCATCTACATGTTCAGTTTCCTCGTGCGATCCAGGCAGAGCCTTCATGCATGCAGTCCATGGACCGATCTCTTTTGTAAGAAGCACGATCATTTTCATCATCACACTGTATATCTAGTTGTGCTTCCCTTGGGTGTAGATGTAGTCGGTGTGAGCGACGAGTGTCCTCCTCATCAGGCACTCCTCCGCTCCTTCCCCTCCCTCGCACTCTCGCATCTCCGGCTCCTGATCTGGGGCAGTTTCCATCCCTGTTTGCCCTGCAGCAGCACTCTCCCCACGGGCAATGGCGGGTTCAGCAACCTGCAAAACAGCGAAGCGAACATTGCATTTGTAAGATGGCAAACAACTTCGCCTGCCTAAAAACATGGCAGACATCGAAAGCATGGTCAGCTTGTGAGATTACAAGAAACTTGAAGTAAGCTATCGTCGACCGTACCTGTGATTCGTGGCCGCTGGATCCTGGCTCGGGCCGTGCTGCTTGCCCCCTTGGGCAGAGGAGGCACAACAGCAGCAGAGCTGCCACCAGGAAGAGAGTGGCCTGCTTGGAGAAGGAGGCCATGTCTTGCTGGAAGGTTAGGTGGTATACACGCATCCACCGATCGATGGGCATATATATAGCGAGACGGAACAGAGACCGTACGTGGCCTGGGCGAGTGCGTGGGTTGGCGTTGTTCGACCACAAGATAACGCACGGCGAGTACACACAGCAGCCATGCGGTGCGGCAATGTCGACCTGCCGTAGCCCATAGGTATTCGGTCGTGTTCTTCGAGTATATGTATCGATCTTCTGAAGGTGACGCGCCCGCTAGCTGTGACCACTTCAGTAGGATAATTTCGGCTTCATCTAATTAATCAAGCGGACTGGATGGATCATCCTTCATGGCTTCATCCATCATCTACTCGAGTTTCCAGAAGTACGAGCGGGGTTGGTTGGGTCGGGGATAGAGTTCATGCGGATAGCAAAGATGCCCGGAACTTCGAGCTACATGCATGTGCGGGGAAACATCAAACATGGCATGATCCAGGCTTTGACGGCGAGTTGACGATCGACTAGTCTAGTCGCGTCCGTGTGAACATGATATATAAGTAGCGTGCCACACATGGAAGATCTGTGGTCGTATCAATCGAACGTCGTACTCATCCTACTTATCAACCAGCCAGCCATTTAGGATTTAGCCGATCCGAAGCAAAGAATGCACTGCCGGTTTTCAACAGGCGCGCACGAAAAGTACAGGTCGCACCCACGTGATGCATGAGGCCGACAGGCAACGTTCTGGAAGTACTTGGTGAAGGAACACTCGCGTAGGCATTCATGGCGCGGCGGATCTGCCCGGCCGGCGCGGCACTCGCATCCTCGCATGGGGTGGCTGCTCGGCGCGGCAACCCTGCAGCATGCCAGTTTGGCTGACGGCGACGGGCCGTGCCTCGTGGCTCGTGCAGTCGTGTTCGTGCCGGCACCCAATGAGTGGCTTCAAGCATCACATATATCCATTTCCGCAGAGGCGCATGGCCTTGGCCTATGCAGAGTTCTGGACAGGATCAGTACGCTTCATGCTACGGTTTTCATGTAAACTCTTATACCGGCAGCGACGCCACCGCGCGTCGTCTGGAGCACCCAAATTCCTGGTGCAAACTGGACAGTGAACGTACGCAATTACCTGCGGCGCGCAAACTGCAATGGAGGCCCTTTATCAGGAAGGCGAGGTTAAATGCTCGGTTTCGTTAATTCTCAACGATGTTAGACTTAGTAATATGTTTACATATACGGGTATGGAGTAGTACTCCAACCCAACTACGAACCCATGTATTGACACGTGATAGGCTTTTCATCACTACATAACACGCATCCGATCGACCCTCTGGACAACGATCGTTCCACCACAATTCACATGGTATCAGAGCGAGCATCTTTCGAGACCTAGCCGCCGCAAAACCCTAGGAAAAACCAGTCCCCGCCTCCGCTGCATCTTGCCGCCGCCGCCTCAAGACCTACAACCTGCCGCCGCCGCCACACAAACATACAACCTGCCGCCACAGCAGCTCCTGCCGCCGCCGCCAAAACCCAAAAACCAAAGCCCTTGCCGCCGCCATGTCGTCGTCAGGATCCATGGCTACCTTGGCCGCCGCACTGGGTAACCCTCCCTCCCAACAACTCACTCGGAAAAAATTTCTGTTCTGGAAGGTACTTGTGTTTCCTCCGCTTCGAGGTGCGCATGTGATGGGCCTGCTCGACGGTTCTGACGTCGCGCCCGCCAAAAACCTGGAGGTCGAGGAAGAAGGAAAGTAGAAGATGGTGATGAACCCGGCGTAATCTGCATGGATCGCTCGTGAAAGGACACGGATGTTGCCTAGAGGGGGGTGAATAGGCGATTAAAATTCTTTACGATTTAGGCTTGAATAGATGCGGAATAAAAATAGCGTTTAATTTATCAAGCATGAAAGCTAAACAAGCTAGGTTTACCTATATGCACCGACAACTTATGCTAAGCAAGATAATCAACTATGTGATAGCAAAATATATTACTTCAAACTCGATGGCTATCACAAAGTAAATTGCATAAGTAAGAAGCTCGGGTATAGAAATACCGAGGCACTTGGAGACGATGATTTATCCCGAAGTTCACTTCTCAATGAAAGCTAGTCTCCGTTGGAGCGGTACGGAGTCACAAAGTGATACCCGAATAGCCGTCAATGGCACACCGTAATCTCCTTCGTGCCTCCACCAATGTGGAGTGCCACGAACCATTATGGGACACTTGAGGGTGGTCACCGAACCCGTACAAGGATGAGACACACTCCACAACTTAATTGGAGGCTCCCACCAGAATCCCGCGGCTCCCAAAGCCACGAGACTCACAAGGCCGGGGCACGTCCCCACAACTCAATTGGAGGCTCCCGGCTAGTCCCCGCGGCTCCCAAAGCCATAAGAACAACCAACGACCGTTTAGGGTTCCAATGAACCCAAGAGTAACAAGTCCTCAACTTCAACTTCCACGTATCGCCGTGGAGAACTCAAACCGATGCAACTAATGCAATGGACAAGAACACAAGTAGTGCTCAAAATCCTTCACTCTCAAATCCCACCAAAGCAAGGGGGAGAGAGGAAGAATAAGGAAGAACACCAAAATCCCTCCAAGATCTAGATCCAAAAGCTTCCCCTCACTTAGAGGAGAGATTGATTGGTGGAATGGTAGATCTAGATCTCCTCTCTCTTTTCCCTCTAATTGGAGGCAATAATCATGGAGGAATAGAGAGAAAACAATCTCCAAAAGGTCAACAATGGTGGGGGAAAACGTGCTCAAGAGTTGGGTACCTTTTGGGGAAGAAGACCCCTTAAATAGGTGGGGCTGAAATCTGCCCGTTGGGCATTTTCTGCGAGGGCCGGCCATGTCGGGGTACATGGCCGGGGCAGGCCGGCCATGTTTCGCACAAAAAACAGTACCAAAACCGAACATGGCTGGGGTGGGCCGGCCATGTCTGGGATCATGGCCGGGGCACCCAGAAAAACACCTAGAAGATTTGTCAACACTGAAAACTCGATATCTTTCATTCCGGACTCCGTTTTTGATGAACTTGGGCTCGTTGGATTCATCACAACGAGCTCTACAAGATAGTGCAGAAAAACATCATAGTCCACCATGGGAGGATAAAACCAAATGATGAAAGGTTGGACCTCTCAATAAAAGAACAACCGGTAAAACCTCCAATATCAAAACCCAACAAGTTTTCATGCGAAATATGTTTTTGATTAACTTGAGCTCGTTATGAAGATCACAACAAGCTCCAAAACCCCACATAGAGAAAAGTCAAATAAGAACCAAGAAAGATGATGATGCCAAGTATGCAAAGGTCTGAGCTCTCTCCTACTGATACGCTAAATTTCAATCGAGAGCCCCTCTTGATAGTACGGTATCTATCCTATAACCCGGTCTCCCAACTAGCACCAAGAGACCGGTAAAATAGATACCCTATCTAGATTATACCTTTGCCTTGCGCGTTCCACTTAAGCTGGATGATGAAGATCTTGATCTCCTCAAGTGGACCACCTTTCTTGATTGCGCTTCGCTTGGTGAAGACTTGCATATTGCTCCCTCATACTCCACTATGGGTGACAAGTTTCAAGCATAGGATTTTTTCGAGATGCTTCTCTTGAACTTGCACTTCTGAAGCTTGATGACGATCACCACTTGATGTCATCCCCATGGGCTATATGAATTCTTCATTTGATGCAAGCCCATATAAAGGTACCTAACCACACACAGAAGTGCCACACACATATCATGGGTTAGATCACAAAGCTATATGGACAATGCTTACCATACCAAGAGACACATGATCCCACTTGGTACATCTTGTCGCTTTGTGTGTTGAACAATATCTTGATCAACCTTGTATCTTTTCTTCTCTTTTCAATAGATGACGTCTTGAAGATAACCAAGCAAGATCACATAATACTTTTCTTCAAGCCATACTTGCGATATGCTCAACTCACATATGACCAATCATCGAATAACTCCTCGAATAACAACTTGGTCATCACATACTCTTCTTCTTGATCATATCAAATATATATCCATACACCTCGATTATCTTGATGCCAAATACCTCATTATATCAATATATTCATGACATCAAACTTGAATCCAACATATGGAGTTCAAGTATTGCCTACGGACAAACACTACAAGAATAACTCATTGCAACCATTAGTCCATAGGGGTTGTCATTAATTACCAAAACCACTCATGGGGACGCCATGCCCTTTCAGCTCGGGATCAGTTCGTGATGGGATGGTTCCTTCAAACCCTCTCGCAAGATCTGCTCGCCCATGTGCTTGAGCTCCAAACCACCGCTGATGTATGGGCCACGGTGTCCGCCATGTTCACCTCTGCCTCTCGGTCGAGGATCACGCACCTGCGGACTGCCCTCAACAAGACGAAGAAGAAAGAGATGACGGTTGCAGACTACTTCACCAAGATGAAGGGGTTCTCCTCTGAACTCGCCGTTGCTAGAAAGCCAATAGATGAAGATGAGTTGATCGGATACATTCTCAATGGCCTCGGTGGCGCCTATAATTCTGTTGTTGCTGCTGTTAATGGTCAACATGGTACTACCCTTGATGATCTTTATGCCCAGGTTGCTGCATACGATATGCTGAAAGGACAAGGATGTCGCCTAGAGGGGGTGAATAGGCGATTAAAACTTTTCCGGTTTAGACTTGATAAGTGCGGAATAAAACTTAGGTGTTTAAATTAACAAGCCAACAACCTAAATATACTAGGCTCACCTATGTGCACCAACAACTTATGCTAAGCAAGACAAGTAACAAGGTGATAGGAATATAGAATACTTCAAGCACGAAGACTATCACAATGTAAAGTGCATAAGTAAAGAGCTCGGGTATAGAAATAACCGAGGCACGCGGAGACGAGGATGTATTCCCAAGTTCCTCCTTGTTAGGGGAGTATGTCTCGTTGGAGAGGTGTGAGCCACCACAACAGGTCGGTCTCAACGCCACAAAGGTTTCCCCTTCTTCTCCGATGAACCGCACCACAAAAGGTTTGGTTCACCTTCCACTATCGGAATCCTTCGAGGCGGAATCCGAAGCCTTTACAACGACAACCCGGGGCACAACCCACAAATGGATTGGGGGCTCCCGGATGGCTACAAGTGACCACAAAAGGTCTCAACCACCACAAAGGCGTCTAGGGTCCAATGACCCAAGAGTAACAAGCTCACAAACTTTCAACTTCCACGAATCCTCGTGGAGAGCACAAACCGATGCACAATGCAATGGCAAGAACACAAGAAGTGCTCAAGTCCTTCACTCCCAAATCCCACTAAAAACTAATGCTTGTGGGGGGAGAAGAGAGAAAGAACAATGGAGAACTCAACAAATGGAACTCCAAGATCTCACTTAGAGGAGAGATGGATTGGTGTAAATGTGGATCTAGATCTCCTCTGTCTTTTCCCTCTAATTTGAGGCAAGAATCATGGAGGAATAGAGAGAAATGCAAGCTCAAGAAGGTCAACAAAGGAGGTCAAAACTTGCTCAAAAGGTTGGGGAACCATTGGGTAAGAAGACCCTTAAATAGGTCACCCAAAGATCCAACCGTTATGCCCAAAACGCGACCCAGCCTTGGACCCCGGCCAGGCCGGCCTTGGGCCCGGCCTAGGCTGGCTTACCACCCGAGGCACCCGGCCTTGGGCCCGGCCAACAAAAACTTCAAAAACACCCAACACGAAAACGAACATATCTTGATCATCCGTACTCCGTTTTCGATGTTCTTGGGCTCGTTGGAATCGCAACGAAGAGCTTTACAAGATCATGCAGAGAAACATCATAGTCCAACATGGGAGGATAAAACCAAATGTAAAAAGGTAAACCTTCTCTATAAAAGAACAACCGGCAAATCCTCCAACATCAAAAACTCAACAAGATATTCATATGAAATCCGTTTTTGATGAACTAGAGCTTGGTATGGAGATGAACACAACCTCTAAATCCTCACATGGATAAAAGCCAAATAAGAACCAAGAAAGATGATATGCCAAGTATGCAAAGGTTTGAGCTCTCCACAAAGATGCGATCAAGTTACTCACTTGAGATCCCCTCTTGATAGTACGATGTCTATCCTATAACCCGGTCTCCCACTAACACCGTGAGACCGGTAAAATAGAAACCCTATCAAGATCATACCTTTGCCTTGCGCATTCCATTTGAGCTAGATGATGACGATCTTGATCTCTTCAAGTGGAACACCTTTCTTGATTGTGCTTGCTAGCACATGCTTGATGAAGACTTCTCCAAATACTCCCCATACTCCATTATGGGAGAGCCTCGCTAAGCTCCGTCTTCATGTATCCATTGCAAGCTTTAATCAAATGATATCTTCCGAGATGGATCATATTGAACTTGCACTTCATAATCTTCTCTCTCTTCACAAAGATATGTCTTGAATCCTTCAAGACATACTTGCAATATGCTCAACTCTACACATGACCATTCTTCATATAAACCCTTGAGTAGAGCACTGATCATCATGTAATCTTCTAGTGTTCAACACATGAACTTCAATCTTTTCCTATGGACAAGATCTATAAGGATATCTTAATGCAAACATTAGTCATAAGGATTGTCATTAATTACCAAAACCACACATGGGGACACAATACAGTTTCATATGCATCGGGAGATGCTTTATGACGATGAAGATGAAGTTGTTCCTGCTGTCGGCTTTATGACGATCGTGGTCGAGACGACTGATGACGTGGATCACACGTTCGTTGGGAGATCCCAAGAGGAAGGTATGAAGCAGTGTAGCAGCAGTTTCCCTCAGTATGAAACCAAGGTTTAATCGAACCAGTAGGAGCAAGAAATCACTTCTGAAGGTTGTTGGTGGCGCCGTTTACTCGATCACCAACGTGGAATCTGCACACAACACAATCAAACTATTTTGCCCCAAGGAAACAGTGAGGTTGTCAATCTCACCGGCTTGCTGAAAACAAAGGATTAAACGTATGGTGTGGAAAATAGTAGTAAATTGCAGATAATGAAAAGGAACAATGTTTGCAGTTGGTTGTATTATCAGTGTAAAAGAATGGACCGAGGTCCACAGTTCACTAGTGGTGTCTCTCCATAAAAGATAACTAACATGCTGGGTGAACAAATTACAGCTAGGCAATTGACAAAATATTGAGCGCATGACAATGCATATATATGACATGATGATTACTATGATATTCATGTGGGCATTACGACAAAATACATAGACTGTTATCCAACAGCGTCTATGACTAACAATCCACCTCCAGGTTGTCATCCGAGTTCCCCGTTGGTATTAAGTTGCAAGCAACGGATAATCACATTAAGTAATGTGCGTAATGTAAACAAATGCATTAGACCTAACGGCGCACCCTTAAGCTAAGCATCGGTTATTTATCCCTAGTGGCAACAGCACATCCATAATCTTCGAAGTTGTTGTCACTCTCCCAGATTACCGGAGGCATGAACCCACTATCTAGCATAAATACTCACTCTTGGAGTTACAAGCATCTACTTGGCCAAAGCATCTACTAGTAACGGAAAGCATGCAAGATCATAAATAACATATAAGATAGATTGATAATCAACTTGACATAGTATTCAATATTCATCGGATCCCAGCAAACACAACATGTAGCATTACAATAAGATGATCTTGATCATGATAGGCAGCTCACAAGATCTAAACATGATAGCATAAAGTGGAGAGACAACCATCTAGCTACTGCTATGGACCCGTAGTCCAAGGATGAACTACTCACGCATCACACCGGAGGCAGGCATGGTGATGTAGAGCCCTCCGGTGATGATTCCCCTCTTCGGCAGGGTGTCGGGAAGAGCTTCTGAACCCTCCCGAGCTAGGGTTGACGGCGGCGGCGTCTCTGGAACTTTTCGTGGATAATGGCTCGGGTATTTAGGGTTTTCGCGTCGGGAGGATTATATAGGCGAAAGGGCGGCGGCTGGAGACGCCCATGGGGCCCACACCACCCCACGGCGCGGCAGAGGGGGGGCCCGCGCCGCCCCATGGTGTGGCTGGCTCGTGGCTCCCCTCCGTCTCTCCTTTGGACTCCATGTATGTGCTGGAAAAATAGGAGGTTCTGTCCAAGTTTCGTCCAATTCCGAGAATATTTCCAGACTAGCTTTTCTGGAATACAAAAACAACAGAAAACAGGAACTGACACTGTGGCATCTTGTTAATAGGTTAGTCCCAGAAAATGCATAAAAATGTTATGAAGTGTATATAAAACATGTAACAATTGGTATAATATCAACATGGAACATCAGAAATTATAGATACGTTTGAGACGTATCAAGCATCCCCAAGCTTAGTTCTACTCGTCCTCGAGTAGGTAAAACGATAAAAACAAAATAATTTCTGAGGTGACATGCTACAATCATAATCTTGATCAAATAGTATTGTAAAGCACATGTTATGAATGAAGTGATCCAGGTCAATGGTCTATAGTTTGCTAGCAAGTAGATAATGAGCAAATAACTGAATCATATAAGCAAAAACTTTTCATGAATAGTACTTTCGAGACAGGCATCAAAGAGTTTTGCATAAGAGTTAACTCATAAAGCAATAGATTCTAAGTAAAAGGTATTTAACCAACACAAAGAAAGATTTAAGCTTCAGCAATTGCTCTCAACTTTCAACATATATATCTCATGGATATTTGTCAACACAAAGCAATATAATGAGTGCAATATACAAGCATATAAAAATTGTTGCACCAAAGTTGACACTAGTGTTTGCTTCTGAGATAGAAAGAAGTAGGAAGACTGACTCAAAATAAAAGTAAAAGAAATGCCCTTCGCAGAGGGAAGTGTTGGGAATCGTAGGCAGAAAACAAAAAATTTCCTAACAACGATAACCTTAAACTAGCCAGGATCTATACTATGCAGATATACTATACGGAGGGGAACGGAATACATACCCTTGTAGACCGAAAGCGGGATTACGTTCCCGCACAAACGTTGACGATGAAGACGACGTAGCCGACCTCAAGGTCGTGTAGCGAAAGTAGACAGCTCCCAGCGCCAAACGATGGCGCCTCGCGGTTCCACACACATACGGTGTGGATGACGACCTCCGGGCTCCAGATCCAGCAGAGCAACGGAAGTGGAAGAGTGGATCTAGCAGCACGGCGGTGTGCATACCATAGAGAGACTTCTCTCCTCGTACGCAGCTCCAGAATCGGAACCACGCTCAAGGTAGGAGAGAAGGAGAGAGGAACTTCTGTATTTTCCAAGGCAATGGGGCACCTATATTTATAGGAAGAAAAGGAGTGCCAACTTCCTTGGCTCCCCCATGTGGGACTAATCCCACATGGGTGGTGCGGTTTGGGAGGGCAGCCGCAGCCCTAGGTGGGCCCCATGTGGCCCACCTAGGCCGGCTAGCCCATCTCCCCTTTTTCTTTTTCTTTTACCTTTTAGGATTTTCCCCTAATGGGCCTCTAAGGCCCATTTAACTTTTAATGCCTTTTAAATTCGAAATTAATTAAATAAAAAAATTATTTAATCATTAATAACACTTATTAATATTAGATACATATTATTTAATTCATTCGGACCCCGAAACATATTTCGTGGCCTCCGATCAATCATCGGACAATTACCGGAACACTTCCGAGCTCCGGAACACTTCCGGAGTTCCTGTTTCCTATTCTCTCTAAATCCAATCTAATCGTCACCCACCCTTAAGTGTGTTACCCCACGGTTCGGGATCACTCCAGACATGATCGGAATTCTCTCTCTCCGATCAATGACTAACAGCGGGGTCTGGATACCCATGATAGTCCCTGTGTGTCCACGAATGTCTCTTTATTCGTTTGAACCTTTAGACGTCCAGTTTCATCCTCTTGCCTGGCGATACTTAGATTGTCGAGCGTCGTTCTCCGGTATCACATTTTACCGAGCTTGACCTCATCCTTGACAATCTATCTTAACTCGTCTATGACATTACATCCCTGTGATCTAATCGGACTAGTCATATGCTTGCAAGCTCTTTGATGTAATCTCACCGAGTGGGCCCAGAGTATATATCCTGCTATGTGGATTGGCAATTCCCGCTATTGATCACTCGCCCGACTACTTCCTTCCGATACCCGAAAGTGTCATCTTTATTGTCAGCTTATGAGGCATGACGTTTGATGCGATCAGCCATATCTTTCAGAAGCAGCGACTTGATATAATCTCACGGTCCAAGGTATGAACTACGTTTCTATATTTTGGGTATGTCCATCAAATCATTCACCCAATGATATGACTCCGTTGTTAACCGGTTAATGCCCATGATCAGGAAACCTTGATCATCTGTTACACAACGGACTAGTCAAGTAGAGGCTACTAGGGACCTGGTTGTTTCTATACCACACGTGTATTATGTTTCCGAGTAATACAGTTATAGCATGGTATTAAAACTTATTATGAACTATTGAGATATGACAATAAAATCTATTTATTAATTGCCTCTAGGGCATATCTCCAACAGTCTCCCACTTGCACTAGAGTACCAATTAATCTAGTTTACAACTTGGTAAAAGCTTGACACCTATAGCATTATGGTGCATGCTCGTCTCGTGGAAGAGGTTGAGTCATCAGATCTTCCCACATTGAGATCTGTATGTGCTTTGCAACACTTCTATGTCACCTAGTTTGACATCATCCCGTATCTTATGATAACGGTAAAATATATGTTTTGTCGATGGAGTGAGACTCTGAATTTCACGCAGCATGAGCCTTCTATTAAGGGAAACCAGTCATGCTCGGGAAAACAGCACAATCCAATCACACTTGCTATTTCCGAAATAGCCATATATTTCTATACCTATGTAGATCATGCGACAATGCATTCATATGCAATTTCGCGAACTAACCCTTCTATATAGTGCATTCATATGCAACTTCGCATCTAACCCTTTCTTCAAAACAAAGGACTTTTCCTGTATGAGATTTCTAGCCGTATGGGTTAGTGTCATAACTTGCATCATCGTAACCCTTTTACGGCAAGTTATCCTTCACTCTCACCCTATACCAGAAAACATATCCTTAGTTCTCTTTAGACACTGAAGGATATACTTAACGTTTGTTCATTGATCCATCCAGGGATCACTCTAGAACCCGTTCTTCAACCAAGAACTTGGGTCACACCAAGTCGAGCTTTCAGTATGATAGAATCTATGTCTGAGGCATAGAGGATGTCGGACATCCAGTTCTAACAACCATCACTGAAACGCCAAGACAATCTTAATATTTTAACCCAGTCATACAAGTAAGAACTTTTCTTCGCTTGTTCTATTCTGAAACATTTCAGAATCTTAACGTAGGCAATATTCCGACCTAATGTTATTAAGCCCCTTATGATCTATACGAATTATAGATTTAAAGCCTAATACTCTTAACTTCACTCATAGAAAATTTAATCACTTAAATAATCATTTATACTTTACTAGAGGATCTGTATCATTCTCTATATGTCGTTACATATAAAATTTGGAATGACACCTAGCTCCCACTCAAATATGCCTTCCGCATATAAGACAAGGGAATTTACTTTTAGCTCCCACTCAAATATGCCATTCACATATGAGATCAAGAAAAGCTACTTAGCTCCCACTCACTTCTTTATAAATGCAGGTTTCTTCAATTATTTTGGACGACTCCAAAATCCTTTGATCACATTATCAAAGTGAAGATTCCAGCTCCGATATGCTTGCTTCAGCCCATGAATGGACAACTGAAGTTTGCATACATGTCTAGCATCCTTAGGATCAACCAAACCTACTTGTTGTACCGATTACAACTTTCCTCAATGTTGCCATTAGGGAACTCGGTTTCTTTATCCCTATCAATTCCTTAATTGAAATAATTGCTAGAACAATCCTAAACAGACTCTGGCATCGCCACTTGAGACAAATCTCATTGTGGTCAACTTTTGAATTTGTCAAAACTGTTTTATGACAAATCGATCCTTATAGACGGTTGCCTTTCCGTCAGTGTCTATTTTCCATAAAATTCCATTTATTCTTAATGGCCTGAATGCCATCAAGAAAATATACCTAAGTCATTACTTAGTCATTGTACATGGACTTTATCTCGGATTATATATGGCTCATAGCCATTTCTCGGACTTAGGTTCACCATCACTTCTTCGTAGTTCGTAGGTCTGTCATGTTCTATTAACATGACGTTTATGATAAGATTGCGTACCACACAGTGCGAACACATTCTCATACGCCTACATTTAGTATGAGCTCAGAGCATCATGATCGTTATCATCAGCTTTCCTTCCATTGTGCAGGACGGTACCGGAACGGTTTCCGTTGCGCCACTCTGATGTCTGGAGAGGAAGTTCATTAACTCCGTCTTGCTCTACTTTCTTTCCCACTTATACCTTCGGACAAGAAACTATTTCTTTAGTAAGATATATTCCAGCAACGATTTTGCCTTCTTGTCGTGAGACACGTACCCAACTAATTCTTTAGGTACACTACAAAGATTTATCCATTTAGGTTTGATCGTATCAAAACACTAAAACAACGAAACGACAATCTAGGCTAAAAGCCATGCCATAACTCATATGGTATTGTCTCCATGGATTTAGATGGTTTCCCTATAATCTAAAGTGAATGTTTTGTTCCTACCACACGACTCTAATGATCACAAAATTCGATAAGAGATTTTATTGATCACACACAATCCAACATTGTGTGATTACGACGTCCTAACACACCATAACATTGTGGTGTTCCATACGGCGTAATTTGTGAAACCTTTTTCACAAGTCTTTCAATGACATGCCAAACTCATAACTCAAATCCTTTTTCCTCGATCTGTATCGTAGGAGCTTATTTGAATTCATCAACTTTTCAGACCAGCATTTCATTAAGTTGGATGCCCATACATCTACTTAAATCAATATTGGTAAAGTTTTAAGATTTCCACTACACGTTGAAATACTTCATTGATTCACACACATCGATATGTATGATTCTCAACAAGTTAGATGCCCGTTTCTAGAGAACGGTGTCTTAGTTATCTTGCAAGTGTCAAAAGATCAAATCTAAGGACTTGGAGATCCATCGGAATGGAGCTACTTTATGCTCATAACTTTGACATGATTCAAACGTTAGTGCCACATGAATGTGGTGTCATTTTGGCATTAATATTATAAATGTATGAACTACTACCATCTAGATTAAAATAACAACATTCCATTCACGATCGGTGTATGATCATTAAAGATATCGCTCATAAATGTAGGATAACGATTTATCACTAACAGATATGAATGATTGTCTCGCAAGAGGGAGACACACTTATAATGATCATGTTAGCAAGCGATCAAATGGAATTTGTTCAAATCAAATTTGATCTAAATGGTAGATACAGAGAGAGTGTCTATGGCCATCACAACATATTCACAACATATTGCCTGCCATCATCAACACACATTGTCTCTTCATCCTTCCAAGCTACTCAAGCAGAAAATCTTGTTTTCATAAAACATGACTAGTATCAAATCTTAGTCACTACTGCGAGTACTTGTTTAGGTAAAACATTCATAACTTGTATATCATATATATACCATTATCATTGATAACTTCCGGTGATTCGTTTCATTTTCTTGATTCTTCAACGTAATCAAGAATTCATGCAGGTGAACGATTCCCCTTTCATGACATAGTCTATGACAAACCATTTGCACCTGGCAACGTTGTCTGTCATCCAGTGATCGAGCTGAGCGAGGCGTTTCAATGTCATCAAATATGACCAATGTCATCAAGTATGACCAACGTCATCAAGTATGACTGATGTCATCAAGTATGACTGCCACGTGATCCTTTAATGCAAATGTTCTCTTCCATCTTGGTTGAGCAGAAAACCTGATTTACGGTGGATACAGATCAGCGACCATTCGCGATCTGTGAACACGCACCCACAGTTTAATCTCAACGGCAGAGATCATAGCATACACTGGACTATAATGAAATCATCCGCACAAAACTCGATAATCTGAATTATCTTTTGTCAGCGGAATCTCCGGTTTTATCTCCTAGCGGGTTTTGTATCGAATAGAGCTAAAAGGTTTGAAACAAGGAGTATCCTCAAGCTACGGTATAAAAATATGAAGTTTGGACCCAACTCTTTTAAGTTTCTCAAATCGCAGGAATGCGCCTAAGTTTAAAAAGAGTATAGAAGAGGTTATCATCTACAAAGGTTTTGCAAAGCAACAAGACTTTTGTTCATAATAAAATATGGGTTCAAGTTTTAAAATAAAACTAAGTTTTCAAAGTAAAACTAAGTTTTCAAAATAAAACTACTAGAACTCCCACTCAAGACGAGTATCCCTCTCATCGTCTTAGTGATTACACAATCCCCATCCATTATACTATCCCCTTCGATCGGGCGGATAGCATAACTTCAAAGGTAGACATCGTATATCAATCACATCATCGTATGTGACTCGTGCTTAACCTTTCGGTACTTGTGTTCCGAGGCCATATACTGGTATATGCTAGGCTCGCCATAACACCCTTTGCCGTATTCGCGTGTGCAACGTGGCTTACACCCACCGTATGCGAACGAAGAGACGAGTGTAACCGCAAGCGGCGTACCCCGTAACGTAGAACTTTATTGGTGGTGCACGACAGAGGGAGAACACTATTATCGGAATTTTGGGAGGGATCATCTTATATTACTACCGCCGTGTAACTAATATATAGACATATATATATATACACAATATAAGATGCACACAATCTACATAACATCTAATATGAAATGTAGTGCTATATGATATGGTCTCCTCTGCGCCGATGGTCTCCTTCGCGCCAACAGTTTATAAACAATTTAATAAACCTACCTTGACCATATCACATTGCCCCTGCAAAATAAAGTTAGACGCTTCTACTTTATCTTTTGCATGTTTTACGTGGCTGCTAGGGCTTCGCACAAGAACCGTTTCTTACCTACGAAAACAACCACAACAGCGATAAGACAATTGTCTCTATTACACCCCTTTCGGGGCCCTCCATTGCAAATGCTATATCAACTATTGTAGGAGAGACAGACACCCGCCAGCCACATATACGGAACAAGCCGTATGTCAGGTGTGGAACCAGTCTCGCGTAAGCGTACGCGTAAGGTCGGTCCGGGCCGCTTCATCGAACAATGCCGCGATATAAACAAGTACACGCGAGAGGGTAACAAATGTAGAATCGATGCCCACATTCAACATGTGTTCTAACCGTACAGATATATCTACGCATAGATCGGCTCTGATACCACTGTTGGGAATCGTAGGCAGAAAACAAAAAATTCCTAACAACGATAACCATAAACTAGCCAGGATCTATACTATGCAGATATACTATACGGAGGGGAACGGAATACATACCCTTGTAGACCGAAAGCGGGATTACGTTCCCGCACAAACGTTGACGATGAAGACGACGTAGCCGACCTCAAGGTCGTGTAGCGGAAGTAGACAGCTCCCAGCGCCAAACGATGGCGCCTCGCGGTTCCACACACATACGGTGTGGATGACGACCTCCGGGCTCCAGATCCAGCAGAGCAACGGAAGTGGAAGAGTGGATCTAGCAGCACGGCGGTGTGCATACCATAGAGAGACTTCTCTCCTCGTACGCAGCTCCAGAATCGGAACCACGCTCAAGGTAGGAGAGAAGGAGAGAGGAACTTATGTATTTTCCAAGACAAGGGGGCACCTATATTTATAGGAAGAAAAGGAGTGCCAACTTCCTTGGCTCCCCCATGTGGGACTAATCCCACATGGGTGGTGCAGTTTGGGAGGGCAGCCGCAGCCCTAGGTGGGCCCCATGTGGCCCACCTAGGCCGGCTAGCCCATCTCCCCTTTTTCTTTTTCTTTTTCCTTTTAGGATTTTCCCCTAATGGGCCTCTAAGGCCATTTAACTTTTAATGCATTTTAAATTCGAAATTAATTAAATAAAAAATATATTTAATCATTAATAACACTTATTAATATTAGATACATACTAGCTAAATGCCCGTGCGTTGCTACGGAACGCACAGATAAAACAAATTTGAATAATACATTCATTGGAACCAAAATGTTTGGTGGATGCGTCACTTTATCATGACACATATTTGTCTGCTTGAATCTTTATTAAATCTTTGCCACCAGATGTTTTCTATATGCTCCAACAACGAATGTGAGAGTTGAATGTTTCTGCGTTTTAACAGAATAAAAAATAAAGATGCATTGATCAAAACAATAGTTCAAGTTCTCAAATATGGGTTGGATAAAATTTGCACTTATATGAATCCAAATAACAACTCTTTTGCATTACTTCCCTCAGCGAGTCGTCATGTCTCCTTTACAACCCCGTGGGAAGAAAACAAGTGACATATTGCTCCATGCATTTCGTCACTTCAAAAGTCAGTCATATTTCCTTGCCCAGCTGGGCAACTTTTAAACTCCTTCAAATATATGAAATTTTCCCCACATTATGCTAGATGAAGAAGTGTACATGTGGTGATATACAAATAAAATGGTTCTCGCCTGCAACGAGAGATAGGGGTGTAAGCAATGTTTTTACTAATGATCCATCCCTGTATTGCAATAAAAAATGTATTTGTACTTACTTTTTCACAGCAACAAATATGATATTTTTGTGAATGCACGAAACGTGAAACCGAGAGAATATATAGTTGATAAAATAAAATAAACACAAAGACACCACCCTCCTTCCTTCAGGTTATCGTGCTATGCACATTACAGTGCATTAATCCAATACATTGTACTGTTTTTAGCTTAATACATTCTTTGTGCGAGCTCACACTCATTGTCACTTGCCTGAACAAGAGCTTTCTTCTCTGCTTGGCTATCCCAGTATTCCATGTCACCTCCTACCTCGGAGTCATCCTTTAGAGCAGCAACGCCACCCTCCGGCTTTGTTTATGTGGCGTTCTCCTACTCCTGTAACATGTTGCACTGCGTAGTCAGCTCCGTGGCTCCCACATAAAAACTCATGGCTCATGCAACACAAACACAACCGAATTTTGCAACACTGCATAAACAAGACTGATCTAGTGATAGTAGATATTGCTTGCCATAGACAATAGACATTTAAAATCCAATCGTTCCCACATGTCGTGCAAAAATACTAAGGCCGTGATTGGTTCGTCGTTAATTAAGCAAAACGACCGGTATATTTTACATACCTCGGGTGACCCTGCTGAAGTTACGGAGCACGGGCCGGAAAATTTCTCGCTCCGTAATTTGCCAACAATCCAAGCGAGCCCTAAATACCATAACGGGTTTAGCCTTTTAACTCAAACAACTGTATAATAAAAACTGTAGTTGTAAGCACGCATACATTATAATGATGATCAAACCACACAGTAGTTACACAGCTACCAACCCATTGACCTAGTATATAGTCTAGCCTAGGAGATCTTCCGAAAGCGCTGACACATAAGGCAAATAAATAGTATTAGGAAATAGGAAACATGTACAATCAGACACAGAAAATTAGATAAGAAGAGAAATTGCTGTGTTGTATTTCTCTTGCATCCTCTAGTCTCTTTCTGCTCGAACACCTGTCTTACATACTCTCACCAATCTAAATCAATACAATTAGGAAATAGTTAGTCAGAAACAATATTTGGAAAATTGAAAGAAAAACAATCAAGCAGCATATGCCGATGCGTACAAAGATGGTCACATGGAGAGCAACATCCATTATTTTCTACCATGAAAAAAAAAACCATTTTCTTAGGAATCAAACTGTATATCACAGATGAATCACATCGAACGCACCAGACCCACCAGATCAAGAGCCATTCATCAAACGCAGGAAGTTAGGCACTGACGGCAACATACGAGCCTGGTTGAAAGTGACGGTCTTGAAGCAGCAAAGTTCCTAGGAAAAGTCCTGTACGCTGATGGAGTGGTGGTTGAATCAGCTGACGAGGAGCAGCTCGGGCTCGGAGGAGGTGGTCGAGCAGCGTGAGGTTGAAGTCCCCGGGAGAGCCAAGAGGTCGAACATCTGGTGGGCGTACGAGGCAATGTGCGCTTGAGGACGTATTTTCCTATCTACAAGCAGGGCGACGTTCCCCTTATGCTGCCGCTGTGCCGCAGCTCGCGCAAGATGGCCGGCGAGGGACTAATCGGGGCTGAGTTCGCTGGCGAACAGGGACATGCTGGGGCGAGGTGGCTGAGCATAGGATCTTTCGACGCGGAGAGCGCGCACGACGCCATCTGCCGGCTGGCAGCGCGACGCTCGGCTGCGGCATACCGCCGCCGCACACCACCATCGGCCGGCTGCCGGCGCGCCGCTCTCCCACGGCCAACCGCCACCACCTTCCGGCCGCCTGCGCGCCGCTCGCCCGCGGCCATCCGCTATCGCACGCCACCACCGCCGGCCGCCTGCACGCCGCCGCTCTCCACCCCGGCAACACCTGCCAACCGCCGCCTCGAGGCTGAGGGCCGTCTCCATGCCGAGCGCTCTCCCCCACCACCTGCACGCCGTCGGAAGCCCTCCCCGAACACCTGCGAGCCGGCGACGGCCTCGAGTTCCGGCAGGCCTCCCCATGGATGCGCGCCGATCCAGCCTCCTACCTACCACGCACGCAGCCTCCGATCGAGAAGGAAGGGGATTTTTCCATTGAACCGTTACTTTTGACTTAGCGGTGGCATAAGGGGTAATATATTTTAATTCGGTAAGGGTAAAATTGGCAATGTAAAAAACGTACCAACACATCCTCAGGCTATATTATATAGTAGAGATTATTTAATTCATTCGGACCCCGAAACATATTTGGTGGCCTCCAATCAATCATCGAACAATTACCGGAACACTTCCGGAGTTCCTGTTTCCTATTCTCTCTAAATCCAATCTAATCGTCACCCACCCTTAAGTGTGTTACCCCACGGTTCGGGATCACTCCAGACATGATCGGAATTCTCTCTCTCCGATCAATGACTAGCAGCGGGGTCTGGATACCCATGATAGTCCCTGTGTGTCCACGAATGTCTCTTTATTCGTTTGAACCTTTAGACGTCCAGTTTCATCCTCTTGCCTGGCGATACTTAGATTGTCGAGCGTCGTTCTCCGGTATCACATTTTACCGAGTTTGACCTCATCCTTGACAATCTATCTTAACTCGTCTATGACATTACATCCCTGTGATCTAGTCGGACTAGTCATATGCTTGCAAGCTCTTTGATGTAATCTCACCGAGTGGGCCCAGAGTATCTATCCTGCTATGTGGATTGGCAATTCCCGCTATTGATCACTCGTCCCGACTACTTCCTTCCGATACCCGAAAGTGTTATCTTTATTGTCAGCTTATGAGGCATGACGTTTGATGCGATCAGCCATATCTTTCAGAAGCAGCGACTTGATATAATCTCACGGTCCAAGGTATGAACTACGTTTCTATATTTTGGGTATGTCCATCAAATCATTCACCCAATGATATGACTCCGTTGTTAACCGGTTAATGCCCATGATCAGGAAACCTTGATCATCTGTTACACAACGGACTAGTCAAGTAGAGTCTACTAGGGACCTGGTTGTTTCTATACCACACGTGTATTATGTTTCCGAGTAATACAGTTATAGCATGGTATTAAAACTTATTATGAACTATTGAGATATGACAATAAAATCTATTTATTAATTGCCTCTAGGGCATATCTCCAACAGGAAGCATGGATTAAATCATGTGCTAGTGCCTTTTAAATTTTTGAAATCATAAAGGGAGTAAAAATAAGTTTTTGGGAGGTGTTTGTTAATTGTCAACGAATCAGAAAATGGAAAGTACAATCTGACCCCATCCAACCAGACTTTAAAGAGCGGCTCCCATGAAGGACGTTATTTCTATCAGCAAGGCAGATCATCCCTCTTCTCTTTTGTTTACACATGCAGATATTTCACTGTTTGTCATTGCTTGACTGATAAATCAGGGCAAAAATGTGAAGAGAATTAAGCGGTTAAAGTTGTAATTAATTGGGACTGGGCACCCCATTTGCCAGCTCTTTTTGCAAAATTAATGGATAAGCGGATGTATATGCCGCTAGTCCGGTGGTAAAGTCTGTTTGACAGTTGACATAAAGACATCCACCCCGTCCTCATGAGCTTGGTAAACATTGACACAAAATAGGAGTAATAATTTTTTGAATAGTTTATAGGTAGCACATGAAAAATTTACTTGGAATGGCAAAGAATTACCACATATAGTTAGTTATGGTGGACACAGATGGCATGGATTTTGGCTCAAGGTTTTGGATGCACGAGAAGCATTCCCTCTCAGTACAGAGTTTAGGCTAGCAAGGTTATTTGAAGCAAACACATGATATCAACCGACACAGCAAGACTTATATGAAAACATATTGCAAGCATTATAAGACTCTACACTGTCTTCCTTGTTAACCAAACCCTTTTACTAGAAAATATCTAGACCTTAGAGATACCAATCATGCAAACCAAATTTCAACGAGCTTTACGGTAGTTCTTCATTAATAGGTTTTAACTACATGATACAAAAGATTAAACATGAACTACTTGATAACTCAAAACAATTGACAAGTATCAAATTATCCAATACAGTGATCTACAAGAATATGTAAGCTTTTCCATTATACCATCTACCACATGCAATATTTTCTGTTCCAACCAAACACCAATCAATTTATTTCAACATAAACTCTCCAAACAATTATAAGTAAAGCAAGAGAGTACTTTCTTTAAAAGAACTAACAACTCTGAATAAGAGATGCATGCAAAACAGGAGCTAAAAGCATAGCAATAGCTAGATAAGAAAACTCAACAACTATAAGTGAAGAATAGAAGTATTCATATGAAAAAGCGGAGCGTGTCTCTCTCCCAATCAAGAATGCTAGGGTCCAATCAAGTTGACCATAAGAAAAATAAAATACTGAAAATAAAAGCACACAGACGCTCCAAGTAAAGCACATATGATGTGAAAGAATTAAAATATAGTTTCACTAGAGATGACCTGATAAGTTGGCATCCCCAAGCTTAGACGCTTGAGTCTTCTTGAAATATGCTGGGGTGATCCATGGGAGCATCCCCAAGCTTAAGCTCTTCACTCTTCTTGATCACATTATATCATCCTTCTCTCTTGACCCTTGAAAACTTCCGCCACACCAAACTCAGAGTAATTCTCATTAGAGGGTTAGTGCACAATCAAAAACTCACATGTTCTATAAGGACACAAACATGACCGTTACTTTTAACATTAACTACTGCCACTGATGTTATGTGAAGCTCTTCACCCTAAAAAAGAATTCCACTCAACACTAGTAAAAGAGAGAATGCGAAAAATAAAAGATAGAATCTGTCTAAACAGAACAGTCTGTAAATACGAATTTTTTCGAGTCACTTACGTTGTTCAGATCGAAAAATGCAAAACTAACGAAAGATGCGTAAATATCTGAGGATCGCGCACAAAAATTTGCAGATTTAAATAATTTTTCTGTGATTTTACAGAAGTAAAATGGTGAACAGCAGAAATCTGTTCCTGCGCAGAAATCCAAATCTAGTATCATCTTCCTATTAGAGGCTCCACTTGGCACAACAATGCGATAAAATAAAGATACAAAGGAATTTTTACAGAAGTAAACAACTCCTTGACTCAAAAAGAAAAGAAAAATTGCAGAAATAAAATAATGGGTTGTCTCCCATAAGCGCTTTTCTTTAACTCCTTTTAGCTAGGCATAGTGATTTTTATGATGCTCACATAAAGATGAGAGTTGAAACATAAAAGAGAGCATCAAGAAGCATATATAAAACATGTTTAAATCTAACACTCTTCCTATGCATAGGAGCCTTGTAGTAAAACAAATCATTGAAGCATAAAACAACTAGCATAGGAAGATGCAACAAATGCAACTTTAAAACTTTCAACACAAAGAGAGGTGTTTTAGTGACTTGAAAACTTTTACAACAATATTTTCCTCTCTCATAATAACTTCCAGTAGAATCATGAACAAATTCAACAATATAACTATCACATAAAGCATGCTTTTCATGATCTACAAACACATAATTTTTATCAAGCTCCAAGGTAGTGGGATCAAAAATTTCAAACCCACTTTTAAACATATTAAAACAAGATGATTGGTCACTCTCAATAGTAGAATGCATAATATTATCAAGCAACATAGGACCATCATCTAAAGTTTTATCATAAACATTTTCTAAGCAAACTTTCTCATTACCATGCATTTTAAAATTAGGTATAAATAGAGGATTATCATAAGACTTATCAAAATAGCATGGATTTTCATAAATAACAGTAGCATAATTATTTCCACAAGTTTCATTCATAGGAATATTTCAAGAGAATCCACAGGAACATAACATTCTTCCTCCTTTTGTAAGCATGAAGGGCAATCAAATAGTGTAAGAGTTAAAGAGTTACTCTCATTGGAAGGTAGACATGGGTAGTTAATCCCTCTTCCTCCTTTTGTTCATCACTCTCCTCCTCTTTTTCATCCGATGAGATTTCAGCATCAGCAGTTTCTTCTTCCACATGTTCCCGCAAGGCAATGGTCTCCTACTTTGGAGGAAAGATCCTATTAATAAATTCAGTAATATAACCATTATCCTTGTAATTCTCAAAACAATATTTAAGTACAACAAGATTCTCAGATTTATAAGGGGTAACATCATCATTAGCAATAATGTCAAATAAAGCAGCAATTTCATAAGCCCCCTTAAAAGCAATAAATTCTTCAATTCTCTCCACATTATAAAAATCATAATCCCCATTAGCATAAGAAGACAAGATTTCATTATCATTGTGAGCACATTGGAAAGGAAGGTGACGCAATCCACAAGAACATTTTACATCATAAAGCCTACATAAATCCCAGGCACATGTTTTAACTTTCTCAATAAAATTCCATAATAGTAACCCTTTTTCAGACAAACGGTGTTTCTTAAAATGTTTTTGATGGCCCTCTGTGAACCCATCGTGCCAATAAAATTTAGTTTGAAAGAAGTTGTCCATTGATAGCAAGTAAACAACTAGACATAATAACAAACCGAAATAGACTAGATGCAGTAATTTTTTTTTTGTATTTTTGATAGATAAAAGCAAACAAGACAAGATAAAATAAACTAAGCAAGACAATAACAAAGTAAAGAGATTGGAAGCGTGAAACTCCCCTTGCAGAAATCCTCTTGCTCCCCGGCCACGGCACCAGAAAAAGTTGCTTCATGACGTGGATCACACGTTCGTTGGGAGACCCCAAGAGGAAGGTATGAAGTAGTGTAGCAGCAGTTTCTCTCAGTATGAAACCAAGGTTTAATCGAACCAGTAGGAGCAAGAAATCACTTCTGAAGGTTGGTGGTGGCGCCGTTTACTCGATCACCAACGTGGAATCTGCACACAACACAATCAAACTATTTTGCCCCAACGTAACAGTGAGGTTGTCAATCTCACCGGCTTGCTGAAAACAAAGGATTAAACGTATGGTGTGGAAAACAGTAGTAAATTGCAGAGAATGAAAAGGAACAATGTTTGCAGTTGGTTGTATTATCAGTGTAAAAGAATGGACCGGTGTCCACAGTTCACTGGTGGTGTCTCTCCATAAAAGATAACTAACATGCTGGGTGAACAAATTACAGCTGGGCAATTGACAAAATATTGAGCGCATGACAATGCATATATATGACATGATGATTACTATGATATTCATGTGGGCATTACGACAAAATACATAGACCGTTATCCAACAGCGTCTATGACTAATAATCCACCTCCAGGTTGTCATCCGAGTTCCCCGTTGGTATTAAGTTGCAAGCAACGGATAATCACATTAAGTAATGTGCGTAATGTATACAAATGCATTAGACCTAACGGCGCACCCTTAAGTTAAGCATCGGTTATTTTATCCCTAGTGGCAACAGCACATCCACAATCTTAGAAGTTGTTGTCACTCTCCCAGATTACCGAAGGCATGAACCCACTATCTAGCATAGATACTCACTCTTGCAGTTACAAGCATCTACTTGGCCAAAGCATCTACTAGTAACGGAAAGCATGCAAGATCGTAAATAACATATAAGATAGATTCATAATCAACTTGACATAGTATTCAATATTCATCGGATCCTAGCAAACACAACATGTAGCATTACAATAAGATGATCTTGATCATGATAGGCAGCTCACAAGATCTAAACATGATAGCATAAAGTAGAGAGACAACCATCTAGCTACTGCTATGGACCCGTAGTCCAAGGATGAACTACTCACGCATCACTCCGGAGGCAAGCATGGTGATGTAGAGCCCTCCAGTGATGATTCCCCTCTTCGGCAGGGTGTCGGGAAGAGCTTCTGAACCCTCCCGAGCTAGGGTTGACGGCGGCGGCGTCTCTGGAACTTTTCGTGGATAATGGCTCGGGTATTTAGGCTTTTCGCGTCGGGAGGATTATATAGGCGAAAGGGCGGCGGCTGGAGACGCCCGTGGGGCCCACACCACCCCACGGCGCGGCAGAGGGGGGCCGCGCCGCCCCATGGTGTGGCTGGCTCGTGGCTCCCCTCCGTCTCTCCTTTGGACTCCGTGTACGTGCTGGAAAAATAGGAGGTTCTGTCCAAGTTTCGTCCAATTCCGAGAATATTTCCAGACTAACTTTTCTGGAATACAAAAACAGCAGAAAATAGGAACTGGCACTGTGGCATCTTGTTAATAGGTTAGTCCCAGAAAATGCATAAAAATGCTATGAAGTGTATATAAAACATGTAACAATTGGTATAATATCAACATGGAACATCAGAAATTATAGATACGTTTGAGACGTATCAACGACCGTGGTCGCCGTGATGATGCGTGCCGAGATGATGATGCCCAGTGGCGCTCCAGTGATGGAGGCCGCAAGGATGGCGGCGATGGCAATCGCCGTGACGGACGCTATGATGGAGGACGGCATGATGATCGTCGTGATGATCGGCGTGTTGATCGCCGTGATGACCACCGTGATCGCCATGATGGTGGCAGCCACCGTGACCATCATGGTCGCGTGCTCCCACCCCCTACGTCAACACCACATGCCAAATCTGCAAGATCCATGGCCACCCGGCGAGTGAATGCTGGTGGCGCTATGATGATCGCAACGACTCTGACGATGATCGTGATCGTTAATAAAAGACTGCCAACCTTGCCTCCTATGGGATTGATACAAACTGGTACCCCGGCACCGGCGCATCAAATCACATCACGGGGGAGTTGAGCAAGCTCTCTGTTCATGACAAGTACAAAGGCCGAGATCGCGTCCACACTGCTAATGGAAACGGTATGCAAATAAGCCACATTGGTTATTCAGTTTTGTGCACTCCCCATGCTTCTTTACATCTTAAAAATATCCTTCATGTTCCTAGTGCTACTGCAAATCCTTTGATAGTTCATAAACTTACTCTTTATAATCATGTCTTCTTTGAGTTCCACCCTCATTTCTTTTTGATAAGGATCAGGCGACAAGGAGCACTCTGTTTAAAGGTCCCTGTCAGGATGGCCTCTACCCACTAGTTCCATTCTCTATTGGGTCTTCCAAGCATGCTTTCATTACAATAAAGACACCTTCGTCTACTTGGCACCGTCGTTTAGGGCACCCCTCCTCTTTTGTGGTTCAGCAAGTTCTTAGGAAAAACAATATTTTTTATTCGCCTGAAATAAGTCCATACATCTGTGATTCATGTCAACTAGCTAAGAGCCACCATCTACCATATCATGTATCTACTAGTGTTTCCACTGTTCCTTTGGAACAAGTGTTTTCTGATGTATGGGGTCCAGCACCCGAGTCTGTTGGCAAACATTCATATTATGTAAGTTTCATTGATGATTTTAGCAAGTTTACTTGGATTTACTTAATCAAAAAGCGTTCTAAGATCTATCAAGTGTTTCTAAATTTTCAGCAAATAGTTGAGCGCAAATTTGATAGAAAAATCATTACTATGCAAACTGATTGGGGTGATGAATATGAAAAACTCAACAGTTTCTTTCAGAAAGTTGGCATTACTCATCATGTTTCATGTCCTCATGCTCACCAAAAAAGGTTCCGCTGAACGCAAACACCGTCACATTGTTGAAGTTGGTCTAGCCTTGCTTGCCAATGCCTCCATTCCCTTGAATTCTAGGATGAAGCCTTTCTCACTGCCACCTTTCTTATAAATTTGCTTCCAAGTAAAACTATAAACCTTGATACACCTCTTGAATGCCTTCTTCATACAAAGCCAAATTATGAGTCTCTTCGAGTTTTTGGGTGCGCTTGCTGGCCCAATTACAACAAAAGAAAACTTGCTTTTTGATCTACACGATGTGTTTTCTGGGATATAGTCCACGCCACAAAGGAGTTAAGTGTTTAGAAGTTTCTACGGGCCGCATATACATATCACGTGATGTTGTCTTTGATGAGAGCGTCTTTCCCTTCACTTCTCTACATCCGAATGCCGGTGCTCGCCTTCGCCAAGAAATACTTCTTCTCCCGTCTGATTCATCCTCCATCACATCAAATATTGGGCTTGCACACACTGATGATTATATGGCTTTGCCTGTTATACCGGTTGTCACTAATGATCATAGTGCCTAAATAATGTGCAAGCAGGTTCTCGCATGGAGCAGCAAGAAACAACAACAAATTTGTCGTCCAATGGTGCTGAAACGAAGCGAAATGGCGATACACAGCATGCAGAAAACGACAGCAGATGTTGTCCGATCCGGGTAAATCCCGAGGTGGATCCGATCCTCCTCGATCCCGACGCGGAGGAACATTCCTCTGACAGCGCCTCGGAGCCACCACCGCGCCGGTCTCCTTCGCGCTCCCGCACGCGCTCGCGGACCCCGCCACGGTCACCATCCCTGACCCCGCCTGGGTCCCCGCGGTCTCCTCCACGTCGCGACAACGGCCTTGATGAGTCCCCACGTGACACGTCGCCTCGGCCCTTTCGGTCTGTCTCACCTACGCGTGGGCATTCCGATCCTGAGGCCACACCAAGCTCCAGCGGATCTTCTGCGCCTGGGTCCTCTGTGACCCCTTCGCCGGCACAAGCTTCGCCAGCACAAGATTCGCCAACACCACCAAATTCGTCAACGCCTCCTCCACCGCCTCCGGAGCCTCACACTCGTTTACAAAAAGGTATACGTCAGCCTTGTGTTATCACTGATGGTACAGTTCGTTGGTGTATGTTTACATCCACAGATGAGCCCCGCACTCTTTCGGATGCCCTCGAGGATGATCGTTGGCGAAAGGCGATGGAAGAAGAATACAATGCTCTTATGCAAAACAAAACATGGCATCTTGTTCCTCCTCATCACACGAAGAATCTCATTGATTGTAAGTGGGTATATCGTGTTAAGAAAAATGTAGATGGTACAGTTGATAGATACAGCGCACACCTGGTTGCAAAAGGCTTCAAGCAAAGGTATGGCATCGACTATGAGGATACGCTCAGCCCTGTTGTTAAAGCAGCAACTATTCGTATTGTTCTGTCACTTGTTGTTTCCAGAGGTTGGAGTTTGCGGCAGCTAGATGTCAAGAACGCGTTTTTACATGGTGTTCTGGAAGAGGAAGTATACATGAAACAACCCCCAGGTTTTGAGAATGCTCAAACTCCACAATACATATGCAAGCTTGATAAGGCCCTATATGGACTCAAGCAAGCTCCGCGGGCATGGTATTCTAGACTAAGTACCAAGTTGCAACAACTTGGTTTCATTCCCTCTAAGGCTGATGCTTCACTTTTTCTCTATAATAAATCTGGCATTATGATATTTGTTCTAATCTATGTTGATGATATCATTGTTACAAGCTCCTCTAATCAAGCTATTTCTGCACTTCTTCGAGATCTCAATGATGACTTTGCCCTCAAGGACTTAGGAGATCTGCATTTCTTTTTGGGGATTGAGGTAAAGAAAAGTCAGAATGGTTTGCTTCTTACTCAGGAAAAATACGCTACTGAATTGCTTGCTAAAGTTGGTATGACAAAATGCACTCCTTGTCCGACACCTTTATCTTTAACTGAGGGAACTCCCCTTAGTCTTGACGACAGTACAAATTATAGGAGTGTTGTTGGTGCACTACAATACTTGACTTTGACACGTCCAGATATTTCCTTCTCGGTAAACAAAGTTTGTCAATATTTGCATGCTCCCACAACTGCTCATTGGACCGCTGCCAAAAGAATTTTACGCTATGTTCAGGGTACATTACGTGTTGGCTTAACTTTTTAGAAATCTTCATCTAGCTTGCTTAGTGCCTTCTCAGATGCAGATTGGGCAGGATGTCTTGATGATAGAAGGTCTACTAGAGGTTTTGCTATATTTATTGGACCAAATTTGGTCTCTTGGAGTGCGCGAAAACAGAAAACGGTCTCAAGGTCAAGTACCGAAGCTGAGTATAAAGCTCTTGCCAATGCTATGGCAGAAATGATATGGGTTGAAGCTGTGTTAGGTGAACTTGGTGTGACAGTAAAGGAAAAACCATGTCTATGGTGTGATAATTTGGGCGCCACATATCTGTCTGCTAACCCTGTTTTTCATGCTAGAACTAAACATATAGAGATAGACTATCACTTTGTTCGTGAAAGAGTTGCAGATAAATTGCTTGACATCAAGTTCATCTCCAGCAAGGATCAAGTTGCAGATGGGTTCACAAAAGTATTACCAGTTAGGAATCTACATGAGTATATGCGTAATCTCAACCTCTTCGAAGGTTGTGATTAAGGGGGCTGTTAGACTTGTAATATGTTTACGTATACGGGTATGGAGTAGTACCACGTGATGGGTTTTTCGTCACTATATAACACGCATCCGATCGACCACAATTCACAAACGGAAGTGTGATGAACATTGATAGTACTCCTCAATCTTCTGTCGATTAGTCAAAAAAAATCTTCCACCGATTATTTTCTTTCTCTGACGCTGAGGACAGAATCGCAAGGACATTGGCGAGGACGAGCTTCTAGTGTCTTGGCTTATGAAAACCATCGCAGACGTGCTCATTTGAAAAGTAGAACCACACGCACAGTTTTTTTTTCAGGCTCACAGATGGTCTTTTTTTTAGGGGGATTTCACAGTTTTTTTTTTATTGGGGGATTTCACATTTGGTCAGACGCGCAGTTGGGAAATTGGGGGCCGGATGGGCCGTGAGACAGGACTTGTTGATTTATTAGGATTTATGCAAGGCCGAGCGTTGTTGGCTCAGGCCTCTCCCAGCAGGTGGGCTGGCAGGTAGATTGCGAGTTGTTCTCAAAACAAAAAAAGGTAGATTGCGAGTCCCCTTGGGCAAACCCTAGTTGACGATCAGCTCGACTGTTATCACGCGCCGCACACCCCCCTGCGGACACATGGGCCTGGACCAACTTCGTGGCGACGAAGCATAGAGGACGACAACGACATAGGAGAGACGACGGTGACCGACCAGAGCATCCTCACCGACGACGGGGACGACGCGGCTGGCCGCGGCGCCCCGGCGGAGGTGAGGCCAGGACCTCGCCGAAGACGGGGACGACGCGGCGGGCCGCGAGGTCGCCGGCGGAGGCGAGGACGAACCTTAACTAGTGGGGGTGCAGGTGTGGGTGGGGTGCTCGCCGTCGACAGAGCTCCGGTGACCGGAGTTAGGGTTAGGGTGCAGGGTCGGGGGCTTTAGAGGGATGGCCGACCGGGCTCGGCGGACCGACGGAGGTGGCGGCTTGAGCAGGGCGAGGCGCGGAGGCGACGCCGCAGCGGCGCCGAGCGTGGGGGGGCGGAAGCAGGCGGTTAGGCTATTGCCAGCGGCGGGGGATCGAAGGTGGAGGCGGAGGTGGTCAGGGTTTGGAGGAAGAAGAAGATGGAGCTGGGGTCGTGGGCCGCGTCCCAGACGGCGCCCGTGCGGTCGGAGCGCAATCCGCTCCGCACGGGTCAACAAGTAGGCGCTCCCGCCTCCTTGCTCAAAACGCGAGGTGCGGATCACACCACATAAGCTGAGAGCTCTCCAAGCCCATTTATAGGTACGGGTTCTTCTCTTCCTTTTTATTCTTCGTTTTCTTTTTCCTTTTCTCATGACGCTGGAGATGCCAAGAGAGTAGGGCTGTGTGTACCTGCCGTGGAGGAGGGGGCTCTTTCGAGTGACGCCAACTTCTACCCACCGGCACAAGCGACGACCTGGGAAATGTCACCAGCATGGTTATGGTCACCTCCCATCTTCATCGACCTTGTGACGATGAGTAGGGCTCCGACGACCACCGTAGCAGATCTAGGGTTTATTTTTAACTTATGTTTTATTCTATTTAATGTACTTTTGCATCTTCTATACAATTTTTTAAATCGAAAAGAGAAAACAAAATGTGTCCTTTGCACTAGGTGCACCGGCGGACTAGCGTAAACAAACAGACAATTGGATGTACCAAACAAATAAAAAACGGACATCTTTGTATGCGAGCGGACATCTTTGTATCCGTCGTTTGGGTCAGCCCCTTGTAGTTCGAGTTGATTGAGCTCTAAACTAACCCTCATTCAGTTAAACAAAACACCATAAATAAATGTTTGAAGTGATACTACAGTCCGCAAGTCATTTCAACGCGCGCTGTGAGCAGCTATAGCCGTCGGGGCAACAATAGCCGCCTGAACACGCATAACTTTTTGTTCCGGTGACCTGCGTGCCGTTGGTAGCAGCGAGCGAGCGGGCGTAGCCCAACTGTAGCCACCCTATCTATACCTGCAGCTATCCTAGCTCGGTATCGGGAAGGTAAATTCGCGTACCCGCGATGTCGACAGGGAAATCAGTTCGACAGAGTACCCACAGTATGAAAAATGCAAAAAAAAAAGGTTCAACTTCAGTCTGAGAATTCACGGAGGCAGGAGTGTAGACCATGGATCGGACCGCTGGTTTTTCCGTTTGATTTTCTATATTTTTGTTTTGATATGATGTCGATCGATCACGACTCACAGAGCAGTACTAGTACGTACGAGCATAATTTAATTTTCAACTTCCAAGTGAAAGAAAGGTAAATATTTTGCAAATTTGATTTTGCTTGTTAATCAGTTGGTAGATACTGCTTCTCAATGCACATACCTTTTTTTTTGAAAGCCTACGTACAATCACCAGGATACACCGTACAGAGTACAAAGTACAAAGTACAGGAACAACATACAGCACACCGTACGTAGGGGAACAGAGCCTGAGCAGAACGCAGCAGCTCCACCGGCGTCGAAGACGAAGGCCGCCGTCCTCCTCCTTACCTCGCCCCGAGAGCACCGTTCTTGAAGAAGATCGCCGCAGAGCTCGTCCGCCGCGCAGCGACGGAGCTTATGCCGATAAACGGGCACGGCGAGTGCCCCCTCTCCAGCTTCTCCACCTTGCCGCAGCTTCCTTCGACGTCGACGCAGAGAAGAGCCGCCGAGCTCGCCCAGCTCTGAATTCCAGGCGCCAGACCCGCCGCCGGCGCGGATCTGACGAGAACCCGAAGGATTCGAGCGCCACGCCGGGCCTCGAGCCTCCGCAAGTCGGGGACGACGACGGCGAGCCCCCAGGAGCAGCGCCGCCGGAGAAGGCCTCCCCGACACCAAACCGCCCGCCACCAGCTCCATCTTCTCCACGGCGCCGACGGCAGGAACCCCACCCTACCCTACCGTATTTACAAGCCGGAGCCGGGGATCCCCACCCTCCCGCCGCCGAAGCGGCCGACGGAGGAGGAGAATCCCGCGGCTCGGCGGCGAGCACGGCGGATCGACGGAGAACGCCCAAAAAGTCGCCTCTCTCCTCTTTGCACACGACGGGGAGGGGATAAGGACGAGCACACAGTATGTGGTCTCAATGCACATACCTATGTGCAGTGCAGTTCGTACGTAGCTAGGGGCGGAAGTATATGTCTACTTACGTTCTGTTATGTGCAGCAAAAAAAAAAGTGCAGTTCATCGGAAGATTACAAGCTGGAGAAATGGCGCAGAAAAAAGGCACACTCGCACGCATGCAGATAGACATGAGCCTTAACGCTGAATTGGCGAAAAGTCCAGTGAGTAGAGACAGAGAGGCATCGTTTTAACATCGGCATGCTCCGTCTAGGACACAGACGTATCTGCATACGTTTTT
The DNA here is from genome assembly GCA_947311845.1 of Poa pratensis. Taxonomy (NCBI): domain Eukaryota; kingdom Viridiplantae; phylum Streptophyta; class Magnoliopsida; order Poales; family Poaceae; genus Poa; species Poa pratensis. Next base: position 29,912,895 of record CAMZMU010000076.1, on the reverse strand, counting down.
TTCCGAAACGGGAGCAAAAGATTTGTCCCAATCTATTAATTTAAAAGAAGAGAATAGCCTGGTTGACTAACGGAAAACACGCGTATCCGCATTTGTGGTTTCAGTCTTTCAGAGCTATGCACGCAGGAGATCGATGACTGAGAAGAACCCCCACTAGGTTTAGGGCTTTGGAATGCTCTTATGAGACTGTCCATCAGGCGTTACGAATCAATGCACACCCTATTTATATGAAACCGACGGAGACACTGAGTCAAAAATCTTAAAATTGATAGTCACCTCACCACATATGCCCCGCAGTCGACAGGCACATTGTCACCCACTACTGAAAGGACATTGTTGGTAAGTTTGGAATAGATGATGGAAATGCGGTAACTCGTGTCAACTGTGTCCATCCGTAAATGAGCTAGTTCCAGCCGAACGAACCCAACCAACTGAACTCAGTTTGGAGTTTTGGACTTGGTTTTCACGACTTGTAAGTTTGCTTTGTTATTATTTTTTCACATTTTGTGTAACTCTTACAAACATAGTTTAATACGGAACCGCTCCGCGTCGCCCCCCGCGGCGACCGGGGCGAACCCTAGCTGCGCCGCCTCCGCACCCCTACTCCTCTCCTCCTCCTCCGCCGCCGCCGGCGAGTGCTGCCGGGCGAAGCCCGTGCGGTGTTGGCGGCGGCGGCCTTTCTCAACCCGCGCGTGCGTCGGTCTTCGCGGGGCAGACTCGGCGACAGCGGTGCGCCATGGACGACGAGCTCGGGCCGACGGCCTCTTGCGGTGCCGTGTGGGCGACGACGACGGCACGCCCGGCGGCGGCGCGCGCGGAGCTGGACTCCGGCGGGGGCGTGGTGAGGAGGGAGCTGGCGGCGCATCTGGGCCTCGGGCCTAGCCCTTGCAGCTCGGCTGGCCACCTCCAAATGCAGGCGAGGTTGGAGACGGCGCAGAACACTGCGTCCGTCGGGTTCTCCACCTCCGGCTGCCATCCCCTGTTGCTGCCGGTGTGTGGGCCAGATCTGGGCCAACGGGCTTGGTTCTGACCTAGCGGCGAGTTCCCGGCGGGTAGGTGTTGCTAGGGGCGATGTGGATCTGCCGATGGATGGCGACGGCGACAGCCTTGGCGCTGCAGCGTGGTGGCGGAGCTAGTCGGGCCTGATCTGGACCGGATCTGGGGCCTGACAGGCACTGCCTTACTACGTCCGGTCGGCGACCGCTTTTGGCGGTGGAGGATGGCGGATCTCCTCCGATTGACTGCTGCGCAGATTGCCGCCCACGCTGGCTTGGATCAGTCGCATTCCTACCTTGTCCGATACGTTGGGCTTGCGGTGCACTATTGTCGCTCACGGGACCCGAGTTCTAGGATGCCGGGGCGGCGGCCCTGGAAGGTGGACTGCACGGGCGTTTATACGGCGAGCGACGTGGCGGTGGTGATGACCTTTCTCCTTGGTCGTTTGGACAGCGAGGAGCGGGTGGCGGGGGTCCCTGGCGATGGCGGCGCTTCGGCGAAGTCACCTCCCAGATCGTGTTCTGGAGGACAGACTTGGGGATTCTGAGTGGTCCAACATTCCGAACGTCGTGCGAAGGTTTTCCGAGCGAAAAATCTGCGCTTTGGCGCCAATGACGGCGTTGCTTGCGGGTATCGTTACCCTCTTTGGGGCGTTATTATGGTATCTTCGCCGCGTTAGAGCTCCGGGTGAAAACCCTGACCATTTTGGTCTCGACGACGGCGACGTATTGCGCCGTTACCTTCTTGAGGCGTCGTCGTGGAGCTTCGGTCCCGTGGGCTCGTTTCAGTGTCTTCGGTGGCAAGTTTTGTTTCTCCTTGTTCTTCTTTTTCTATCTTTGATCTGCTATGTAAGAGGTTCCCCACATCACATTGTATCGGTTCGGCCGTTGTGGCTTTATTTATAAAGCGGGGCTACGGCCTATTTCGTCAATACTCACTCCATTATTGAATGTAAGGCGTATAGTTTTCTGAACGAATATTAAGACATGAGTATTTGACATACGATGGATTCATTTGTTTCTGAAAATATCGAAGAGAGGAGTCCCTAATGGCCACTAAATGAAAACAATCCGTAAAATTCATGCGCTCTAGATTGAAACTCATTTTTGGATGGGTAAATTGTCCATAAATCAGAATAAACCCTATATTTTAGGAAAAAATTCAAAAAAAAAACTATACGCCTTACATACAGAAACGGAGGGAGTAGAACTTTGCGAATCTACAAGAAAAATACATACATGCACGCACAACAAGTACTAAAATCACCATAAAGAACATTCCATCTCACTGCTCTTACAGTATATGTGGAGTGTGCTAGCCATTTCCATCAGATCGGTCTTATGGATAGTGGTTAGCGCATGAAACTTAACATGGTATCAGAGCCAAGGTCTCGTGTTCGAGTCCTAACTTCCGCGCTTTATCAAAAAATTGGTGTAACCCCCCTTTGTGTCGACGTATACGACCTCTTCTCTGAGTCCACGTATTGGCCGAGGCGTTTTTACTACTTTGTAGAAGGGCTCGAATATGGGCAACGCAATCATTTATTTTCTGGAACTTGGTCGTTTTAATCCGAGCCGCAAAAGAAGTGTCGGGCACGGGAAACCTATAAAAGGAAGAAAAGGGGACATCTGGTAGGGTTTTCCATATGCATGGGGCCTATGCTGATAGGAATCTACACAAGCCATATGATATGAGCAACACCAGCTAGCTAGGCAGCGGCAAATGATGATTTGTTAGGAGCAAATCAACACCATGATTGCGTAAAGTACACGAGGAGATTAGTTATTCGGACGCGTGCATGCATGCTTAGCTTAAACCTAGCTAAAACAAGAAGTTAGGCACATTCTTCCTTGCACTTTGGGAAATCGATCAATCTATCGTAGACTCGTAGGGCCCTCTAGAGGGCATGCTTTCATATTCATCAGGGACAAGGTCGCACACGATACCATCTTTTATTGCGATCAGAACGAATGAAGCCGTAGGGCCAGCAGCTAGCTAGCACAAAATTGAAGCTCTGTGCAGCTTTCTTTTGGCTTGCTGAAATACAATCGATTTCGTTGTGGCATGGCGAGATCTTTAAGGCCCTCCGCACAGGACGTTTGTACGTCCGGCATGATCTAAAGCTCGCAGGCAGGTAGCATGCATGCTGCGCAGCTGGTTACGATCGTAAGACCTCCATTATAGCTTAAGGTATAGCACAACGATGACCCACTTGGCAAACTATAGCCATGGCGTTTTTCCTGTAAAGGGCAAGTGGGATTAAACCCCACCGTCCTTTGGACTGAACTCTGCGAATCTTGGGACATAAATCACTGTCGCAGGTATTAAACTCATCTCCTGTGTTATAACGAAGTGATTACAGTACCATGTACGCTTTCATAGGCTTTTGAAAACCGGAAAGTGCTTTGTGCTCCCGAGCTCCAGTGCTCCCTCCATTAAAATAAAAAAAATCAAAAATAATATTTATGAGTTTCAAAATATTCTGAAAAAAATCCGGATGCAGCCAATGTTGTCCCATAACCGTGCAAAATATCAAGTTCAAATACTTTGTATGATGGGTTACACAAAAATGACAAGATCTGAAAATTTTAGAGATATGAAAATATGCATACTCGGATCTACAATTTTGTCATTTTTGTGTAGCTCAAAATACATAGTATTTAAAATTGAAATTTTGCAGGTTAGTGGATAAACCATTGGCTACGTCCGGATTTTTTTCCAGATTTTTTCGACACTCACAAATATCATTTTCGAATTTATTTATACGGAGGGAGCACTGGAGCTCGGGTGAATAATCGTACTACTCTCTTAAGCAAGAGTTAGGTATTCATTTCCGAATTAATGAAACGTACATGGAGACGGAAACACCAAGTTACAAAGGGTACATGAGTTTGCATGATATATATTTTCAAACGTGGCAAGAGATTTCACAATTTCATTAATTCATAAGAGAATTGTCCAACTAGTTAGTGACAAATCGGGTTCAAACTGTTACAAACAAGCTCTTAAAATAGGGCAATACAGTTTCATCGGGCTATCCACAGAGACCCCACATACGCCACGGAGGACAAGATCACCATCTTAGTTTGCTTGCGGGTGGATGATGACTGGTGAATCTTATGTGAAGGACCGTGTCCCGCTAAGCGCCCCCATTTCCCGTATATATTTGATGAGAATTAGAGTTATAAAATTCCAACGAGTTTACAGGAGGGAATCCGACCGGAGTCAGTTTACATCGAGTATCCCGCAAAGTTCGGTGTTCTGCGATTTTGGCGTGGCATGAACTTGAAATGGTGCATTTGGGCCCTCGGCCCTCGCCTGGGCCGCCTGAACCCCTTGCGGCGGTCCACAATGGTCTGAGTAGACCACCTTCTTCCTTCGTGGACCTAGATGGCGACCATGACCTCGTCACACATTGCATACTTTTGTGTTTTTGGATAAAACTCGCCACGACATAACCAAATATCTGCTTCTCCCAAAAAAGGGTAAAACTATACCAACTCCTTCCCTCGATCCCGTGTCGCTCCCATGGGCAGCCTGGGAGAAACCCTAGCCACCGTCATCAGGATCTCTCCTCTCACCCCTCTTTCCCTCGCCGCCGTCGGAGGGTCAGCGCAGCCGAGAAAATCCCGCTTGGTTGCTGGGTTCATCCTTTCCTCGTGAGGAGAGACGATGCGAGACATCGTAACCTCGACGAGGAGATCACGATGTCGTTCTTTGTCCCTGGCTCTCCTCGCGTAGTACGGTGTAGCGTTGATTTGATCCCCTGTAGAAGGATTTCTGCTCGTTGCAGTGTGTTGTTTTGCGACAGTTGTGAGGCTTCATTGTATGGGCGGTGTGGCGTGATGGCAATTGTCCTGATCCTTAGCGGAACAGAAGATTGGGGATAGGGACCGCCTTAGTTCTTCGACGGTGGTGGCACCTGGTCGTGTGGACGATGCCACGGTTGGATCTAGAAATGGTGATAGCCTTCTCCGAGATCGGCAACAAAATGTGACGCCCCCTCCACCTTCAGATCGCATTTGGTCTAGCTCGGCAGGTGCTACACAAGAGTTTTTTGTGGAAGCACGAAGTCATGCATGTTGCTGGCAGGTACTACGCATGGCGTCTGATAAGGAGGCTGTCGTGGTGGTATCACGGCAGATGCCACAGGATGGCTAATGTGTGGGGCCGATGGACGCTGGTGGAATCCGGGAGGGGGCTAGCGCGCTAAGAAGCACACACGAAGAACACTCCAGCACACCAAGATCTACCCAGGTTCAGGGCCTCGTGAGGTGGTAAAACCCCTACTCCTGCCTGTCTCTCTGTATATATCTCGGTATCACAAATACAAGCTTGCTCCTCGAGCTGTATCCCGCAACAATGGTGCAAAGCACAAGGAAGGAGATGAAGCTATGGTGGAAAAGTATCTCTGGGCACCGTCCCTCACGCAGGAGGGGGTAAGGGCATATATATAGGCTAAACCGGGTTACCGGAATACCCCTCCACTTGCAACGGTCACCTCTCCGTACCGGCACTGCAGACACGCACGACTGCACGTCATGATTGTCTCTGCACAGTGGACAGGACGTGGCTTGCCCATGTCCTGTCCCAGGTCTCTGCTCCAAAGTACGCCCGAGGTCAGCGACAAGACAGGGCCTGCCCATGCCTCTGCCTCGCAGTCTGTTCCCGGATAACCCGGAGTCAGCGGTGGAATGATGGCCTGTCATCTCGGTCTCCTGCACGCCCCCGTGTCAGGCGCTTCTGTGTCAGGCGCTCCTGTGCCAGACGGGAGGTGACAGGAGCATTGACTCTTGCCCGACATATGGATAACCCGGCATGGATATGCCGGATCCTCCTTCCTCAAATATCCTTCCCTGCACATAAGAAAACACACAATTACCGACATACAGATGTCGGTTATGTTATCTCGGATCCTTATCTCGGATCCCTTGTCTCGGTCGACACATGCGGCTATCACCAGCATGATACCTCGGTCCCTTCAGGCCTGGGTTAACTCGGTACGCTTATGTCGGTTTGCACCTACATCACGCTCCTAAGCCCAGGTACTCCGGTTTTTACTGTAACCTGGCCCACACTTGGGCATAGCTTTTACCACACCATGACCCTACCCGGGGGTAGCCCCCCGACATTAGTCCCCGAAGCTGGTGCGGTCCTGCAGCCTTGGATGAAGGGCCACAGCAGGTTTAAACAACCGAAACAACCATCCGACACTGCCATGTCGGTTCAACCGTAAAACCACTAATAAATTCTCCAACTGATTCCGACACAAGCTCCAGTGTCGGTTTTCTCCGACACTAGAATTCTGCTGACAGAGCGAGTCAAGCTTTCACGACCAGCTCAACAAAACCCAACCATCCGACATTCACATGCCAGTACACCTTCAGTATCCAGGTAAAATCTCCAATTGTTTCGCCATATGCCCTTATGCTGGTTGCTCCGACACAAGGTGATTGTTTTATCTTGACAGAACATCCGACATTCGCATGCCGGTTTATCTCAAGCTTCGAGAATCAAAGCTCTCACCACTTCCGAGATTTGCTCTTGTGCCGGTCTCTCCGACACAAAAATATTCCCCCGATCTTCCCAAAGATTTCTCCACACCACGTGGCAGAGTAACGCTGCGCATTACCTCGGTTCCTGTGCGTGGACAGACACTTCACTGCACACACGCCGCCCACGTCACGCGCCGTCGTGTCGCATGGGCACTTGAGTGCCTTTGACCGCGGCGTGCCTCCTCGATTTCCGCGCCATTAACCGCACACGATCACGCCGCGCACCGTTACCACTTTGTGGCCCACGATGCGGCAGATCGTGCGGCCGCAAAACTCGCAACCGCGCAGATCGTGCGCGGTTAATCCGCGCGCACGTTGCGGTAACTGCACGCGGTAAAACCGGAAACCGCCCGCGCCGTACCCATAAATAGGGGACGTGCACACTCTTCCCTCTCCGCATCCTTCTTCTTCTTTCTCTCGCACCATCGCCGCCGCGCAGAGACTCCGCCACCGCACGACGCCGGAACTCGCACGTCGCCGCCCACCGGAGCACTCGCGCCGCCACTGGACACGCACAACTCCGGCAAGCCCGCGCATCTTCGCCGCGCACCGTCGTCGCAATCTCCGGTAAGTTCTTGCCACCGCCATTGCCGAAGAACGTGTTCATCCCCCACGATGAACACGTTCATCCTCTCCGCTGGATCTTTGCTCTCTTCTCTGTAAAAGCTCCCACATCCCAATGCACAGATGAAAATGAACTTAGTTGCTTAGATCCCTCCGTATTTTCTCCACCGTGCTTCTTAGCAATCTTGCGATAGTTTATCCGCGGGTCTTCACAAATTTCAACTCACAAGTTCTTGTATTTATCTTCTATTTATTTTTCCCCGTAGATCTTTCCCACAAACACTTAGCCACAGAAACGTGTTTCCCGCCACTTATGCGCTTTTCCTCTGTTACCCAAATGTTCCGAGATCCCTATCTCGGTTCCTCTGTTGCCTAAATATTCCGGGATACTTATCTCGGTTCCTCCATTGCCCACATACTCCGAGATACTTATCTCGGTTTCTTTGTGCCTCTTTTGCAGATCCCTTCCGAGATGTCAACCAGCAATACCCCGGAGCCTGCCGAGGATATCGTTGAGGAGGGAGAGCGCGCCGGGTGGGAAGGTTCCGACGCAACCCAGGCCGAGATAGACTGGCTTGTCCGGACCAAGCGAATTCCGGCACAAGTGATATGCCGGGTTCCTGGCGACGAGGCCGAACCGGATCTTCAAAAGGGTGAACGGGTAGTCTTCGTCGCGCATTTCGAGCGCGGCTTCGGACTCCCGGCGAGCACATTCTTCCGAGCTTTCCTCGACAAGTTTCGTCTTCAACCCCACCATCTCCCCGCTAATGCCATCACAACGCTCTCGGCTTGCGTTGCTTTCTCCGAGGGATACCTCGGACTCTGGCCCACCGTCGAGCTCTGGGCCAAGTATTTCCAACTCCGGAAGCAGAGTCTCCCGGATCCGGAGAACAAGAACTTCCCCAAGGTGATGACCCCGTGCGGAGCTGCTACCATCATACCTCGGAGAGGTTCCATCTTCCCTCGGATTCAGGGCCTGGAGTCATGCCGGAAGTGGCAGCGCACGTTCTTCTATGTGAAGAACCCGGACAGCCCAGATAATGTTGACCTTCTGAACCTGCCGGTATTTGCTCTTGCTACCCCCACGGATCAGCATAACTGGAGCTTCAACCCAAAGGACACGAACCGCGAGATCAATGACATTCACAAGATTGTTGAGGAGCTTGTGGGGCAGGCCTGCTAAGCGATGATCTCTTGAGGACTTTTGTCAGCCGCCGAGTCTCCCCCCTCCAAAACCGGTTCACAAGATTTGCCACATGAGTGGCCAGTATGATCCAACTCGGATCAGCACCCACGAGCTGACCAAATCCGAGGTCAGAAGACGCGTCAAGGCCATTGCCCGAACGACGATGACCGAGGAATGGGAATGGGGTCTAGAACCTCATGACAGAGCTCGGCTTCCGGAACAAGTAAGTAACTTGCAATTTATACCGACATACTTTTTCTGCCGAGATCACCCTTCTGTCGGCTCCATACTTGGCTCATAAACTAACTCGGTTTTACTGCTTTTAACTCGCAGAGGTTTACTCGGCAAAAGACCGAAGATGGAGAGGATCCCTCCGCCAAATGGGGCCAAGATATCCCTGCCCGGACGTGCCGAGGCAGAAGATCCGGATGACGAGGATCAACTGCCAATACCAAGAGCTGGCGCCCCTACCCGGGTAAGCCTCGAGCCCGAGCTTCCATCCGAGATTGGTCAGATGATGATGACCTCGAAATGCTAGAGGTAATTGACGCTCGTCCCATCGCCTTTGCTCCCCAGCCCCGGCACCAACTAACCCGGGTGGCTCTGCCCCGAGTGCACGCCCTGCTACCTCGGGCAAACAAGTGGCATCTCGCAAGCGCGCCGAGACTGGTACCTCGAAAACCGGAACCTCCACATCCTCGGATCCAGCCGCGCCGCAGGCGAAGCGACAGAAGAGAGGAGCAGTCAAGCCGAGGAAGGGCAAGAAGACCGCCAGTTACTGAAGGGTAAGATATTTTTGCCGACACAAGTTACTTCCTTTTTTCCTTCTGCCGGGATAACTTTTTCCCGACATAACATTTTTCTTGTTTGACGCAGTGCCCCCCTTGAAGTTGAGCAGAGCGCCTCTTCTATGCGCTCGCCCCTTCCGAGTACAGCCGAGCTCGGCCGCGTGACTCCGGGGCACCCGCCACTTCCTCTGTCACTCCCGAGGTCGTGATCCTCGACCAGGATGATGGCACCGATGCCCCCACCATGGAAACCGACATCCCGCGGGCCGACACTTCGGTGACCTCGGGCGCACAGCAACCACCACCACAACAACAGCAGCAGCAGCAGCAACCACAACAACAACAGCAGCAGCAACAACAACAGGAGCAGCAGCAACAACAACAACAGCACCAAGGACAGCCACAACCTCAACAGCACAGCAGCAGCCGAAGCAGCCGCCCCGGCCGAGGTCCACCACCAAGTCCCCCATCAAGTCCACCGAGTTGACAACTCGGAAAGCTACTCCACTTGCCAAGCCGACACATAGCCAAGCAGCCACCGGGAAACAGCTTGCCAACCCGGAGAGACAAGTGGTGTTGACTCCAACCACTACCCCGGAGCACCAGGCTCTCACCACTTCTGTCTCCCGAGTTGCCAGCGCAGCTGGGTTTTACCCCAGCTCCAAACTCAGAGTGGACACAGCTTAGGCTCGGAGAAGCAATATCACATGGACTGGAACGCTGCCGACACAAGCGAGGTCTCCTCCGCGCACCCGGTCATTCCTCATCCAGCTGGCCCCAGTGCACTTGCTCAGGCCATGCACAATTTGCAAGTCTCGACCCTTCGAGCCAGCAAGCTTGCCGAGGTATCTTTTCCTCAGCCAAACTTTTATTTTCCTTGCCATAGATGATAAACATACACAATCCCCAGTCCCCGAGATTCGGGTTGAGTGACCTGTGCTCGCCCGAGTAAAGATCACTCAGCGCGAAACTTCACCAAATTTCATCATTAAACTCAGAAAATCCGACACTTCGGATCTTCAAGAAATCCGACACTTCGGATCTTCAAAAAATCCGACATCCAGTCCCCGAGATTCTTGTCGAGTTTTACTCGGCAGGAATCTTTAAGAAATCCGACACTCAGCTTTACTCGGCATGAATTTTTAACTAACCGCACTAACTCTTTGCCCTTTTCAGGATTGCACCAATGCTCGGACCACGGTGTTTCGGAAGTTGCTTCTGGACCACAACAAGCTCAAGAGGTCCCACAAGCAACTTCAGGAGACGCTGAAGAACAAGGAACAAGCGCACGCCACTGCCCTTCAGAAGGAACGGCAAGAAGTGTCTCGGCTCCAGGAGGAGCTTGCCCGGGTCCAGGGTGAAAAAACCGGCATTGAGCAGGCCCTGATGCAAAAGGAAGAAGCTGCTCAGAAGCACAGGAAACGCTCGCAGCGTCCGAGGTTCGCGCTACCTCGGCTCAAGGAGAACTGGATGCCCTCAAGGCAAAATCCGACATCTGGCTCCGCGAGCTCACCCGGCTGAACAAGGAGATGGACTGTAAGTTTCTTTATCCTTTCCTTTTGCTTTCATTACTTGCGCCGACATTAAGATATGCCGGTATATAACTCAATTTGGTGATAGCTTTTCTGTCTTCAGATCACTTCGCCCACTCCAAGGCTGCTGCACTCAACACTGTGCGCAAGGCACGAGCGAAGAGAGCCGAGGCTGGCCCAATCCCGGAGAATGGGATATGGAAGATTACTTGACTGCTCTGAATGCCCGCATCTCTCCTTTGAAGGCCATTGGCCTGGACCTTCTTGATGCCGGTATCAAAGCTTACCGAGCCTTATGGCCAGGATCTCCAACTCCATCCAGCATTGAAGAACTGTCCAAGTGTCTGACGGGGGCCGAGGCCAGGATCCGAGAGTGGAGATCCTCAGCAGCTCGTGCCGGAGCTGATCAAGCACTAACCTTTGTGCTCTCCTGGTACGAGTCCATCAATCTCAACGCCGTGCGCTCCCTGCGCCAAGGCTCCAAATGGACCTCGATCCGACATTGATAGAGAGCCGCAAAGATGCAGCCAAATTCATGGCCAGTTATGCTCCCACCCGACACTTCATCCCGGGTCCCGCCTACTCGGATGACGAAGAAGATGACCAGGATGATGAAGAGGGCGAAGACGAAGAAGAGGACATCGATGAGGAGATCGAGGTCGACACTCCGAGCTGCCACTGCCGGAGCGACCGAGACTACTGCTGCCGGAGCAACCGAGACCTCTGCTGCTGCTGGAGCAACCGACATCGCCAAGCCGGCTGCGACCGACACTGCAGAGAAGCCGGTAACCGAGACTTCGAGAAGCCGGTATCCGACACTGCTGGTGCCTCGGCAGCCACTCCAACTCCCGAGGTTGCTCCAACCACTGAAGCTCTTCTGCCGCCGAGACTGCTCCCGAGCCTCGCACCGCTCCAACTGCTCCGAGCTCCTCCGAGGCAGCTGCCTAAGCTTATGAAACTTGAACTATTAAATCCCCGGAATGCCGGGTGCAGATGTAAATATACGTTTAAGTATTTCGCAGTGCTACTTTTATCATATTAGCTTCAACAAGACAAGCTTAATGCCGTATCACTTTGCACCAAGTCCCCGAGTTTACTTTCTTGTTTACTATACTTAGTAATCTTTGCTCTTGTCTACCATTTAGGCGTTCGACAGTCGAGTCACAAGATCAATCATTATAGCATACAATACTTGTAAATTTTGAGGTAAGGTTTAGAGTCATCCGACACAAGAAAAGGAACGAAAAAACCGGGTTAGTAAACGACATATGTCGGATCTTTTTAGGACCGAGTCCCCGAGTCCATTTTCATGTTTACCATATACCATAACCTCTGCTCTTGACTGCCATTTCGGCGTTCGTCAGTCGAGTCACAAGATCACAACAAAATAGCATACATTACTTGAACTTTGAAACGAGGTCTCAAAATCATCCGACATATGAACAACACAGAAAAAACCGAGATAAAACACAAGCATATAGACAAAGGCAGTCCCCGAGTTTCTTTTCGGAGTGCCGGCATTTTATTCAAAGGAAAAACCGAGATACATACACTGCGCCCTTAAGAGTAAAAGGGACGAAGTAGAGCTACATTCCAGGGTCTTTTGGTCTCCTCTCCGGATTTGTCCATCACATTTTTCCTCGGTGCCTGTGCATCTATAAGATAGTATGAATCATTGTGCAGAGCCTTGCTCACAATGAACGGTCCCTCCCATGGAGGTGACAACTTGTGTCGGCCTTTACTGCGTTGCACTAGCCTCACACCAAATCTCCCTCTCGGAAACCCGAGGGCTGATCTTCCGGCTATGATAGCGTCGGAGATTTTGCTGATATATAGCTGACCGAGATAAGGTCAGTTCTCGTGCTTCTTCGAGCAAATCAACATCATTTTCCCGAGCTTCTTTTGCCTCGGTTTCAGTGTACAGCGCCACTCTCGGCGAGTCATATTCCATGTCGGTTGGCAAGACCGCTTCTGCCCATAGACCAGAAAAAATGGCGTATAGCCAGTTGATCGATTTGGTGTGGTCCTTAGACCCCACAGCACTGCTGGTATCTCCTCTATCCAACATCCCGGAGTTCGCAACAGTGGTTCAATCAACCGGCTTTGATACCGGCTAACACCAATGCATTTGCTCTTTCCACTTGCCCATTTGCCTCAGGGTGTGCCACCGAGGCTATGTCCAACCGAATTCTCTTATCCGCACAGAACCGAGCAAACTCTCCCACAGCAAAGTTTGTGCCATTATCCGAGATAATGCTATGGGGTAACCATATCTCAAAATGATGTCCTTCAAAAAGGTCACAGCTGTGTGACCATCACACTTCCGGATTGGCTTTACCTCGATCCACTTGGTGAACTTGTCCACCATCACCAGCATATGAGTCATGTTACCTCGGGCTGGCCTGAATTCTCCCACCATATCCAGCACCAAACTGCAAAGGGCCAAGTGATTGGAATTGTCTTGAGTGCCGAGGCTGGCAGGTGGATCTTTTTAGCAAACCTCTGACATCCCTCACACTTTCTGACGATATCTTCTGCCTGGTTCAAAGCACTGGGCCAATAAAACCCATGCCGGAATACCTTAGCCACCAAGGCTCTTGATGAAGCATGATGACCACACTCTCCTGATGAATTTCCAGGAGCATCTCCTGCCCTTCTGCGGCTCGACACAGCGCTGCAGTACCTCGGTCACACTTCTCTTGTATAACTCCTGGTTGATGATGGTGTAGCCTTGGATCTTCTTTGCACTTGCCTAGCTTCAACTTCATTACTTGGCAAACTCCCATCCATCATAAATGCCATTATTGGTTGTGCCCACTCCGGCACAGGACGCACAGGAAATACCGATCATCCACCTCCATGAGATCAACCGACATTACTTCTTCCGAGATTGAGTAACCAGTCCCCGGGTTCTGCCAAGCAGTCCCCGGGTTCTCCCAAATGCATCCGACATCGACGTCCATGGGAACAGCACCAGACTCCGGTTTTGCCGGGATAAAAATTGACTCGGACTCCGGCGATGGTTTGATTGATGGCTTCCTCAGATGCTCCAAGGCTATGCCGGGTGGAATTGGATCCCGGGATGAACCTAGCTTGGACAGTACATCGGCGGCGTCATTTTCAGCCCGAGGTATATGCGTGAGCTCGCAACCTTCAAAGAACCCCGAGATCTTCTGGACATGAAACCGATACAACGCCATGTTGGCATCTAAAGCATCCCAATTTCCCGAGACTTGCTGCACCACCAAATCCGAGTCTCCGAAACATTCTATCCGGCGAATACCAATTTCTTTGGCCACATTTAGCCCATGAACAAGTGCCTCATACTCGGCCACATTGTTAGATGCCGCAAAATGAATCTGCAACACATATCTCAACTGATCATGCTTTGGCGAGGTAAGGACTACCCCGGCACCTAAACCAATTTTTGTTCTTGATCCATCAAAGTGCATTCTCCAGTAATTGGGGTCAGGCCGTGGTGGCTCATATTGCATTTCAGCCCAATCCACCAGGAAATCCGGCAGTGCCTGAGATTTAATGGCATCTCTTCTTTCATAGTGAGGAGTGTAAGGGGACACCTCGATAGCCCACTTGGCTACTCGGCCAGTTGCATCTTTACACCCAATGATCTCCGAGATAGGAGCCTCACACACCACAGTGATTGAATGCTCTTGGAAGTAATGTTTCAACTTCTTAGCAGCCAGATAGACACCATATGTCATTTTCTGGTAGTGCGGATAGTTCTGCTTGGATAACGAGATCACCTCGCTAGGTAATACACTGGCCTCTGCACAGTTTTGCCATCTTCTTCTCTCCACTACCAATACGACACTCACAACCCGGTTTGTGGCTGCAATGTAGAGCAACATCGGCTCTTTGGGTAATGGTGAAGCCAGTATCGGCGCAGTTGCCAACATCTTTTTTAACTCGGTGAACGCCGCATCTGCTTGCGGGGGCCACACGAAGTGGTTGTTTTCTTCATGAGTTGATACAAAGGCAATGCCTTTTCCCCAACCTGCTAACAAACCGACTTAAAGATGCCAAACATCCAGTGAATTTCTGCACGTCTTTGAGACATGTCGGTAACCTCATGCTTTCAATAGCACGGATTTTTGTCGGGTTCACCTCGATACCTCGGCTTGACACGAGGAAACCGAGTAATTTGCCTGCCGGCACACCGAAGGTACATTTGTCCGGGTTAAGTTTTATCCGGAATTTCCTCAGATTCTCAAATGTTTCTCGGAGATCATCAATCAGAGTATTTCCTTAGACTTGATGACAATGTCATCGACATACACCTGCACATTTTTTCCTATTTGATCATGCAAGCATTTTTGCATACATCTCTGGTAAGTGGCACCAGCATTTCTCAAACCAAAGGTCATGACACGATAGCAATAAGCCCCATACGGGGTGATAAAAGCAGTTTTCATTTGATCAGCAGGGTTCAGTGGTATCTGGTGAAAACCAGAATAGCATCTACAAAGGATAACAGCTCACACCCGGCTGTGGAATCGATCACTTGATCTATCCGAGGCAGCGGGAATGGATCCTTAGGACATGCCTTGTTCAAGTTTGTGTAATCAATACACATACGCCACACAATGGCCACATTCGGGTCATCTTTTTTCTTTTCCACCAGGACCGGGTTAGACAACCAGTCCGGGTGCAGCACTTCCATGATGAACCCAGATGCAAGTAACCTGGCCAGTTCATCACCTATCACTTTCTCCTCTCATCCGAGAGACGTCGCATAGGTTGCTTCACCGGCTTCATATCCGGTCTGACGAACAAAGAGTGCTCAGCCAACTCCCTCGGAACACCTGGCAGGTCCTGATTTGACCATGCAAAGATATCCCGGTTCTCACGGAGGAAGTGACTGAGCTCGCCTTCCTATTTCTCAGTTAACCCGGTACCAATGATGACGTTGTGGTCCGGACATGCCGGGTCAACATTGATCTTCTTGGTCTCTTTGGGCACCTCGAAAGTTGCATTCTGCTCCGGGTTAGCCATACCCGGCATACCGAGTTGCGTGACTGAGCCAATGCCACCACTTCATGGATCTTCTTCTTCTCTGCAGCAATGATCAGTGACTCGGCTAAGCACGATCCAGCCGAGGCACACTCCAGTGCACGCTTGTAATCACCCGAGATAGTGATGATGCCATTAGGACCCGGCATTTTCATCTTGAGGTAACCCACATGGGTGGATATCATGAACTTGGACAGTGCAGGCCTACCGAGTAAAGCATGGTATGGACTTTCGAGGTCCACTACCTCAAACTGGATGCTCTCAGTTCGGCAGTTGTCCTTGGTGCCAAACAACACATCAACCCAAATTTTGCCCATAGGTGCACATGAAACACCTGGCACTATGCCATGAAAGGTGTAGAACTCGGTTGCAGCATGTTTGCCGAGATACCCATCTTCACCATGGTGTCTCGGTACATGATATTGATAGCACTCCCATTATCAATGAGAACTCGGGTGAACCGATATTGAGTGTCGGTCCGAAGAATGTCGGATCCACTACCAACGCATAACCTCCCGGAGTTGGCATAACTCGGGGATGATCCCTTCTGCTCCAAGTGATCTCTTGCTCGGACCAGTGCAAATACTTCGGTATTGCCGGCATAACTGCGTTCACCTCCAGTGCACGCCGATGCAAGCTCTTCTTGTCAGTTGGCTCGGTCACAAATATCACATAGCTCTGATGAGCTTCTCTGTAATCTCCCTGGGGATACTCTCCCTGCCTGCTGGGACCAGTGTTGTTGTTGTTCCCTCCGACATTCACCTGATTCACAGGCTTTGATCTGCTTGCCTCGGAACTGGCGGAATCACCGGGATAGCATTTGCTCCGGTAAGCGGCAAGTTTTGCCTCGGGGGAATCTCTGAGGTGCCCCCATTGATTTCCTCCGGCTCTGGCTCCTTCCCCCTTGTGCGCTGATACCAGCTGCACTGCCGAGTTGTATGGTTCGCCCTGCGAGGATCTGGGTGTGGAAACTGCAAGGCCCATCCAACATAGCCTCATAAGTTAAGACGGCTTCTGGTCACCCCATGGCCTCTTCCCTTCTTGATTCTGGCCCCATGCTGGGCCATTGAACTTCGGACGCTGGCTATTACCGGCATCTGGCTGGTCTTGGTTTACAGCTGCAACCTGGTTCGAGCCATACCGGTAATCCGGTTCTCTCCTCTTGTTACCGAAGTCCTGGCGATCGTTCTGCCTGACTGGCCCGGGTCTGTTGTTCACCGGGTATCTTCTACTCGGCTCTCCCGAGTTCAGCAAAGGTTGCATCGGATCACCCAGTGCATAGCTATCCGCAATCCGGATTGTCTCGGCCAGAGTGGCCGGCATTTCCCTCTGCAACTTCTGCCAGAGCATGGAGCCATGTCGGCACCCTGGGCAAACCAAGATATGGCCTGTGCCTCTACAACTCCTTCACAGGAATTGCGAATAGTACTCCACCGGGTTAAGTAATCCCGGTCAGTTTCATTATCCCTCTGCTTGCACATCGCAAGCTGTTGAGGACGGTTTGGTCTCTTGTATGTGCTGGAGAAGTTGCTAACAAATGCTTCTTCAAAGTCCAGCCAGCAATCAACACTGCCCTCTCGCAGGTTGTTCAGCCAAATCCGGGCTGGCCCTCCAACATCTGCGGGATATACCTCACCGCCCATCTGCGGTTACCTCCCGCAATATGCACAGCCGACACATAATCTGTCAGCCAGTCCTCCGGCTTAGTGCTGCCGTCATATGTTTTTGCACCTCGGTTTAGCTGAAAGTGCCGCACCGGTGGTTCCCTCATGATCCGAGGTCCAAAACATGCCGGACCAGGTGGACCTTGCTCTTCCAGCATCTCGGACATATAAATTCTGTCCAGCTTGTAGCGTGCATCATTTGGTGACAACTGGCGAGTCCCAACCGAGATCCAGTGCACCTTCATATCTCGGATACCCGGCTTTCTCCATAGCCGAGTAACCATCATCATAGCGGTTAGCCACCTGCTCAACAACTTGCGGCTGCTGGACATGCCCGACATTTTGCTGCTGCTGCTGGGCGAGATTTTGTGTCGGATACCGAGGTGGATAACCTCGGCCAGCCGAGTTAACTACCCCGGCACCTGGACCGCCCTGACCGGGATTGCTTCTACCCCGGCCGGCACTACCTCGCCCAACTACTGTTTTCCGGCACACGCCGGATCATACACCTGCATCTGTTTGCTCTTACCGGAGTTTACACTCCGGTCACGATCTACACCGACATGCGGTGAAGAAGCTTGCCCCTTAGATCCACTAGCTCCCCTAGCCGAGTGAACAACATCACCACCTGCAACTGTGTGGCCTTGCGATAGGCCTCATTCTGCCGGGTAGCCACAGCTACCAGCTCATTAACTCGGTCCTGCTGCCTGCGGAGAGCTTCTCCGGATAAGCCAGACAACTCGGCTCTTGCTGCCTCGGCAGCCTAAGAGTCTTAGCAGGGGAACTATACATCGGTTTTTCGACCGATAAGGCACTAGGAGTTTTACTAGAGCTAGATCTACCATCTCTAGCTAACTCGGCATTGAGGTTTTTACCTCTCTTGCGCACATCCTCTACTCGACTAGGGCGAGCAGCTACCGGGGTAAAACCATGTGCTAGGTTATACTCACGGACAGTTATCCCAAACTCTCTTCGTACCTCGGCCATCTCCAGAGCCTCCTGAAGCAAGCTCTGACGCCGTGCCTCCAACTCTGCCTCTGACTGGGCAGCATCTGTACCGGCAACTACCGGCACATTTAACTTCTCTATGATCTCCTCGAGGTGAGCTGGCTTAACCGGCACATGGGATGTACCGGCTTGGCCGGGGAGGTTTTCCCTCCTCTCCAGCGGCACTTTCGCCGATCTAACCTTTGGTGCGGGATTACCGGCATCTCCTTTGCCGGGGTCTCCTTTACCGGCATCGGCCGCAGTGCCGGTCATCATGACCTCTGCGCAGCTCCCGGGGCGAGCGCTACGCCGGCCGCGAGCCGCACAGATGGCAGGAGGATCCTCCGCCACAAGCACCTGCTCGGGGTACTTGCAGACAACCTCGGTGGCGACGTAGGTCACGAAGGTGCCGAAGCTGATGAGGCAGCCGTTCGTCGGGAACGGCCTGCTGCCGAAGCATCCCGCGTTGTCGCTGATGAAGTTCAGCGCGCCGAGCTTGCAGACGAGCCCGCAAACGACGCGCTCGCCGGAGTTGATGATGGAGCCCGTCCGGAATGTCACACCAGCCAGCGCCGCTGCTGCCCCACGGTGGGCGCCAACTGTCGTGGTGGTATCACGGCAGATGCCATAGGATGGCTAAAGTGTGGGGCCGATGGACGCTGGTGGAATCCGGGGAGGGCTAGCGCGCTAAGAAGCACACACGAAGAACACCCAGCACACCAAGATCTACCCAGGTTCAGGGCCCTCGTGAGGAGGTAAAACCCCTACTCCTGCCTGTCTCTCTGTATATATCTCGGTATCACAAATACAAGCTTGCTCCTTGAGCTGTATCACAACAATGGTGCAAAGCACAAGGAAGGAGATGAAGCTATGGTGGAAAAGTATCTCTGGGCACCGTCCCTCACGCAGGAGGGGGTAAGGGCATATATATAGGCTAAACCGGGTTACCGGAATACCCCTCCACTTGCAACGGTCACCTCTCCGTACCGGCACTGCAGACACGCACGCCTGCACGTCATGATTGTCTCTGCACAGTGGACAGGACGTGGCTTGCCCATGTCCTGTCCCAGGTCTCTGCTCCAAAGTACGCCCGAGGTCAGCGACAAGACAGGGCCTGCCCATGCCTCTGCCTCGCAGTCTGTTCCCGGATAACCCGGAGTCAGCGGTGGAATGATGGCCTGCCATCTCGGTCTCCTGCACGCCCCCGTGTCAGGCGCTTCTGTGTCAGGCGCTCCCGTGCCAGACGGGAGGTGACAGGAGCATTGACTCTTGCCCGACATATGGATAACCCGGCATGGATATGCCGGATCCTCCTTCCTCAAATATCCTTCCCTGCACATAAGAAAACACACAAATTACCGACATACAGATGTCGGTTATGTTATCTCGGATCCTTATCTCGGATCCCTTGTCTCGGTCGACACATGCCGGCTATCACCAGCATGATACCTCGGTCCCTTCAGGCCTGGGTTAACTCGGTACGCTTATGTCGGTTTGCACCTACATCACGCTCCTAAGCCCAGGTACTCCGGTTTTTACTGTAACCTGGCCCACACTTGGGCATAGCTTTTACCACACCATGACCCTACCCGGGGGTAGCCCCCGACAGAGGCGTCAAGTCATGTCTATTGTCTGCAAGTACTACACATGGTGTCCTCTTGCAGAGTCGTCAAGTCATACCCGTTGCTGCTTAACCGAAATTGATGCAACGGTTTCTAGAAGCGGGGCAATTTGGATGATGGTAAAGGTGTCTTCAATGATGACTATGCCCACTCTGGTGGAAACACAAGATCTATGATCCGACAATGTCGGCGCGGCGTTTGTGTCGTGCCCTTCTGGAAGGTTGCAACTCGAAACTCCGCTATGAGGATGAAAATCCCAAGATCGGCCTACGGTTGGACTCGTCACCATCGCGCTATGCTTAGCCAAAGAGTTACCGAGTTGTGTACTTTTAATTTATTTCAGTCTTTTACCATAGAGTTAGTGATAGACTCGTGTATTACTACCGCGACACATTTGGCTCGAGGGTTTTCTTTTCCTATCAACTTTTACTAATGATATAAAATGGCTATGTGCGAGTTGATCGGACTTCCCCTTTTGTAAGAAACAAACAGTCGCTCTAGTTTTAAATACAAGGCCACCATGAAACACAATTTGCATCCATATATGGCCACTATATTTTTTCGAAAAGAATTGATTAGACTTTTACCTTGTACGATTGTGCTTATTGAAAACATCTAATGCAACATGTTTAATTAGCCGGTAATGACAGGTTTTCCACACAGTTCGTTGTGCTATTTATTAGTTGGTTTTTGTTTTGGTATCCTATGTGCTACGGTTGTGCTACTCCCTCCGTCCTAGTTTATAAGGCAGTTTGCAAATCTCTTTGCCCAAGGTGCTACCTAATTGGGGATAAAACTTGCATGTATTGGTGGGAGAGGCAATTAGCCAATTATAGAGAGGAAATTAAGTGCAATTGTGCCTAAGAGGTGGGAGGTTTTGAGACAAATAGTTTTTGGGATTATGCCCTATAAACTAGGACGAAGGGAGTATTTAATTAGCCTGTAACACGAGATCATCAGCACACACATTGCCCAGTGGACGCATCAGAAAACAAGTTCCATATTTTGCTAAACTAGGATAGTTTAGATGAATTTTCACTACCGGGTGAAATTAGTGTGACTATTGGGTAAAAAGTAGATTTTACTGCATAAAAAAAGGAGGGAGTAAACCCCTGCCCTCGGTCGATAAAGGGCCACTTCTTTTCAGCTTCTGGAGCAGTTTCTAGGTACCAGACCGCATAAGGTAAAAAGAAGTCTCGGGCTTCGTCTTCGCTTATTTCCACCGAGAAGCGAGGTTGCAGTGTATTCACCGGAGAGCAGTTTCCCGAGCTTCTGGTCCCGCTCACGAAACGTTTCTAGGAAAAGGACATGTCATTGCGCGTAATTACGGCGAGACTGCCATCCCATGCTACCGTCTCTCGCGTGCAGTTTCCCGGGCGGGCCAAGTCAACACGAAAAGGAGCGACCAAAAAAGAAATAAACACATCGTTTTCTCGGTGGAGCGAAGCGAGCTCGAGCCACACTCGCCCATCCGGCCGCCGCTCGCCCAGCCCCGCCGCTCGGCCACCACCGCCGCCAGATCCCGCCTCTCTGATCCCGCTGATCTGGCCCGGCCCGATGCTCTACTCCGCCTGGACGACTCTGCTCCGCCTCCTCTGCCAACGCTCTGCTCCGCCCCGACGCTCTTCTTCTCGAGCTCGTCCGCACCAAATTGGCGACCTCAAACTCGTCCGCTCCCGCTGCTCCAGTCCGTTTCCTTCTCCCGCCGGCCGCCGCATCCATCCCAGCCTCCGTTACCACTGGCTGCCTCCAATCCATCCCAGGCGCCTGGTGCCCCACCAACGGGAATTGCATGTTCAGATTTCTTCAGTTCCAAGCCATCAGGAATTGCATGTTCAGATTTCTTCATTTCTGAGCTAGTGAGAACAATTATTTTCTTATGAGTAGTGAGCAATATGTGTGTCGTTGTTGTTGATCCCAGCTCCCAAGTAGTTTCAGTACTCTTATATTATGATCTTGTTCAACTAATTTGGCAAATGGTTTGGGCGAGACCCATATATCCATGAGTATTGTAGCTCATTTTTACTAAAACTAGCACACGTAAGATTTCATCGCTTTATTAAGTACATGTCTCAAATCCAGGGCGTTCCAGACATCTCACAACTAGATACAGCAAATAAGCCAAATCTGCAGAAGCCCAAAAAAAGTCTCCAGACAGTTTCTACCCACCACAATTTCTCCCCACCAAAATCCATAAGCAGTCTTCTGCATAAGAGCATCTCCAAGAGCAAGTGTAAAAATGGATTGGTATAACTCGTTTTAGCAATAGGAGAGAGAAGCTTTACAAATCCATTTTGCTCTCAGCTTTACAAGCATTGGTAAAATTGGATAGCCAAATCCGTGGGACCCACTTGTCATTGGGTCTTGTTTTTCTCCTCTCTTTTTTCCCCACCACTCCTCTACCTCTGTCTCCTGCGCGCCGCTCGCTGCCCTCCACCGCACGCTGGCCACCCCAATCGCGCCGGCCCTCCGCTCCCGCCGCTCACTGCCCTCCGCCACCCTCTACCGCGCGCCATGGACCCGTCCCCGTCCGTCAATCGCTGGTGGCGGCGGGCGGCGACGGCCACGGCCCTAGCGCCATGGCTTCCAATCGAGGAGGAGGCGGTGGTGCAGGAGGTCGAGGAGGAGGCGGAGAGGTCGAGGACGAGGCGGGCGGCGACGGCCACGGCCACGGCGGGCGGCGCTGGGCCTCCCTTCGTCGGAATCGAGCGGCGAGGTCGCGGGCGGGGCGGGCCTGTGGCGGCGACGGGGGCGCGGGAGAGGATGGGCCGGAGGCAGGGCAAGGCGGCGTGGGGTCGGGCGCTTGGGGAAGCTCGCCGGTGCCCTCCATGGCCGACGTGGTGGCCGGAGACGGCGGCGGCGCGAGCGGGGTTGCGGGCGCGGAAACCTCCGGCTCGGCGGTTTTCCTCCCCCGCCTCGTTTTACCATTCCTGGGAGGATGAATTTGGATTGCCAAATATAGCAACTTGGAGCCAAATTATACCAAGCTTGGTAAAATTTGAGAGGGGACCACTTTTACAATAGCTCTTGGAGCATGTTTTTTGGCTCAGATTGCTAAAATTTCAGTTTTTACCAATCCAGGGCATTTATACACATGCTCTTGGAGATGTTCTAAGCAGAAGCAAGAAGTGGGTCTTAAAATCGCTGCATGGATACATGCATTCTAACGACAGCCAGTAGCAGGTCGCTGTTCCTCTTTACGGCAATTGCGTGCTCTTGTTTTCCGTCTAAATTTAAGCGACTCGTGTGGAACCAGAATGTTGGGATCAGGCATGCAAAAGCCACACCGGTTGGCTTTTATCGCGGCCGCAGGGGGTGGTGCTGGGGGCCCTTCCCTCATAATTCCTGGAACTTGTGTGAAGTGAAGGCCGGCGATACCCAGAACCCACATACATGACACATGTCCTTTTCTCTCTGCAGGAGCTGCCTTGCCTGTGTTTGCTCCTTTGACCGACACAAGCGCTTCCCTCCTACCGCCTTGAAAATTAGCGTGAACTACTGTATCTTTTTACAACTGAGTTCGCTTTCTCCCGTCCTTATCCTCTAGCCCGTTGAGAGTCGACCCCCGCACCCAGCTGCCGCCCCGCTCCTTCTTGCTCTCCGGCGGCGCTGCCGGCCGGCGAGGAGATGGATCCGGTGGTTGGCCTTCCTTGTATATACTAGTAGTAGGTTTAGGTTTAGCTTTTGCCTCTATGGCATCTGGCGACATGCTGGTTTGGAGCATGCTGCGACCGCCCCCCGAGCGGCGTCTCGTGGTTTGCGGCGACGCGACCTCCGGCGATGGTGGCGTGATGCCGCGCGAGGCCGGAGTGGCCGGAGCCGGTGTCTCCCTTTAATAAGCTCACTGGGTGTCGTGGTCCACGTCTGGCCTCTTCAGATCTCCGAGGTGGGAAAGGAGGTGGTGTGGAAGTGGAGATCATGGCTGCTATTCCCCTTTGTTGGCTTTCTTGCGAGTTGCGATGCTGGCGTTCCACGCTGAGTCCGGCTCGACCTCCTGCTCAGGTCGGGGCGTGCCCCCCCGCCGATGCTGCATCTTCGACGCCATGGTCTCGCCGCGTTCGGCATGCGGCGACTTCAACGGGATTTGATTCCCAATCGGCTTGTGCAGGCGACTCAGTGGCCTTCCTGTTCCTTCTCGTCCTCCTCTGGGTCACCGGTGGTGCGACGGCGAGGTCATGGAAGGCGGCGGATCTGGAGATGCAGGAATCCTAGGGACGTGTGTGTTTTTTTCCTTTTCCTTAGGGAGTTTTCTGCTAAAGGGGGACAACTGTCCCCTGTCTGGATGTTTCCAGTACTCCGATGTAATCTTTGCTTAATTAATCCAGATACATTTATCAAAAAAAAATTAGCGTGATTGTTAGAGCATCTCCATTGAAAATAAGTGTGAGTGTTAGGGCATCTCTTGTCGTTCGGCCCCCCAGGCCGAAAAACGGCGCTATTTTGGGCCGCCTGGGGGGCAACGGCGCTATTTCACGTCCTGGGGGCGACATTTTTCCAGTCGTGCCTAAACCCAAGATTCGGCCCAAAAATTCAAAAAAAACACAATTTAGCAAAATATAGCAAACTAGGCGAATTTCATTAATATATGGCGGAAATTCGCCGATTACATAGTACGAACTTAAAATAAAACTTAAAAATATTATTTGGCGATCAACACGCCGATCTACATGCCCAGCTGGCTGTAGATGAGGTGGCTGTAGTCGCCACCGTCGCCGTCATCGTCGGAGCCGCTACCAGCGGCGTTGCTGGGGCCTGCACCGTCGTCTCCGCCGTGCCACCTGCTGGTCGTCGGCGCGGGCACCTCCTCGTCCTCGTCGCTCGGGTCGAGGATGTAGTACTCCGGCGGCGGCGGCGGAGGTGGAATGCGACGGCCAGTAGTCGCCACGCGCTCGCGGCTCTCGCGTTGACGCTGCGCCGCCGCGCGCTCGCGATCCAGCTCCTCGAGGATGCGCCGCTGGCGCTCCACCTCCTCCTCCTTGTACATCCTCGCCGACCAGGCGTCGGCGACGTCGTCCGGCGTCGGGAGGACCTCATTGTACGAGGCTTCGATGGCGATCCTCTCGCCGGGGAACTCCTCCGAGTCCTCCGGCGCCTCCATCCTGGCCGCCGCCCTGACGTACTCCGGCGGCGCCTGCCACTCCGGCGCCTTCTTCTTGCCCTCCGTCTTGGGCTTGACGAGGCGGCGGGCGGCGACGCGGGGCGGCGCTCGTTGATGCGCAGCGTGCCGCTGCGGCTGGGAGCACGCCGCCCCGAGTTCAGGATGGGCGGCGGCGTGGCGTACTGCTCGGCCTGTCGAGCAGCGGGAGGCGCCGAGCGCACGCCGGAGGAGGAGGAGGAGGAGGAGTTGTCGCCGCCCATCCGCCGCGACAGCCACAATGCCGTGCACGGCGGCATGGTGAGCCGCGGCTCATTGCCGGCGGCGATGTAGTCAAGGACGAAGGCGAGGGTGCGTCCTCGAGCACCCCACCACCGCTTGCGGTCCTTCGAGTTGCAGCGGCCCTCCACCGGGCCGTTGCGGCCTCTGTCGGCAATCTCCTGCTCGTGGCGCCAGACGAAATATTGCGTCCAGAACGCGTCGTTGTCCGGCTACCAGCGGGGATCCGCCGCCTGCGCTGGGGTGAGGCCGGCGATCACCTCCTGGATCGCGTGGTCGCGTTCCGCCCTACTGGCGGCGGAGGCACGGGCACGCCGCCCGCGCTCAGATGCCACGAACCCTGGCCGCCGAAGGCGCCAGGGACGCGCATGTCAGGCGGCGTGGGGTAGCCCGCCTCGTACAACATACGCGCCTCGTGCTTTTGGAGGTGGCGGCGGCCGAAGCCGTTTGCGGCGGCGTCGTCGCCGGGGAAGCGCTCGGCCATCAGGGAGAGGAGAGCTAGGCGAGAGAGGAGAGCTTGAGGGAGGCGAGGGCGAGAGGGAGGAAGACGGCGAGAGAATGGTGTGGTTGTGCACGGCGAGGAGAGGGGATTTTATAGCACGTTTGGAAGGCCAGACGGAGGGGCGTGGCGCGCCATTACTGCGTCGCGTGCCCCGCGATTGGACGGCTCGGCGACGGCCGCTCACTGGGCGCTGGCCACGCCATTACTCCGGCAGCCTTTGACCGGCGCGGGAGCCGAGAGGATGAGGACGCGGCCGCTCACGGGCGGTTCTGTTTCCGCGCCATTTCGCCTGGTCGCTGACAGCGCTGGCCTGCCTGTTTTGCGCGCCACTTTTGCCCCCCCCCCCAGGCGCAACCCAATGGGCTGGGTGCGCTATTTGGGCTCCTGGGGGGCGAGTGGGAGAAAACGGCGCTATTTGGGCCAAAACGACGCTATTTCTCGGGCTGGGGGGCGACTGGAGATGCCCTTAGACAACCAAAAGTTCATTGAGACGTCGGACACGAAAAACAATCATATGGGATTCCAAGTGCATGGTCTGACTTAGTTTCTGTCCGGCACCCCCGAGTGAGTCTGCAGATTTGGGGGCGGACTTAGGCATGCATGCCGGACATCGCCTCCGACAGGCAGGCCCCACCTGTCATAGACACATAAGTGTCAACCGTTGTTAATTCGTCGTGTCGGAAGCCGTTCCGCCACTTAATGGTGCACACTTAATGACGGGATGCGAAGAGACGGGAGGACTCTGCGCCTGCCAGCATGTGTCACATTAACGACGGCGCCAGCGCAGCGCCGGTCCACGCGCCGACGTCGCGACGTTCTCACACAATGCATTTACAACGTCGCAAGTACACCGCCCACCACGGCGATATAATCCTCGCCTCGCCTCGCCCGCCTCCATTCGCATGATCGCATCGCACCGCACCTCATCTCCCTGCCATCTCCCACCTCGCCTCCGCTCGAAATGACAAACAACCACGAGCCGGGCACCTCAGCACACCTCGAGGAGGCATGGGACATCTACTGGTACGGGCTCCTCGTGTGCCCCTTGGGGTTGCGCCTCGACCTCCCATGTTGCCTCCACCTCCACGGCCGTCGTCTACCTGGACGACGACAACGTCGACTGGGACAACCTCAGAAAGGAGCAGGTTCGGGTTAGGTTTATAGACGCCGGTGAGGCCGAGTGTCTTTATTTTTCATTCAAATGTTTAGAATATAGCGAAGTTTGAATCAAAATTTAAATATTTAATTCGTAATGTTGTTTGAGGTGCCGGTGTGGGCAGCACCCGTGATTGGTCGGACAAGTGTCCCGCACCCTCAAAACGGACAGATTTAGGAGGTACAGGCGAAATTCCATTTCGTGGTGCCTGTGGAGATGCTCTTACAGCTCGAGCTGTCTATTTTATTTTCTTCTAGAAAGAAAACCATCAGGTTGCTATGCTGTTGGATGCATCAGCATCAGCTGCAATCAAGGCAATTTTGTTAAGCTTTCTTTTGTTTTGGGGTAGAGTTGACCTAAGACGATGGTTAGCACGTACTTTACGGAGCTGCCAGTTAATGTACGTTGGCTTTGATCGCGGCTGTTTTGGCATTTGCAACAACACTGCAGTGCGGCTCAGTAAGAGAGAGACGGTACTGTAGTACGTTGTGAAGTGACTGGCGCTTTTGTACAGTTGTCCTACCCTCTTTCAATCTATGTTACTAGATACACTACCCTGCTCCCCATCTTCTATCTCCTCTCTCTCTCGCGTAACTCCATGAAACCTGTGCCGAAAGCAGCCTTCTTTCAGCCACTCTGGGCAGCATCCAGCGACCACATCTAGGCAGCAGTGATGACAGGGGGAGAGAGATGAACATGGCGGGAGGAAGAGAAACGGTAGGAGGAGCTGGCCATCTTGTCCAATGGCAACTTCACAGTTAACTTCTTGCATCTTTATAGGGGCTCCCTAGTCTTCGTGTATGTGTCGCCGCTAGAGTTTTGGACAGCGCGGGGCGTGGCGCGCGGCCTCAGTAAAGTGGGCGAACCCAAGCTAGGGTCGGTTCAAGAACACAACACGCACGACATCTTTATCCAATCACAGATCCCCATGGAAACGCATGCCTAGATTTTTATATGTTCGCTCTCATATTGAATTAGGACTTGGAAGAGTGGTACTTATCCACCGCTTTGCTTTGGCCCCCTCCCTCTCATTCCTTCTGCTCAGTTCACGGGTCCCTCTCGTCTTCCTCGTAGTTCACTTCACTTTTACTACTGCCTCTTAGACTAGTCGAGTATCATATAATAGTATCATGCACATGATACTAGTCTATGTTACTACCTCCACAATGGATAGTAACATATGTGTGGTATCATATAATACTGTATTTATTAGGTTGTAGACTCATATTGCATTGGAATCCGTTATGTTACAGTATCTACTTATGATACCACTATCATCTCTTTCTTCATTAATTGCAGTGCCTGTCATCTTTTTGCCAACATGACATGCATGATACTACCTATGATACCCCCATTGTGGCTAGTCTTACATGGACGGCGTTGTCGTAGAAGGGTAGTACCCATTGAAGTAGTGGAGCCAAGAGTGAGCGCAAAGCGGCAAGTGTTTTGCGTTAGATTTTGTTGATCATTCAGAGCAATATGGCTAGCGGAGGCAACTGGTTAGGCTTCTCCCTCTCCCTGAGTCCCCTCACATGGCCATGGAGGTGCCCTCCTCATGTGAAACCGACCACGCGCAGCCTCCGCCGCCCGCTAGCGCTAGTGCGATGTCCGGTTCACACAACAACGCTGCGACCTGCAACTTCCTCTTCTCCCCTCCGGCGCAAATGGCCGCTCCCCCTCCTGGCTACTACTACGTCGGCGGCGCCTATGGCGATGGCTCCAGCACCGCCGGCGTTTACTACTCCCACAACCCCGTCATGCCCGTCACGTCTGATGGCTCGCTGTGCATCATGGAAGGTGTGCTCATTGTTGCACTACTTCTCTCTCTAGTCTCTATATCTCTTGCTTTGGTGCTTGCAATGAAGCTAATGCGCGTTCTTATTTACTGTCATCGAGTAGGCATGATGCCGTCGTCCTCGCCGAAGCTCGAGGACTTCTTGGGCGGCGGCAATGGCGGGGGACACGACACGGCAAGTTACTACAACCATCAGCAACAGGGCCATCAAGACGAGGCAATGAGCAGCGGTTACCAGAACCATCAGCAGCAGCAGCTAGCCCCCTACAACTTCCAGCATTTGACGGAAGCAAAAGCGATGTACCAAGAGGCTACGGCGCCGATGGATGAGGCAATGGCCGCAGCCAAGAACCTCCTCGTCACCAGCTATGGCGCCTCTTGCTACAGCAACGCGGGGATGCAGCCGCTGAGCCTGTCCATGAGCCCCGGGTCCCAGTCCAGCAACTGCATCAGCGCAGCTCCTCCGCCGCAGCAACAGCAGCAGCATCAGATGGCTGTTGTCGCTGCGGCTGCGGCTGCTGCTGCTGCTGCTTCCCAGGGAGGCAGTCACGGGGAGTTGCAGTGTGTGGGGAAGAAGAGGGGCACTGGGAAGGGAGGCCAAAAGCAGCCCGTGCACCGGAAGCCCATTGACACGTTTGGGCAGAGGACATCCCAGTATAGGGGCGTCACCAGGTTAGCTGCTTATACAATGATCCATCTTTTGGATTCACGTATGATCTATCTTGCCTATATGCCTTTTTTAGTTCTATTGACGATGGTAGTAAGTGTCCTGCGCTCCTGCTTGCTGCATTTGATCATTTGACATTTCTAATTTTACATTGCTGATCTTGTGCAAATAAACTGATGTCGAATGATTCCTGGTTCATTTGGAATATATGGTACGTGGTAGTGGTACTAGTCAGTTGTAGCCTTATGTTTTGCTCTGTGATTTTGTCCTAGTTAGCAGCATTGATGTCTGCTATCTTCTTGTTATTTTGCACCTACTCATTCTTTGTTCCAAAACAATTGAATGCCCTGGAATAGTTCGATTTATTCTCCAGTAACATGATTTGTTCCATCCCACAAGATCAAAAGCCTGAGCGCATCTGTTGCCTCTTCAGTTCTAGTATTAATGAGACACAGCACCTACACTTTTGCTTTTTTACCAAATCACCTGATTCATCTTGCCTCCCTTTCTATATCGAATGACCAAGGTTTATATGTGTTTGATTCACTGGAGCAGGCACAGATGGACTGGGCGATATGAAGCCCACCTCTGGGACAACAGTTGCAAAAAGGACGGGCAGACAAGGAAAGGGAGGCAAGGTTGATAGCTAAACTTCAAACACAAATTGTATCAGAACTATTCACTGATTTATAACTCAACCTGACTAACTGATTCCTATTCTTTTCGCATGTCACCATCTCTGGGGTTACCATCACTGGAAACATGGATTCTTGCAGTTTATCTAGGTAGCAATGGCTTCATACTACATTTTTGTCACAACACTTGTATCAAGCTCTGCTTAAGTTCCTGACTTTTTCTGAATTTGTGCTAGGTGGTTATGACAATGAAGACAAGGCCGCCAGGGCATATGATTTGGCTGCTCTGAAATATTGGGGGACATCAACTCACACCAATTTTCCGGTATGGATAACATGGCTTTGTCCATGGAAACAAGAATGTCATCGTCGATTTATGTATGTAACGTGGACTAATGTGTTGAGTTTCGCAGCTAGAAAATTATCGACAGGAGGTCGAGGAAATGAAAAGCATGACAAGGCAGGAATTTGTTGCACACTTGAGAAGGTATAAGAGGGTATTCATTTTTCTTCCACTCTAAGGTTATTTTTGTTTGATAGATCAACTAACAAGTTTCTTATTCTGACAGGAGAAGCAGTGGGTTTTCTCGTGGTGCTTCGATCTACCGAGGAGTGACGAGGTAAGAATGATGCCTGCACATTTCCCTTTATTAAGAAAATGCGGCATAAGGAAACAATCTCAACGCCTTGATGTTCTATTTCAGGCATCATCAGCATGGAAGATGGCAAGCTCGGATTGGCAGGGTTGCTGGAAACAAAGACTTGTATCTCGGCACTTTCAGTAAGAAACGACATCTCTGCTTGGTTTTAGTAACCAAAGTGTTTTCACAAAGTAATGTGCCATAAGTGAAAGAAGCTTTTAGTGCTAATCGTACCTAGCTGTCATTCCTTTAGGAGTACCAGTATCAAGCTATGCTAATTGTCGTCTCAAAGTAGATTTGCTAGCGAAGATAGAAATCCAACAGAAGCTTTTACTGTTAATCTCTAGTTATGTGAGTTGCTTTAGGATCCAGCTTTAATTCCTGAGGCTCATCTGCGACTACGATCCATTCTTCCCTGATCATTCTTTGCTTTTCCAGATGTTTTATGCTTTTCATAAGGCTGTGACCTCTGAACAAAGTTATCAGTTGACCGTTTTGAATACTCCATTGGACCGAAAAATCAATCACACTAGCACGACGTAAAAAGTAATCAGATCGGAAATTGCACTTTACAATAGGAATCTACCTTGGTTTCTGTATGTATAAACATGAAAGCTGCGAGCGACAACGTCGTCTAAAGTAACACCTCATGATTACACACGTTTGGTAGATCTTAACATGTATTGAATCTGTGTGTGCAGCCACTCAAGAAGAAGCAGCTGAGGCATATGACGTAGCGGCGATCAAGTTCCGTGGCTTCAACGCTGTGACGAACTTTGACATAACCAGATATGACGCCGACAAGATCATGGAGAGCAGTTCCCTGCTGCCTGGGGACGAAGCACGCAAGGTCAAGGGGTCGATGTGCCTGCCATGCACAGTGGCAGGGAGCTCAACCCTGCAGATGGAAGCTCCACGGACACCGGCGTCTGGAGGATGGTGCTCCATGGAACACCGCAGCAAGCTGCACCGTGCACCGAAGTGACGGACCTTCAGAAGGGCGCCATGGGTGACCCACGCTCGTCCCTGCATGGCATTGCCGGGTTCGACGTCGAGTCTTCGGGCATGACATCGATGTTTCGGGCAAGATCAACTACTCCAACTCGTCTTCCCTGGTGACCAGCCTCAGCAACTCGAGGGAGGGGAGCCCGGAGAGGCTGAGCCTCGCCATGCTCTACGCCAAGCATCCAAACGCCGTGAACCTTGCCACCATGAGCCCCTGGATGGCGATGCCGACGCCCGCCGTCACACACGCGTTGAGGGGGCCGAGTTCTTCGATCCCTTCTATGCCTGTGTTTGCTGCCTGGACGGACGCATAGCCGCGTTGCATGCTGCTCAATCTTGCTTTCCGTGGCCCTGTTTATTGTAAACTTGGGCAAGATTAGTACTAGTATCCGTTGCTTTTGAAACTTTAGTTAGCTTGGTTGGCAAGGCTGGTTAATTGGTTATCATGAAGGTGGTGTAGTGGTGCGTAGGAGAAACATGCATTTTAGTCTCTAGCTAGGTCACCCGCTTCTAGTAGTAGTGTTCTTACTTAGTTTTGAGCCTCTTTTTATGTAATCTGCTTGGAATGTCATGTATGGCTTTATACAATACATGCATGGAAGGGGCGCTCTCCCGATAAAGGAAAAAGGTTTGTGGGTCGGAACTAAATCGAGCTGTTGTTTCTTTATTCCAAACACACATTAACACGTTTAGGCAGTAGGTTTTCTTATCAGTGGGGTCGTCGATCAGCATGCAATTCACTGCCGATGTTGATCTTTTGACCGTGTCTCAGGTCGCTTGTCTCACGTCCTTTAGCTTTTCTCTGCATGGCTCGGCACTTGTTCATAATGGCGATGAGTATCATAAACATTCCCCTCTTCCCGAATGAAGGGAACTTTGCCGCAAGGCTTCCTACATTCCAGTACCAATCATTCCAAAGTGGCCGAGAGATTCGCAGGGCATGTTTCCATGTCCCAACCTGCGGGTTCATGATGGCATGGACATGTAGGATTCAAAGTCGATGATGCTGCCATGCTGGTGCAGATGTGGTTGTCTGGCCATGCTTATATTTGTGACGTGGGAAAAAGCATGTGTGGTTGTGTCACCGCACCGGAAGAAAGATTTCCCGTTGAACCTGGTGGAGATTTGAGAGTACCTGCAGCCGTACAGTGTTAAACTTCCATGAGAATTTTCTACTTTTCCTTGCCCCCGCATTCAAGATTATTCTGCTCTCCATCGGAGCATCTCCACCGGCCCATCCAATAGGTCTCATTATGGGTCAAATAGTTGTCTAGACACACAAAACGCACAAAACGCCCCCAACGGTGCTTCGGACGGCCTGAACGTGTCCACTGTTCCCTTGTCCGTCCTCAGTTTCGGGACCGGCTCGAAAGTGTTGGACACGCCCGCGACGTAGATTCAAACAGAAGGGCACCACGGGTTAAATAGTCGATGACATCAATTATCGATGGTCGACATTTGTGAAGACAATCTGTAACCATGTTGATAACAAAAAAAAGGTCTTGCTTTGGTGGGCAATAAGAGAGTTGTAAGAAAGATGTGAAGCGAGCATTTGGTGTGCTCCAGACTATTTTGTTATTGTTCGATACTCTGCTCGAACATGATCAACAGAAAATATGTGGGAGGCCATTAATATTTATGTTATCATGCATAGCATGATAGTGGAGAGTGAGTGTGGTGTTGTCGTGTTGATATGGTGTTTGATCAGGAGTTGACTACCAGAACCCTCTTGCTAGGCCACATCAGGGCGTCCGGTCAATTTTGCTGAATTTTTCGCCATGCACCAGGAAATTCGCGATGAATGTGGTAATGATCAATTGCAAAAATGATCTATTTGAGCACTTGTGAGAGTGTCATTTTATATTCTAGAACTTTCCAAATTTAAATTTTCATTTCACTTGTAGTGGTATATAATTTCTATGTTTATACTTATTGTTGATGTTAGAGAAGGAGACCTCCGATCGACTTGGAGTACACGCAAAGGATCGGAACCTTCCTAGTTTAGGTTAACATGTGTTGTAACCGACTTGTACATGTAATCTGCATATAAATATATGAGAGAGGAGGTGCGGCTAGCCATCGAGCAGCCCAAGTTATTCATAACTTTCATGGTATCAGAGCACCAGCGATCCTCCTCTAAAAATCCTAAAAACCTCTTCTCCCTCCTCCAGCCGCCACCATGTCTTCCGCCGCCGAGCTCGCCAAGCTCGAGAAAGAACTCAAGGAGCGTGAATCCCTCCTCAACGCTCGCCAAGAAGCCCTAGATCGCCAGCTCGCCGACAAGGGCAAGAACACCGATAGCTCCACCCCCTCCCCAGCTCCTCCTCCTATGTTTCCTCCATCAAAACCCATGTTCCTATCACCCTAGATCTTCAATACTCCAACTACGCTAAGTGGCGCGAACTGTTCCTGGTCGCCCTTGGCCGCTACGGCCTCACCAACCACGTCCTCGGCGATGCCGAGGCTACTCCCTCCAATACGTCGCCCACCTCCGACTGGGCGCGTGATGACTACACGGTCCTCTCCTGGATCTACGGCTCGATCTCCACCGAGCTCTTCGGCATCATCATGGCTCCCGGATCCACGGCGCGGCAAATCTGGGACGCCATCGCCAGCTCTTCCACGACAACAAGAAAAGCCGCGCCCTCGCCATCGACGCGGAATTCCGCAATACACCCCAAGGCGACATGAACATCCACGACTACTGCGCCAAGCTCAAGTCCCTCGCCGACGCCCTCGCCGACGTCGGCCAGCCTGTTTCTGATGAAACCCTCGTTCTCACGGTTCTCCGCGGCCTCA
Organism: Poa pratensis; assembly: GCA_947311845.1. Classification (NCBI taxonomy): domain Eukaryota; kingdom Viridiplantae; phylum Streptophyta; class Magnoliopsida; order Poales; family Poaceae; genus Poa; species Poa pratensis. The sequence continues at coordinate 29,878,396 of CAMZMU010000076.1, read as the reverse complement.
ACGAGCAATACTGTCACCTCCGCTCCTTTCTTCCGTTTCAGGTGCCGTTTCCATCGTTCCTGCAGACGCGCTCGGCTCTCGTCCTCGAGGAGGCGCAGAAGAAAACCGACGCCAAGAACGCGGCCGGCACGGCGCTCTGGGCGAGCGGCCAAAGCATCCTCCCGCAGGCCGGCGGCGCTTCCTCTTCCGGTCGCGGCTCCAGCTTCCCCAGCACTGATCCGCGCCCTCCACCACCCAACCCCACCGTGCCCTACTTCAACCCTGGTCGTGGCGGTGGTTACGGGGGCCGACGCGGACGGGGTGGACGCGGACGTGGCGGCCGCGACAACAACAGCCCGTGGATGTTCAATCCATGGACCGGGCTCCCTACACGCGCGGCTCAGCTTCAACTACAGCCGGCCTCCTCCGCACCATGGCAGCAACAATGGCGCTCTCCTTCGCCTACGCCCGGTGTTCTTGCACCGCGCCCCCCACCGTTTCAGGCCTACACCGCCTACGGCCACCAGCTGCCCAACAATGGCCTTGTGATGGCACGACCACAGCAGCAGCAGCAACTTGATCCAGCGCTTCTGACCGCGCTCCAGAACATGCAGCTCCCCAGCAATCAAGAGTGGGTTATGGATTCAGGCGCCTCCTCCCACATGGCATCCGATCATGGTACAATCTCCACTCTCTCTCCCTCTACTTCCTCAAATCAAATCATCGTTGGTAATGGTAATTCTCTTCCCGTCACTCATGTCGGTTCCCACACTTTTCCTATTCACCCTAAACCCATGCACCTCAACATGTCTTAATTGTTCCACAAATTATCAAAAATCTTATTTCTGTTCGTCAATTCACTATCGATAACTCTTGTTCTATTGAATTTGACCCCTTGGTTTCTCCGTGAAGGATCTTCTTACCAAGGACGTGATTCTTCGATGCAATAGCTCCGGTCCACTCTACTCCTTCTGTCGTGCCCCACAAGCTCAAGCTCTCCTTGCCGCCACCACAACCACCGAGCTTTGGCATCGTCGCCTTGGACACCCCGGCCACCACACCATGTCACGTCTTCAACATCTCCAACAGATCCCACCAAATAAACAATTGTCGTCGTTATGTCATGCTTGTCAATTAGGTCGTCATGTTAGGCTACCCTTTTATCCTTCGCAATCTCTTCGTGTAAAACCTTTTCAGTTGTTGCATTGTGATCTTTGGACGTCACCTATACCTAGTTCCTCTGGTTTTTGTTATTATCTTATTATTGTGGATGACTACACACATTATTTTTGGACGTTTCCTCTCCGCAGGAAATCAGACGTGTACACTACCTTCCTCGCCTTTCACGCCTATGCCCACACCCAATTTAACCTACCCATCCTTGCTATCCAATGTGACAATGGTCGCGAGTTTGAAAACACCAAAATTAATTCTCTCTGTGCCCAACATGGCATTCTCCTACGCTTCTCCTGTCCATATACATCCCAACAAAATGGTAAAGCCGAACGTTCCATCCGTACCACCAACAATGTCATCCGTACTCTCCTATTTCAAGCCTCCATGCCACCCTCCCTATGGGCCCAAGCTCTCCACACAGCCAGTCAATGCCGTGTTGTCGAGAGAAACCACGAACAACCCAGCCAGTCAATGCCGTGTTGTCCATAGGAGGTGTGTTTGGTGGCGGAGGAGATGGTGGTGGGGAAAGCCCGCTGGGTTGTTCGTGGTTTCTCTCAACAACACGGCATTGACTGGCTGTGTGGAGAGCTTCGGCCCATAGGGAGGGTGGCATGGAGGCTTGAAATAGGAGAGTACGGATGACATTGTTGGTGGTACGGATGGAACGTTCGGCTTTACCGTTTTGTTGGGATGTATATGGACAGGAGAAGCGTAGGAGAATGCCATGTTGGGCACAGAGAGAATTAATTTTGGTGTTTTCAAACTCGCGACCATTGTCACATTGGATAGCAAGGATGGGTAGGTTAAATTGGGTGTGGGCATAGGCGTGAAAGGCGAGGAAGGTAGTGTACACGTCTGATTTCTTGCGGAGAGGAAACGTCCAAAAATAATGTGTGTAGTCATCCACAATAATAAGATAATAACAAAAACCAGAGGAACTAGGTATAGGTGACGTCCAAAGATCACAATGGAACAACTGAAAAGGTTTTACACGAAGAGATTGCGAAGGATAAAAGGGTAGCCTAACATGACGACCTAATTGACAAGCATGACATAACGACGACGATTGTTTATTTGGTGGGATCTGTTGGAGATGTTGAAGACGTGACATGGTGTGGTGGCCGGGGTGTCCAAGGCAACGATGCCAAAGCTCGGTGGTTGTGGTGGCGGCAAGGAGAGCTTGAGCTTGTGGGGCACGGCAGAAGGAGTAGAGTGGACCGGAGCTATTGCATCGAAGAATCACGTCCTTGGTAAGAAGATCCTTCACGGAGAAACCAAGGGGGTCAAATTCAATAGAACAAGAGTTATCGATAGTGAATTGACGAACAGAAATAAGATTTTTGATAATTTGTGGAACAATTAAGACATTGTTGAGGTGCATGGGTTTAGGGTGAATAGGAAAAGTGTGGGAACCGACATGAGTGACGGGAAGAGAATTACCATTACCAACGATGATTTGATTTGAGGAAGTAGAGGAGAGAGAGTGGAGATTGTACCATGATCGGATGCCATGTGGGAGGAGGCGCCTGAATCCATAACCACTCTTGATTGCTGGCGAGCTGCATGTTCTGGAGCGCGGTCAGAAGCGTGATACGTCCATTTTGCATCACTATTTTATATCATAATTTACTGCTATTCATCGATATATTTCATATTTAGAAGTGTTACTTATGTTATTTTACCTATTTTGCATGTTTGATGAATAATGGAGAATTGGACACCGGAGTCAGGATTCTGCTGGAAAAAGCACCGTCGAGATGCACTATTTCTGAAGATCAATAAATCGAAGGAGACATATGGAAGTTCCTATTTTACCAGAAGATGGAGGAGGCCAAAAGGGGAGCTGAGATGGGCCATGGTGGGCCCTCCTCACCCTTGGCGCGGTGGGGCCCCCTGCCGCGCCGACAGGTGGTTTGGGGGCCCTGGCCCACCTCAGCCGTTCCCCCTTCGCGTACTTGACCCCCTCGAACCCTAACACACGGAGGAGGCCATCGAAATATTCCGCCGCCTCCACGAGGCGGAAAACACCAGAGAGCGAAAAGCTCCCCTGCAGGAAGAAATCTGCCGGGGGAAATTCCCTCCCGGAGGGGGAAATCGTCGCCATCATCACCGTCATCGAGCTGGACTTCATCGGGATCATCATCATCATCATCTCCACCGCCAACACCATCATCACCGCCGCTGCACCCCGTCTCCGTTGTAACATCTAGGGCTGAATCTTGTCTATTTCATAGGGGAAACTCTCCCGGTGTTGATTACTCTTGTTATTGATGCTATTGGGTGAAACCATTGGACTAAGGTTTATGTTCAGATTGTTATTCATCATCATATCACCTCTGATCATGTTCCGTATGATGTCTTGTGAGTAGTTCGTTTAGTTCTTGAGGACATGGGAGAAGTCTTGATGTTAGTAGTGAACTATGTTGAGTAATATTTAATGGTTTGATGCTTAAGTTGTGGTGTTATTCTTCTAGTGGTGTCATGTGAACGTCGACTACATGATACTTCACCTTTATGGGCCTAGGGGAATGCATTGTGTATTCGTTTGCCAATTGTGGGGTTGCCGGAGTGACAGAAACCTGAACACCCGTTGGTATATCGATGCATGAGGGATAGCAGGATCTCAAAGTTTAAGGCTGTGGTTAGTTTATCTTAATTACTTTCTTGTATTTGCGGATGCTTGCAAGGGGTATAATCACAAGTATGTATTAGTCCTAGGAAGGGCGGTGCATTAGCATAGGTTCACCCACACAACACTTATCAAAACAATGAAGATTAATCAACTATATGAAGCGAAAGCACTTGACAATATTCCCGTGTGTCCTCAAGAACGTTTGGTCATTATAAGTACAACAACCGGCTTGTCCTTTGCTGTAGAAAGGATTGGGCCACTCGCTGCAACTATTATACTGCATTTTATTTACTTGTACTTTATTTATCTGTCATATCAAAAACTCCTAAAAACTTGTCTGTGAGCATTTACAGTGAATCCTTCATCAAAACCGCTTGTCAACACCTTCTGCTCCTCGTTGGGTTCGACACTCTTATTTATCGAAAGTACTACGATACACCCCCTATACTTGTGGGTTATCAAGACTATTTTCTGGCGCCGTTGCCGGGGAGTGTAGCGCTATTGGTAAGTGGAATTGGTAAGGGAAACATTTATTGTACGTGCTGTTTTTATTTTTGCCTGCTGCTATATCTCATTATGGAGGGGTCTTCTCTTGAATTCCTATTTGGGAAAACAACTACCACTGCTAAGGTAGTAGAGGAGGCGCCAGATGAGCAGGTAATACCGTTCAAAATTCCTATGAAAATTGTTGAACGTGTCACAAATAACCGCTATGCAGGAGATGGAACTGTCCATCCTGGAGATCATTTGTTATTTCTGCATGAATTGTGCGAGTTATTTAAGTGTGCAGGTATCTCGATGGGAGAAGTTAAGAAGAAATTATTCTCTCTATCACTGTCTGGTAAAGCTGCACATTGGTATAAACTGCTGAAGAATGGGTATTCTCTTGGATGGGAGGAAATTGTACCTCTCTTTTACTCCAAATTCTATCCTCCAAGTGAGATTCATAAGGATCGGAACCTCATATATAACTTCTGGCCCTATGATGGAGAGAGTATCGCTCAAGCGTGGGGGAGATTGAAGGCATTAATGCTCAAATGTCCCATTCATGAGCTTCCTGGTAATATTGTTATTGATAACTTTTATGCAAGACTCTCCTTTCAAGATAAAACTCTATTGGATACCACTTGTGCTGGATCGTTCACTCGTAATAAAGAAGAGTTTAAGTGGGACCTTCTTGATCGGATTCAGGAGAACACTGAAGGATGGGAGAATGACAAAGGTAGGGAGTCAGGTATAAACTATGACTTTGAGTGTGTTAAAAATTTATGGATACTGATGATTATCGCAAAATTAGCACTACTTATGGTCTTGACTCTCAAATTGTTGCAAACTTTTATAAAGCCTTTGCTTCCTATTTCGGTTTGCCGAAGGAGGGTTTTAAAAATTATCATGAACCATATAAAGATGAATCTGTTTCTCATATATCTAAAGGTGTTGAGGTTAATGTTGCTGATCGCATTATTCCAGAACCTTATATTGAAAAAGTTCCTTTTCCTAATAAGATTAAGGAACATACTATCATAACTGGTGTTGTTAGTAAAAGTAATAAGAAAACTACCAAACCTGATGAGCAAATAACTGTTGAACCTGTTGTAGCATTGGTTAAAGATCTTGTCACTGAAAATTTAGAAGATAGACACATTATCTTTTGTGAGGATGCTTCTAATATTGTCTCACATCCTAAAAGTTCTAGGAAGTCTAGTGTTCCTGTGCTTTCTGTTGGGATAGGTGATCATTGCTATTATGGTTTATGTGATATTGGTGCAAGTTCTAGTGCTATTCCTTATGAGCTTTACAGGGAAATTATGCACGAAATTGCTCCTTGTAAACTTGAAGAGATTGATGTGGTTATTCAGCTTGCTAATAGGGAAACTATCTCTCCAATTGGTATCATTAGAGATGTCGAAGTCCTTTGTGGTAAGACTAAATACCCTGCTGATTTTCTTGTACTTGGGTCGGCTGCCAATGATAGTTGTCCTATTATTTTTGGTAGACCTTTTCTGAATACTTGTGGTGCTGTTATAGATTGTAAGAAAGAGAAAATCTTTACTAAATTTGCTGGTGAATCTTATGAATTCAATTTCTCTAAATTTGCTAAAGCACCTTATGAAACTGAATTGCCTAGTGAGGATTTTGAAATTGCTCAACTTGCATCTATTGTTCTTGCTCCTAACAATGCTTTGCAGCAACATATGGAGAATCATGAAAGTGAGAACTTCAGGGAAGAAAGGAATGAGCTTGATGAAGTATTCCTTCGTCAACCTATGCTCAAACACAATTTACCTGTGGAAGATTTGGGTACCACAATGCCACCCAAGGAGGATCCTGTTTTTGATTTGAAACCTCTGCCTGATAATCTTAAATATGCTTATATTGATGATAAGAAAATATATCCTGTTATTATCAGCTCTAAACTTTCAGGTACAGAGGAGGAAAGGTTATTGGGAGTGTTGAGGAAACACCGCGGAGCTATGGGATATACTCTTGATGACCTGAAGGGAATTTCTCCTACTATATGTCAGCACGCCATCAACATGGAACCTGATGCAAAGCCTGTTGTTGAGCATCAGCGTCGTTTAATACCCAAGATGAAAGAAGTGGTAAGAAATGAGGTATTAAAACTTCTTGAAGCTGGTATTATTTATCCTATTGCTGATAGTAGATGGGTAAGTCCTGTGCATTGTGTTCCTAAGAAAGGAGGAATTACCGTTGTTCCTAATGAAAATGATGAACTAATTCCTCAAAGAGTAGTAGTTGGTTATAGGATGTGCATTGATTTTAGAAAGGTTAACAAAGTAACTAAGAAAGATCATTATCCTTTGCCTTTTATTGATCAAATGCTTGAGAGGTTGTCCAAGAAAACTCACTTTTGTTTCCTTGATGGGTATTCTGGGTTTTCTCAAATTGCTGTGAGAGCGCAAGATCAAGAGAAAACTACTTTTACTTGTCCTTATGGAACTTATGCTTATAGACGTATGCCTTTTGGTTTATGTAATGCTCCTGCTACTTTTCAAAGATGCATGTCTGCTATTTTTCATGGCTTTTGTGAGGAAATTGTGGAAGTCTTCATGGACGATTTCTCCGTCTATGGAACTTCCTTTGATAATTGTTTGCACAACCTTGACAAAGTTTTGCAGAGATGTGAAGAAACTAGCCTTGTTCTTAATTGGGAGAAATGCCACTTTATGGTTAATGAAGGAATTGTTCTTGGACATAAAATTTCTGAAAGAGGTATTGAAGTTGATCGAGCTAAAGTGGAGGCAATTGAAAAGATGCCTTGTCCCAAAGATGTTAAAGGTATTCGTAGTATTCTTGGTCATGCTGGTTTTTATAGGAGGTTTATTAAAGATTTCTCTAAAATTTCCAAGCCTCTTACTAATCTTCTTCAAAAAGATGTACCCTTTGTTTTTGATGATGATTGTAAGGAAGCTTTTGAAACTTTGAAAAAGGCTTTAATCACCGCTCCTGTAGTTGAACCACCTGATTGGAATTTACCTTTTGAAATTATGTGTGATGCTAGTGATTATGCTGTAGGCGCTGTTCTTGGGCAGCGAGTAGATAAAAAGTTAAATGTTATTCATTATGCTAGTAAAACTCTTGATTCTGCTCAAAAGAATTATGCCACTACTGAAAAAGAATTTCTAGCTGTAGTTTTTGCTTGTGACAAATTTCGACCCTACATAGTTGATTCGAAAGTCACTATTCATACTGATCATGCTGCAATTAGATACCTTATGGAAAAGAAAGATGCTAAGCCAAGGCTTATTAGATGGGTACTTCTTTTGCAAGAATTTGATTTGCATATCATAGATAGAAAAGGTGCTGAAAATCCTGTTGCTGATAATTTGTCTAGATTGGAAAGCATTCCTTATGATCCTATTCCTGTTAATGATAGCTTTCCAAATGAACAATTGGCTGCAATAAGTGTAAGTTCGCGAGATAGTCCTTGGTATGCTGATTATGCTAACTTTATTGTTTCCAAGTACTTGCCTCCAACCTTTTCAGCTCAGCAAAGAAGGAAATTCTTTTATGACTTGCGGCATTACTTTTGGGATGACCCACACTTATATAAAGAAGGAGTCGATGGTATTATGCGAAGATGTGTTCCTGAATATGAACAACAGGAAATACTGAGGAAATGCCATGGAAGTGCTTATGGAGGGCATCACGCTGGAGATAGAACTGCGCAGAAAGTTCTACAATCAGGTTTTTATTGGCCTACCCTCTTTAAGGATGCAAGAAAGTTTATTTTATCTTGTGATGAATGTCAAAGGGTTGGTAATATCTCTAGACGCAATGAAATGCCTATGAGTTATTCTCTTGTTATTGAACCATTTGATTGTTGGGGATTCGACTTCATGGGTCCTTTTCCTTCTTCACAAGGTAATACTCATATACTTGTTGCTGTTGATTATGTCACTAAATGGGTAGAAGCTATACCTACTAAAAGTGCTGATGGTGAGACCTCTTTAAAAATGCTTCAAGATGTCATTTTTCCTAGGTTTGGTGTACCTAGATATCTTATGACTGATGGAGGTTCTCATTTTATCCATGGTGGTTTTAGAAAGACTCTTGCTAAATATGGTGTTAATCATAGAATTGCTTCAGCCTATCATCCTCAAACTAGTGGACAAGTAGAATTGTCAAATAGGGAGATTAAATCTATCTTGCAAAAGACTGTTAATAAATCTAGAAAAAATTGGGCTAGTAAGTTAAATGATGCTTTATGGGCTTATAGAACTGCTTATAAGAACCCCATGGGCATGTCTCCTTATAAAATGGTTTATGGTAAAGCTTGTCACTTGCCTTTAGAATTAGAACACAAAGCTTATTGGGCAGTGAGAGAACTTAATAGAGATTTTAAACTTGCCGGTGAGAAAAGGTTGTTGCATTTAAGTTCTTTAGATGAATGGAGAAGTGAGGCTTATGAAAATGCTAGACTCTTTAAAGAAAAAGTTAAGAGATGGCATGATAGGAGAATTCTTAAAAGAGAATTTAATGTTGGTGAGAAAGTTCTATTGTATAGGTCTCGTCTCAGATTTTTTGCAGGAAAGTTACTCTCAAAATGGGAAGGACCATTTGTTATTGTGGAGGTGTATCGTTCAGGTGCAATAAAAATTGCTTCATTGAAAGATAACTCTACACAAGTGGTAAATGGTCAAAGACTCAAGCATTATATTTCTGGAGATTCTATTAATGAAGAGGTTGATACAATTAAAGTGGTGACTCCGGAAACTTTCATTGAAGAACATTTTTCTGGGACTGCAGAATTCGATTCGAATAGGTAACAGTTTCGGTAAGAAAAGTTTCGCGAATAACTTTCTAGAAGATATTTTCGTCGTTTTTATTAAATATGGAAAAATAAGAGACCGAACCGGATGGGAGACGGCACCCGTGGTGCCCAAACCATAGGTCGGCGCGGTGGGCCCCCAGCCGCGCCGCCTGGTGGTTTGAGCACCCCGGAGCTCGTCTCCGATCAGGTTTCCTCCTGTACCTTCCTTATGTTGTAAAACTTTTTGCTATATAACTCACCCGAACCCCCGAGGTTCGTATCTCGCCTTTTCATCGTGTTTCGTTTCGAGCTGTTTCTGTCCAGATATTGTTTTCAGATTTAGAAGCGCCATGGTCTCCAACAACAACAACAAGGGCAAGGAGCCTTTGGAAGACGAGACTCAAGACCCCAAGCTGAAGGAGGAAGTCAAGAGCAAAGATGAAAGCGTCATGAAGGAAGTAAAGGGGATGCCGTCAACAAAGGGAGAACAGCCTGCAGTCAGGAAGCCCACCTTTGTGGGATCGGTTAACGCTCAACGTGCTTTTTCTCATAACCTGCAGGGAGCAATACCACCTATTCCGGACTACAGCTCTTTTCCGGCAGTGACGGAAGTACTTCGAGTTACAGATGAGTTCTGTGATCAATACCGAGCCCTGCGGAGGGAGGTGGAAATACTCCAGGAAGAGAATATCAGACTCCGCCGAATGCTGGAACGGTTTCTTACTCCAATCCAAGTCATACCGCCACCACCACCGAAGGAGTAATTCATCATAAGTATTGGCATCCCCTTGGTTTGTTCCAAGCTTGGGGGAGTGCCGCGGTATCACATCATTATCTTTACCTTTTACTTTTCCATAAAGTCATATCGTGAGTAGGGAAGTTATCTTATATGATGGTTTGCAATGTGGAAGTATCTCTCTTTTAGTTGGTTATCTATGTATCCCTTGGTGTGAGTTGCCGTTATGAAATATTAATGAGAAGTTTTATCATTTACTTTCTGCATACTTTATTTTAGCTTGCAATTCTCTTTCATATTGATAACCTTGTTGTTAGTATAGGGATCACTTTTTAGAGCACCAAGTTAATCTTTTTGGTTTTGGCAAACTTAGCATTGGTCAGTAGTAGACAATACTTTGAGACTTAAGTAGAGAGAGAGGGAGTGCATGCAAATATATTATTCCATGATCTTTCTTTCTTTGTAGCTCATAAGCTTAGTATTCTTAAGTTAAACTATTTGTGCTTCTAAGGAAGATTGCATGATTATTCTTATCACTTGTATAATTGTTTGTATCCCTCAACTCTTATGCTTGCTACATAACCTTGCTAGCCAAAGACCTGTATCGAGAGGGAATGCTTCTCATACATCCAAACCTTGAGCCAAACCATTGCCATTCGAGTCCACCATAACTTCCTACTATATGGTATTTTGCGCCATTCCAAGTAAATACTTCATGTGCTACCTTTAAATTATTCAAAACTTATTACTCCTAGTTTTGTGTCACTGTTTATTAGCTCATGAGGGTTCTGTAGAGTTTCTCTAGCACTTTTGTCAAACAGACTTTCACCAATGGACTAGTGGCATATACACCGCTTATCCAACAATTTGCAAAAAGAGCTGGCAAATGGGGTGCCCAGTCCCAATTAACTACAACTTTCATTAATAATTCTCTTCACATGTTTTGCCCTGATTTATCAGTAAGCAACTTAATTTGCAAATAGACACTCCTCCATGGTATGTGAATGTTGGAAGGCACCCGAGGATTCGGTTAGCCATGGCTTGTGTAAGCAAAAGGTTGGGAGGAGTGTCAACTATAAAGAAACTAAAATACATGTGTAAACAAAAGAGAAGAGGGATGATCTACCTTGCTGGTAGAGATAACGTCCTTCATGGGAGCCGCTCTTGAAAGTCTGGTTGACAAGGGGTTAGTGTTCACTTTACTACGATTCGTTGACAACGACATACATAGCTCAAACAACTATTTTCATACTCTCTATATGCTTTGCAAAACTTAAAAGCTCTAGCACATGATTTAATCCCTGCTTCCCTCTGCGAAGGGCCTATCTTTTACATTATTGTTGAGTCAGTAAACCCATTCCTCTCTATCTCAAGCAAGCATTTGAGTTGTTGAGATCCAATTAGTTATATGTGTTGATACTTCTAATCATATCTCTCATTTCCTTGTTTCGCACAATAGCTTTTATCCGAATGAATATAACTTTGAAAGTTATCAATGACTGTAAGGAGACTGTTATGATTAAGGCATGTAAGTTCTGCTATATAAGCTCTGATATAAAGACTCTTCTCGAAAGATAAGTATGATCTGTTAATTGTTCTCTGACCAAGAGTTTAAGTTTGCCTTCACCAATCATGGTTCTCTTTATGCACTTCATCGTGGTTCCCTTTACTTATTTCAAGTTAGATTATATGAAGGGAAGTTGCTGTCTAGAATGACTTGTGTATCAATGAATGTGATGCTTCTTGTCCGTATTTTATTTATCGACACTTTGCTCCATAAACTTGTGGTCATGTTTACTGAGCTCAGTTTTCGCTTGGGGACAAGCGAGGTCTAAGCTTGGGGGGGTTGATACGTCCATTTTGCATCACTATTTTATATCATAATTTACTGCTATTCATCGATATATTTCATATTTAGAAGTGTTACTTATGTTATTTTACCTATTTTGCATGTTTGATGAATAATGGAGAATTGGACACCGGAGTCAGGATTCTGCTGGAAAAAGCACCGTCGAGATGCACTATTTCTGAAGATCAATAAATCGAAGGAGACATATGGAAGTTCCTATTTTACCAGAAGATGGAGGAGGCCAAAAGGGGAGCTGAGATGGGCCATGGTGGGCCCTCCTCACCCTTGGCGCGGTGGGGCCCCCTGCCGCGCCGACAGGTGGTTTGGGGGCCCTGGCCCACCTCAGCCGTTCCCCCTTCGCGTACTTGACCCCCTCGGAACCCTAACACACGGAGGACGGCCATCGAAATATTCCGCCGCCTCCACGAGGCGGAAAACACCAGAGAGCGAAAAGCTCCCCTGCAGGAAGAAATCTGCCGGGGGAAATTCCCTCCCGGAGGGGGAAATCGTCGCCATCATCACCGTCATCGAGCTGGACTTCATCGGGATCATCATCATCATCATCTCCACCGCCAACACCATCATCACCGCCGCTGCACCCCGTCTCCGTTATAACATCTAGGGCTGAATCTTGTCTATTTCATAGGGGAAACTCTCCCGGTGTTGATTACTCTTGTTATTGATGCTATTGGGTGAAACCATTGGACTAAGGTTTATGTTCAGATTGTTATTCATCATCATATCACCTCTGATCATGTTCCGTATGATGTCTTGTGAGTAGTTCGTTTAGTTCTTGAGGACATGGGAGAAGTCTTGATGTTAGTAGTGAACTATGTTGAGTAATATTTAATGGTTTGATGCTTAAGTTGTGGTGTTATTCTTCTAGTGGTGTCATGTGAACGTCGACTACATGATACTTCACCTTTATGGGCCTAGGGGAATGCATTGTGTATTCGTTTGCCAATTGTGGGGTTGCCGGAGTGACAGAAACCTGAACACCCGTTGGTATATCGATGCATGAGGGATAGCAGGATCTCAAAGTTTAAGGCTGTGGTTAGTTTATCTTAATTACTTTCTTGTATTTGCGGATGCTTGCAAGGGGTATAATCACAAGTATGTATTAGTCCTAGGAAGGGCGGTGCATTAGCATAGGTTCACCCACACAACACTTATCAAAACAATGAAGATTAATCAACTATATGAAGCGAAAGCACTTGACAATATTCCCGTGTGTCCTCAAGAACGTTTGGTCATTATAAGTACAACAACCGGCTTGTCCTTTGCTGTAGAAAGGATTGGGCCACTCGCTGCAACTATTATTACTGCATTTTATTTACTTGTACTTTATTTATCTGTCATATCAAAAACTCCTAAAAACTTGTCTGTGAGCATTTACAGTGAATCCTTCATCAAAACCGCTTGTCAACACCTTCTGCTCCTCGTTGGGTTCGACACTCTTATTTATCGAAAGTACTACGATACACCCCCTATACTTGTGGGTCATCAAAGCGCTGGATCAAGTTGCTGCTGCTGCTGTGGTCGTGCCATCACAAGGCCATTGTTGGGCAGCTGGTGGCCGTAGGCGGTGTAGGCCTGAAACGGTGGGGGGCGCGGTGCAAGAACACCGGGCGTAGGCGAAGGAGAGCGCCATTGTTGCTGCCATGGTGCGGAGGAGGCCGGCTGTAGTTGAAGCTGAGCCGCGCGTGTAGGGAGCCCGGTCCATGGATTGAACATCCACGGGCTGTTGTTGTCGCGGCCGCCACGTCCACGTCCACCCCGTCCGCGTCGGCCCCCGTAACCACCGCCACGACCAGGGTTGAAGTAGGGCACGGTGGGGTTGGGTGGTGGAGGGCGTGGATCAGTGCTGGGGAAGCTGGAGCCGCGACCGGAAGAGGAAGCGCCGCCGGCCTGCGGGAGGATGCTTTGGCCGCTCGCCCAGAGCGCCGTGCCGGCCGCGTTCTTGGCGTCGGTTTTCTTCTGCGCCTCCTCGAGGACGAGAGCCGAGCGCGTCTGCAGGAACGATGGAAACCGCACCTGAAACGGAAGAAAGGAGCGGAGGTGACAGTATTGCTCGTTGAGGCTGCGGAGAACCGTGAGAACGAGGGTTTCATCAGAAACAGGCTGGCCGACGTCGGCGAGGGCGTCGGCGAGGGACTTGAGCTTGGCGCAGTAGTCGTGGATGTTCATGTCGCCTTGGGGTGTATTGCGGAATTCCGCGTCGATGGCGAGGGCGCGGCTTTTCTTGTTGTCGTGGAAGAGGCTGGCGATGGCGTCCCAGATTTGCCGCGTCGTGGATCCGGGAGCCATGATGATGCCGAAGAGCTCGGTGGAGATCGAGCCGTAGATCCAGGAGAGCTAAATTTATGTGTCAAACCTAATATGCATTCTAATTATGTCTCACTCAGATAGAAATGTGAACATAGAGCAGGACTCGTACGGATTACAGGGATAAGTAGGAGGTTCTTTTGAATTCTAGCTAGCTAGCTAGTAGTACTAGCACTCACGCGCGCCCATGGGTATAATGCCATCGTCGTCCTGCTGGAATCTCGATGGATTGCTTTAGAGCCCTCCTCGTCGTCGTACCCTAGCTTGTCGCAGTCGCGTCCAACGTTTCCGGGCACAGGGAACCGGAAGCGACGCCTTTGACTCCACTACATTGGCTTGGCGGCTAACCGAAAGGGCGATGCCCGCACAGTGCCCCGCATGCCCCGCTTCCCCCTCCATTGGTTCCTTGCCGTTCGCCGCGAGACAGCCTATCGTGTGATCCCGTCGGTGGATCGCTCGCTCGCGCGTCCATCCCATGCATATTCCCATGTGCGCTCCCCGCCGGATCGGCCGGCGAGGCGTCGGGGCCAGGCGGTGGTTCGCTTTAAAGCTATCAGCAGTTACACAGTGGTGGCGGCCGGGTCTGGCGGTCTCGTACGTACGTTTCGGCCGGCGGGTGGGGTCGACCGGAGCGCCGCGCCGGGGCCGCTGTGGTGCTTTGGCGTCGCCGTGCTGTACGCTTGCATGCAGCTAGCTCGGGCGGGGTGGCAGGGGAGCCTGCTCGCGGTTAGCAGACTCACCGTGTCGCCTTCCGCCTCGCCGGCGGTATTTTCGCTTCGCCGGACGGACCGCGCTAGCTGCCTCCTGCTCCTCTGCTCCGTCCTCCGTGCATGTCGGCGTGTTTCGACCGGTTTTGAAAAACGCGGCGCCCTCGACCTAGATCTTTCTCTATCGGGGACTCAGGCACGCCGGAGTTTACCTGGCTACAGTTGACGCAGCGACGTTGGAATAACTGCATGCGCGGTGGTCCAAATTTTGCTTCCTGGTCGATCGTGACAATGACTAGGTGGCTATCTTCGTCTGTCTGAGCTTGCGGTGCTGCAAATACAGCATTTTTAGCTTCGGGCGGCGTGACGCCGCGTGAGGGACTCTAGCAAATGCGTACAATGAAGTTGTAATTCTGGATATGAGATTGCGGCTTGCGGAAAAGTAAACCAGACCATAAGTAAGTGATGATGCTAGAATACACAGCTGGGACATGCATGGATAACAGCAAACATATGATAGTTCACATTTAGTTGAGCTAGAATTCAAAGCTGCAGTTATCATTCTAAAAGTATAGTGTGTTCCATGCGGAAAGTGTTCTTCACTCCCGAGCATCAGTGCTCCCTCCACATAAAAAAAATCAAAAATTATATTTGTGAGTTTTAAAAAAGTCTAATAAAATACGGTTGTAGCCACTGGGCACCGGTGTTTCCATAAATGTGCAAAACTTCAATTTTACTTTTTATTATGAGCCACACAGAAATAACAAAAAACGGTAAAACTTAGAGATTTGAAAATATGCATATTTAGATCTTAACCTTGTCATTTTTGTGTAGCACAAAATACAATTTTTTTGAATTTGATATTTTGCATGTTCGTGGGTTATATTATTGGCTACACGTGGATTTTTTTCAAAAAAAATTGACACTCATAAATATGATTTTCGATTTTTAAATTGGAGTGAGCAATAGAGATCGGAAACCAAAAATCTCTACTCGTGTTCCATGTGTTGTCGAAGGTACCTATATAAGAATCCTCAATCTATTGCCCTACCCTCCGAACATTGGCTATCATCGGCTAGAGAAAGTACCTATATAAGAATCCTTAATCTATTGCACAAACTAAATGAGCTAAGTTGAAGTGCATCGCAAACACAATGATATAGACCCTCTGATCGTCCTCGTTTGATCTATATCATCTTAACGACACAAAGTCACGGGTCTCAAAGACCAACATATCCCTCTCTGTTGAAATAGGACACCAAGTTCATGTCCAATCACTAGGGTTAAATCTTCACACAATGTAGGTGGAATTTTTCAAAAACTTCTCGTCTCCTTCACAAATCTGAAGGCTTCCAAGTGATACCAAACTTTTTGAATTTCATAAAAGAATAAATTCTTATCCGAAAACAAACAAACTTCCCCCAATTTTGTAAAATTTCCAATTTATTTTTGATAACTTGATAATTTTTATTTTAGTATTTCTTTCAGCGTAATGGACATAACAGCTAAAGTATTTCTTTCAGCGTAATAATGTCAACATCACCACATGGTTAAAATACACTTCCAAGAATAATCCAAGAATGCGTCAGTCATACTGCAAACACGGTATCTTCTCTATCTCATCATTTTATCTGCGGAAGAGTAATCTAAGAATGAGTATCCGGGTATGCTCAGCCGCACATGTTAACCTGGGAAACAAAAAAAAAAGTCAACATAGTTGAAAGGACAAGGATGTCGTCTAGAGGGGGTGGTGAATAGGCGATTAAAACTTTTCCGGTTTAGGCCTGATAAATGCAGAATAAAACTAGGTGTTTTAATTTAACAAGCATACAACCTAAATATACTAGGCTCACCTATGTGCACCAACAACTTATGCTAAGCAAGACAAGCAACAAGGTGATAGCAAGATAAAGGACTTCAAGCACGAAGGCTATCACAATGTAAAGTGCATAAGTAAAGAGCTCGGGCATAGAAATAACCGAGGCATGCGGAGACGACGATGTATTCCCGAGTTCCTCCTTTTTTGAGGAGTACGTCTCGTTGGAGGGGTGTGAGTTTCAAACTCAAGACGTCACAAATGGCCTCACCCTATTCTCCGATGAACCTTGCCCAAAAGCTCGGTTCACCTTCCACTATCGGAATCCTTCAAGGCGGAATCCGGAGCCTTTACAACAATCTTGAGGCACAACCCACAAAAGGATTGAGAGCTCCCAAGTGACCACAAAAGGTCCCAACTAGCTTCAAAAGGCCTTGACCATAAAAGGTCTCAAGAACACCGTCTAGGGTCCAACGACCCAAGAGTAACAAGCTCACGAACTTTCACTTCCATGAATCCTCGTGTAGAGAGCAAACCGATGCACAAAATGCAATGGCAAGAACACAAGAAGTGCTCAAGTTCTTCACTCTCAAAATTCCAACAAAGCAACAAATGCTTATGGGGGAATAAGAGAGGAAGAACAAAGGAGGAGAAACACCAAGAACTCCAAGATCAAGATCTATTAGGTTCCCCTTACTTAGAGAAGAGATGGATTGGTGGAAATGTAGATCTAGATCTCCTCTCTCTTTTCCCTCAAAGATATGCAAGAATCATGGGAGGAATTGAGAGAGAGACAAGTTTTCCAAGGTCAACAATGGTGGGAGGGAGAGAGAAAAACGTGATGCAGGAAAGTTTGGTCTCTTTGGGGAAGAAGGGGCCTTTTATAGGTCTCCCAAAAATAGAGCCGTTGCAGGAAAAGTCACACCGGAGACTCCGGTCAGAGTGACGGAGACTTCGGCCTACACCGGAGACTCCGGTAACATTCCGGTAAGTTTCCGGACTGAGGACAGTGGGTGTCACCACTTGACGCTCGAGTGCGCAGGGCCGAAAACTTGAGTCTGGGACCGGAGACTTTGCTCCCTTAGTCCGGAGACTCCGGTCCTGGCGGAGACTCCGGCCATTCTCCGGACCGAGTCCAGTGGGTGGCACCACCTTGAGCTCTTCGACAAGAAACCCTGAGTCCGGAGACTCCGGTTGGGGCACACCGGAGACTCCGCCCTGGTAAACTAGCAAAACTGCAAACCCAATAACTTTTTCACGTACGAAATCCAAATGAGGTGAAACCAGTTTTGTTGGAAAGATATTAAGAACCATAAATAGAGTTAAGTTGTCACACATGGAAAGGTGTGGAACTTTCCTCAAGGATAAACCGATAATATTTCCAACCCGAAAATGCAACAAGTTTTCCATACGAAATTCGTTTTCGGAGAACTTGGGTTTGTCATGAAGATCACAACAAGCACCAAAACCCAACAAGGAGAAAAGCCAAATAAGACCCAAGAAAGATGATATGCTAAGTATGCAAAGGTTTGAGCTCTCCACAAAGATTCGATCAAGTTACTCACTTGAGAGCCCCTTTTGATTGTACGGTGTCTATCCTATAACCCGGTCTCTTACTAACATCATGAGACCGGTAAAATAGAAACCCTATCAAGATCATACCTTTGCCTTGCGCATTCCACTTGAGCTAGATGATGACAATTTTGATCTCTTCAAGTGGACCACCTTTCTTGATTACGCTTTGCTTGGTGAAGACTCACATATCGCTCCCCCATACATAATGATGGGAGGGCCTCTCTTAGGCACATCTTCACTTGACCATTATCTCCAAATGGGTTGCAAGCTTCAAGCATATGATATCTTCTAGATGCCCATCTTGAACTTGCACATCTCAACCCTTATGACGATCACCACTTGACATCATCCTCCATGAGCTATAAGAAATCTTCCTTTTGATGCAAGCCCATGGAGAGATACCTAACCCAACAAAGGAATGCCACACACACACACACAATGGGTTAGTTCACAAAGCTATATGGACAATTTCTTACCATACCATTGGATCACATGATCCCACATGGTACATCATTTAGCTTTGTGTATTGATCAACTTGAATCCACTCTTTGCATTTAGTCTTAATCAACCTTGTATCTTTTCTTCTACTTGATCATATAAATTATGTCCATTATAATCAATGATCTTGATGGCATACAACCTTGAATCCAACACATGGAGTTCAAGCGATGCCTATGGACAAACCTATAAGGATAACTCAATACAACCATTAGTCCATAAGGATTGTCATTAATTACCAAAACCATACATGGGGGCACCATGCACTTTCAATAGTGATTGCAATTCTACGTGGCATAACAAAAACAGTGTTTGCTACATTTGTACTACTCGTCGAAATCTGCTAAGTAATAAAACACACAAGTCAGGGTTCTTAAAAAGGAATAAGTTGAGTGGAAATAATTGTTTATTTGAAGCTGCAAATCGTCAAATAAGATGCACTATTTTTGTGATTTTGTCATCAGAAAAGGATGTAGCTGCTAATTATCGATGATTAGGTTACATAGCAACTGTGACTCCCATTACGTTAAATACAACAGCTTTAGAAGCAATATTCCAGCTTGGAACTTATTTTCATTCAATGGGGCTTGGTGGTAGTCCAGGTAGATGTAGTAAAGCATGTTCATTCATTGTTTTCACATCCAAAATATTCAAAAGCTCAGAAGCAACAAAAATTCTTCCAGCACCAAAAGAAAAGTACATAATCTAAAGGATTCAATGGGGCTTGGTGGTAGTCCAGGTAGATGCTTATCTTAGCATTATTTGTTCTATAAGCATTCATCAACAATAATTCAAATGCACTCTACTTCATGCAAAAACTGATGAAAGACAAACCAAAAATTCTCCATATAAACAGTTTATAACATGTAAAAATACTAAAAACTTAGAAACGAAACAGAAAACTTACTTCTTGTTAGGTTTGAAGTACTTGTTTCTAAGATTCTTAGTGTAAAAAGCATCAATATCAGGGTCCACCTTCCATTTCTTAGACATTCTAACTGGATCAGGGGATAACTCCCTGGCTGCTCTCTTCTTCCTATTCCTCTTCTCAAGAGTGCTGGACCAGCATTGTTCCCAACAGAAATGGATTGTTCCACATAAGGAATCATCAAATCTAGAAGAAATGGTTGGGAATGGAAATTAGGATATTCTAGAGCACAAATTGCTTATTGGTGTAGAAAAAAAGAGTAAGGCAAATATAGAAAGAAAAATACCTGGAGATGGCTCGGTAGATGCAACTGCACACCCTCTATACCAAAAAATTCAGACGAAGTTGGTGTAGGTACAGATGATCGCAGATTACAACTTTATTGTACGGAAGGGTCGAAAACCTAGATCTAATGGTGGCTCTACACCAAACAGCTTCAGGCATATCGCCCCCTATAGTGAGCAAAAAGAAAAAGAAAGGATAAATAAAAATCAGTGGGCTAAAAAATTCATAAACCTCACATGATTAGCATGCATAGCTATTCATGTAAAAAAGCTAAAAGAAAATGGAACATACAAGCTAACTAACAAACCTACTAAAGTACGATATACATCCAATGACCTCCTATAAAACAATTACATGATGAGCAGAAAACACATTTAGGATCGTTTTACACAAAGGTATAGAAACATTCAGCATAAGATTATAAAATACATACCCCTAGTTGAAAAAATCTCCCCACATAACATATAATAGTAATTACAGCATAAAAGGGACATCACAACAAACAAGCATATAAAAAATCCCATCAAAAAATAATTCGGGCAAAGATGGTTCAAATGCAGGTGAATCTAGGCCACCACCTTCACGGTCTTTTCACCAAGTTTTGCGTGATTGGGGTTCCATGAGATCGAAGCATCTAAACAAATACATATTGATTTCGGTGAGACTAACCCTAGATCTAGAGCACGTAACAGACGAAAACGAACCACTACGGGGATGGGACGTATATCTACACACATGCCAACCGCCCCGTGAAAAACGCAAAGGCTGGATCTGGGATTTCGGCAAGAACAAGTCTCGAAACTGACTACAAGGATCGAGACCGATCGAGCTAGTAGAAAAAGAACCAACCAGAGGTCGCCGGGAAACCACGAACCTGGATCTGCCATGGACGGTGGCGGGCGCAGGACGACCCCTAGTATAGCATCAAGGAAAACCACGGGCGCGAAGAAAAAGCTTGGCTACGGGGGAGCGAAATCTGGGAGCAGGGAACCGAAATATGGGAGCCGCTCGGTCTCTCCCGAACGGGAAGAAGAAGGAACCAGAAGCAGGAAACATGAACGACCAGAACGCTTCGCCAGAAACAAAAAAGGCCGGCCCAGTAACGCATCGAAGTTCTTCAGACGGCGCTAGCGTTACGGGACGCTAACGGGCGGCATCGCCCTATTGCATTGCCCGATTCTGATATCCTCTCACCGCCTCACGTGCCGTCCGGATCCAGAACAGCAAAATTCCCCACGAGACGACCATGAAGCTTCGATTGCGATCCATGGACGCGCGCGGCGGCCCCGCGGAGACGCACCGCGTGCAGCTGCCGGACACGGCCGCACTCTCCGCCGTGAAGGACTTCCTCGCCGCCAAGCTCTCCGCGGCGCAGCCCGTCCCCGCCGAGTCCATCCGCCTCTCCCTCAACCGCTCTCAGGAGCTCCTCTCCCCCGACCCCTCCGCCACCCTCGCCGCCCTCGGCCTTGCATCCGGTGACCTCCTCTACTTCACGCTCTCCGCAGAGTTATCTCAACCGCCGCCTCCTCAAACCCTCCCCCGGAACCCTAATCCGGAGGCAGTCTCGACCGGGAAGACTGCTGTCGGTTCCCAATCTGTTGGGGAGGCTGGGGGATCCTCGTCAGTGCCGCAGGCCCTGCACGTGGAGCCCGTTCATCCGTCGCTGCCGCGAGCCCTGCACGTGGAACCTAGTTTGCCCGTGGCATCGGATCCGCCGGATGTGGTGATGGCTGAGGCCGTTGACGCGACCAAGAGCCCGGCGAGCTTCCTGATTGGCGCTCTCAAGCGGGAGATGGAGGCGGAGAATGCGTTGGGAGAAGACATCACCATTATCCATCGCCTAGCCGTGGCCGTGCAGGCCGCTCTGATCGATGCTGGCTTCCTTGCAAATCCGCTGGGGTCTCGCCTCGGGTTGCTAAAGGACTGGGCCTCTGGTGCTTCGGCAACACTGACAGTAAAATACACCCTACCGGAGCTTGTTGCCATGTTACCTGAGGCTGAAGAGGGGAAGGTAGTGGTGTTGAACTACTCATTGATGCCGAATTTCGTGATGATTTATGGGTGTGTGCCCGGGGCACAATCAGAGGTACGTCGATTGTGCTTGGAGTTGCCAAAGCTGGCGCCGTTGCTTTATCTTGATGGCGATGGAATGGGTGGAGCGGAGGAGAAGGAGATTCTTGAGCTTTGGAGAGTGCTGAAGGATGAGCTGTGCCTTCCGCTGATGATATCTTTGTGCCAACTGAACGGGTTGGTCTTGCCACCATGCTTGATGGCATTGCCAGGTGACCTGAAGGCTAAGATATTGGAGTTTGTTCCTGGTGTGGGTCTTGCAAGGGTTGAGTGCACATGCAAGGAACTGAGGGATCTGGCAGGAGATGATAATCTTTGGAAGACAAAGTTTGAACTGGAATTGAAGTATTCTGGTGAGGGTTCTGTATGGAGCAGAAATTGGAAGCAAAGGTTTGGGGAAGCTTGGACTCAGAAGGTGAACAACCGTAAAAGGCAGCAGAAGAGGCCCAGTCCGAGGTTTTTTGACTATGGCTGGGGGAACAGTCCTCCTAGCCCAATTAACTTCCCGGTTCTTGGTGGTGATTCGGACCGTCTGCCGTTTATAGATCACAATCCTCTTCGGCGTAGTTTCGGAAATCAGCGGAGGAACATCACACCCAACTGCAACTTTGGGTTTCATCGTGAAGGCTTTCCTTGATTGAAGTTGTCATATGGGTTTCAGTAGTATCTTAAGTATTTCGTAAGTCTGTCTTGTCCATACTTGTAAGTTGACCGTAGGCACGTTTATGCACATGTGCAGTGCTCTTATCCTAATAAACTTTTTCTTGTGTATCTTATATCCTATGTGTTGTGCCAATTTCGATTTATTCCATGCTTTTTACTATGGTACAGTACTTGTTCCCTCTTCTTGGACTACTGATCTAGCTAATTTCATTGGCTGAATGTATAAGATAATAGCCTTAGACTTCGATGCCAAGAGCTTAATTTTACTCTTTGTGCATGTTTTAATATTTAGTCAGTTTAATAAGTAACTTGGTAGGTTTTATCCCCCTTCTTTAAGTGCACTGGGTTTTTCATTAATAAATCTGGAAATAGGACTCAGGTTGTGTTGCTATCTCGGCACAATCTGTTGAAGAGATCAGAAGTATCTATTGCTACTATGAAGCATAAAATGGCATCTAGAAAGTGAAAAATTTAAAGTTACGCTGATGCTTTTCATAGTAGCAAGATGGAATAGTTTTCTTAGTAGCGAGAAAGAAATATTCACTGTCAACTCTGATATATTGGTGGTGTGAAATACTTGGAAGTGTGATACTTAATGGTGGCTGAGTTGCAACGTGAAATATGTATCGATGCCAAGTTCACTTTTTAACTGTCATTATCTTGTATTCTGTAAGACCAAATACTGTTCATATCTGAGGCAATGGTCTCTGTCTGAGATACTTTAATGCACAACCTTGGATCATGTGTGAAACTACAGTGTTACACAGAATACGTATGCAATTCACAATGGGGCACTTAGGTCAGTGCAATCAATATATAGCAGCATTAGTCTAAAAACCTTATAAGGACAAAATGGTGATAAGAATTTGATATTATATCACCTGCGGTGGGTTAGCTTTAGGTCTACCATGTGGACTTGTAGCTCAAAATGAACAGATGAAAGCTATATTGGTGACCATTGAATCTATTTCAGCTTTGGGTTTTAGCTTTGCTCTTCGATTAATGTCAAGTGTACTAAATATGTTGGCTTTTAATGATTGTTCACGATATAAAACCTTCAACCATGAATCTGGTGCTCACTGTACATATTTTTGTCAACCTGACCAGTTAGTTGTTTGTGTCACGATGTTTCCAAGTTGACTATAATGGTCATAGGTCTTGTTTCTGTTGTTTATATGTTGCAGACTGACTGGTCTTCAGTTGTCTTTATGAAGCTACCGGTAAATATTTTGTTTTGTGATGCCCTTCTGGCGCATGATACTGTCACCTGAATCTTTACTCTTAAGAGAGTTGGTGGTGTAAACATTGGTATCATGAACTTTTGAGTAATTAATTACACTGATGTATGTTTTGACTTTTGAGATATTTTCTTTAATTTGCATAAGTCAAGGATTGTGATGACACAAGGTTTTGAACAATTCAAATAATGTAAAAAACTAACGTAGCAATGCATGAGCATTTAGCTACTGATTTTAGAAAATCGGTATCAGGCGGTGTTTAGGTATCTCATACCATTTCATTGAATTTGAGTCTGGTAATATTGGAGAGATCTGTGTCTTGATTGATGATATTGCAGGTTGTGGGATCTAAAACAGTTATCTGTAGCAACAGACTGAAAACCTCCACTGTGAAGCTGAAGAGTTCAGATTTTTTTTGGCAAACTCTTTATTTAGCTCAGCAGTGTTTATTTGTCTGAAATTTGGAGCTATTACCGAGTTCTGCTAACAGAGTCCAAAGTTGGATGGTTTATGTGTGCAAGTCATATGAAACTCGATAC
Organism: Poa pratensis; assembly: GCA_947311845.1. Classification (NCBI taxonomy): domain Eukaryota; kingdom Viridiplantae; phylum Streptophyta; class Magnoliopsida; order Poales; family Poaceae; genus Poa; species Poa pratensis. Next base: position 29,854,104 of record CAMZMU010000076.1, on the reverse strand, counting down.
TCTGTCCATTTTAATTTGTTTAGACCTATTACCTGCAAAGCAATTTTATTTGACGTTTCAGTAATGTATGCTCTTACCTGTGAGTCTGTGACCTATGAGTGATCGAGCGAACCATGGAGCTCCTCCTATATTGCAGGCTTGGAGCCTGGGACCAAAGATTGCTCTCATTTTGTAAGTAAGCTTTACATTGACCACAGGGAGAAAGATAGCCTTTTGGTGTAGGCGTGCACTTCGCTTTGGCTACACATGTTCTATTGACGATTGGCCTGGTTCATCTTGATGGTACATTCTTAAACCATGAAAATCTGTCATGAGATTTACTATTAGCTTTTTGACCACTCATCTTTGCACTGGGGCCGCAAGCCACACTTACTCGTACTTAATTACCAGCACGTACGGATCTGTCCCAGTTCCCAAGAAAGGTTTCATCTTTCTGCGAGGGAGCTCTTTGCTTGTGGTTTGGTGCACTGAAAAGATTGTGGGGAGAGCATGGGAAGAAATAGTTTACAAATCCAGCTGGGGCAAGCATTGCGGTGTTTTACTGCCAGGAGATCTTAATACTATGATGGCTAATCTTAATTCTGATTTCTACTTTTTTGTTGGTTGCTATCTTCTGTGTCGTTACAGTGCACAATGCCTAAAAAACTGCACTATATGTGTACACTTTCTTAAAGTACTTCGTTAACTGCTGCTAAAATTTGTCATTATATCTTTGTGTGAATTAGAATTGTTTTCACCCTTCTCTGCTTCTATGAAGAAGCTATAAATATACTCTTTTGTTGTTTAACAATGCATTGCTGAACCTCTTTCTCCAAATAAAACCTGAAGCATTGTCATGTTCAGTACTGAATCTTAATTTTACCTTTCCCTCTCTTGTATAACATGAAGTATCATGTGTTATTTGCCTGTATTTGTGTTGCGTCTTCAGGTTGCACTAATTTATTGAAAAATCATAGAAGAGCATCTCTGCACGGTTCAGGTTCCCATATACCTTTCAGTTATCTTGGGAAGAAGAGTACAATGAAAGCTGGATGTGTACTGCACAAGTGACAACAAGGCTCTACAGGATTCCAGAGAGTGAGAACAAGAATCCAATTCGCTGCCAATACACGTCCGCTCCTGGCAGGATGCCCCTGCCTGCCACAGGCCTTCACTTTTTGACTGTATTATTCCACATCCAGCCCCTACCAGCTCCCCTCATCCGCTGCTTCTCAACGACTCAAACAGCAGCAGTTGAAAGGTGGTCGCAAATGCACACCAGATTGATTCCAAGATGACTTCAAGTGAAACAGGACACTGATGAACTGCTACACCTTTCAGCTTTGCCGGTGCTCTTAACTAGATGTGGCAAGCTGCTGTTTACCATTGTTACATTTGTACATCACAGCAAGTAGTGCTTGTTGGGGAAGACCTTACCGGGACCCCTTTCTAAGCCAAAATGGACGGCGATGCAAGTATGTAACTAGTCTTCTACAGAAGGGGAAGTACTTCTACTGCTTATACTGAGGCGTCATAAAGTAAGGGGCTGGGAAACTGATGGAAAAAACAGTGGTGGCATTCTCTCTTTTATTTCCCTTCATAGCCAGCCACATGTCTGCATGCCGCCACTGCATCCTGGTGAACACCTATTCATTATACCATAGGCTGGCGAGGGACTGCACCTTTGATCAAAACAAGAAGAGCAGGGAAAGCAACAGCTTTCACTCTCACCTCCTTGCTGGTAATAAACTTCTCCTCTCCCTCTTCCATTGAAATTCTACCTATCCTACTGTGACATTCCCTCCCTCTACTGGGAAGTAGTTTTGCATTTAGGGTCTGGAGTAGTGCTTGGTCTCTGCTTATTCAGTTTTCCTATACCAAGAGAACATTTTGGAAGAATATTTTCTTTGGAGACAGTGAGTTGCTTGCCTTGCTTTTCTCCTTCCATGAGTGATCACTGCCTTGTTCAACAGTACGTGAGCATTTGTTTATCTCTATCGAGAATTTACAGTGCAGGAGGCTATTTACAGTGCAGGAGCATTATTAGCCTACTAAGTGGCATCAGCTTTTCTCTAAGCGATTTTTGTGCTGCATCCTACTGTTTTTGACTCTTCGCATCCCTCTCGATCTGCACATTTAACAGAGGGGGGAACTTTCAAGGTTCTCTGGCCCTTGTCCTTGTATCATGGCTGATTTTAGCTTAATTTGGATTGCCGTTCTTAAGGTTGTTCTGCATTATTAACTGTGTCTGAAGGGTCGACAGCTTGTGTAAATCTTGCATTTCTCTTCGCATCATTCTATGTGTTCTGGCATAAAATTTGGATAATGCAAGGGACTGCACTCAGTACTCACCGTAGGGTGATGAGAACTTCTCTGGCCTCCAATAGACTCTAAATTTCTTCCATGGTTCTCCTAGGATTTATCTAAGCTTGCATTTTCTTACATATTGCTCTCTTATCTGTTGTGTGGATCTGATTCTTCTGTAGCTAGCTTTCTCGCAACGTTACCTCTACACCCGCATAGTTTAACACAATAATAGACCAGTACATACGTGAGGAAAATAAGACTTGAATCAGCCTGGGAATCTTGGTTATTCCACTGAGTAGTCAAGTAATTCACCTCTTACACAATACTAACCCCCTCTTACACTATTTTCCCTGTCTAGAATATAAAATATAAGGCGTGCTTATTGTTTTTCCATTCTACAATGCATGATGTAGGCTATGCTTTTCACTTGCAATATGCCTAAAACATAGTTAAGTTTGAATTTTTTGCATGGAAAAGATAATGGCATTATTCTTGAATATGCCTAATGTAATACCTTTTTCAAATAATGGTGGTCAAAATTTTGAAGCAATTATTGTACACATAATAATGTGCCTTATATTTATGGATGAGGGAGTAACAACTTTTCTCTTGTGTTAAAAGGTACTCCCCTTGTTCCAAATTAATTGAAGTTCTAGCTTTGTTCTAAGTCAAATTTCTTAAGTTTGACCAAATCTGTGAAAAATGTGCTAGTATCTAACATAGTAAAGAAATATATTCTATGATAAATCTAATAAAATTATTTAGTGTTGTAGATGTTGATACATTTTTCTATGGATTGGTCAAACGTAAATAAGTTTCACCTAGGACAAAGCTAGAACTTATATTTGGAACGGAGTGAGTACTATCATAAGTCTCGAACAGTATCGAAGTATAATATTTATGAAGGAGTTGCACATGTCCATAAACTGAACTTTGTGCAAACAAACAAAAAAGGTCCATAAACTGAAAACTTGTATGGGAATCTCAGAAATTTTGGAGAGGTGGGGCATAGTTTTAGTTTTGGTAGGGTTTAAATAAAGGTGGATCTGATACATTCATTAGTCATTAAACTTATATTCTGGGCTGGCCCATACAGTACGTGGATGACAGTAGCATCTGATCCTTGGGCTGGTCTTGATTTCGCAGTACCAACTGTAAATCTATAGTTGATCTGAATTCAGAACTCTTTATTCTGATCTCTGGATGTGATCCAGCTGGTACACGGTTGTTAGCAGTACCGACAATTCTATTCCCGTACTGTGGCTTCCATCTTTGCCCTTGCGTTTGTCTATTGCATGAGGCTTACTTAACTTTTCACTTTGGACAATCTTTATGTAAGGCTGCAAGAGTTAGTTGTTCCTTGTTGAGCCTTGCAAGAAATTGACTGCCAGCTCTCGATCTCTTCCACCCTTTAAGTAAAGCCCCCTTCACTTGGCAAAACTGGCAATTTAGAAGGCTACCCATTCCTTAGAATGGTTGCATCGTCAGACTGAGATCAGTATCAAGCACAAGGTTGATGGCTTTGTTCCTTCCATTCCATAAATGCATTCGTGGGAGGAACTGTCTAGGCGTTTAGATACCTTCACTTGGCAACATGATGGAAATCATATGACTAATCATTGTTTCCTGGCAGATGTATTCCCCTCCCTGCACTTCTCCTGGAAACAACGGTGAGCAGAGCTTCCTGGCCGGAGCTAGCCCGCTCGCTTTGCTAGACCATGGCATGGATTTCGACGAGCACACCCTCTTTCCTATGCACAATGTAGGGATGCAAGATGGGGCTCAGTTCTATAATCCTGCCACTGGTATTTTTCTCCTCAGTTATTCTTCATTGAAGAATAAGACAGTCTGTTCATACGAGAAAGTTTATACCAGTGGTATTTCCATGTTTCTAACTTCCTACAGGTACGGAGCTAAGTAGAAATATGAGCATGGAGAAGAGTTCGAAGGGCGGTAAAAGGAAGGGCTTGGGCGAGGGCAGCTCATCGATGCATTTGCAGGTAATGAAGCTATATATTTTCTTTCTGTGGGCTGATTTTCAGCATTTTGGACTACGTCTCATCGTTTATGTATCATTGCAGGAGGAAACTGGTGCAATGTCTCAGGAAGTCAACATGGAGCGTGGAAGTGAGGCTGACAGCAACAGAGAGGACTACGTGCATATCCGGGCGAAGCGCGGCCAGGCGACCAACAACCACAGCCTTGCAGAAAGGGTGATTCATCTGTCGAGCAACATAGTGCTGCTGTTTGTGACTTCCTTGTTCATATTAGCTTTTGTCCATCTGAAATGCAGTTTCGGAGGGAGAAGATCAACGAGAGGATGAAGCATCTCCAAGACCTCGTCCCAGGTTGCAACAAGGTAGAAGCATCAGCAAGTAGAAAATTGCTCTCAGTGTAAATTGTTATGGTTTACTCTTAACCAGTATGGTTTCTTATGGCAAAGAAGATAACAGGCAAGGCCATGATGCTTGACGAGATCATAAACTATGTGCAGTCTCTGCAGCGTCAGGTCGAGGTAAGTGTACTGAACCAGACTCCTCAAACACTACTTTAGGCGAACGACTATGACTAAAGCTTCAGGTCCTGTTGTCCATTGGGTTTTGCAGTTCCTCTCGATGAAGCTCTCCGCAGTCAGCCCCGAGCTGAACTGTGATCTCGACCTCCAAGACGTAAGATGGACTCTGAAGAACAAACAACCCACATACGTTGTATTTCAGGCAGACTGACATTTGTGTTAATCTCTGCCGTGCAGATCCTTTGTCCGCAAGACGCTCGCTCGGTGTTTCCGGGATATGGCCCGCGATTGAGCAACGTTCATCGAACATGTACAGGGCATCGCAGCCAGGCCTCTCATCACGTCCAGAATTATATGGGCACGGGATCATCCCGAATCCAGCAAATGTTCATATGGCGAGAACGGCTCAGCTTTCTGCATTTCCCCAGGTTTGCATCGAACGCCAACCGGTGAACAAACACATCATGCACCGATTAGCTGAGAGATCAATGTTTTTTCCCCGACAGAGAGGTGTCGTTTGGGACGAGGAACTTCGCAACATCGGTCCGGTTGCTTTCCCGTCAGACGCCGGCGCCAGTAGCTTAGAGAATTCCGGTAAATCTCATGCTCCTCTCCGTTGCATTTGATCGTTGGTGGTGTTGTCTGAATTTTTTTTCGTGTTGCAGACTCGATGAAAGTGGAGTAGCTAGTCGGCAGCTGACGGGTTAACGATGCGCGCTGTCGCAATGGTTGCGCAGATCTCGGGTTGGGCGAGTTTAACTGCTGTCGTTGAGGAGAACTCTGAAGAGTGTGTGTGCGTGTGACTTGTACAGTTTGACTAAGCAAACGGATGAATAGTTTGTGGTTCGCTGCAATGTACTATTTCTTCCTGGAATTATTAGTGGTATAATAACTGGGTTTGACGAGCTGATCTACACACGTCTGTGCTTATTGGTACTGGTTAAACATTACTCTTATCTTGTCACTTACAGTATGATGAATGCACCAGAGCAACTGCGGCTCTCCTTCTTTCCCCTTGCCCCTCTCCTCTCGTCCCCTTCTTTGAGAGTCGCTGCGCCTGTCCCGGCTCCTCTCTCCCTCCTCTCCGGCGGCCTCGCCGGCCGGAGATGTTGGGGGAGGGGAGGCCGGTCCTTCTCTGTAGTTTTTAGGTGTAGGCTTAGGGTTTGCTTTGTTGCTTTTTCCCTTGTGGAGTTTAGCGTCATGCTGCCAAGATCTTGCCTCTTGCTGCTCTGGCGCGGCGTCGGGAGGTGGCTGGCGAGATTCAGGGCTGGGTCTCCGTGGTGGAGGCCATCTTCTTGGAGCTCTGCTGGTGAGGTCTTCTTCAATAAGCGCTCGGGTGCCCCCAATCGAGCTGCGCCAGATCTGGCTTTCCTGGCAGGCCATCGTGGCGATGGTGTGCTGGTGGAGTCGCGTTCTGGCCTTCAGCTCGAGATTGGGGTGACGCTCCCCTTTTCCCTGCACCTGCCATGCTGGCTAGCGAGCGGCGGCCATGGCGCTGGGATGTTTCTCTACTGCGACCTTCCATGGTGGGAGGCGGAGTGGGGAGGCAGATCTGAGGGTGCTTGCTTCAATAAGATCGTGGAGGTGGAGGCCTGGTCTCTGCTTCTCTTCCCTTCTTGCTGCTGTCAAGGTGATGGGGGCAGGGGTGGGGCTGAGCAGAGGCCCCAATCTTGCTGTAGACGTGGTGCTTCGCTTGTGGTCCTCTGGCCGGCGGTGGTCGCGGGGGGAGGAGCCGGTGGTGCTCGGCGTTCTGGTTTTGCTGGTGGTTGCTGGTGGTGGTGTTCTTCTTCTTCGGCTTTTCTGCACCGGCCGGCCGTGGTGGCGAGGGGTGCGGTGTTCGCCGGAGTTCGGGTGTTGCGGCGGGTGGGCCTTGACGGCGCGGCGTCGGCTGGAAGAAAGGTGGACCTGGAGAGAGGGTGCTCTGGCCGTGTTCGTTCAGCGTGCTCAGATTCCGTCGCGCGGCGGCGGATGGACCTTGCGGCTATCTACGACAAGTGGTGGTGCCCTTCCTCCGGCGGCTGGTGGTACGGCGATGGCGGTGGCGTTTAGGTTTCTCGGGAGCGTGGCGGTGGACCTGGTCGTGTTCTTTCCAGGAGGCATGGGGTGCTCTGTGCTTTTTGCAGGGGTTTCTTTGTAATTTTGTTTCTTTGTTGGATCGCCCTGTAAACTGTACTCTGCTTCCTAATATATGTATCAGGTCCTTTCCTCAAAAAAAAACTTACAGTATGATGAGGCCAGTCTGACCATGATCACGCGTGTGATCTTAACCTAGTAGTAGTGCTGTTATGTGTGCTATTTCTCACTGATCATTCCAGTTTTCTTACCGTTCCAAATGGAGTAAAGGGTTTGAAACACGCACTCGCTTAAACAGTATTTTTTTCCAAAATTAATTTGAAATGCGAAGGAAAAGACAAGGGAAAGTGGGAAACAACAGCTTCCTTTCCCTTGGCAGGCTGAGCACCAGCAGGCCTCCTCTCATGGCGACCTCACCTGCCACCTCCCTCCTCTCCTCCCTGGCCCCGCCCCGCACCGTCTCCACCTCCAACGCTCCCCGGCTCCCTTCAGTAGGCACCTGCGCCCGTCGCCTCCGATTCGTCTCCTCCGTGCCGCCCGCCGCCGCCACCCCGACGCCGTCGTCGTCGTGCCGGACGCCCGCCCCTGGGTCGGCGACCTCTCTGGAGCCGCTTCCTACCGGGACGGCCGCGAGGAAGATGGGGACGAGGAGGAGAGCGAGGACGAAGACGAGGACGACCGCAGCCTGGACCTCCTGGCCCGGTTCCTGCACTCGGTGTTCAGGAAGGCCTCCCGCCGCGCGCGCCGCGCTGCCAGGTCCGTGCTGCCGCCCTCCGTCCCCGCTGAGCTGGTCCGTTTCGCTGCTTGCTTGTCAGCTTGATTATTATGTTTGTTCCGAATTTAGCAGAATGGAGATCTCCATTGGAATTGGGTGTGATCTGGTGTTTATGCGCGTGCAGGTGAAGTTCTCGGTGAATGGTGTGCTGGTTCTCACGTTCTTGTGGATCCTCAAAGGGCTTCTTGAGGTGAGGAATTCATTCTGAGATTTGCGAAGATGGATTGCTTGAAAATCGTGAGCTACTTTCGCTGGTTCACTGCTTATGTCATCTGCTAAGTGCTACCTCCATCATATGGATATTGGAGAAAATGCTTTTCTACTACGCAATCCAACATCCGTCGTGTTGGAGATATGCACACTCGTCCTTTATTGGTACACGGCATTAAGATGCACTCTGAAACAAGAAGACATTCCGTCGAAACATTATGTTATACCATCAACAAGATAGACCCTGATAAAACTAGAAACCTGGCTCACATCCTCGGTCCCAAAGAACAGCGTATCCATGAGCGTGCATTGTAGAAAAGTTCGCCTCACGATTATAGTGTTATCTTGTTTCTGACAATGGAATTATGTTTTATTGTGCTTCAGAAGAGCATGTTGGTTTGGGTTAAGTGGGTGATGCTTAGTTGCCAGTTGCTTAGGCACTTGCACTAAGGGAGACAGCTAACACTTATTGATGGGGCATTCTTTACTTTCCGCTTGGAAAATGCTTATCGAAATGCTGACATGTAGTAACAGTGGCTTCTGAAATTGGAATGGATGGTGATTTTTTTTTTTTGATAAACAAGGAGGCGGTTGTTATTTGTGCAGACTTTTACGTGGTTGGAGCTGTAGAACAGATTTTCACTTCAGTGTGACAGATGGTTTTAAAATTTGAGTAACGTTGTTGCCTCAGTTTCTAGAACCAAAATTAGGTTCAGTTTAGGAATATACAATGAAGTGCATCCCTCACTCAGAGAGGGTTGACGAAGAATTTAAAGAGCTCCAGTTCTTATTACAAGTATAACGTAGAGCTCATAATGTTTTAATAAAACTTGCCCAAGGAGAAGAATGCATTACTCAGGCCAGCTGCGTTCTTCATGCCAACAGGTAGCATCATGGGATGTCAGGGGAAGTATGATACTGCCCCATACTAACCCAGTATGCAGTCTGGCATTGTTCATCTTGTATTTTTCAAGTTCCAGTTTTTTTCCTAACTATGTTCTTGCTGGTGCCACGGTCTGGTGGGTCTACCGCTAAGAGCTGAATTATTTATTCTCTGTTATTTTTCATTTTAGGAACCAAATCTACCCATGCTGGTATAATGCTGTTACATGTCAGATCAGTGAACCTAAAACCTCACTCTGTACATAGTACAGATTAGCAGTTCTCTATATGGTAGAGAAACAGTCAAGTTGCACCATGTGGCATATATAAAATTGGAATACCCATTGTATCAGATTTTTTTTTTTCGATTAGCCATTCACAGTTCTCCAATCTACTATTTGGTCCGTGTGATCAATTGTCTAGACCTAACTCTGTTTTGCTCATTTAGGCCCCTCTGTTACATAGCGAGACTAATCCGGCCCATTTTTGTTTGTAACGATGATTTCAAAGATTGACTAGTAGATGGGTTTGTAAATTGCAATTGACCTTTCGATTTTTTTTGTACATTATGGCATAAAACATTGTTGTGGTTTGCCAATTCGTGGAACAGGTAGGGGTTGCAGCTTCAGATTTATGAACGGATTTATTTAACGGGTGGGTAATCGAGATCCTTATTTGTTACTCGGAATAGAGAATATGATCGTTTGTTAAAAAATGTTGACCGATTGGGGAAGGATCCCTCCCTTGGCTATACGTTGTTAGGTAGGTGAGACCTATCCCAAGATTTTTCACGCGGATAGCAATCCGTTTAGTCTGAACGTTTCACGTGTGATTCGAACCCGAGTGGGTGAGCTCACCACCGTGAGCTCCAGCCACCAAGACAGCGCTCTATTCTCTCGTCTGTTACAATTTCATAGGTTACATTTTGAACCTGTGATAACCATTAGCCAGACATTATGTCTTCCCAGTTGCCACGTGTATCTGAGCTAGTTCATGGGGTACCTTGTTCTGGTTTGATTTTATTACCTTAACTTTCCAAGAAAACTTCCCTTATAACTGATACGCTTGAATAGCTATTTTACTTCCTGGACTGATCCGGCCAGATTAGAGTGATCGTCAACTTTGGAGTTTAGGATCTGCTCAGCGTCCGGGCATGCAAATAGCACCTCTTCGGCGCTTGGCAAGATCAACATTACACACCAAGAAGGCAAGAAGTGTAGATGACCTTAGCAGATTCATTGACACAACATCACCTGCTTGGCCTGTCAATTCTATGTAAGGACCATGGAATTTGATTTGGTAGTGCTCCAGGGGCATTGACTGAGCCCATGAAAGTGAATTTATCCCTTCCAGGCTCAGTACAGTTCTCACATTCTGTTGCAGTACTTTGAAGTGCTCCATGGGCAGATGTATTGCATCTTAGCTAGCTCTCGCTTGTGGTTGTAGTGATTGAACAGAAAAATCAGCAAGAACCAGTATTATGGCTGCAGAATCAACACATATCCAAAAATTTAAATTCTGTATATCAGTTAGCCAGTATAATCTATTGAATCCATTATCCATGGTCTATTTTTCATGCCATATTCCTGGTTACCTCATGCTGCTAGCCCAGAAATTATTGTCACGTCGGTAGTTGATTCGTGCAATCAATACAGCAGTTGCATTCATAGGAAAATGGGCAGTTGTTCTTGGAGATATTCTTAGGATTTTATCATTCAGTTTTTTAAAAGGTACTGCTTACTGCATTTATTGGGCCAGCTATATGGTTCCTCTCAAGGCTTTAATATACATGAGCTACACGTCCAAATTTGCTTCTGGGGGGAAAGATGTCATGTCCAGGCTATTGAGATATTTATCAGCACGGTAAATCTACAAAGTTGCTGTTGTCTGAAAATTCCCGAGGTTAAATTTGGAACCTGTGATATCCATTAGCCAGACATCATTTCTTACCAGTCGCCACGTGTGCTGAGCTAGTTCATGGGGTATCTTGTTCTAGTTCCATTTTATTTATCTCAATTTCCCAAGAAAACTTCGGTAGCTATTCTACTTCCTTGATTGATCTGGCCAGATTAGAGTGATCGTCAACCTTTGAGTTTAGGACCATGGATATTTATTTGGTAACCCTCCAGGGAGTTGACTGAGCCCATGAAAGTGAATTTCTCCCTTCCAGGCTTATTACAGTTCTCATATTCTGTTGCAGTATTTTGAAGTGCTCCGTGAGCATATGTATTGCATGTAAGCTAGCTCTCTTGTGGTTGTAGTGACTGAACAGAAAAATCAGCAAGAACCAGAAATATGGCTGCAGAATCACTATCCAGGAATTTAAATTCTGTATATCTATATCAGTTAGCCAGTATATTCTATTGAATTCACGGTCTATTTTTCATGCCATATTCCTGGTTAACTCCTGCTGCTAGCCCAGAAATTGATGTCATGTTGGTAGTAGATTCGTGCAATCAATAAAGCAGTTGCATTCATAGGCAAATGGACAGTTTTTCTCGGAGATATTCATTAGGGTTATATCATTCAGCCTTTTAAAAGGTACTGCTTACTGCATTTATTGGACCAGCCATATGGTTCCTCTCAAAGCTTTAATATACATTAGCTACGAGTCCAAATTTGCTTCTGGGGAGAAAGATGTCATGTCCATGCTATTGAGACATTTATCAGCACGGTGAATCTACAAAGTTGGTGGTGTCTGAATTGCTAGAATAAGGTTCTTTGAGGATAAGAAGAGAAACTGACCTTGCCTCTATTGCGTTGATGCTTGTCGTGAGCTAAACTTTGAGTCGGTTGTTTCAGTAACTTACTTGTTCATACTTCCTGTGCGCAGGTGGTCTGCACATTTGGAAGCATGGTGTTTGTAAGCATTCTTCTTGTTCGAGGAATATGGTCCGGAGTAACATACATCAGAGAAAACCGATACAGCTATATTCAACAGCTGAAGGACGATGACAACCGGTGGAGCAGAGTACAGACCGCCGGTTGATTGATTTGCTTTCCTTCCCAGCAAACAGAACTTTGAATCAAAGGGCCCATGAAATAATCAAAGGCCACTGTTGAGATAGCATGCCCCCAGCTCCGCGTAAACCGCTGATGATCGTCGTTGCTATGATCGTCGTTGCTATATAACAGGGGTGCGCGGGAATGGAAGGAGCCCTATGTATTGTATACAAATAAGTGGTTCCTCTCGACATGATCCGCTTGAGCGTAGAATAGCCAAACAGTGCTGCAAAATTGTTACGGGCAGCTAGCTGGGTTCTATGTCTGGCCCCGTACCAGCCGATTTATAAAGACTGGGTGTTTGTTGTATGAAAGGTGGTGCAGAATACTTTTGGTTAGTACAGAGTGCATTGGTTTTATCTAGTAAATGGCACCGGCGGTCACACAACTCGTCCGCTATGTGCACTTAAGTCACACAACTGGAGAACGTGATTTTTTGGTCACACAACTGGACTTTTGGTGCACGTAGGTCACAAACTCCACATGTCAGTCCGTTTTCCGTTGCAGGAGTGCTGATGTGAACACGTAATTTTGCAGAAACCCCCTGTATGGATATTTCGCAAAAAACCCAAATTCGGGTCCAATAACATTTTTTCACTCTCTCTGACCCGTTGATCGAGATTAATTGTTACAACAAGGGAGAAAGGAAGCCAGCAGTAGATTTTTTCTTAATCTTGTGTGGGCCGTTGACGGCGGCGCACGTCTTTGGCACTACCAGCTCTTATTTTAACACCATCCTCGCCAGACGCGACGCCCTCCATCCCCCGCAGGCCGCAGCCGCGCCGCCCTGGGGTGTCCCTGAACGCGGCCAGGTCGCCGGAAACCAGCGCCCGTCGACGCGCTAGACCCTGCCATCCTCTCTGCTCGCCCCCTGAAGCTCACCTCCGACGCGAATCGAGCCGAGATGCTCGGAATCCACCGTTCTCGATCCCTTCTTCCTCAGCTCCGGCCAGATTCCGAGTTCCCCGACCCTCCCCAACTCTTTCCCGCTCATCCTCCACCTTAGATCGGAGAGGGCGCGTACCGGCAGCTGGCTGCTGGCCAGGCGCCGCCGCCGCGGACGGCCGACGAGGGAGACGTCGAGAGCAGGAGCCGGGCGGAGCTCGCCGAGGCTGCCGGCGGGCCGTGCCATGGTGTTGGTCCTCCGGGTCGGGGCGGGCGACCATGCGGTGCTGCACGCGGCGCCGGGATGGCCAGGCGTGCGCTCGCTCTCTCTCTATGCTGTGCGTGCGCTGCTGCTCTCTCTATGTTGTGGGTGCGGCCGTGCATCACAGGGGCAGCTCAGAGGGCACCTGCTAGCTAGCTCCCTCAAGTGCAGGCAGCAATCGATATGCAGCCATGATTTAAAATATTTTTTTATTTTTTATTGACTGGTGTCAATATTTGTAATTGGACCCAAATTTAGGTTTTTTGCGAAATGTCCAAAAATACAGGGGGTTTTCTGCAAAATTATGTGTCCACGTCAGCACTCCAGCAACGAAAAACGGACTGACATGTGGGGTTTGTGATCTGCGTGCACCAAAAGTCCAGTTGTGTGACCAAAAAATCACGTTCTCCAGTTGTGTGACTTAAGTGCACATAGCGGACGAATTGTGTGACCGCCAGTGCCATTTACTCGGTTTTATCTGTATCTCACAGGAAGGTATGGAGTGGTATTGAACATCTGTTCCTTTTTGTTCTGTTCTGTGATGCAATGAACTTGACAGAGTATTTGTCCCACCTTTGGAGTGATTTCATACAATAGTTCTGGGGAGATGTGTGTCGGGCAACTGTCTCTTGATCTCCAGCAAGTTGTCCAACTTGTTCGCTTTTCTTCTGGCGTGTGGTCGTTCATTTGGATTTTGCGGTTGATGCTCTTGCAACGATGTTATGCTCAAGTCGCAAGTGAAGATTATTTGGTCAGTTTACTTCATGTTACATACTCCGTAATACTTTGGGTTTGAGATTCCTCTCGCTTGCATAGGCCTGTTATGACTGCCAAAACGTAGGTGACGGAGCCCACAAATTCGTGAAGTCGGGTTTGCCACGTTTTGCCATTACGTTTGCCGACCACGGCAAGCCAAGGCGACCTAACCTTGCTTACCATACCAGCCACCGGTTGTCCTCCCGTACCCGTTCATGTGCAGCAGGGCTGATGAGCAGTTATCGGTTGGCATTGTTGAGATATGTTGTTATAATTACATTACTTGTATGCCAAGTCACCTTGTACCCATATGTGCGTTGCACCTGATCAATAGAATCAAGAGTTGCAATCCTATTATCTCTCTACATGGTATCAGCCTAACCTCCGATCCTTAGCCGCGCCGCTGCGCCGCCGTCCTTCGCGTCGCTGCCGCTCGCCTCTACTTTCTGAGTCGCTGAGCCGCGCCGCTCCTCTTGCTTTTCCCGAGCGCGCTCGTCGCTGCCGCTACACCACCGATCTCTGCGTCTTTTCCCGATCGGTCGCTGCCGCTACACCACCGATCTCTGCTTACTTTTACGATCAATAGCTAGCTTCTCTCGCTTGCTTCCTTTTCTTTTTCTTTCTTTTCCATGATCGGTAGCTAGCTAGCTTCTTCCCTCGCTTGGCTTGCTTTCTTCTCGGGCGCGTCTTCCGTCGCCTTTGTTCCTTTCCGTGCTATCTCGAGTGATCTCCCTACCACAAAAAAAAAAAAAACCTAGATTCCGCCTCCATGGATTTCTCCTCCAATATGTTCACCTCCTCTACGTATGGGAGCAGCAACCCCTTCGCCGGCCCCTCCGCAGTCAAAGGCGGACAACGCAATGGCGGCCAGCCGTGTCCCGCCCTATCGTTCCAGCCGACGCCGCCATGGAACATGGCCCCCAACTCGTCGACCGGTGTCGTCCATCCTTACACGATGCCAGTGTCGCGCGCTCCGGCCCCGGGACTCCTCGAGCCGCGTCCGGCCACCCACCAGGTGTCCTTCATGACGCCCCAGCACAACGTGTCTCCGGTCTACCCCGCCACCACACCCTTCTACCCTGGCATGACCCCCGGCTACTACACCCCGCCACCGCCGACACCATCCTCGTGGGACTCTACGCTCCTCACCGCCCTCAAGTCCGCTCCCACCGCCACTCCCTCCGGCGGCGGTGGCGATTGGTTCATGGACACCGGTGCCTCCTCGCACATGGCCTCCAACCCTGGTAATCTTTCTGCTTCTTTTCCCGCCAACACTTCCTCTCATATCATCGTCGGCAACGGTCATGCCCTCCCCATTACTCACACCAGCTACACTAATTTTCCCTCTACCTCCACACCATTATCTCTTAATAACGTTGTCGTTTCTCCTCACTTAATTCAAAATTTAGTGTCCGTCCATTCTCTTACTCGTGACAATTCTGTAACTGTGGAATTTGACGCATTCAGTTTCTCCGTTAAGGATGCTCGTACCCGGCGTCTTCTCCACCGATGTGACAGCCCCGGTGATCTTTACCCGGTTCGGTCTTCCTCCTCTGCCGCCGGCCACCTCGCCCTCTCCGCACGTGTCGACCTCTGGCACGCGCGCCTCGGCCACCCTAGCTCCACCGCTCTTCGTCAAATAATGCACGGCTTTTCTTTTTCTTGTAATAAAACGGATGCTCATTCTTGTGAAGCATGTCGTGTCGGTAAACATGTTCACCTTCCGTTTAGTTCCTCTTCCACAGTAGCTTCTTTTCCGTTCCAGTTAATTCATAGTGATGTTTGGACCTCTCCTATTCCGAGTAATTCTGGTTTTACTTACTATCTTGTGATTTTGGATGACTACTCGCATTTTGTGTGGACCTTTCCCCTTCGCCGTAAATCCGACGTTCCCGCCACCCTCACTGCCTTTTATTCCTATGTTTCCACACAATTCGGTAGGCCAATCCATGCTCTCCAAACTGACAACGGGAAGGAGTTCGACAACCTAGCCATCCGCACCCTCCTCTCCACCCATGGCACCATCTTCCGCCTTACTTGCCCTTACACCTCACAGCAAAACGGCCGCGCTGAACGTGTCCTTCGCACTCTTAATGACTGTGTCCGTACACTCTTGTTTCACGCCCACATCCCACCTTCCTTCTGGCCTGACGCTCTCGCCACCGCCACCCTCCTCATTAACATCCGACCTTGTCGCACCCGCTGGAACTACGCCCCTCACCACCTTCTTTTTGGTTCCCCTCCTTCATACGATGGTCTTAGGATTTTCGGTTGTCGTTGCTATCCTAGTATTGCTGCCACCGCCCCTCACAAACTCGCTCCCCGCTCCTTGCCTTGTGTCTTTCTCGGTTACCCGTCTAACACTAAAGGATACCGCTGCTATGATCCGGTGTCCCATCGTGTCATCACCTCTAGACACGTTTACTTTGATGAGTTTTGTTTCCCTTTTGCACAGGTTCCTGCGGTTGCCCCTACTCCCTCTCCCGAGGTCGAGTTACCGTGGCGCCGCACTCACCCAGCTCTCACCGCGCCTCCTGCGGTGCTGCCCACTGCACCGCCTGCGCCTTCTGTGCTACCCTCGAGCTCTGCCTCGGGCACCGGGCCGCCTACGCCGCCCTCGAGCCTTGACTCGGGCGTCGTCCCCGCCTCACCCTCGAGCGCTGCCTCGGGTGACGCCGCTGCCCCATCGCCACCCTCGGCGACGACTCCTGCGGGTCCTACAACCCGCGCCCGTGCCGGCGTCTTTCGCCCGAGCTCCCGGTACGCCGCGGACGAGTACGTCTGTGCCGCGTCCACTGCTGCATCTTCATCGACTGTCGCCCCTTCGTCGCTCCCGGTCTCTGTCAGGGCGGCCCTTCGTGACCCTCTATGGGTTGCGGCCATGCAGGATGAGTTTGACGCTTTGCAGCGCAACAAGACGTGGACGCTGGTTCCCCGCCCTCCCCATGCCAACGTCATCACCGGCAAGTGGGTCTTCAAGCACAAGTTTCATCCGGACGGCTCCCTTGACCGTCATAAGGCCCGCTGGGTAGTTCGCGGCTTTCGCCAACGCGCCGGCGTCGACTTCACCGACACTTTCGCCCCGGTTGTTAAACCCGGGACGATTCGCACCGTTCTGCAGCTTGCAGTGTCCCGAGCTTGGCCGGTGCACCAGATGGACGTGTCCAACGCCTTTCTCCATGGACATCTCGACGAGCAGGTGTTCTGTCAGCAGCCCACGGGTTTCGTCGACACCGCCCACCCGGATCACGTCTGCCTGCTCTCGCGCTCACTGTATGGGCTCAAGCAGGCGCCCCGCGCTTGGTACCAGCGCATCGCTGCGTTTCTTCACCGACTTGGCTTCCGCTCCACTCGCTCTGATGCCTCGCTGTTCATATACCGCCAGGGCGACACCACCGCCTACCTGCTGCTCTACGTCGATGATATCATCTTGACGGCGTCCACCACGGTTCTTCTTCGACAGCTCACTGATCGTCTCCGTGCTGAGTTTGCTCTCAAGGACTTGGGTCCTCTACACTACTTCCTCGGTATCGAGGTGGTACGACGTGCGGACGGCTTCTTCCTTCATCAGCGGAAGTACGCCCGTGAGCTCCTTGACCGCGCCGGGATGCTTAATTGCAAACCTGCGGCCACGCCTGTCGATACGAAGAACAAGCTCTCCGCCTCAGATGGTTCTCCGGCTCCGGATGCTGCGTTCTACCGCTCCATTGTTGGTGCTCTCCAGTACCTTACTCTCACCAGACCGGAGTTGCAGTACGCCGTACAGCAGGTGTGCCTCCACATGCATGCCCCTCGCGATGTTCACTGGACTGCGGTTAAGCGGATTCTGCGCTACATCTGTGGCACCTTGGACCTTGGCCTCACGCTTCACGCGTCTGCCACCCTGGAGATCACTGCTTACTCGGATGCTGACTGGGCCGGCTGTCCTGACACGCGACGCTCCACTTCGGGATATTGCGTCTATCTTGGCCCGTCACTCATCTCATGGTCGTCCAAGAGACAGCCTACGGTGTCTCGTTCCAGTGCAGAGGCGGAGTATCGGGCCGTGGCCAATGCGGTCGCCGAGTGCTCATGGCTTCGACAGCTACTTCAGGAGCTTTCGTGTCCTATCACCAAGGCCACTGTGGTCTTCTGTGATAACGTCTCCGCTGTCTACCTCTCCGCCAATCCGGTTCATCATCGACGAACCAAGCACATCGAGCTTGATATTCACTTTGTTCGGGAACAGGTGGCTCTCGGTCATGTACGTGTTCTACACGTACCCACCTCTCAGCAGTTTGCGGACATCATGACCAAGGGGCTTCCCACGGCACCCTTTGAGGAGTTTCGGTCCAGCCTTTGCGTCGGCTCCGGCGACGCTTCGACTGCGGGGGGGTGTTGAGATATGTTGTTATAATTACATTACTTGTATGCCAAGTCACCTTGTACCCATATATATGTGCGTTGCACCTGATCAATAGAATCAAGAGTTGCAATCCTATTATCTCTCTACAGGCATCAGCGTATCCCTGATGACCCACGACAGGCCGTCCGATGCCCATCCGACGGCGCCGGCCCGGTACTCGTCGACCCCATGTGTCATTATTATCAGCAAGATCGACGTGCGCGCCATTCCCAGAAATGTGGGAGGTAGGAGTTGGCAATGTCGACGCGGTGCCACAGGACTTGCCAGCACGACGGCCACTGGGAGTCTCGTGTTACACGTCGGATCTTTTTGTAGTAGCCCCTCGTGTTCCGCTGTCCAACGTACATCTCCTTGCGGTTGACCGACAATTGATTTATGGGAGGATCCTGATCGATTGGCTGATCCGGCAAGCACAGCCTGGGATGCATTTACGTTTAACATGACCTGCTCGAAAACGAGTTCATCGTGGCCTGGATTGGGTCTTGGGTGCTCGCAGCGGGGCCGGTGATTTTCTCACTGTTTTATCTCCGCGCAGTGAATGCAGTACCATGAACAGCGGTTTGGTTACCCGTCAGGAAATCCGGTTACCGGTCGGTAACCGAATATCTCAGACTCCTCCGGGAAAAGGTCATACCGGGTAAAAAAATGTCGAAAGTAATTTTAATGAAAACTTTTGGTATATGGTCAAACTAGAACCAATTTTTTTGAATATTCATATTTCAGATTTCAAATTCATCCGGTAACCGGTCGGGATTTTCCTATGATCACGGTAACCAGAAATCCCGACCCCCCTCGGAAAATATTTCATACCGGTAACCAAAACCTTGACCATGACACTGATAGAGTGATGTACTCTCTCCGTAACAAAATATAAAAATATAAGATGTTTTAGATATGTCATATATGGCTTACATATGAATAGAAATGAGTGAATCTATAAACTAACAAGTGTTTAGATACATTGGTATCAAAAAAATGGTAAACCATTTTATATTTTGGTACGGAGGTACCCCTCCGATCGCTTTTGATTGTCGCGGACAGCCGGACAGGTAACTAGTTTAGACAACTATGGTATATACTACTGGGACTCTCGGAGGCTCTGGTGCCATCTGATCGATAGATCACGCGAAATAAATCCCAATAACTTCAACCTAGGTGGCAGTTGGCACGCTAGTAACCCTGGGCCTGTATACTGAAAGCAGCTTGGCACTACCAATCGACAGTAATTAGGCATGCGGAATAGACAAGGGATTTATGGAGCTTGTACTACTGGTACTGTTTCGTCGATGAGCGCTCTTCGTCGATGGATGGTTGAAGCGCGAAAAAAATCTTATGCGACCGGGTCGCCGGGCCGGACCCGGCCGCATGGCCGACGCGTGGCCGCCTGCTGCCCCCGCACGCGCTGTCTTTTCCCCTGTTAACCAAATCGGACGGTGCTAAATCTGGTCCACCGGTGGGTCGTTGAGGGCATGGTCGCATAGGATTTTTTTCTGTTGAAGCGGGCCTTTGCCTCTTGATTCGTTTAGATACCTGTACTATCAAGCGTGGAGGCAGTACGGTAAGTGGGCCCTACCGTTTTGGCCAGGAGCGCGCTGATCACATGCTGATCGCCTCCTTAATTTCCTAAAGTAATTCATGTACTGCACCCAAAAATAAGTAACCATGCACTGTAGATTGACTCGTAGTATTGTAATCTTAGACTAGGGGACTAAGCGCTCCGCCGCGCCCGTGGGCTAAAATTTTGAATTGTTCAACCGTAAAGTTATTGTGAATTAAAAGTTTCGAAAACTGTTCAAATTCGGAAATCACCAAGTTTTTGAATAGTTTAACGCATTTGAATTCTTTTTGACGTATATGGGAATACAAATT
The DNA here is from genome assembly GCA_947311845.1 of Poa pratensis. Classification (NCBI taxonomy): domain Eukaryota; kingdom Viridiplantae; phylum Streptophyta; class Magnoliopsida; order Poales; family Poaceae; genus Poa; species Poa pratensis. Next base: position 29,834,183 of record CAMZMU010000076.1, on the reverse strand, counting down.
TCTAAGGCACATGGATATTTGAAATTTGAATTTTGTTCGTGCATATTTATTTTTATGTGATCCCGTTGACATATTTGTCATTTTTTCCCGAGAACATGTTTTGAACTGTTGATCTGCATTTTTTAGAATTGTTTTAAAATCGAATGGATAGTTTGGACTATTTTTCGGAAAAAAAACTGTGGACATTTGTTAATCTTTTTGGTTTGTATTATTTAGAATGATGGCAAAATCATATTTAGAATTATGTAGAATTGTTTCAAGGAAAAAACTGTGGACATTTTTTAGTTCAAGTTCGAATGGATAGTTTGAACTATTTTTCATTGTTGAAATTCAAAAATTGTCTAGGCTGAGAAGTTGTTCAGTTTTACGTTTTGAGAATGTTTGCTTTATTTTACAAAGAACTTTTGCTTTCTTTTACACATGTAGTTGGTTTTACGTTTTAGGAACGGTTTTTTTTGTGGTTATGTTGGCACGCTTATTGTGTTTGAATTCTTTTTTTGTGTTTATTAAATGGACAGATTTGAAAATCGTCTGAAACTTTGTGCCTGTGGAGTAAATGGGATTTAAATTTGGTAATGTACAAATTTAATTATTACTTAGGTTTGAAGATTAGTGAAATTCAGAGGAGTTCGTGTTTGAAAGTTGTTTAGATCCCGAAAATTGTTAAAGTTGAGAGCACTGATTTATATTAGTTTTTTTGTATTTATTACTTTTATCTGTATTAGAATTTGTTGCTTTCTGTTTATCCGAATAGTGAACAATTCTTAGTTGTTTTTCTGTAGGTCATATAGTTAATATTCTGTAGTTATCTAAAATCAACAGGTGATTTTACAGAAGATGTATAATTAATATAGAAAGATATAATGTTAATATGCGAGATGATTTTATATAAACTTTATAATTAATATGGAAAGCTATAATGTTTGTTGTAATTATTTTTAAAAAAAGTTGTGTAACCATACATATAAATGTGTTAGTTGTAAAGATGTTTTTTTCTGGAACTTTTGGTATTTTATTTGTATTTTTCTGAGTTGTGCATAGAAAGATATGATTTTTTCAAAAAAATTACGTATTTTCTGTAATCAAAAAACACAGCTGACAGGCGGGCCCAGCATGTCAGCTAGGCCGCGCTGACGTCAGCCCTCGACGTCAGCGGACGGCGGCGCTCGGCTCGCGGAGCCGCAACGGCGCACGGGTTCGGGCCGTGGAGGCGCGTCTCCGGTAGAGCACGCCAAGGCGCATCAAACTGGCGGCGCTGCGCGCCAAATGGTCGCCGGAATCGCCGCCGGTGACCGTTCCCGCGGCGGCGGATAGAAAAAACGCCGCCGACGAACTCCGGTGGAGTGGCGGCGACTGCGGCCGTCCGGGCGCGATTCCTCCGGCGAGGAGGTAGAGGAGAAGGTGGCGGAGCTCTCTGGCTGCTTGGATTCGACCGGGGAGGCTCGTAGCGGCGGTGCGGCGCGGCGGCGGCAGCGGCGACGACGGCGTCGCGCGGGAGGGAGAGGGAGCTCGTGGATGGTTTTGCAGAAAAGACCTTGGCTTTTCCCGAAATTGCGTTTAGGTCCACCCGTAGTGCAAAAGCGTGGACCGCGCGCGAATTGCCGAAAAACGGAAGTTTTTTTTTGCAAAACGACGCGGCGACCGGGTGGGCGACCGGCTGGGAACCGTGCGACCGGCGGTGACCGGGCTACGTGTCGCGCGGCGATTGGACAAAAATCGGAGCTACAGTGCCGCGCGGGATTGACGCCGACGTGGTTCGATCTCCACCGTCCGTTGCGCAGATCGAACGGCTGACGGATGACGGCGACGTGGAGGGCCTGAGAAGCAGCGGTTTCCACCATCTTTTATATATAGTAGATTGTTTAACATGTAGATCTAGAGTGCTTTCTCTAATTTACGATTGATTGGTAGTAGAGCTAGCATTCTGGAGGCGGCGATTTGGGTAGTAGATGCGGATGCACCTATTATGTAAAACAATTTAAATATTTTTTTAAAATATCAAAAAATTATAGAAAAAATTCGGATGCACATTAGAATATTTTGTGTTAGCACAAAAGATGTCGTGGAGATTTTTTTTTTCTGTGGCCTGTGCAAAAAGACAAAAAAATGTATCATATAAAATCATTTTGGAGCGTTCGGATTTGTTTTTTTTGCACAAGTCACAAAAAATGCTTTTTCTTCATGTAACTTTTTCTACTAACATAAAATGTCTTGAAATATGTTCGAAATTTTTATTTTAATTTTTTTGACATTTTCAAATTTGTTTTTTGACAGTGAGTGCATCTGCACCTGCTACCCGTTATGGATTTCCGTAGCATTCTCCATTTTGATAGACAGCGATAACGGGTAGTAGGAAAGTTCGAAGCCACTACCCACTTCCAGACATTCAAAACCAAGCAATAACACGTCAGACTCAATCCGTCTGTGACCTTGATATTTACGGAAGAAATTGGGTGCCTCACAAATCGGACAACAACACTGTCGACTGATGGTCCACAACACGAATTTTATATAGTTGGGATTCGACGAAATCTAGAAATGACGCAGATAAACGAATTTTCTTTTCTACGTGAGAGAACGGCTTAATTAGGTGAGTTAGGTCTCTGGACCCTCTGGTCCATGAGATCACAGCTCCGCGCACACTCCAAATCTCAAATATTCTAGTGTATGAATGTACTTCATCTGACACGATAATGGTCAAGAAACTGGCGGCTAGCTACTTGGTTTTCCAAAATTTGATTACAAATAGTAGCAACTTGCAAGCAGCCATGGACGGGCACGGCCATCTCTCTCGCTCATCAGATCCGTAGACTACTACAACCACTCAGACTTATTATGTTAGGATTACGAGGGATTCGTTGATTCCCGAGGTTTCCAGCAAGTCAAAAATAAGATAGGAGTAACGCGATGACATCCTGAAAATTTGAATTTTGTGGAGTATACTTTTACCCTATTTATGAACGTGACACTAATTACTCATCTTTTTTGCGTAAATTCCAGCAATCTATTAATAATCATCCACAGCAGTAAAAAACCCAAAAAGAAATAAAAATTACAAATTGGTCCTTGGACCACCTAGCGACGACTACGAATGCTGATGCGAGCCGAAAGCGCGCCGCTGTCCTCGCCCCTCCCTCTCTGAGTCGGGCAAAGCTTGACGTAGAAGAGCTTGTTGCAGTAGACAGACGGGAAGTCGTCGGACTAAGGCCCCAAAGGGTCAACGCACTAGAGTGGCAACCATCGCCAAAGATGAGAACTCTAGATCGAAAGAACCTGACCTGCAACCACACTGACGAACACGAAAACCGAGCAGATCCCAGGAGATCCACCGGACACACAACTCCACGCGCCCTCCGCTAGCGCTAGACGCACCATCGGGACGGGGATAGGGCGGGGAGTACCTTATTCTCACACCGGGATGTCGCCGCCGCCTCACCACCCGGAAGAAGACATAGAAACCAGCTAAAACAGCAAACGGGAACCCTCCCGCCGGCGAGAGGCCGGGGTCGCCGCCCCTCCAAGGCCTAGAAGGCCATCGGAGGCGGGGCGAACCGGCGGCGCCGCCGGCGGCTGGGACAAAAAACCTAATCGCCCGACGATTGCCTCGCGTGTCTTTCTCTCCTGTATGTACCGGTTCACACTAATTACTCCATCTAGTTAGAAATCATCTATATTAGTAATTTTAGCATGTTTGTTGATCAAGATGTGAGGTGATGATTGGTATCAAAATATCACGACAACAACGAAGAATATAACAAGTGATGAAGAGAAGGGCGGACATGATCGTCAATGACGTGCTCCGATCTTTACCTTCTTTTTTTGCATCACATCAACCTAACATGCCGGTGTAATGTGACCAAACATGCATAATGTGAAATTGGGGTTAAACCACTCTTTTTGCTAGTTAAATGAGATTAAACCATGTTCTAATTTTTTCTAGATGGTGGATTTTATTTCACTATTTTTTTTTGGTACTAAGCAATTGTGGGGAGAAAAGTTGATTTCAGTTCACAAACACTGTATCATACTTAGTACGTGAAAAATAACAAAGTGAGAAAGTTGATCCCAAGAGATGTTACAAACAGTAGCACGGTACACTCCATTTTTATAGTACTCGATCAATCACTATTTTAGATTCATGAAGAAAATAAAAGAAGTAAATAGAAACTTGCTTAATGCTATCTATTCCACAATAAAATCGTAGCACAAAAAGTAAAGAAGCAAATTCATAAGCACCTTTAAAACAACAAATTCATCGATTTATTCTACATCACAGAAATCATAATCATTCTTAACATAAAAATTTAAGGTTTCGTTATCATTGTACTCACATTAAAAAGGAAGGTGCTTAGTGTCCTTCCAGAGTATCAAGTTGTATCATACCCCTCCGTTTCTGAAGTAAGGCGTATTTTTTTTTTGAAAAGTCAAGCAATGTAAAGTTTGACCAAGATTTAAGAAAAAACGGCGAACAACTATAATACTATATCAACACCATATGAAAATATATTTCATGGTGTATCTAACGGTATTGATTTGGTATTGTAAATGTTAATGTTGTTTTCTAAAAAATAGTCAAACTTTACACTATTTGACTTTAAAAAACGTCTTACTTCCAGAAATGCATGTCATATATATATAACACAAATATCTGGCATAACTGTGCATCGGTTCATTCGATCTCATAAGTGTTCCCTTTTTAGACAAGCGGTGTTCCTGAATTTTTTTGTTGATCTACTATGAACCCCCCTTCCCAGTAAGAACGGTTTAAAAAAAGGTAACCATTGATAGAAAGCGAAAAACTAGTCATGATAACAAGCTAAAACAAAAATGTAGTGTTTCTAGATTTTTAGTTTTTAGTTTTAAAGCAAGCAAATAAGTGATATATAAAAAGTAACTAAGCAAGATAGATAACAAGAGCGTAAAGTAGAGGTATGTAGGACTCTTAGTTGATGACAATAGTTCCCCGGCAATGACGTCATAAATTGGCTTACTACTTCTGAATAAGTTGTTGGAAACACCAAGTCGAAGGGATGATGTAGCCCATCAGCAAGTATTTCCCTCGCTTGATAACCAGGATTTATTGAATGGTGGGAACTAATAAGACTTCAACTAAGTTATGAGCAGCTGCACACAACCACAAAACAATGCTTGTCCCCAACGTTTCAGTAAGATTATCAAGCTTTCCGTCCTGCTTGTTATAAGAATTAAACGTATGGTGTGATAGAAATTGATGAATGAAAATAAATAAGCAAATGGACCAGATGATATGAAAAAAAAAGTAAAACGAAGATGTAAATATATTATAAGATGGACTGGGTCCTATAGGTTCACTAGAGGCATATCTTCAAATAAACATAACAATGTTGGGTAACAAACTACAGTTGGGCAGCGATTATATTGTACTTATCTTTACTTTTATGATTATTTTTATTCATGGCATGATTCATATAGTCATTACTCCAAGATATATAGACAATTACTCCAACTGCATCTATAACTAATATTGCACTCCGGGACCACTATCCAACATGCATCTCAAAATATGAAGTTCATACAAATAGAGTATTGCCTTAAGCAAGATGACATAACATAAATAGTAAAAACACCATCAAAATGTGGTATAGAAACCATTGTTTTACTCTTAGCAGTAACAACATATTGCATGCCTTGTCCCTTGCTGTCACCGGGACTGAATTTTTATACATTATACTTGACGAGGACAGGCAATAAATCAGAAATCATATAATACTGAAAATTATGAACAAGATAACCTCAAAGATATCAATATAATTTACGAATAGATCTGATGATCATAGAATGCCAATTCAGCATATCCGAACAAACATAACAACTATTATATCACATGGATCTCAATCATGTAGTGCAGCTCATGAGACCTTTTTATTGAAGAACAAGGGAGAGGGGATGCAATCTAGTTACTGTTATGGACCCATAATTTCAGTGGGACTACTCACATATCTTCATGCAGGTATCCAAATTGATGAAGAAGGCTCCGGTAATGGACCCCATCCGGCAGAGACCGGAACATGCCTTGAGATTTGATCCTAGCGGGACATGGACTTTTGGTGCCGGCTCTCCAAAATAAACTCGTCTCCTAGGGTTGTTAGTCGAGGAGTCGATATTAAAGACGTGGAAGAGCAAGCATGCATCAAAATAGTTAATTTCTCATCCAATGTGTGTTTTATGCTTGTATTTGTGTTGTAAGCTTAAATTCAAGCAGTTAACAACATAATTTGGTTTAGTTTCGTTGTAGCTTTGTATTTAAGTTGCCTAAATTGCCCCTTTTATACAGTATCAAAATATCCTACTGGTTTAAGAATTCATATATTGTACCACCTCCACTCACTAATGTAAGATATATTTTTGCTGATTCAAATGTATGTAGACATATTTGTATGTAGATTCACTCATTAGAGCATCTCCAACAGGCGTGCTAATTTTTTTTGCAGCGCCAAAATAGCGTTTTAGCGTGCTGGGCGCTGTTTTGCTTTTTCAACGCGCTAAATTTTTGTGAGGGAAGTACAGGTTTTCCAGGCGCGCTAAAATAGCGCGCCGCAAACACGTATTTGCATTGTTTCAAATGAAAAAAAATCAAAAAAAAAAAATAGACTGAAAATATAAATATATTGATTCGACACGATTCGACACGAACACGAACTCAAACGACAAACACAAACTAATTTAAACTTATTTACACTAAAACGAAGACGAGTCCGACTAGTCGTCGTCGGACTCGTCGGAGGTGTCGGAGATGTCGTCCTCCAGTGCCGCCCACTGGGGTCGTCGTTGGCCCAGGTGGCGCCGCCCACCTCCAGTTCCGCCTCGCCGCGGCCTTGGCCAGCCGCTGCTCCTCCCGCAGCTCCGCGCACTCAAGCCGCCGCTCCGCCCTCTCGGTCGCCCGAGTGTTCCAGTACTCCTCTTCCGCGGCGGCTTCGCGCGGGTGCACTACAAGGAAACAGCTAATCACCGGCGTGACGATTTTGACATCACCGGCGAGACATGGCCACGCCGGTAACCTCACGCCAGTGCTATTTGGGATCACCGGCGAGTGCGAGTCCACGCCGGTGATTATTTTTGGATCACCGGTTGTACAATGACACGCCGGTGAGAATTTGTATTACCGGCGAGGGATGCCACGCCAGTGATTATATTTTGGAATTATAAAAAAACAGCTATTATTTTATTTAATAGACGACAATTACCAGCAAAGTACACAGATACAGAAGCATTAATTGAAATAGTACTGAGTAGTGCTCCACTCAACAAAGTTCTTATTGTTCATCTAGTTAACTTATTTCTAACTATCATAGCTAGCTAGCTAGTCACTTTGGGACTCGATCACCTCAGCAGGCTCATGATCATCTCTAGGGTCATGATCCTCAGACTCGAACTGTCGTAGTTGTTGGGGGGGGGGGGGGGGGGGGGGGGGTTATACATGAAGTAGGTAGAGACGTCACCATGGTCAAGAAAGAAGGTGCACCGCTCACTAGGTTGCATGCCGTAGTGAGCAACAAGTCCTGTCCAACTAGCGCCACTAAAGTAAGTTCGGCCCATCGTGTTGGTGCACAGAACTCTAAACTCCGAGTGGGCACTGTAATCTGGACCAATTCAACCTCAAATGTCCTGTGGTCGGTGATGCAACACCCACATGCTCCAAGAAGTCACGCCTGGACCTGCACGGGATGTTCTGAGAAAAACAACAATTAGACATTAGTGTTATTACAAGGCTAGGATAATGCGACAGTTTAATCTACGAAATAAGAGAACATTTCACAAGAAACATGCATTAAAAAGTGCCTCATATGAATCAAAGTCATCGGTGTAATACAAGCCTCATATATATTGCCAAAAGAAGGCAAAAAGAGTGCATACAAGACCATGTACTAATATAAGCACTCAAATTGTATATAGTACAAGGTATTATAGATACTCTTTTTTTCCTTTAACATGACATCGTTTAAATCATCGGCCTCTAACATGTACAACAACGTGGATAAAAAGACGAATAAAAAGATGCCTCATATGAAGAGTGCACACCATGAACTTCCAAGTGTCGGAACTAAAGGACCAAGAGAAATGTATAAACAATGTTGTTATACATGTCAGTAGGTCATTTAGACCAACACTCGAAATGACAATGCACAAGAGTCTAATCATTGGCAAATTATGGGAACAAGCACACACGATGTAAGAGTCAACCTAGCTATCCTATGAAATGATGTTTCATAGCGATGACTCTGATTCAGAGAACAATAGCGTGACCCTAAGCCTGAGCTGGACATAAACTACAGACCGACGGTGCGACGCCGTCGATCTTTGGCCTCTTTTTTACATTCGTTCTACAGGTTCAGTCCTCTCATGCTCAGAGTCAACCTAGCTATCATGTGAATCAGAGTCATCAGTGTAATACAATACAAGCCTAAAAGATATACGTACCGGTCTATCTTCTTCCTGTAATACGCCCTCACACCCTTAAAAGGACCCATTCCGTGCAAACTAACACATGATAAAAAGATAATTATTAGAACAAAAAAACACTAAAAAATCCAAAGAATAAACATGTTAACATTTAAAACATAAATAGAACATCTCCTAAAAGTCTAAATATAATGTGACACTCTAAAACAACTAAATCACATAATCTAAATAGAACTACAACAATCTAAAAATATAAATCTAAACTACACGAATAAAATCTAACTAATGTCTCTAACAATATAATGTGACAATCTAAAACAACTAAATCTAACAATCTAGATATAACTATAACAATCTAGATAGAACTATAAAAATCTAACAATATAAATCTAAACTACACTAATTAAATCTAACTAAATTATCTAACAATATGAGATGTGACAATCTAAAACAACTAAATCTAACAATCTAAACTACACTACCTAAATTATCTACAAACTAAACTACACTACCTAAATTATCTAGAATCTAAACTACACTAACACTACATTAACATTAACACTCACCTTGGCGGAGACGGCGGCATCGGTGCGGGGCGAGGTCGACGGAGGCGGGGACGGCGACGTTGGGCACGGGGCGGCGTCGGGGAAGGCGGGGAGGGCGGCGGCGATGCGGGGAGGGAGAGATGGAGGCGCGCGGTGGCGATGCGGTTTTGGTAACCGTGCCCACGAGAGGGTGAGGGAGAGAGAATGAGAAAAAGAGAGAGGGGGGAGAGAAATAGATAAGGCCATTTTTTTCGGTGAATTATTTTTATGCGGTCTAAAAATACATATTTTTATGCGGTCAATATTTTTAGAGTACATATTATAAAATAATATTATATTTAGTATGAAGTACAAAACAGATAAGAGAAAGGATTTGTTGTCGATAAATAATGAAGGAGAAAAAGTACTAATAAAAATGTAAAAGAAAATCGACCAGTTTACATTTTACATCTGTTACATTGGTGCATTTTACTATTTTGACAAATGCACCTGATTTTGTAAAAGAATATCGATCAGTTTACATTTTACATCTGTTACATTGGTGCATTTTACTATTTTGACAAATGCACTTAATTTTGTAAAAGAAAATCGATCAGTTTACATTTTACATATGTTACATTGGTGCATTTTACTATTTTGACAAATGCACTTGATTTTGTAAAAGAAAAGCGATCAGTTTACATTTTAGATCGATCAGCTAGCTAAATAGACAGACAATATGTTACATTTTAGTATTTTGACAAATGCACTTGATTTTGTCAGTTTCCTATATACCAAATCAGGATGCCATGATTTACATTTCCATTTAGCAATGTTCATTAAAAACAGCTAGCTAAGCTATACCCAAACCCTAAACCCACGTGCCACCGAAAATACATGATTACCGGCCTGTCGATACAACTACATGCCAGTAAGTAATTCACTAAGGAATTACTCCATGTGTTTGCGAGGACACGCCGGTAATAGCTTTCCCCGTGGCAAGATTTTTGGGCCCACAAATCACCGGCGTGGCTACTAGAAGGACACGCCGGTGATTCTTCGTTTTCACCGGCGTGGGAAAATTTCCACGCCGGTGATTAGCTGCGGAATTTGGTCCCAGCAGATCACCGGCGTGGGTTTTGGGTGGCCCGCCGGTGATTAAAAGCCGGCTATTAGGTGTTTCCTTGTAGTGGTGGCTCACGTACCACTCCACCACGGCGCGCCTGTCCCTCTCCGCGACGAGGCGAAGCGTCACTCGGCGGCGGTCCTCGTCGGTGACGAGGCGCGGCGTCGGCGCCAGGTTCGCCGCATGTTGCGCGTTGCGCGCGTCCTGAAAATTCATCTGGCCGCGCGGGTGGCCGAGCCTCCACGCCGCCGCGTCGTAGGCGTGGGCGGCCTCTATCGCCGTCGGGTACGAGTGTACGAACCGAGATTGACGCGGTCGTCGCCGGACCAGATCTCGGCGGAGAAGGTGCCGTTAGGGCGCGCGCGGACGCCGCGGTAGCCGGAAATGCTTCGGCGGCGCGGAGGCATGGTGGCGGCGGCGCGAAAGCGGTGGGGAATTTTTCAGATGCGCGCAGGAGAGGAAGAGGGCGGTTGCGTGGCGTGTGCCTGCGCAGCGCGCTAGACGCGCGGCGCCATATATAGCGCGGCGCGTACCGCTTTAGCCAGCGCGCGGGACGTTTTTTGCAGCGCGCGATTTTTTCCCGTGTCTGCTGGAGCGCACGCAATGGCCCCGCGCGCGGGAAAATGCCGGTATTTCGCGCCCGCTGCGTTTTTCCTGTTAGAGATTCTCTTAGTATGAATGTACTCCCTCATTTCCATAATATAAACCTTTTTAGCAGAGTAGAGATTTGGGACTCCCGAGCTCCAGTGATCTCAGCATTTAAAAAAAATTAAAGACTATAGCTTCATATTTCTATCTTTTATCATTTTTGTGTAGCCCATAATATAAAAGATTTTACGTTGATATTTTGCATGCTTATAGTATACTTCATTAAGAACATCCACGATTTTTTTTCAGAATTTTTCTAAACTCATAGATATGAGTTTTTTTTAAATTGGCAGGAGCACCGGAGCACCGGTGCTGGGTAGCCAAAAGCATTTTTCCATTTTTAGGAACCTAAACTAGTTTGCTAAAAAGGTTTATATTGTGAAACAGAGGTAGTAGGTAATATGAAAATACTAGCTAGAATGTCTTACATTAGTGAACGGAGGGGTATTATGTTTTGTACAAAAAAGTATATATTTTTAAGACAACAATGTAAAAATATTCGAATAAAAATACGTACTCAATGGACTACTATTGTATGGAATGGCACTGGTGGTGTGATTTGATCTGGAAAACTTGGAAGCGAACGGGAACCTCACTCTTTCCTCACTCTTTTTGGAACCTCATCTCTTTCTACAGTGCACAGAGGAGCTTGGGAGGCGACTTCGAGGCGACCGGCGGCCGCCGGCGCATCCGGTGGATTCCTCACCCTCCGCCTGCCGCTCCGGCGGCGGGAGGGTGGGGGATCTCCGGATCCGCGCTCCGGCGTGTAGATAGAAGGTGTTCGGGCGGCGCGGCTGCGGTGGGGAAGCCGGCGCTGCCGTTTTGGAGATCTGCGGCTCCCCCTCCGCGGCGACGTCGACGACGGCGCCCTCGAGCTGCAGGTTTCGTCCCCGAGCTGCTGCGTGTTTCTCCGGCTTCGGCGGCAGCCCGGTGTCGAGTGGATGCAAGGCCGGTGGTGGAGAAGGTACGAGGCGACTGCGGCGGTGGCGTGTGGGGTGCTGGGGGAAGATCTGTGGCGCCGGCCATGGATCTGGGGCGGGAGGTGCTCGGGGTGCGGCCCCGACCTCTGGGCGTTCATCGATTCAAGTTCCAGCTCGTCGGAGCTGGCGGCTCTTGTGGTTCGTCAAAGCCACTGCGGTGGCAAGAAGCTCTTCCGCTCCGTGGAGAGGGCTCCAGGCGTCTGCTTCCTTCCTCGCCTCCGGCGGTGGAGGTCGCGCGCGCTGGAGCTGCTCGTGGTGAAGACGGCGTGGCGCTGCGGTGCCGTCCTTCGTATACTTCTTTTTCTTTGCTTGTATCCGACCTTGTTTTTGTTCCTCTAGTATGAATACAAGTATGGAAAATTCAAAAAAAAAAAAAACTTGGAAGCGAACGTGGTTTCCCGAGGATCTGTGTGCCGTGCTCGCTTGGCGACGAGCTACGAGATGCGCCTGTGCCGAAACGGACATGGAAAAGGCCGAATACGATCGATCGAGTCAGGGTGTTGTCGGGGCGACATGCTTGTGCACGTGAGTTGGCACGGCGCCAGCCATAGACGCACGTCACAGCTGTGGTGGTGCGTGTCTGGAGGACCCATTCGAGCGACAGCGTGTAGTCCCTAATTTTCTGCCAATATCCGGGCCCTTGTGCAGTTGGATCGTTGTGCCAAGCATGTTTATTTTATTCCGGCCATGTATTTTTTTCCATGCCGATAATATTCTTTTATTTTTTCTTAAAAAACCTACTCCATAATTTAAGGGACGTGTACTTTGGGAATTCAAGTTGGTGGAGCTGGTATGGCCCCGTGACACGGACCACGGCGTCGTTTCCGGCCTCTTGGGTTAGTATAAACCAAGGGAAAAAACTAGCACGCCATATAGCAAAATAGCGACGACTATTAGCTTGCTATATCACACATTGCCATGCTATTAGTGAGATATTGTATACTGATTTATTTAGCGAAATAATTCTCAGCCCACTAGCGGCGCTATTTTTTCAGTGGTATAAACCAACGCAAACCGATCAATGCTACTACAAAAACAGTTCCGGAGAATACAAATTCGAAGAGGAAACACCAGAAAATCCAGCGAATCCACCCAGGCCAGGCCAGCTACACGACGGACAGACAGGGTGGAGAGGAGAGAGCGGCGATCTCCCAATAAAAACGGACGCGAGAATCTCCAACTCGAAGCGGTTGCCTCGTCTCGTCTCTCCCAATCCCACCTGCCACGCGCTCCCCCCTGTTCTGTTCTGCCGTTTCGTCCCGCACGCATCAGCCTCCGCCCCGCCCAAGAGAGCCCACACGACTCCAAACGGAAACAGACGCGCCGCGCCGAGTCGAGTCGAGAAACCCTGAGGAGGACGGCCACAGGAGGAAGTCCTCATTGCGGCATGGCTGAGGCCGCTGGCGTCGGGCACCTCGTTGGCGTCGCCGCGGCCACGCTCCTCGCGGCACTCTTCCTCGCCGTCTTCTTTGGCCGCCAGCGCCGGCGACGCGGGGCTCCGCTGGAAGGGACCCCCGCGCCGCAGGATGCCTGCGCGGCCTCTGACGGCGAAGGGAGCGCGGCCGTGGATGGCCCCACGGACGTCATCATCGTTGGCGCCGGGGTGGCCGGATCTGCGCTCGCCTACACGCTCGGAAAGGTGGCCTATTTTTGCCTTTCTTCCTCTTTTCCGTTTGTTATGAATAATTTTTTTGCTTCTTGTAGATTGATGAAAAAAGTTCTTCTTCCTTTTATTTTGCGTATGTTTTGCTTACCGTTAGGAAAAAATATTAAGTATGTATTTAACACAGAAAGATTGAATTTTTGTTCGGTGAGGTAGGAGCAGGGATCGAAAAATTTCCACCATGGATTCCGAATCTTTCTTGAAGTAGATAATCTAAGAACCCTCTCGATTTAGTTCAGAAAGGAACCGCTTTTGTTAGTCCCTACCGAAATAATCAATTCGTAGCCACCTTCTCGTTAAAAGATGTCATGAAACGGCTGGTGATCCGGGTAGTTGCATGGAGGGAATAATTGTGTTTCGTTGCAACTTCTCCTTGGTGTTTTTTTCGCATGTTTTCACTGCTCGGAGAAAGCGAAATCCATATCATCTCACGCAACTACAAATAGAAATTCTCTTTTAGAAAGCTGATTTGTTACCACCTTGTTTCCACGTATGAATCAAATCTTTGCTTTCTGCTGGCCATGACACGCCTGGACAGGCAGAAAAGAGGAAGAAAGCAGCGGTGGCAACAATATTCAACATAAGAAATCCATATAAAAAAACCTGAATGCTTGGTTGTTTAGTACTCCATAAAGTACAATCTTGATGAGCTGGTGTTGACGATTTGGATAAACAAAGGAGTTCCTTAGAGCGCACAGGAAATTTGCATGTTACTCCATTTAGTCAAAGAAACATGGGGTATATTTAACTCGAAACAGTTTTTAAATATATTTCATAGATATTTAAATTACCTTGCGAAAGTTATCCCAGGGCTACCCTGCAAGTTTTGCTGAAAGTAGCTTTTCTCTCTGAGCAATGAAGGAGAACGTTTGAAAATATCGTGCCAACACAATGTGGATGACTGGACTGTAAACCACTCATAAATGGGCAACAAGAGAAGAGCATATGTGTTATGTTCTTTCGATCTCTACTCTTTTCTATGCCTTTTTGTCCTACCTGCTCCAGCAAAGCAGTGATGTGCTCTTGCTTTGTGTAATTAATGATCTGCCTAACTAATTTCATGACCCACTGACTTTACTTCATTGGCTCACAGCAACCCTGACAATGATATTTCATTAATACAAAACCGTTGAGCGTGTTATCGAACTTAATTCTCTTTCTTTTGTTTGGAAGTACTCCACACTAGAAGTAATAGTTTATAAACAAAGTAAGGACGCAAGCTCCTTTTATAATTTTCAGAAATTATCTGTACCAGCCAAGCTTGATAGATAAAGATATCAACTGAGGCTTTGTGTGCACAGGTTAATTTATATTGTCAAAAATATTTAGTATCCCTCATCTCATGCTTATTGGACTGTGAGTTATAGTATATTTATTCCCTAAAGCGTATTACCGTGGTAATCCAGTCTCATATGGATCTGGATATAAATTGTAAAAAACGATTATGTAGCTCGTCATGATCAAGTATTGCATTACTTTGCTTTTTGTCCTTGTATCCCTGCTTAATTTGTTGGTGACACAGGATGGTCGCCGGGTGCATGTTATAGAGAGAGACCTGACTGAGCCAGATAGAATTGTGGGTGAACTATTACAACCTGGAGGCTACTTGAAATTGATTGAATTGGGTCTGCAGGGTAAGCTGTGCTCTCTCTTGCCCACGGTGGTTTCTCCAGCAGTACTATAGACAGTGTATACTAACTCTTTCACTCGATGCAGACTGTGTTGATGAAATTGATGCACAGCGTGTCCTTGGTTATGCATTATTCAAAGATGGAAAGAACACCAAGCTCTCGTACCCCTTGGAAAAGTTCCATTCAGATGTTGCTGGTAGAAGCTTTCACAATGGACGATTTATACAGAGGATGCGTCAAAAAGCCGCGTCTTTGCCTAAGTAATACCCGTTGTCTAATTGAGCTATCCCTATTATCATTCTGCTATACCTCTTTGTATGGTTGTCATCTGGATTATTCTATATGATAATTTCATTTTCTTGCTAAGCTATGCCTCAGAATGATGAACTTTAAAGGGCACCGCCCTATTTGATAGTTTAATTCTGATTAATATGGAATTTCTTGATTTGGGTATATTTGCTCTCATGTGTATATTTTCCACTTTACATGGGTTGCCTTAGCATTTATCTAATCCATCATGCACCTGGATTTTTCTATGATTAATGTTTGGCGCACTGTTGGGTTTTCAGTGTCCAATTGGAGCAAGGAACAGTTACAACTTTGCTTGAAGAAAATGGTACAGTTAAGGGTGTGCAATACAAGAACAGGTCAGGTGAAGAACTAAAGGCTTATGCACCATTGACAATTGTATGTGATGGCTGCTTTTCAAATTTGAGACGCTCCCTTTGCTCTCCAAAGGTACAGTTCTCACATTATACCTACTAAGGAATTTTGTGTTATCCAATACGAGAAGGATATTAATGGCATTTTACGCTTAGGTTGAGGTGCCATCTTGTTTTGTTGGGCTGGTCTTGGAGAATTGTGAACTCCCTCACGCGAATCATGGTCATGTTATCTTGGCTAATCCTTCGCCCATCCTATTTTACCCAATAAGCAGCACTGAGGTTCGCTGTTTAGTTGATGTCCCTGGTCAGAAGGTGCCTTCCATAGCAAGTGGTGAAATGGCAAATTATCTCAAGACCATGGTTGCACCTCAGGTACTATTGTTAATATTATTAATTCAGTTGATCTTGTATGAACTGTAATTTGCACTGTCTGAGCACCACAGCGAGATGTTAATGTATAGCTTATGTTGTTGTTTGTCAGATTCCTCCAGAAATCTATGATTCCTTTGTAGCTGCTGTTGATAAGGGAAGCATAAGAACAATGCCAAACAGGAGCATGGCAGCTGCGCCGCATCCAACACCTGGTGCACTTTTGATGGGGGATGCTTTCAATATGAGACATCCTTTAACTGGTGGAGGAATGACCGTTGCATTATCTGACATAGTCGTCCTACGCAATCTTCTCAAACCTCTTCGCAATCTCCATGATGCCTCTTCACTGTGCAATTACCTTGAATCATTCTATACTCTTCGGAAGGTTAGTCTTCATGTTGTGGTTTATGATCTAGCTTGTTTCACATCATAGCATGGGTGCACGGTTTGTTTAACACAGTTATTTTCTTTCTTTTTAATTTTTTCAGCCGGTTGCTTCTACGATAAACACATTGGCCGGTGCTCTATACAAGGTCTTCAGTTCCTCACCTGACAAGGCTAGGGACGAGATGCGCCAAGCTTGCTTTGATTACCTAAGCCTTGGAGGTGTCTGCTCGAATGGGCCTATTGCTCTACTCTCTGGTCTTAATCCTCGGCCATTGAGTTTGGTTGCACACTTCTTTGCCGTCGCTATCTTCGGTGTTGGGCGGCTAATGCTCCCTCTTCCTTCACCTAAAAGAATGTGGATTGGAGCGAGATTAATTTCGGTAAGTTCCTTTTATTTTCCAAACATTTATCATATCTGTGTTTATAATAGTATGGTGATACACACTTTGTAGCAGTCAAGTTAGACATAGTACTAACATGAAGACAGTCATACAGAAATAACGGGGCTGCCTGTTTTGTTCATGCTGCTTTGCATTTAATCCAGAATTTTATTAATATGGGTAGCAGGATTCATGATTTTATTTTGGTCAGACTGTTTAGATGTGCTATATCCTTGCTACTGTTTTACCGTACTTGTTTGCTTCGTGTGATACTGTATGGTTGTACCAGCCTACTAGCAAGTTCTGGTATCCACACTATCTTGCTTTGAATCGCATGTTATAAGAGTGAAAAATGGAGATGACCCCCACTTGAGCAAAATTCATGCTAGACTGGTCATACAGGCTATTTTGTACTGCAGGCCCGTCATACAGTCTGTTAATAGATGCAAATTGTGTGGCTGATAAATACCTTTCTCTGCAGGGCGCATGTGGTATCATCTTCCCGATCATCAAAGCTGAAGGCGTGAGGCAAATGTTCTTCCCGGCTACCGTCCCTGCGTATTACCGTGCTCCTCCGGAAGCAGAGTTCTAAACGACGATAATGATGCCGCTGATTTTCAAGTGAAGTTCTAAATGACGATGATGATGCCGCTGATTTCTCGCGCGATGACATTTTGCCTGTGTTGCTAGTTGTACTGTTGGAACGGAATGAGGAACCTGTATAGTACTCTTCTCCCGTCGGTGTGGATTATGTGCAAGATGTTTCTGAACTGTTCCATCAGTGTATGTCGATTCGTCCTAACTAGTAGTTGTACATTAGCGAACTAGTAATACTAATGGCGTTCCTCGTGTACTTTACATTAATAACATAAAACCGTCCGAGTACTAATTCTACACTACCTCCGTTCTGGAAAATGTGTTGCTGGGATTGAACTATACAGTATAATTCCTGGCACGCACTGCACGCAGCGTTTACAGAGGCTCTTTTACATTAATAGCAGATCGAGGGATTCATCATCTTGTCTTCCGATCAGATCTGCTGAGCTAAAAGAGCCGTGTTGTTTTCTTATTGAGTCCCTTCAAATCAAAGGTTTTAAAAAGAAGAAGAAATCCAGCAAGCACGCACGTTGGGTCCTGTCTGGATTAGCATGCGTGCCTCGTTGCAAACTTCCAGTTCGGCATACGTTTCCTTGGCCGAATTTAGTCCAACAACTCATCAATCAATATGATAAGGTAAGTTGACCAATTTTGAACTAACACGAGATTTTTGACAACTAACACGAGATACCATCACGATTACAGTATTATTTACACCGGCAAACACATAAGAATACTGAATGTTCCTGGCACGCACTGCACGCGCCCACGCTGGTATGAATCCTAATGAATTAATCTATCGCCACCGTCCATCCTTTCTTGTCCTCTGTCAGCCCCATCTGGATGGACGTCAGGTCCGTGTACAGTTTCCGGGACAAGGTGTCTTCGCCAGTCCTGAATTTGTACCTTGACACGCAGAACCAATTCAGGTCTCAACACAGCGTCTTTGTACGAAGGAATTATTCAGTGAACCGGAAGAAAATTTACCTCGTCCCTTGGTAGGTAACGGTGGACACCGGAGTGACGCCTACGGCTGTTCCGGTGCAGAACACTTCGTCTGCACTGACCAGCTCGTCGATGGAGACGAGGCGCTCTTCGACCTGCTTAAATCAGAACACACAGATCAGAACTGAGTTACTAGTAACTTGAGATGTCGCTGCAGCTGGTTACAGTTGAGAGCAGTGCGGAGCGTAGACTAGTTTGACCTGATAGCCTCGGTCCCTGGCGAGCTCGATGATGCTCCGGCGCGTGATCCCCGGCAGGATGGTCCCGGCCGTCGACGGCGTCGCGACGGTGCCGCCCTTGAGAACGAAGAGGTTGCAGGAGGACGCCTCCTCCACGTACCTCTTGTGCACCGAGTCCAGGTACAGCACGTCCGCGAACCCCTTGCTCTTGGCGTCCATCTGCGGCTTGAGCACCTGAAATCAATCAAACACAAGTCCGTCAGTCACAATTCTGTAAAGAAAATGACCGGCGGCAGTGTACGATAGTATTTTCTTACGGGCGCGTAGTTGGTGACGGTCTTGACACCGCCGGTCCCGCCCGGCATCGCGCGGTGGAACTCCTCCTCGACCAGCAGGTTTACCGCCGACTTGTCCACCTCATTTTGCTGCAGATTATGCAACTTCCAAGGTCTATAAACTTCCAAGATGGTAGTGTACTACTACGGTCCAAACCCACAGCAGACTGCACTGACCTTGAAATAAGTTCCGACGGGTGAGGCGTAGATCATGAAGGTGTACTCGGGAGCCGGCGCCAGTCCAAGAATGGCACCGCTCCCAATGAGCAGTGGCCTGATGTACAGCGACCCCTTCCCTTGCGGCGGCACCTGGCGAGAGTTGGTTGAGAAGACAGATCAGATCAGCCAAGAACGAACGGCACAGCTTGCCGTGGGCTCACGTGAAAGATCACCATTCGTCATCACGTACCCAGCGCCTGTTGGCGAGGACGGTCTGCTTGACGGCGTGCACGAACTGCTCCACGGACGGCGCCGGCATGCACATGCGCTCCGCCCCCATCTGCATCCGCCGCGCGTTCTCCTCCGGCCGGAACAGCATGTACCCGCCGGCCCTGCTGTCCGACCTCCTGTACGCCTTCAGGCCCTCGAACAGGCCCTGGCCGTAGTTGAGGACACCGGAGGAGGGGCTGAGCTCGATGTTGCCGTAGCCGCTGAGCTCGCCGCGGGAGAAGCCGCCGTCGCCCTGCGAGCACCGCATCACGTACATGTAGTCCGTCGGGGTCAGCCCGAAGCCCAGGTTGTCCCAGTCGATGTCCCCGCCGTTGGTCTCCTCGTCAGACCTACGTGCACGCAGCGTTTACAGAGGCGAACAATGGCGAATTGAAAACCGATTGCAGATTTAAGGTCGGAGAACAGAAAATCGGGGTATATGGGCGAATGGCTACAAAGACAGAGGGACGGTATCGATCACGGTCGTAAATATGCGACGCATCTCACCTGTCGACGGGGTCCAGCTGCGGCAGCGATGACTTCCACCGGGTTTGGAAAAGAGAGCAGCCGCCGCCTCCGTCCTGCATGTTGACAAGGCAGCGCCTGCTGTGAGTTCCGATCGATCTCATCCCCATCCTCATGGAGGCAGGAAGGAAAATCATCTTGGACATGGAGAAATCAGAAATGGCAACAACAGGAACAAGAAGAAAGCGAATAAAAACAGCAGGCTCCGATGATGCAGTCAGATAGAGGGAGGGGGATCTGAACCGAAACGACGCAAAGAGCGCGCACGCACCGTCGCGAGCGCTCCTCGGAGGCTGCCGCTGACCGTCGCCAAGGCGTGGCCGTTGCAGGCCCATGGAAGCACGCGTTTCGCAGACGACAGCACGGCCATGCACGTACTGCCCGCAGTTATCTCTCGGCGGAGTCTTGAAGAGCTCGAACCTTTGCGGCGGCGACCAACGGCTGATTCGGCGAGCTACTCGGCGCAAAATGTGGATGAGAGCACGCGTCAGTTTGTAATCGTTCGTAGAGAGGTGCCAGGCTTCTATATAAGTCGTGGAGAACTTGGCAAGTCTTCAGTTTGACGTGCTGAATTCCAGCCTTGCATAGGAGAACGCATGCAGCATGCCAGCATCGGTAGATTTTTTCTTGGTGGGAGCGTGTGCTATACGATCGAGCAGCAAATCTTTTCACGGATCGAGACAAATTAACCAGAAACGGCCGAGGATGCGATGGCCTGGCGTGCAAGGGGCCCTCCAGACAGTGACAAGAGTAGTACTAGAGCAGCCAGGCCTGGCAATGGCATGGCATCTCCCTAGAACGAGGAAGTCGTTGTCGCCGGCTAGCTCTGCCGCGTGGCGGCCCGTCAATCCTTACCCCTTGCATGGTGCCGCAGTGAACCAGAACTCTTCCCGCTCCACCGAATTCTCTCGGAGAAAAGTTGCCACCACACTCCTCCGCGTTCGCTTTCATCGATCGATCGCGAACACTGTTACCAGTCAGTTGAAGGTGTTCGACCGAACGAACCTAGTCGTGTTTCGTTTCTTCTCGTCGTGTTTCGTTTCTTCTCTTAATCCACGGCGGCGCGGACCCACCTCCCAACCTCTTTTGAGCTGGCGATACCAGCGAGTCCGTGCTTGCTTGCTCATCTTCTTTCTTCGTTTCGATCGACAGCAAAGCCCTTTGCTTATGATCTAGTCATCGGTGCATGCCATGACTTGTTGTCCGTATGCTACTGCTCCCTCCGTTCCAAATTTCTTGACATGCATTTGTCTAGTAACGAATGTATCTAAACACTAGACAAGTATAGATATATCCGTATTTGGACAAACACAAGTCAATTAATTTGGAACGAACGGAGTACGTCTCTAGCACTAGAAGGTGCATGCATGCGGCTGCAACTCTGCAATGTACTGATAGCGTACTGGCATGGACCTCTCGTAGCGTCATCGCGTTCTCGAGTCGGCTGACAAGATCCCTGGAATTCCACATGATCGGCCAAATGGAGCAGATATACATTCATCCTTTACTCCTTCTTTCCGATTAAAATGCGGGAAGGTTTCTTTTTTGCTTGAACCGCAACCCATTTCAAATAGTTAGTCCAAATAATCCCCCCAATTGCAAGTGGTGATTCAACATGGACTCTAGGACCAGACCAATTTGGGAGGGGCTTTCTGTAACACACAGCCCAGAAGCCCAGGGATCATACACACCGCAAAACTAAAGAGCCTTGAGTACTAGAACAAAAGCATGTAGACCTAACAAAATTGTACTCCTGAGGAATAATATATTTTTGTAAAAAAAGGACATACATTTTTCTCAATCCATGATATTGTTTCTGGATAGTCGACTCAATCAATCAAAACTCCCTGCTCGATCCATGCGAGCTGCTCCCACACGCCATCCACACGATCGCTCCCAGGCTGTAATTGCATCTTATCTCTCGGCTCTAAAACAATGAAATACAAGAGTTTGCGCTGCGTAATGCGTGCAACCTTTACTCGTTTGCTTCAGTTATTTATACGGTCTACAATTATCTTTTTTTATAAGTGAAAAGAGAGAAAAACTAGCTACTGAACAGCTATACCGGATGCGTCATCCCTGTAGGGCCCCGACCCCGATACTAGACAAAGATGCTGTGTGTCACTGGTCATGTGATACAACCGAAGGTTACTGGATCATCGGCAACACAACACCTCGATTGATGCTATAACACAGGCACAACTATCAAAGTATAATAAAAAGATCAAGACTGCGGAACAACTGGCACATCACAGACTCTACGATTCAAAGTAATATTACATAACCTGGATTACAGTACTTGGTAATATTACAAGCAGAGGTCACATGACCCAACATACAACAAACAACGAAAGAAAATGTGTTGCTATACAACAAGTTTGCAAGAAAATGTGTTGCTATACAACAAGTTTGCAAAAGGCCTAAGAGGCCAAAAGTAAGCAACGTAGCCAAGCCCAACCTACACGTTCCAGGCTGCTACCTGGGAACCCCAAACTACTCGTCGAAGTCAACGTTGAAACCAGCGTCGGAGTGAGGGTCTTCACCTGAACCAAATTAAGCAAACATGAGCACCCGACGGTACTCAACAAGACTTAATTAACCTATTATATATCTGCTTGTTCAGAGAGTATGTATGAAGGTTCCTTTGCATAAAGCCATCTTTATTTTCAAATAGAGTGAGGAAGAATCTCGTATTAACAGTAGACTTTTTAAAAGGAGATAAGAGAGCATTTCCAGCTCTTGTAACCATTTTGTAACCACCAGCTCATCAACATCACCTAACAACTAGGGTCACCCCCTCGACAACCTCGAGGAAGCACCTTTTCATTCGTTGGCAACAACTTTTACGATCATGTTCAAGTTCTCTATGATCTCAGAATACGTCGCCAAGTTGTCCATAACCGTGGACACGGCTTTTCGAAAAGATTTAACCCTGCAGGGGTGTACAATGTTTATCACGCGTACCAACCGACTCTTAGCGCCAGTACATAAGCACTCACCAAGGAGTGCCGGCAGAGGGTGGTTGACCACGACCTTTATCTTAGTTGATTATATCCCATGGGTCATCCATAACAGGGATGTGCCGCCATTACGCGAGATGGCCACCTCGTGACGGTCCCCGTTACTCTGTCACAGGAATCAAGATCCGTGTTCGTCCATCATTGGATCCCTGCCAGGCCCTATCTTTTCTTAAACGTTTTTGACCCACACGCAAATGGAAAACCAAACTACGTGTCCCATGGGTACAACCAACCAAGTTAGTTAGTCGAGCAGGGTGCTAGGCCCGCGCGTGGTTGTACGCTCAGTCTTGGTTCATAGAAGAGAACTCGGGTCCTAGGGCGGCGTGAACGAGACGACCCACCACAGACCCATGTGGCCTCTCATTCGTTGCCTTTTAGTCATTTTACATGCTCACCTCCTTTCCACGGTATTCCGACATATTAGAGTCATTCGCAACCCTGATTCACCAACCGGGTGAAGCAAAGATAAACAAATAGATACGACTAAGCATAGCAGATATAAGGCTTTGGCGTTACACACAAGCAAAACCCTAGGTCTGCTAGGAACAGTGGATCAGGATATTTAGGCAATGCAATAGATAGGAGAACTCTACCTGATGACCAAAATACATTGGAATCGTATGCAAATACAAGGATGAAATACTTCGAAATCATATATGGGCAGATAAGAGGTTATGTTTGCCTTGTTCGTCGGGGGTCGGATCTTGTTCTTCGAATAAAGTGGGATCAACTTCCGTACCACGATCTACCGAGAAGAACAAAAACCGGCAAAAAGACAACAATCAATACATGGCATTGATGCAATGCGCAATATGTATGCATGATCAATTTAATGCATTGACATGGAGCTCTAAAACATGTTTGAAATGTTATTTGAAGTCAAACTGCAAATATGAGCATTTATTTAAATTAACACCATAATTAGAGAAAATGCATTTAGTTTATTTCCAAATATTTACCAAATTGAAGTGTTCAAATATGTTTGTATTTTGACATAAATAGTTAGCATTTATTTTTCTGAACATTTTGGTATATTATTCATATTTTTCTGATAAACAGATCAAAAGATATTGAGTTTACAATATTTATCATTTTCTGGAATTCTTTTAAAATAAGATGGGTCCCACTGTCAGAAATTTAACAATTTCTAAAATATTTTCAAAAAGAATAAAACTCTGACAGCTCGGGCCCACATGTCGAAGACACAGGAGCACCACGGCGGCTCTGCCGAGCTCGCCGTCGACGGAGGAGGGGGAAAGGGCTCGCGCGGCTGGGCGCGTTGCACGCGCACGGACGCGCGCTACCGAAAGGTGGCGGCACCGCAACCAAATGGTCGCCGGAGCGCCGGCTGGAGCACGACGGAGTGTCGGCCGGCGACGAGCTTTGTGTCGGAGGAGCTACGGGGCACCATAAATCGAATGGAGGGCATGGGAAGGATCAAGAGCTCACCCTGAGCACGCTGGGGAGGACGGCGTGGCCGGAGGAGCTACGGAGCACCATAAATCGAACGGAGGGCATGGGAAGGATCAAGAGATCACCCTGAGCACACTGGGGAGGACGGCGAGGCCGGAGAAGTGCGTACGGTGGTGGAATCGAGCACGAACCACGGCGGCCGGAGCTGGGGAAGAAGCGCTCGATTCTCCCAATTCAAGCCATCCCGGCAAGCGTGACTCGACGGGGAGGAAGAGCGGAGGATGGCGGAGCTCGTGGAGGCCTCGGTAGAGCTCGGGGTGGACGGAAACGACGGCACGGCTGCGACGGCCATGCGGCTAGGGTTTCGCCGTGAGGAGAACAGAGAGCACGGGGAAGGAAGAGAGGTGGATAGTGATGGAGAGAGCGATGCAGACGTCTCCGTGGTCTTATCCACGCGAGCTCGCAGGCAGAGAGGAGGTGGCAATCGAAGAAATGGACACGGCGGCAGGCAGCTCGCCTTCTGGCTCGAGGAAAAAGGAAAAAGAAAACATTTTGCGAAAAACCCCCTGGACTTTTAAATATTTACATGAATTCTTTTAAACAGAAACTTCCTGCATTTTTTTTGGGCATTTAAAATAGTCAATAAATTACCCCAAAATTCATGGAGCCTTCTAATATTGTAGAGAAGCCCCACATATTTTTGTTTTGAATTTTTGGAAGTTTTGAACAACAATTAGAAATAGAACAAGGTTTAGGCCTTTTTTTGATTACTTCTTCTTTAATTTAAATTCAAAACTTATTAATGCAAAGATTAATGCATGACATGATATGATTACACAACTTAACACTTTATTACAAACTTGGGATGTTACAATCCCATGTCTACCTGAGCCCAGCTACAACGACGCTGCATGCACCGGATTCGTGCCAGATATAACTAACCGATAAAATCTCCAAGACATGGACATGCACACGTTAATTGTTTCTTAGCGAAAGTAAACTACTAATGCTAGGAGCCGAGCTCAACGTGATTACACGCACATCATTCAGCCCCTTAAGCCTGTTGTGCAGCCTTGATCTCTACCACACACATCTTTTCCTTCCTCGACGCATGATCTGATGTAGTAATACTTTTTTTTTTGATTTTTCATACTTGTATTCATACGTAAAGGAAAGCATTACAAGGCCAGATACAAGCAAAGAAAAAACAAGTAGAATACAGAGGACACCACTGCTGCGTCACGCCATCTTCAACCACGAGAATCTCCAGCACGCGCGACCTCCACCGCCGGAGACGACGAAGGTAGCAGCCGCCCGGAGCCCTGAACCATGGAGCGGAAGAGCTCCTTGCCCGAAGGCGTTGATGAGCCGCATCAACCACCAGCTCCGACGAGCTGTATCTGAAGACGGAGATGGTCCATCGGCCGGGGACACGCCCCAAGCACCTTCCGCCCTAGACCTGGGGCCTGCGCCACACCACCTCACCGGAGGTGGCCAGATCTTCCACCTGCACACCACACACCCACACAGCAGCCGCCTCGCACCTCCTCCTCCGGCCTCCTGTACACCCGTCGCCAGCCTGCCACCGACGCCGGAGAGAGCAGCAGCAAAGCGGAGACGCACCTGCAGCCCGGAAGCACCGTCGAAGACGACGCCAAGGAGGGGAAGCCGCAAAGCACCAAAACGACAACGCCGACCACCCCGCCACAGCCGCGCCGCCCCGAAACCCCTTATCTACACGCCGGAGCGCAGATCTGGGGATTCTCCATCCTCCCGCCGCCAGAGCGGCCGGCGGAGGGTGAGGAATACCGCAGATACGCCGGCGGCCGCCGGGAGAAGCCGAGTTCACCTCCGATTCGCCTCTGTGCACTGTAGAAGAGGGGGAGGTTCCCGTAATACTTGTGTCAATGTGTTTACTACGATCTGTTAGACATGTAATCGGATACCGTTCCTAGTATGGAGTAGTACTCCAACTAGGATACGTTCTCTCCTGTAAATGCCTGACGAGGGCTTTCTCGTTCTTTATAACAGGGTCACCGTTCCTCACAATATTCATACGATCATGATGCACCAAATTGTTGCTAAACACGATAAGTGATTCTTTTTCAACCATCAACGTGAACTTCGCCGGAGCTCACGCAACCATCTCTCCAAGCAGACGATTAAGCAAATGGATGGTTATTATGAATGATAAAAGTGTGATCAACGACTGATGTGTTGCGTCGTAACAAACTTGCACACGATTTTGTCGTAGCTGAAGCAGTGCTCGTGGAGATACAGGCACCCTCGCGCCGCCGCTCTGGTAAGGTTTTTCCTCGCTTCTGCCGTCGCCATGAGTAAGCTCGGCCCCCGCGTGACTCCGGCCACCTCGTGCCCTCCAACTTCGCCATCAACTTCGTCCCGATGATCGCAAGCTCTGCTACACAGGAGCTGGACCCAGGAACCCCAGATCGACGTCTTCTTCCTCTTCTTCCCGGCGGCCACTGGCGCTCCTTACTCCTCCTCGACAAGCTCTAGGTCACCGTCGTCCGTCCCAGCTCGCCCTGCTTCGCCAACAACCTCGGGGTGAGCAACCGCTTCTGCTCCACATGTTTATACGTCGTTTTTGTCTTGGTTCGCCGCGTAACACGTCGCCGGTCTTGGCCGCGACATGGCCGCCGCCTTGTCGAGGACAGACGCGAGCTCTAGCACGTTTATTCTTGGCACCCAGCACGCACACGAGTACGGCCACGCTCCCGCAACCTTTTGCGCACAAGCACGCACACGCCACGCCGCCCGAACGAGGTCGTCGTCGACGAACGCCTCCGGCGACGCAAGTCTCTGTTTTCCTTCAGTTCCGACAGTTAATCTCGGTGTACACCTAAAAAAACCTCCAGATCTGTACACCAAACACCCATCCAGCCCAGTGGCTATCACGGTCCAAACAAAATGTGGACCCGGGGCGAATATTTATATTAAACTCTTGTACTTATTTTTAGCATGCTATAGTATTAATGAGTATATTATTATTACTAATTATTTGGCATTATTGTTAACAACATAAAAATTGTTAAATGTTAGTTGTAGCATTCATTTTATATAGTCGTATGCGTATAATTGAAAAATACATTATATGCTAGATTTTAATTCTATTTGTTCCATAGTGTTTTTCATCAGCTAGTTTCCACTAAATGTATATAGTATATAGTGTATGCTATACATGTCTATGGTAGAGATATATCAAACACATGGTCCAGCAAATATCTTAATAGATGTTTTTTGTATGATTAGGTAAGTATATTTATAGAAACTTTCAGAGTATAAATTAAACGTTGCCATGATTATTACTCCTATTTCTATGGTCAAATATGTCTCGCGAGTTACAATGGGTATAAATTAAGCGAAATGTTAAAAGAAAATGCAAAGCGCACAAAGTTGTGTGGACAGTGTGGTGCCCAAAGGTCTGGGGAAAGTACATGGCCTCGACCTGTCAGCTGTGATGTCTGCTTCCTGAGCTCTCAATTTTTCGGCTGCTTCTCCCGTAGCAGACAAACCTACAAAAATGGAGTGCATCTCACCAGGAGAACAAATATGACCAAAAGAGAAGGCATTGGCAAGTTCGGCATCGCCGGTGAACGAAGCTCCTATCACAGGCGCATGCATGAGGACAAATGCTGTTTGGGGTATGTAGAACGTCAGAAGACCTTGTAACGGAGACAGATTCCATGGACATAAATCGTGAGGTTGCAGAACTTGACAGTCTCCAAGCTGAGAGCTGCAGCTTGACATGGACACGGAGGTGTAATCTGTGCGGACGAGGGCGGAAAAAAACGTGACCAGAAGCTCAGGGCAACTCCAACAACGCATTTTAAATCGTGTTCGTAATGTGTTCATTTTTTTGTGTGGAGCGGACAGATAACTGTCCACGGACTGTCCTGCTGCACCCAACGGCCTGAAGACCGTGTAACGGAGACATATTCTAACTTCCAAGGACATAAACATGAGCTTGCTGACTGACTCGGAGCTGAGCGCTGCAGCTTGAAGATGGACACGGAGTTGACATCAGTGCGGACAAGCGGAC
This sequence comes from Poa pratensis, assembly GCA_947311845.1. Lineage (NCBI taxonomy): Eukaryota > Viridiplantae > Streptophyta > Magnoliopsida > Poales > Poaceae > Poa > Poa pratensis. Next base: position 29,805,805 of record CAMZMU010000076.1, on the reverse strand, counting down.
AAATACGTAACCAGAAGTTTTTGCCATGGTTTCTCTTCGTGTTCTTTTGCAGGTACTGCTCGTTCACCGTGTTCTGAAGGTTGCCTGCTGCATACAGTTTTTTCTTGTGGGCCAAATCCAGTTTCGGGGTTTCAGGTCCGATAGCTGCGGACTAGGCTTTCTGCGTATACGGCCCACAACAATTCTCCCTGGGCAAACGGCTGCAACGGCTGCTCAGCCCGGCTGAATGCTATATGCCGCTCATTAGCGGCGCTATTCGCGAGTGCCGCCTGAAGCGCATAGGAGATGGGCCGGCCCATCTGCGTTTTTCTTTTTTCTTCTTTGTTTCTTCTCTGTTTGTTTTTCATTTTCGCTTTCTGTTTTCCATTTTTCTTTTTCTTCTGGTTTCCTTTTCGTTTCTTACTTTTATTTTGGTATTTCTTTCGAAAAATTCAAATTCGAATATTGTTCAAATACAAAAAAATATAATTCGAAATTTGTTCATTTTTTTAAATTGTTCAAATTCTTTCATTTTCGAAAAAAATTCAAATCCGAAAATTCTATTTTTTGAAAATTGTTTTTTAAAAATTTGTTCAAATTCAAATTTTGTTCATTTTCAAAACTGTTCAAATTCAAAATTTGTTCAAAAACAAAATTTATACATTTTTTAAAATTGTTCACCGAAATTTGTTCCTTTTCGAAAATTGTTCAAATTCGAATTGTTCATTATTTTCAATAAAATTCATTTTTGAAAAAAATAAAACAAAATAATTGTTCAGATTCGAAAATTGTACATTTTTTTGAAAATTGTTCACCAAAATTTGTTCAACTTCGAAATTTGTTCATTTTCAGAAAATGTTCAAATTCGAAATTGTTCGTTTTAAAATTGATCAAATTTGAAAATTGTTCAGATTCAAAAAATGTTCTAATTTAAATTTTTTAGATTTAAAAATTATTTAAATTGTAAATATGTTTAGATTATAAAATTATTCAAGTTTTAAAAACTTTCACATTTCCAAAATATTCAAATTTGAAATTTATTCATACTGAAAAAGTTTAGATTTGAAATTTTTCGAATTGAAAAAATTCGAATTTATAAAACGTTCAAATTTCAAAAAACATTCATCTTTAAAATTTGTTCAGATTTATAATACAGATTTTTAAAACCCAAAAAAATGAGAACGGGGCAGAGGCCCAGTGGCAAAGGTAGCAGTGGCTAAACCTGGCAACCAGAGTTCAAGCCCCGTCGGGGACGAATTTCTGGAATTCTCATTAAGGAGCACTTCTTCTATAAAAAAAGCCACCACGGGCTAGTCCTGGTCGGTCTTTTTTTTTAACCCAAAAAAATAAGACCGTACTTTCTTATCGGGCCGCTCTAAAGTGGCCCATGAATGGACTCGCTTCAGGAGGCCGCGGGGAATAGCGCCGCCCACGGGCGCCGCGAATCCTTTATGCCGCCCGTTAGCGGCGCTTAAGACGAGCGCCGCCTGAAGGATTCCTGCGTGACGCGTTTCTGGGCCGGCCCATTTTTCTTTTTCTTTTTCGTTTTATTTTCTGTTTCTGTTTTACTTTTTTCATTTTATTTTCTGTTTTTGTTTTTCTTTTCTTTCTTCTTTCTTCTTTTTTCTTTTCTGTTTTCGTTTCCTTTTTTATTATTTTTTTGTTTTTACTTTTGTTTAAATAGTTCCAATTTTGGAAAATGGTTTCAAAATTGAAAATGTTTCCAATTTCGAAAATAGTTCAGTTTTGAAATTGGTTTCAAAATTGAAATAGTTCCAAATTTGAAAATGGTTCCAAATTTGAAAATGGTTCAATTTTGAAAATGGTTCCAATTTTTAAAAATGGTTCCATAATTGAAAATGGTTCCAAATTTGAAAATGGTACCAAAGTTGAGAATGGTTCCAAATTTGAAAATGGTTCAATTTTGAAAATGGTTCCATAATTGAAAATGGTTCCAAATTTGAAAATGGTACCAAAGTTGAAAATGGTTCCAAATTTTTGAAAATGGTTCCAAATTTGAAAACGGTTCCAAAATTGTCAAGTTATTTTTAAAACGGTTCCAGTTTTGAAAAATGGTTCCAAATTTAAAAATGGTTCCAAATTTGAAAATCGCACCAAATTTGAAAATGTTTCCAAAATTGAAAATTCTATCAAATTTGAAAATGGTTCCACAAGTAAAATGGTTCCAAACTTGAAAATGGTTCAATTTTGAAAATGGTTCCAATTTTGAAAATGGTTCCATAATTGAAAATGGTTCCAAATTTGAAAATGGTACCAAAATTGAGAATGGTTCCAAATTTGAAAACGGTTCAAAAATTCTCAAGTTATTTTTAAAATGGTTCCAGTTTTGGAAAATGGTTCCAAAATTAAAAATGGTTCGAAATTTGAAAATGGTTCAATTTTTAAAAAGGTTCCATAATTGTAAATGATACCAAAATTGAAAATGGTTCCAAATTTTGAAAATGGTTCCAAATTTGAAAATGGTTCCCAATCTGAAAATGGTTCCAAAATTCTCAAGTTATTTTTGAAATGGTTCCACTTTAAAAATGTTTTCAAATTTAAAATGGTTCCTAATTTGAAAATTATTCATTTTTTAAAATGGTTCCAAATTTAAAAATTGTTCATTTTTGAAAATGGTTCCAAATTTTAAAATTGTTTATTTTTTAAAATGGTTCCAAATTTTAAAAACTATTTATTTTTTAAAGTGGCGCACTTTTTCTGAATAGAGCACTCGCTGTCTTTTTTCTTTTTGGCGGCGGAAATAAAGAAAGCGAAGAAAAAAAAAGTGCGCCCGAAGCTGGAAGAACGGAAGGACGCGACGCTCCAGCGAACCGTTATTTTGGGGCTGGCCCACGTAAGGATGCTAGTAGGCGTCGCTCGAGGTTAGCGCTGCTAACGAGCGACACAAATCATCCCCCCTCAGCCCGTCCGCGCGCTTTTCGTCACATCTTGGTAACGACCATATGCTCAAAAAAAAAAAAACTTGCTAACGACCTGCTACATGTGGCCATGCCGAAACGCAGTGAGTGTCAGAGGCTGTCGGTGAGCCGGTGCCGATGCCCGACGTCAGCACATAAGTCTCGATTTTTTAGAGGATACCACACTTTTATCGAGTACGTACTCCCTCCGTCCCAAAATAAGTGTCTCAAGTTTGTACAAAAGTGAATGTATCTATACATGTTTAATGTCTAGATACATCCACTTTTTGACAAATCTAAAATAGTTATTTTTGGACGGAGGGAGTATTAAATAACCCACACTTTATGATTAATAGTTGAATGCCCGTGCGTTGCTACGGGAACACAAACAAACAAATCTACATAGGAACCTGACAAAAAAATATATAAACAATCATACATTTTAGGCTTCGATGCATCTCTCGCCTCCCTTCGTTCCTCTCTCAAAGTTGCATTGGCCACCACTACTCTAGATTCGATACAGCCCCTTTGAGATTTATCTTTCATGCACATTCGGCGCCGCACAACCATCACTCGATTTATACATATGGCGTCCTGCAACCAGCGTGCGGCTTATAGATGTATTAGAGCAGCATTGTATCATTTCAACTCAAAAGAAGCTCAGAGATTCTTGAGCGAGTCCAAAGTTGCACGTTTGGGTGGTAGCTTCTGAAGCATGAGTTAACAATTGCAGAAAATCTCTTGGCTACTTTGCCAAAGGCTCAGTGTGTCATGGTCTCAATAGAGTAAAACACGACAAGTTAAGAAAACCTACAACAAAGAGCATTGTTTCTAATACAAGTGTAGGCAGAGATTGTGGGAATGTGCTAGAATGAATAGCAGAATGCAGAGTATTCCGCAGATAATTCATGCTCCATCACATCTAAAGTACTCGCTACAAAGTGTATACACATAACAAATTTAATCACGGTAAACTCAAGGCAACTGAGTCTTCAGACGTCACACCAATGATCTACATCTACCAAATAACAACTTGAGTAGCACCAATTCAGCTTTCGTGTCAAACCTCGTCGCTCTCCACATACCGAGAGAAAGAACAAGGAACTCGCGATTCAGTGGAGAATCACCTGGAGGAGGTGGGCATGGAAGGCATTCTCGCATGCGTCCAACAACTTGTGCAGTATCTTGTTAAACGCCTCCAGGGGCGTGTGGTCCGGGTGAGTTTCTGCACCAGTTTGATACATTACGCTTCAAAGTTTAACATGAAATACATATGATACCATTTGGAGTACTTAAGAGTTTCGACAGTAATTCATAATTAACTAAACAAGGAATAGAACATAATTTGTTCTACACCTTCATATTTTCTAGGTAGTTTTTCTGGTCACACAAGAATTTAATCAATTTTATTACCTTGCCTGCTAAACAAAAATCCACAAGTACCAAGACGACTTGCAAGTTTCTCTCCACATTGTTTCTGCCAATCTGTCGTCTTGACCTCAGGGTTGTCCACACGGCAGCCGATGCTTCAAAAAATTAACTGTAGCAGAAGTAACCTCAAGGTGAATAGGGGACAAGAATACATGGTGAGCAGCAGCAGAAGGGTTTCAAGAATCTGGTATGTATGTACAAAGTAAAAAAAAAAGTCTAGACAGGTTAGTTAACATTTATATACAGATAATTCCTTCACAAAATGCGTGTGAACATATGGGAACAGAAATAACTCGTGCATGCTTTTCAATTCTCTCCGTATCGGACCGGAAATGTAATTTTCAACATATGAGCAGCACCCCTCTCTACCCGGTCCTTGCTGCAATGATTGAACTCCATAAGTAATACAAATGCATGGAATAATTTAAATACCCACGATCATAACTTTCTGCTAACGCGCATGGGTACCCTCTTCAATCGATGGCACAAATTTTAAATACTCAGAATTTTTTTTTTGAAACGGGAGCAAAAGATTTGCTTGAAACTAAAATGGTTGACGAAAAATTATAACATGTATGGTTTCAGGTCGGTTTTAGATTGAAGGCGGGCGACAAAGACACCTATCTGAGCTATCCTAACCTCCAGTTAGCTACTTCACATTCTATGCACAAACCCAAAATAGCAGTATAGATCTATGCCCATTTAAAACATTGAGTACACTGTACTCCAGGGAGGAAAGAATTTGATAGTCAAGCCATCTTCTCTTCCAGCCTCGATTTTTTCTTAAGCACAACCTCATGCTTCTTCTGTTCAATTGACTCAGAATACAAACGTCTAATTCAACAGGAATATAACTACATACCTAGTACTGTAAAATGAGAATTGCAGCTGAAGATGATCAATTTATTTCAAATTCTGAAGTACCTTGAGAAACAACACCTCCATCTCCAGCTACCTAATTGTTGCCTCAGCGCAACTCCGTACAAAGGAAACAGCAAACTTGTTAGTTCAGTTTCAAATCAGAGAAGATAGGATATACTAAATCAAAATTTAGATCTATGTACATCTCATTTTATGACAAAAAATTAACCACAATAGATCAATAACAAGTGCAGCAATAGCTTGTATGAAAATGTTGCTCATTGGGATTGCAGATCATCTTGCAAAATGATGGAAGCTTCAGTATAAAGATCAATATGAACCATCAGCATTCCAAGATCAGCAAGATTGATTTTGTCACTCTCCATAGATTTGCATTTTACTTGAGTTATCAGGAGAACACCACATCTAATTGGACAGGACACCACATCTAATTGGACAGGAAGAAGGCTCTATAGTAAAGTTGTGCTTCTCCGTCTCAGCAAAGTTGTACCGTATTTGTAGCAACAAAATGAGAGAGCTGCGAATTTTACAATCCCACTGTTAAACTGATTGCTTGTTAGAGGAGAAGAAACAGCAAACCGTAGAGTGGTGTCTGACAAAATCCAATCAGTGTCCTGTTTCATGCTGTCCAGCTCTCTCCCCTGATCCCCTCTGCACGAGAAGGTGATGTTTGTGAGGCCTGGGCGGAGATAGCAGAACGCATGCTGCTACACTTGCCGTAGTACAGTAGCAATCACGATTACACCATACTAATCAAACTGGGAATCTCAAGCAATTTCAACTCATCAACAACGATCATGCCATAGTACCAGCTCATATAAAATCAAACAGCAGCATCCGTATCAATCTAGCAAGGACATGAAAACTGCAGGAAAATAGGTGATGGAACGGGAGGGCGCTCAACTTCTGTGCTTCATGGACGGCAGCGTCGAGTGATTGTTGGGGACGGAGGCTGACCGGATAGACTGGCGGCGATTGAGCGGGATATTGGCTTGGCGGCAGCGGTGTGCAGAAGGCAAGGTGAGCACTTCCCGTACGGTGGAGCCATCAGCTCACGCGTGATAGGAGGAGACGGAGGCAACGCAAACGACGGTGGAAGGAGTCTGAGAAGACGGCGTCGATTCGCTCGGCTCGGTGCAGCTCCGCTCGTCCTTCGGCGGCGTCCAAAATCACGACGCTGTTCTAACGGCGGCAGCTAGGGCTACACACAGAGCGCTCCATGTAGAGGCGGCGGCGCTAGGGCAGATAGGAGAGGATTTGGGGTCGGTGTTCTGCCTACCGGTCTCACTGGGCCTTGGCCCATGTGCGTGATCGCTGGTGGCGCGGAGAACCGAGCGAGCGGTGGAGAATCGAGCGAGCGAGCCACGGTTCGCTTTGACGTACGAAGTACCAACTCCCATTTAATAGTAAAGAAATAACATCAATATACAAGGTTTCTGTTAACTCTAGGTTCATGGAGCTGCTTTTCTCCTGTTCTCTTCTTGGCGTGCCGTGGTGACCGATGAACGCGTTCATGCTGAAGACATGAATATTTATCACGAGAAGAAACGTTCACGCTGATTGAACGGATGAATTAAAGTACTCCCTCCGTCCAATAATAACTGTCTCAATTTTGTTCAAAAGTAGATGTATCCATACATGTTTCATGTCTAGATACATCCACTTTTTGTCAAACTTGAGACAGTTATTATTGGACGGAGGGAGTACGTATTAAACACCGGTACATAGTTCACGGGATCGCCGGATCGGCACGGCCGGAGGATATACCCTGCCCGCTCCACGGGAGGAACTGGGCGAATTCAGGGTTAACACTTAACACCTTCCAGTGGGCGCACCTTCCGCACGCTAGCATTTAAGCTCGGCCCACAAGTCTCTTCTTCCGAGTGAATTAACCCAGATGGCACTGGGAGCTCCTATTTGCCGCTTTAGGCATGCACTATGGGCGCTCCGCCTGCACTTTTTCCTTCTTGTGCCGCAGCAATGCGGCCCAATAGTAAGTGCTGTTTATTTTTTAATAAATTAGGTTTTTTATTCAATGAATTCAGTTTTTTACATGTTCTCTATTTTTCTATACAAGTAGAAAGGCACGTGCAACGCACGTCTAATATATCTTTAGCCACACTAATGTAGTAACCAACTGTTATAAAATCATAATTCAACGTATGACACCCATCAAACATTTTTCTTACTCCATTCAATAAGAGAAACTTTGTACAAATGAACATACAGAAAGGAGGAGACATATATTGCAAGATGAATACATTAAGGCAGTGGTAGGACGCAAGAATTATAGAGTGGTTCAGGCCAGGTACGCTCTAGCAGATGGAATCACGGTGCGCCGGTTTTGTCGAAGAATCTGCGACGCAGATGTCCAGCAGCAAAAAACGAAAGGGAGTTGAAGAGCGCAAACCCCAACTGCCGCCCTGAAGGTGCAGCTTCACCCGATCCCCTTTGTTCTGCCGAGCTCACCAGTCGATTCCGGCCAAATCCGGTTCCTCCCGGTGCCGCCGCTGACCGTAACGGAGCCCGCTCGGCGTCCCCTATCGATTTCCGTCCGCCCCTGCCATTCCCGCTGATCCGGCGAGCTCCGCCGACGACGGCCATGGCGAATCGAGGTCGAACGTGCAGGTCTCGGACGTGAAGACGACAACGCCGTTGGGGACGCTCGCAGGCGTCACAAACATGGCAAATCCGCGCACGGAAGGGCTGTACGCAGCTAGGAGTAGCTAGCTTCAGCGGCTCTCCAATCGGTCCATCCGAAGCAAGCTGGCAGGCAGGTGAATCAATCCATGCGAGCAGCTAGCTAGCTCGGCTCAACAATCGATCGAATCCGAAGCAAGGAGGCAGGCAGACAGCTGAATCAATCCATCCGTCCAAACTCCAAACCCGGCTCGGTCGATCTGCCCTCGCCGGCGCGCTCACGCCCGGAGGGCCTCTCGTGGCCGCCCACTGCCAGATCACGCGCCTCATCGCGCTCCACGGCTTGGCCAGCCGTGGCCCTCAGCGTCGCGCCCCACGGCCTCATCCTCCACGGCCTCATCCTCCGCTAGGACGACGACCAGGACCGGGTGGCCTTCCTCCCCAGCGCGCACGACGTGCTGCAGAGCCTGGGCTCTACATCGAGCGCGGCGATGGACGTTGACCCGTCGGCAAAGTTAAAACAAAGATCAACACCAAACATGCAATCTCAGCCTTTGATCAAATATTGGACGCGTACGATTTAATGTATCCGGCATATGTTTGCTCTTTTAATAGTAGTATAGATTAATAATATACAACTTTTGTTGGAATTGCTAAATGGAAACATCTCACCATGCCGATTCTGTGAACATTTTTTGAGCCCCGTGAACATACACGTTATCGAAACTGTGAACATTTCGTTGAACCAATGAAAAAAAACGACAATTTTTTTCATATCCATGATAGTGGTTTTAGAAAAAACTACTCCCTGGACAACGAAAAATAAACAGAAGGAGTGTGTCTGTTCGGGCCCGGCCCATAGAAAAGAGAGAGGGGGATCTCTTCCATTCCGTGGACTAAAGAATGCCAATATTAGCAGTTTAATATGATTCATTACAATTTGTTTTTCAAAATAAACCGTTTCAGTTTTAGAACGCGGCAAATAGGATTTGCCGATGGCACTCCCGAGTCCTGCCGATGGTTTAGTTTTTCGAACATCTCTACACGATATATATACCCTATGCATCACAGGCTACGAAAATATCGAGCTTCCACCGCCTCTAGTTAACACAAATACGCGTTGTCCCACTTCACGTGGAATTGATACGACATGTACACCATGCCATACGTCGAACCCGGGCGAAGGAAAAACGAGCAAACGTTATTCTCGCCACAGGACCAGGGAGTCGTCCGTGATGGAGAAGCTGCCTCCCTCCATGTACTGGATGTACGTCAAATACGCACAATCTTTTGGCTTGTCTCGCCCCTCAATTCGGAATTTCTGATCCATGCATGCATAATGGCTGGCTGTCTCTAGCTAGCAACATCATGAGTACGTCCCACGTGCATGGTCGTGGGATTGCAAACAGATGGGATCGTATATATGCTGCTTCCGTTAGTTATCTGTTGTGTGTTGGCGATAAGCCTAGTCCATCGGTGGGTCTCAAATAACAGCACGGACGTACAGCAGATACGTCGCCACACAGAGCAATCAGCACCAGGCGTCTCCATGCATTTTGTGTTGTTTCATCAGCTTTTTTTCGTTTGCGTGTGTGTGCGTGTTCGTGGAAAGCTAGCAGGCCGTCGGCAGGTTAAGGACATATCGATCGTCAGCGAGATTCGAGTTCAATCCCGGGCTCCGCATATATCCCCCATATCTCAGCTGATGTGATGTGCAGGCAGAAAGCAAGCAGCCCACGCACGGATGCAAATAATCTGTAGGAGCGAGACGGAAATCCGCGGCTAGATCGTCTTCCTCCGCTGCCCACCGCCCGTTCGCACGCTCGTATCATCGATAGATAGATAACTCGACGGAGGCAGTTCAATTCAACCCGGAGACAAGACAATCAATCCTCGATCGACGGACGACTGCAGGTACGTAGCACGGTGTGGTTCATGTCAAGCTCGAATCGATCGGATCGATCGGTACGTACCTAGACGAACGGGATTTGATTGTACAGTCCGAATCAATCGCTGCATACATGCATGTGTACACTACAGGATAAGCACGAATAGTCAGGATCCATACGAACCGTATCTTTCTTTGCCCGGTGCAGCAGGCAGGGGGGCCATGCCTAGTCACTGTTGACACAGATCCCACGAGCGTGCAGAGAAATCATTTACGCAAGTCCAAGAAACTAAATACGTACGTACTCCCTCTCTCCGTTCCTAAATATAAGATGTTTTAGTTTTTGTTCACATTCACATATATCTTGATGTATGTGGACATATTTTAATATGTATGTACACTCATTTAGATTTACACCTAGCAAACATGTGAAGTAGCTAGAACATTTTACATTATAGAACAGAGGGAGTATGTACGTACGTGTGCCCATCTACAGCACTGCTGCATGATTTAAGCTGAAAGCGTTTTGGCAAAACAGAGCTACTAGTGATCCACAGCTTGCTAAATGAGGTCCGACACAGGACCTGCCACTGCCAATGATTGTCCGAGGCTTGCTACCCGCGCCCCGGGCACCTCATGTGGGCTTGTTGGCTGCATCACCATACGTCCATATCCGCAACTAAATCCACGACGACGATGATGATGATGCTGATGAGAGACAGCCTCCTAGTACCCGCATGAACGGATAGAACATGGATGGAAGATGGATGGTCCCTCGATCGACCTCGCTCCACCACCCGCACGCGTACGTGCTTGCTCGCCAATTATGTCCATCCGCTATTTACTCCGGCCATAACAAATCATGCGAGATGAGATCTGTCGATCCAGGACGGGCCAATCTGCCTGTGAGAAGTGAGATTCCCATGCATGGGATCCACAGTTAATTAGGTCTATCGGGAGCATCTGTGCTGCGCATGCACTGTTGTCCCGATTGCATTGGCCAAGGAGAGTAGCAGAGGCTGCAGGGACGGACAAGACGAACATTCTTTCAATTATAGCGGCTGGCAGTTAACTTTTCGCCTGAGCAAACCTGCACGGGTCTGAATCTACTCGCGGCCGGCCGGGCTGCACACACGCGTTCCCATCCGTGGCCACCGGCTGGCCGTACGTGCACAACTCAATGCAAGTGAGGTCACATGGACACGCAGACGCGATCATTCATGCATGCACTTAATCGAAGATCGAGAGAAAGGATGATGGAAACAATGCTTGTTTTTAATGCGGAAACCGTCCGGACTCCGGTTCCACGCGTCACGGCGAGAGGCAAGCCGCATTGAAAACTCCGGCCCCTCCTCTCGATCGGGAGGCAAGGCAGGGAGCGGGCGGCGGCATGCATGCGCTCCGTGTGACCGGCGTTAACTCGTCAGATTAGATTACTACTACTAGTTGAATGCCCGTGCGTTGCTACGGGAACATAAAAATGAACCTGCATCCAAATTATTTTGTATTAAGGCAACATAAGTAAATAAAAATATTTCCAGGTTCAGCAAACACGAATTATCTTTGAGGAACTGAACCTGAGCCCTCAAAAGAACTTGTAGTGAACCTGCAGAAATGAACCTGATACTATTTCATTTACTCCCCGACCTCTCAAAAAGCATGTTAACAGTACAAACTTGAAAACTAATCTATATAAACCTACACTGAGACTAATCTAAAACATAATTACACTAAGTGCGACAAATAGAGAACTAAATGAACTATCGACCACAGTTGAGCATGCCATCCACTTCCATCTCAATCTCCTCACCATTTTAGCATGCACAAATATAGATCAATGAACTTGGAAGGGAAGATAACAGGTAAGTAAACTTGTTAAGAGGCTTATAAGGATGAAGGCATGGATATCCTACCAGGGACGGTACTGTGATAATACATAACATATTGGATCGTGTGTAGCGGTAAATGTCTGTTTATTGTTTGCTTTGAAAGAATTGTGTTTGAACCCAGCTTGGTCGAACCTTTTGTATTAACTTACTTGGTGAAGCAAACTCAACTCCGGCTTGAGTTTCTACACCACCTTCTTCATTAGATAAACTTCATATATTTAGAAAAAACTTATTAAAGTAAGCACCATAATCTCCTAAAGATTTTTGTTTGTACATAACTGAATATGAAAACATGGCAATCAGTAAAGCACTCCAAAAATATGAGCGAAAAAAATACATAGCAGAAAGTGAGTTGCTCTATCAACATTGAAAATAGCAGTTGTCACGAGAGTAAGAGAGGTCCTAGTAAAACTCTCACTGGAACTCAAGCTCCATGAATTTCTAATGCATATTCTTTAACTAATTAAGGTTTAAGTAGCATAATACTTGAAAAGCAAAGATCGCATGACCTGAACTGTTAATGCGCTTGATCACACATTTGTACTTCAACGCTAACAGCTCCTGTTTTCACAAAACAATTCATAGTAGTTTGTTTTTTAATTGTTGCCGTCAGGCTTTTATTTATAGAGGACAACCTGTCTGACTGAATTCAGATTCACTGAAACAACCATTCTGAAGAGACGTCCATACTAAAATAGGGTCTAAACATTTTGCTGCTTTTTGCTTAAAAGTACTGCGTATAGAGAACAAATTAAACCCTGATCTGAGCTGAAAGTTGATTAAGTTTTTCTTTATGTACAAAATTGGTAGTATAGCTATCGTATAGCTCACAAAGATAGACTGAGTAGTTGACATTATGACGATACAAATAAGAGACTGGTGCTGATGAAGTTTTAGCATAACGAATCCAGATTACAGTATATTTGTTAGCAGAGCTAGGGCCATACCTCATTTCTGAATTCTGATCATTCAAGTAGTATATGCACATAGAAAGGGAAGTAACTTGAGGCATCACTGTGTATTGATAATAGAACAGGAGCCGTGTTGGCCGCCAGCATTTGGTGTCTCCATGTCTGCTTAGTGTGCGCTTTAGTCAGAACGAATCTGCCAACTATTGAGAGTATAGACGTACTGCAATTAGTGTGCAGTTCTCCATAGCTAGCGGAAGAGAAGCATAAATTCATCTAATTACTCCAAGACAACTCTAAAATTATGCCTTTGCTTTGTCGGCAATCACAAGAACCTGAGATGTGTGGAGTAGTCGCGTACCTGGACCACGGATGTTGGCCTGCCGCTTCCTGTACAAGACGACGTATGTGGCCGAGAACTCACCCACCAGCACGCTGGCCTTCTGCCCTCTTTTATCCTCGTCATGCCTCCACGCGCTGTCCACAAACTGTTGCGGCTGGTCGTCCGCACGCGACGGATCAGGTGAGGTCGGGGAGGGCGCTGGCCGCTGGGTAGTGCGGTCGGCCGGCGGTGGGGAGCTTCGAGCGTGCGGGTGGCTTGCGCCGACCTTCCACGGCCGCGTCGTGCCGGCCGCGACGGAGCAGGTGAGGTCGGGGGGCGTTGGCCGCTGGGGAGTGCGGTCGGCCGGCGGTGGGGATCTTCGAGCGTGCGGGGTGGCTTGCGCCGACCTTCCACGGCCGCGTCGTCCCGGCCGCCGCCCTGCCGCCAGCAAATCGCGAGAGGGGTGGGGAACGATGAAGGTGCTCTGCGATTTTCTTTTCTCTCCATCTTACCGGTCGGCTGAAGGGTGAAAATAAAAATTGGGCAAGAAATAAGTGTGGAGTGCGGGTTGATTTCGTACTTCGTGAGGGGGTAAACTGCAAAATAGGCGCGACGTACCACTACGACCGCCACGGTTACTCGTATTATATAGTAGAGACTACTTCCCGTGTATTCTCGTTCCGTCGTTAGTCACGGGAAACCGGCCGGCTTTCTCATGCGGTTTGGCTGCCTATAGCTCCTGATGCTGCTGTGCACCCGCTAGTCCAAGGTAGGTACGTGAGGTGACATGGGAAGCTCCCGCGTGTGTGTGTGTGTGTGTGTGATTAAGGCTTCCTAGGACGGGCAATCTAGCTTGAATACTGTCATCTCTATTTTACTCCGTAAGTACTTTCTCGACTCCAAGTGATAAGTAACATATTCTACGTACTCCATGAAAAATCCTAGCGTTGCCGCGACCCCCTCTCCCGCACGGCCGCGGGGCAACTTCTCACGATGCCATCCATGGCCTTCATCGGTCGACAACGCGTGGTTGGATTTCATATAGTGCAATATTTAAGCCGTGGTTACCTTTGTTATGTACTCTGCTAAATAATTATTAAGAATGGATGTATGGTGTGATAATATTAATTAATAGCACGTGAGGACTAATAAATCAGATGTTGCTTACTAGGTCTTTTATTGTAATACTGGCTATGTTCACAATTAATCATCTAGCGTTTAGGGTTTAGCCAAATTCGAACTTTGTAAAATTTGACCAATATATAGGAAACATATCAACATATACATGATAAATTTAATATTATTACAAGTCATCATAAAATAAATTTCATACTACTCTTTTGATATTATAGATATTGTATTTTTTTCTATAAATACTTTGTCAAACTTTTTAAAATTTGACTTTATTAAAAACTAAACGCGAGGTAAATAATTAAAAACAGGAGTTCGTTTTGCGTTGTCCAGTCCACTGTGAAACGCGGTTTGGAATAACTCCACCCACCGGCCGGCCACCGGGCAGTTACTATCAGGGAGCGGTTGCAGATTCGTTCCATCGTCATTGAGTCGGGACACGTTACATGGATGACCTCGGACGGTTGCTGTAGCCTGATACCAGACAGCCGGCTTACAACGTAACTGCCAGAGCGGCCACGACCAATCTCAACGGAGATCGACGCCCTTTAACATTCTAGCACACACGTGGACGTCCCCGATCAACGGAAAGATCGTTGTTACATTGCGTCGGCCGGCCGGCTCTTAATCGGCATCCTGCGTGAAACTACCACGGCCCGATCGAATCTTCTTTGCTCGATCTCATGCCCTCGCTGACACAATCCGTAGCATACAGAACATCAAGATTCATTTTTCGTTAACTAGCAATTAATTAGTCAACAAGAAATTAGCTTTCGGCTGTGTGCATCCGTAGTAGCTTTGATTATTGCGTTGTTGCAGAGGCTGGGTGTAATTTGTATCTCCGCGATATTAATATACATTCTTTATCTAAAAAACAAGAAATTAGCTGAGAGAGAACGGGTAATAACCCTCTTTTTTTTTCTTAAAAAGAAATTAGCTGAGACAACTCATCTCATGATCATGTTGGATTTATGGGTTTGGTTGCAAGATATATTTGCAGAAAGTGTGAGTGAGACGAAATATACTACTCCGTACCATATTGATAGTTCGGAGAGAATTGGACCTATTTATAAGCGGAGCTCCTCTACTATCACTCACCTCTCTTCCTTTGTTTGCAGGAGTGCTTCCCTCTCGGTCGCAGGGTTTGCTGAATCAACCAGAAAAGAAAGATGAGCAAAGTTGTTTGATTGACCATGGTTTAGGCTCTACGAAGATGGTTTGCTATGATGAGTTCCCGGAACAGACATAAAGGTGTATAAAGTAGCTACTTCTTACTAGCCAGTGAGTGAAAATAGGGGCACTTTACGTGTACTCCTCCTCCGTCGGCTGCCACGTCACGTACGGCGCGTCTCGTGAATGGAGTTCCAACTCATTTTGTTGTCAGCATTAAATTTTTGCATGACGGACCAACTATGTGTAGTGTCGACACTTGCCATATTTGTTTACCGTGTGGTGCTTGCGTTGTGTGCCTCTACAGGCTACAGAGAACATAACGGACGAATCGACCGAATGCACGGGTCCGAGAGAGCAAAGCTTTAAAACCCGTCCTTTGAGATTCTACACCAAGAGAGGGTGCATAATGTTTCGTCTCGGCGCGACTGCTCGCTTGACTATACATCGGCGACCATTCGTCCGCTTACTCGTCATCGCCATAACGACAACAACAAAACAGTGGGTTAACACATACGTGTTACTTCTCTGTGTTACTTCTCTCTGTTTGCACTATTACTTAACCAATATGCATGTCTGCTAGTTATGTCTGTCGTACGTGGTTAGATTTACTAGTGAATATGTGCTTTTTAACCGTGAACATGTTTTTGTTGATTTCCAACAAGGGAACCAACATCAATTATCTCGCAATACTACGAGCTTCTAGTTAACCCGCGAGTGGTCTTGTGAAATTGACCTGGTTAACCAGCTGAACCACAACACAACAGAAGTACAGAACATATTACAGATGGTTAATACAGTAAGTCGGAGCAGAGGAGAGGCTACCAAGCTTTCTCATCAATTAATTAATTAACCAGCAAAAGCGAAAGCAACAGGGACGCAATTTGGAGTTTAAGCCCCGACAGGCACAATCATTGAGACGTACTGTATATGCATATAGAAAAAAGTTAGAAAGAAAGGTATACACATTACACACGTACGCACCCGACAGGGAGGCTCTCCCTGCCTCTCTCATGTCATCACATCCAATTAACACTCTGCCTCACACTCATCACGGCACAGCGGCGGCTTAATCTAATCTGATAATTAACTTTTGAAACAAAAAAGGCAGAGAAGCTAACTAAAAAGGAGAGGTCCACAGTTACATGCATGCACAGGAATATACAATGGCCGGTTTGAGTACTAGCTAGCTACGGCTGTTTGACTACCTATCTATGGATTTGAGTCTATGATTGATGGATTAGCTAAGCGGAAGATTCGATCGTCGGATCAGAACTAAACCCCCAGACCAAGAAATAGCAAAAGTATGAGGGTCATGTCCAAGGATCATATGTTACTTGCGAGGTGAGGTATTAGCTACGGCCGTTGTAGCTAGGCTCGCTAGCTACAGTAGCAGTGGTTCTGCTGATATGATCGATATCCGTATGTATGTACGTCGATGGAGCGCAGATCAGCAGGCAGCGGAGTGGGTGAAGGGGTTGAAGAAGTGGTGGGTGGCCTTGGGCCTGTCGGAGTCGACCTTGCCGGCGGCGGTGGCGCGCTCGCAGGACGGGCAGATGCTCAGCGTGGCGGCCGGCAGCTGCATGTAGAACGGCGCCGCCGGGGAGGGCGGGGCGGCTCCGGCGGAGTGTTGGCTGGCATTGCTCAACGGGGGTGGCGGCGGGGCGAACTTGAGGGTGCGGAGCTCCTGCAGCTCGCGCTGCAGGCGGCGGTTCTCCTCGGTGAGCGTCTCGCAGCAGCGCTTCAGGAACTCGCAGTCCACCTCCGTCTGCTTCAGCTTCGTCCTGCATGCATGTGCAACCAAATCGGTCGTTAGTTATCAGTATCACCAGGAACTGAGATGACCCATAGTTTTAGGTATGTGTAAAATTTTACATGCATGCATGAACGTAAAAGTTATAGTTGAGATGGAGTGCTGATATCATATAGGAGTATATTACTCGTGAGGAAATTTGTGTGTGCGTGTGGCATAATCCAAAAGCTACTAGTACTAAATCGGTCGTTAGATATCAGTATCACCAGGAACTGAGATGACCCATAGTTTTAGGTATGTGAAAATTTATGTTCACAAATTTTCCATGCATGCATGAACGTAAAAGAAAAGGTATTAGTTGTATTTGAGATGGAGTATTACTCGTGAGGAAATTTGTGTGTGCGTGTGGCATAATCCAAAAGCTACTAGTACTAACCTCGCTCTTCTGTTTTGAAACCAAACTTCCACCTGCCTTGGCCTGAGGTTCAGCTGCTTGGCTAAAGCGACTTTCTGCTTCTGCTCAAATCCAAAAAAGAAAAGAAAAAGCTGTTCAGTAACTCATATCCAAGAAGATCTCAGAAGATGATGGTACATCTTGTAGTAACCGTATCGAATCGAACGTGAGTGGAGTAATACGCATGCTGTACGTCGTACGTACCGGGTTGAGGGTGCTGTGCTCCTTGAAGCGGTCCTCCAGGAGGGCGGACTGCTCCTTGGTGAGCCTCAGCTTCTTGCGCGTGCTGCCGTCGTCGTCGTCCTCGGCGCCGGCCGTCGATGAGACCATCTCGCCCAGGTCCGCCGCCTCCTCCACGCGCTCCCTCTTCACCGCGCCCCCCACCGAGAGAGACGACACGCTGTGGCCGCCGCCCCCGCCGGACGCGGTCGCAGTCACGGTGGTGGTGTCGTCCGGCATGCTGAGGGTCAGCGACGGCTCCAGCGGGCACTGCGACGACGCCTCCCACCGGGCCGGCCAGCTACTGCTGCCGCCGCCGCCGAGGGACAGGCCCAGCGCCAGGCCGGCGTCGTCCTGCGCCATGATTAACGTGCTGCTAGCGCAACCGGCAGGGCAGCTATATATATCAGCCGCGCGCACCCAATGGTTTCTTTCTACTAGCTCGGAAGAAGAAGAATCCGCAAGCTATCTGTGCTGCGCTTCACTTTAATCAGCTCGCTCTCGTGCACCAACCGAGGATGTTTAATTCTTGCGAGGTGTCGCGGAGGTGCATGCAGGCGTGTGCGTGAGCTTGGAGAGGAGAGGGAAGGGAGGAAGGAAGGAATGAGTGAGGGGAATGAATTGGTTGAGGGGTTGAGAATATTTGAGGAGGAAGAGAGAGAGAGAGGAGGTGTGGAGCCGCAAAGGCGACGCAAACCCACATCACACAAGCGCACTCGACACTTGCGAAGGTTTGACAAGCCCAGCAGCACAGACTCCACAGCACAGACCAGATCGAGTGCCGTGCTGATCGATCTCTCTCTGTGTTCCCGGCCCTGATAGCTCCTACCCATCTGTATATTTCAACAGCCATCACTGCTGCTATAAAGTTGAAAATTTTCTGGTGGCATGATTAGGGGATGAGGTGCAACCTGACCACGTGGACGCGTGTGCGTAAAGGGGCTGGCAATATTAGAAGCCGTCTTCTGCCCACACGCATGCATGAAGGTATATACACAAAAGGTGAGACATGCAAATCCCGTTTATTTTGTACTGGTTTCCAAGGGTGGGCACGTTCTAGATCAGTTAGGTACGCACCTACGTGTATAGATAACAGATCATGTTTAAGATAGTACTATTGGCTGAGGTTTAGTTGAGTGGAGATTTCTTGCTCCCGGACTCCAGCGATCTCTTCATTTTAAAAAATTCAAAAATCATGCTTATAAGTATTAAAAAATCTGGAAAAAAACCATGCATTGTCAGTGATGTATCCCACAAACGTATAAAATTTAGTTTGAAATACTTTACATTCCGAGCTACCCAAAAAAGACAAATGTGTGGATCCGAGTACACACTCTCAAATCTTCAAAATGTACAAGATCTTGTCGTTTTTGTGTACTCCATAATACAAGGAATTTCACATTAGAATTTTACGTTCTAGTAGGTTGCATCACTGAATACATTCAAGATTTTTTCTGATTTTTTTAAACTTGTAAATACAGTTTTCGAATTTCTAAATATAGACCACTGGACCTCGGGAGGCAAAGTGACTTTTCCCGATTTAGTTGTAGTATTTACATGACCATGACCCGATAGTTGTTAGGTATGTGCACAAATAATTGCGGGGGAGAAGCAACATATAGAGCGAGGGAGGCATGTGTTATGTGCGATTGTGGCAAAAAAAATGACTACTCATCATGCACCCGCCCCAACCATGAGCTACCTATACGTATGTGCTCTCATTTACTAGACGTGTGGTTGGCCTGGTTTGCTTGGTGGCTAGCTTCTTCCCAATCCCAGGTTACTTTCCTTCACCACCATCAAGCACTCCTACTTGTAGTATGAACATTTTTCTCCCAATTCCAAGTAGGCCTCGTTGTTCTCTAGCACCTTTCCCTCACCACCACCTTGCTTTCCACATAGGACATGAACGCGCACCTGGACCGGAAATTGAGCCTTTTTGCGTGTGTGTGGGGCAGGGGCTGCTGGCTCATCCTATGACATCTTTCTCGGTGATAGGCTTGGGGTTCACACTACATCCATCCATCTTTCTCATCAGTTACTTGCTAACCAGGGTGTTGTAGCTAGATAGGCAGAGGGAAATTAATTATGTGACGACTTTCTTTCTCTTTTCTACTAGTACTTCTACTGTTTGTTTGTTTGTTGGTTGGTTTGCCTCTTTTTTTTTCTGTTGCACATCATCACATGGCCTGCCAGGGCATAACAGGGGAGGCGATGAAGAACCTTCCCAGGATAGAGAGCTCGAAGGGGGGGGGGGGGAGATGGTGGCGCGGGTTTTGGTGGTGAGTCGGAAGAGGGCAAATACAGTGAGGGTTTCGGGGGACGATGACCGTTGTATTAAACCGTGGACGCACGGGCGAGCTCACGCCATCTCCACACTAGCACGAGATCGGCGATGCGTTCCCCCTCACGGAATGCTACGAGGCTGACTCTATGGAATTTACCGATTCGGCTGTTTCTCAAGGGCCACTTTCACCGTAAGGCCTAAGTAACCAAAGGTTCCAAATTTGGGCCCTCGGAGTCTGCATGGGGGCTTTGCGGGTAACCAAACATGCTATTTCTCTCTCTTCGCTTGATCTCCATGAATATACATGCATTCGGGCTCGGGGAAGTGAGTTGTCATTGCCAATGGTATGTGGTGCAAGCACCCTGACAAGGCCCTCTGTTTGCTTGGCCTTTGAATTGGCAAGAGAAGGACACGCCAACGAATTGCAGCAAATGGTGGGGGTGCTTAATTGCACCATGCCCCCCGGTGTTTCTAGCTTACAGAGGAAAAAAGAAGGTGATGTGGAGCCTAACACTGCTGGATACGATGCCTCGTTTAGGATTTTTTATTCGGGAGAGATTGCTTCGAACAGTAGTCATATGGCCGGCGATTTGGCTCATGGGTGCATCTGCACCCATTATGTAATTTTTTTTAGTTTTTTTTCAGAATGTCAAAAAATTCCGAAAACAAATCCGGGTGTACGTTACAACATGATGTGTGAGCACAAAAAAAGGCAGGGTGAAAAAACTTTTTTTGTGATCTGTACAAAAAAGAGAAAAAACTGACGCGTATATATACGTTTCGGTGTGTCCGGATTTGTCTTTTTTGCACAGGTTGCAAAAAAACTTTTTTCTTCACGTAACTTTTTGTGTCAACATGAAATGTCATGAACTGCATGCAAAAATTTTATTTGGAATTTTTTGACATTTCGAAAAATGTAGATGCACCCACTACCCGTATTGAATATCCGCTTCTCCCCTCACTTTTGACGATGAAACTTTGATGTAGGCGGCTGCGCTCCTCCTATAACCTGAGTGTGGATGGGGGTGCATGATGAGATGTGTTATTGTTAGAGTACTTTGTCCCATGAAATGTCCATCTCTTTCAATGATCAGGAAGGGCACAATGATGAGCTAGCCTCATGACGACCAACCACCCACCGGTAACCAAACTATGTACTATTTGTAAGCGATCAAGTTGGAAGCTAATTAACTGTGGGAATCGTTGATGTCCACTGCCAACCGCAAAAGCCATCTCCAAATGCATGGGCTCAGTTTGCAATTATCATAAATCACGTTTAGAACAAATCTTAACAGTGCTCATCACATGACGAGTTTGACTATTCCATAGTCCAACTGAAACCTCTAAATAACCTCACACATATCATCCATGAGAGAAAGGGTGCAAGTTAGATCACACCAAAAACATGCATGCATTTCTAGTTCTTTGGGGTTTTCGGTACAGTCAACGTAATAGATTAACTGGCGCATGATTATCGGGAGACATATCATCATGCCCCTTGGCTGGGTGCAACTCACTACATGAAACACGAACTTTGCCGAGTGGGAGAATGCTCGGCAAACAGGGAAAACAACTCAGCAAAGGGTCATCGGCATAGCACACACCACAAAAAAAAATGTTTAAAAGAATAACAATATAACATCAAACCTCAAAATAAAAATTAAAAATATGACATTAAACTACTAGACCCTGACCTGGCCAATTTGTTTTTTTTTTTTTGGACTCCTCCATGCGGACATTAAACTATAGTTCGGTAACGTGAAACCTTATGATTTTCAGACAGTCTGAAAAATATTATGCAAGTGTGTAAGTTGTGGTGCGAAGTATATATGAGTATTTTTTTTGTTTAAAAAGTGAATATTGCATCATATGAAGTATGTAACTATTTGTTTGTTCTTGTGTACGTAGATAGAAATTGTCACACGCATATGATCATGTCGTAACTGGTATTTGTGTTTTTTCTTTTCTTTTTCAAAACGTGTAGAGGCCTCTAGGCACTAGTTTTTTTCCCCAGAAACTACTAAGGAGTTATGGTGCTGCTGGATTTATGATATGCTAAGTAGCTAAGTGGGCAGAAAATAGTTTGATGATAAATTTGAGTCAAGACAATAACTTAGACTAGAAACGTCTATTATTTTCATTAAGGTTGAAAATCAAAGGAAGACCTTAATACGAAACCTATCATTGGACCCTCAACTTTATTAGTAGTATGATATGACATGATATTCTTGCAGAGAGAATTCCACTAAAAAACATGAATGTCAGAAAAAAAAAATGGAATGCCGCGAATCTAGGCTATGGTAGTGGTGGGGTGGCGGGCGGTGAGCAACAAGATCAAGGAAGAGAATGAAATCTAGCAAGCTGTGAATCATGTCTTGAGCGCAAAACCGAGTCGCTCGGTTTGTGTCCGATCGTTCTTGAAAACAATGCCACTAGATGCTAGTGCTTGTTGGTCATGTTTTTGGTTCGGCAAAATGATAAGTTATGTTGAGGAGTTAACTCCATCGTTAGTCACTGAACTTATCGGACTAATTCACTTTGGTCACCGTACTTTGAGAATACACTTTTACGGTCACTGAATAAGTTTTTGAAGCCCATCTACGGTCACTGACTCACTGGTCACGGGCAAGACATCGTATTTGATGACGTGGCGGTTAGGGACCCATCTGTCCGGCTTTGTAGCTGCAGTTATTCATTTTTTATTTATAAAAAGGCCCCTATCACTGCGGTGTCATCAAGGTGGATCCCGGGGGCATCCACGCGGCGGCGCGCTCGACGCCCGCGGTGTCTTCGAGGTACTGAGCAGTGCGGGCACGGAGGAACTCACCAGCGTCGCCTACCTCCACGTCTGAGATGCGTCCGCGCCGTACCTCTCCCTGCTTTGCGATGGGCCGGTGGTCCATCCCGGCCACCCAAGTGGCTCGCTCGGCTCCAAATCGACCCAGCCGCAACCAGCCAGCCACGCGCCTCCCCGACCATTGGCTCGCGCCTCCACTACGGCCCACCGTACCTCCCAGGCCACCGACCCACCGTCGCGCCCTTCCGCGTTGCTCGTCGCACTCCGACATGGCGCCGCCACACGGGTGCGCCGTGTTGTTATGCTTGTTCCGTGCGTCCTGAGGCGTCCTTGCCATGCCATACTTGTGTCCAGAGCGTCCATCTTCGAGGGTGGCATTCGGGTTGGGCATCACGGTGCCACACCCGTCGCACCCTGGCCATGCCGCATACATTATGGCATGCGTCCCGAGGGTCCATGTCGCGCCGCGTACGCGTCTTGCAAGACGCCGCTCGTGTTCCTTGTGTGCACTCTGCACGCGTCCGCGTGCTCTCCAGGGTCGAGTCACTGGTACTCGGCCGCTGCTGTGCTGCTCGCGCCGCGTCGGGTCGCCGTGCCTCATGCGCCGGGTCAAGTTCGTAGGCGACGTTGAGGTCTAGCTCCATAGCGAGCGCGCGGATGCGCGGGTTGGCCGTGCAGAGCAGGGTCACGAGTATTAGCAGTGGGGGTCTCGCCGGATTTGGGGCTGGAGGTTAGAAAGGGGACACGTGGACTGTTTTGCAGCATCCGCAAAGTTCAGGGGCTTTTTACAAAACAGAATACACAGCTGGAACGCTAGGTGGACTGATAGATGGGATCCATAACTCGCTACATCATCAAATACACCTCTACACCGTGACCAGTGACCGTAGATGGGCCTCAAATATGTATTCGGTGACCGTAAAAGTGTATTTCCAAAGTACAGTGACCGAAGTGAATCAGGTCGATAAGTTCGATGACCAGCCATGCATTTTACTCTTATGTTGAGCCAAGAAGAAATATCAGACGCATGGCATTAGTCATGACAAAGTCAATCATGTGATCGTTGTCGTGCCGTTGTCTCCGTGTTTCCATGGATGCCCGCTAGTTAGCTTGTTCAAAAATGTACATGTCACCTGTTTATTTGTGGAAACGCAGGGCAGATGATTACTATTAATTTGGCATGTTAGGTTTGATCTGACAGCTACATCTGATCTGTAGGGACCATATCGTGGAGGAAGACTTTGAATTTGGAAATTAGTTACCACTCCATTCGGTAACTCTCTTTCCCCACTTTTCACCTTTCAAGATTCTACGTCACAAGTAAAAGAAAATTGTATCAAATCTTCTGGAGATTCTTTGGTATCATTACTTACTGAAGTAGGCGTGCAACAATGCGTAGCTACGCCGACGGCTTTTTGTCGGGGCCGTCAGCGTAGACCCCGAGGAGGCCAGCCCGTCGACTTGGCCGTCGGCGTAGAAAAGACCGTCGGTGTAGGTCCGTGGACAATCTATGCCGAGGGCAAAGCCATAGGCGTAGATAAGCCCGTCAACCTGACCCTCGGCGTAGGTCCGTGGACAAGCTATGGGGCAAAGCCGTCGGCGTAGGTAATCCATATTTTTTTACTCTTCATTTTTATGTATTTATTTGCATTAGTTGTGTCTTCATTACCATGTCATAGTTTGTGATCAAGTTCCCATATTTGACACATAGGTGTGTCTTGGCATGGTAAATATTGGTTCCAAAAAGAGTTTCCAAATTATTTTTATAAATATCATTTTTTAAGTGTCAAAAATGACTTTTTTATGAAGCAAGTGTCAAAATATGTTGCAAAAAGGCACCCATCTAATTGTCACAAAGAGTAGCCCATATTTGATGGAATATCGCCAAGTATTAGGAATTTTTTCGATTTCTACCTAATTTCGACTATTTAAATGACTTTATGGCGATTATCCGAAAGTAATTGAAATTTGAACTACAAGTGTATGATAGTTTGCTCTGAAAATTGTCAAAAAATCATTTTAAGCTACACAAGTACTTATTATATCACAGAACCGTTGATAGTTTTGAAAAATTCGACCCCTTTCAATGAATAGGCCGGCGGCCATTTTGGCCATTTGTTCAAAAAAAAAATAAAAGAAAGTGAAAGAATACTCAAAAAAGGAAATCCTTTGGCATAAAGTCCTTTTATGTGTACTAGTTGCTAGGAAAAATGACAAACTTGATTTTTGACAAGATTTTGAAAAAAAACCTTCACAAAATGGTCTATCATCTATCGACATGTATAAGTTTCGAACCAAATGACCAAGTTATGGTCATTACCGTGCCATAGTTTGTGATAAAGTTCCCATATTTGACAAATATGTGTGTCTTGGCATGGTAAATATTGGTTCCAAAAAGAGTTTCTAAATTATTTTTATAAATATCATTTTCCATTTTTGAAGTGTCAAAAATGACTTATTCAATATTAAATGGAAAAGATAAAAATGAATTAAAATTTATTTTATTGTTATTTGAATTCAAGATTATTGGTACTTATTTATTTTTGTTTACTTAAATAATTGTTTGGATTCAAAAAATAAAGGTGTGTGACATCATGCTTTAAGGGTTAATAGGATTGATAGGATACTATTGTAAACAAAGTATGAGTTCTTTCTAGGTAAATCATAGGGAAGGAACTAAGAAGTTAAGCGTGCTGGGGCTGGAGTAGTTTGAGGATGGGTGACTGATCGGGAAGTGTCATTAGAAGTGAGTGATCTAAACTGAAATTAAGCATGCTTAAAAATAAAGATAAATATGGAAGTGTCATTAGGAGTGATCCAAACTAAAATTAAGCATGCTTAGAAATAAAGATAAATATGTTTCTAATGCGATTAACCGGTTAAACAATTCAAATATCCAGCTCCTCTCTGTCGACCGCGATGCCCCATAGACGTGCCTGGTCCGCCACCGGAAGCCGCCATGACAAACTAGAGCCGACACGGTGCCAACGCCGCTTGTATCCAGCCGCACCACTAGGGTGGTCCATCAACAGTGGAAAAGTCCCATTCAATCGCTACTGATGCCATGGCCACGCACACACACCGAGCCGACGCCCACTTGAGATCCGCCGCAAACACGCCTCAAAGTGTGGCAGAGAGATGGCATGTCGCCGCCATCCTCCCCCTGCCCGGGCATTACCCGATGATAGGCAGATGGGTGGCGGCTGCCTAACCCTAAAACGCTAGCAGGCCTAAGCATTGTTTTCAGGAACAGTGGTAGTAGTTTGTACTCCCTCGGTTCACAAAAGGATGTCTCAACCTAGTTTAAATTTGCATGTATCTAAGTTGAGACATCCTTTTGTGAACGGAGTGAGTAGGAGCCAGTAGTATTGAAAACGAGCTGAGATATGCAAGATAGTTTCATGGGAGGATCATTGTCGGCAGCAAGGAATACGACATATATCTTTTCACTCATTTCTAACGGAAAAAGAAAGACGAGACAGAAGGAGAAACGAAGAAAAGAGAAGCTGCCGGATGAACCAGAGGGAATTGGGTGTCGACCGCTGAGTCGTGGAGGTAGTGTGCTGACACGTGGGACGGAGACCAGATAGGGTGGCGCCCACACATGATCTGCTATCCTGGACGTGGGGGCGCATTCGATTCCCTTTGATCTGATGGGATGGATGATGATGATATCGACTATGATTTGGTGCATGCAAGTGTACACGCACGTACGGATGGATCCTCTACGCTCCACAACTCTGCACCGCCCCTCAAGTTCTTGGACTCTAGAGTCCTCAAACTACGTGAGAAAATATGAACCCACAGTATACCTCAAATTAGAAATCCTGTATCTAGCGCTAGACACAATATATATGAGGGCCATCAACTGAAGAGGTTTTACAGTTGAACCAGGACACAAGAAAACAACCGCTCTCTCGTTTTTCAACTGATATATGAAGGGGCCATATATTATATACTCAAAACAATTTCGGTAGCACTGGGCCCAACTATGTAAAGCAACACTTGTGTGCAATCATCATCTCACCGGCCGGAACAAGGTGGAAGATATATGCAAGGCCCCATCCATCCCGGAACAAGATGAGCGTGATATCTTTGTCACGGTCGACAGAGGAGAAAAAGATAGCCATTGGTCGACAACATGTGGAGCGTTTAGAATAGCACAAAACAAGTTGACGCAGGCCGGGCCGGGCATGATTGATGATTGTGCTTGCTTGCCTGCCGCTTGACTAATCTCTCCAACAGGGGTATCCCTACCTAGAGGGTTCCCTTCGCGAAGCGCGATCTGTGCGTCGCGTGCTTCTCCGCTGGCGCCACGTGGAGGCCTGCAACGTGACCCCCGACAGCGACGTGCGAATCCAAAGAGCGTATCCCGCTGGGTGCAAAGCCCGCGTCTGTTCGCGTACACGGAATGGAGCCCGCGTCAGCCGGCCGGTGTACGTTCGGACGGAAAAGCAGTTGTACAGATCGTTGGGAGGATGGCAGCACGTACATCCTAGATCGATCGATCGATCGTAACTAGCACGTACATGTGTTGCGATCAGTGCTCCTAATTGACCACGAAAGTAGTACAAAATTAGTGTACCAGTACAAAGGAAGCACCACGGACGTACAAAATTAGTATACTCGTATAAAGAAACCACGTACTCCGATTCATGTACTTCCGATTGTTCTGACGACTACACAAATCAAGTTGTACAACTAAAAAAGATACAGGTTGTACAACTAACAGGTTGTACAACTACACATACACATGTTGTACAACTACATAACACATGTTGTACAACTAGACAGAAACAGGTTGTACAACTATATAGACACATGTTGTACAACTAGACAGACACATGTTGTACAGACACATGTTGTACAACTATATAGACACATGTTGTACAAATCACAGGTTGTACAACTACGCATAACAGGTTGTACAACTATACATAACCAGAAGTACAAAAAAAAAATCAACGAAACATATCAACATGGGATCTAGTTCTGAAGATATCGACGCGAGGAACTCAAAAGTGAAAACGGTTCGTAATTCGGTTAAACGGTTCTCAAGATATTTCGTTTTTAAAATTCGATTTAGAAAAATAAAAGGGAAAAAGCTGCCCTCCCACCTCACTATCCTTCTCTCTCATCATACAAAAGTACACAGAACAAAAAGTACGAACTAGAAAGAAATGGTTGTACAAAGTAACAGAAACAAGTTGTACAAACTATACACAACCGGTTGTACACAAAAAAGTTCGTCGAAACCTATCAACATGGGATCTAGTTTTGAAGATCTCGACGCGACGAGCTCAAAAGTGAAAACGGTTCGTAATTCGGATAAACGGTTCTCAAGATATTTCATTTTTTAAAAACGAATCTCAAAATAAATGCACATACAACCCTCCGCACGGAGAAGCAGAAATCCCACCAAAACTCTCTCGTGCTGCCACTTGTCACAAATTTAAGCACCCACGAGGGACCGCGTGAAGGGAGAAGCTGACACTTGTCATCACGCCACGATTCGCTGGGTTCTCTTCGTAAAGGGAACCTTTTTTTAGTGATTTCCCTCCAACAGCCATTGTTGGCTCAGGCTGCCTGCCCTGTGCAAAATAATAAAAGCCCGGCCTCCTCCTAGCTTGTGCCCTCCAAATCACGGCTCGATCTACCCCTATGCGAACTCCAGCCACATAGTCCCTATCCAAAATCCCAAGACCTCCCTAAGCTAATCAGTGAGTTAATAGCGGAAAACTATCACTTTTCGCGTCAAATTTACTGATTGATACCACATTGGTCCCGATTCTCATCTAGGTACCATATTTTGCCCAGATTTTTTCAGATTGCCCAAATGGCACGCTGATCCAATTTAGACAGCCGTTCTGACAGGGATGGCCCACCTGGCAAGTTGACGTGGCAAGCTGAGATAAATTAACAACTAAACTGACAGTGGGCCCCACTTATCAGCACAATAAAAAAAATGAAAATAATAAAAAAAATCAGTCTCACATCTTCACTTTCCCTGCTGTCTAACGCGTTGACTGGCATGCACCGCACGACGCCGCCGCCGGTGCCCGCCCGCGCACGGCCGTCGCCCTCCCCCCGGTTCGCCGTCTGGCCACGGTCCTCGTCGCCCAAGTTCGCACCCTCGGCCGGCCATTCCGTAGGCTCTCCTACCGTTGCCTGCCAACCCGGTCGCGCCGCCGCCGTGCTCGACCGCGCCGCCGCGCTCCCGGCTGTGGAGACCACGCCGGCCCAGGGACCACGCCCACGGAACTGCCCTTGACATCGTGCCGTCCCGGCGCATAGCCCGTCGTCTCCTCGCTTCCGGCAGTGCCAGCAGCCACCACGCAGCTATCTGCAAGCCTGCAAATCACGCCCGCACAAATCCATCCAGAAGCAAGCTAGCTAGTATGTCCTCATGCTTGGCCGAGGCAAATCCATCCAGCAGACAGCAGTTAGCAAGCTAGCTTAGCCTTGTTTACTCCAAGGGTTTTTTAGGGGATGGGAAGAGTGGGGATGGGAGGTGATTTGGTGAACACCCAATCCCCACAAATACTCTTCCCCTACAATACACTAGTAGGGACTAGAGTTTTTGTGTTAGGCAAAAATGAGGTGGTTGGTAGGGGATATTTGGGGATTATCCCCTTCCATCCCCTAAAATACACTAGAAGTAAACAGACTAGTGGGGATTTTCCGAGATCTGGGATAATCCCCTCCCATCCCATAAAATACACTAGAGGTAAACAAGGCCTTAGCCAGCACACGACGCCCACCGCGGCGCGCCCGTGTGCGCGTCCACGCCGTCGACCGGCCGCCGTCGTGGTGCTGCGCTCGTGGTGCTGTCACGCTCCGCACCGGCCGCCATCGTGGTGCTGCGCGGCACGCTGCTCAAGGCGCCCACTTTCCGCCGCGACGTCGTGGACGACCTCCGGTTCCTGGCCTGGGACAGCCTAAAGGGCTCCGTCCGCTTCGCCGGCGCGCTGGCGGCTCTTCGGGCCACCGCCCGCAGGTTCGGCGTGGGCAACGTGTGCGTGGGCAGGCACTCGCTCGACGCCGGGTTCGCGCTGCAGGTGGGCAAGGCGCTGGCCAAGGAGGGCGTCTTCGTGGAGTGCCACGTGTTCAACCCGCCGTCCGTGTCGCTGGCCATGAGCCTCAAGGGCTTCGCCGAGACGGCCGGCGAGCTTTGGGACCGCGTGCGCGTGTGGATCCCGTACATGGGCGCGCAAGCCGCCGACGCGGGCGGCATCAGCAACAGCGAGAGCGAGGCCAAGGCGTCCCTGGCGCGAGCGGGGATGGCGAAGTGGCTGCCGCACCTGTACATCAACACCAACGACTACATCTGCTGCTACTACAGCGACACGGCGAGCGGGACGGCGACCGTCGCTGTCGGCAGCGGTGGCGGGATCGGCAGCACCAGCAAGGACAGAGTGGCGAGGATGCTGGTCGTTTCCAAGGGAGTGGAGGGCCTGCCGGCCGCCGGTCGTCGGAGGGAGTGGAGGGGCCTGCCGGCCGTCGGAGGGAGTAGAGGGGCGGTTGACTTTTTTAGACATGTTTTTTATTCTTTATTTTCTCAATTATTTTCATTTTTTATTGTGCTGATAAGTGGGTCCCACTGTCAGTTTAGTTATTAATTTATCTCAGCTTGCCATGTCAGCCTGCCAGGTGGGCCATCCCTGTTAGAACGGCTGTCTAAATTGGATTAGCGCGCCATTTGGGCAATCTGAAAAAATCTGGGCAAAATGTGGACCAATGTGCTATCAATCGCGAAAAGTGGTAGTTTTCCGCTATTAACTCCTACTCAGTAGATAATAGCTTAGGCATGCCTCTTCCAAAAAAAAAAAACTTAGGCACCAGGTTGCTTCCCTACCCAAACAGTTTACTAGTCTAGCTACTCCATGTTTTTCGTACTACTACGTGTGCTGGCTAGCTGTCGAGTAATAATCGATCGAGCTTCCTCTTTGCTAAGACCATCCACTATGTTGCACAAAAGCGAACCCTGGTGGCTTTGGAACCGGTTCCAAACATTGTAGAGCATCGCACCCTCGCTCCCGACAACAGAAGCGCACCCTAATGTTGGTTCGGTTCCAAGCTTGTTTCTTCTAGTTAAATATTCTTTTCTTCCCATGCATGCACATGCAAAGCAGTAGAGTAGTACAACCAGCATGCATTCAGTGGGCCCATCACTCTGATGAAAGCGAACCAACACATAGTAGAGAAACTGAGTCGATTCTTAGCCTGACACATTTTCTCTTTGAGCCGAATCCACATAGTGGATGGTCGTGCCGTGTGATCCTTCCGGGGTTGCACGCGTCATGGTGCACCGACCTTCCTCCTTTCTCCCAGAGCTGTACTCCATATATGGACTACAATTATTCCTGTCGGCCGGCCCAACTTGGCAGGCACGTCACTGTACAGTGTGTCTCATCCGCACTCTGTGGCCTTCCATGCATCCCACTGGCTGAAGCTTTGCTTCGTGTGTGCACCTATGTATGGCCGCTATTCACTCCACGGTCTGTTGCCAAACGCTAGCTGTGTGTTGTGTCTAATTGTCGTCAAACGTACTGCTGTACCACTGCTTTATCGTCTCGAACTTTTGGGAGAAACATATAGTTTTTCGGGGAGTTAGTTCTGACCTAAAAAAGAGTAGGTCCTAAGCTCAATCGCACATCCACTTATTCGGGAACTACAGTGTATTCATCAATCAGTACTCCCTTATATATGCTTCATTACATCTGTAGTGGTGTTCTTTATTTTGCACACGGCTGGCGATTTCATAATTGGCCACTCGTGATTTGGTCATCCATGCTTTGCACGTCCATCGTTTCTCCCTTCCATAAAGTTTTCTGCTAAATCAACTAGTAGTAGAAGAAAAGGAGATCGAAAACGTTGGAGAGGAGATTTTATATATTGCTCCGCTCCACTAATCACAGTGTCGCCACATTATCTCCATAACTCGATTAGTTATCTAATTCATGCTAGGCAGGTCGATCGATCTTATCTAATTCATGCCGTACATGTTTATACTTTCATTTCGATCTATGATTTGTTCGTTGCCTGTTCTGAGTGGAAGTGGACCGTCAGCCTTTTTTGCTTTGCTCTCATCCCCATCGCTTGCATCCATTAGTTGACATTCGTTGGTGAGAAAGAAAAAATGGAATTGCTTCCGACTCACTTCATAGATTTTCCATTGATTCTTGCGAGAAAGGTGCTTTTGCACGCCTTTTCTTTTCACTCCTTGGAAAGACAAGAACAAAAATGTATAATTAACTCCATTACTTTCCCCAGCTTCATCCATGCGATATCATTAGCTGAATGCGCTCCAATGTTGGTAGGGATTAAATGCTTTTTAGCTTAGCGGAGCAAGCCCAACCTACTGTTATTTAGTGGCCAGTTGTCAACACTCAAGGTGTAAGACATGGTGAACAAAGTCAAAACATCAGTAAGAGAAGACCTAACACTACCGGAATCAGGTCGTTTGTTGTGTGCCATGACCTTCGCCAGGAGTTTTCTATCGGGTTATCGGTTAAGCGTGTTGTATACTGAGCGCTAGGTTAAATACACTCGGTAAAATAGTGACACTCGTCAAATCATGAAAAATTCACTCTGAAAATGAGCACCTTGAAAAAGACGAAAAAACTCTCGAAGAATTTCTACCCTCCGCAAACATCGTGGATACGTGTCCTGGCCATCCATGCTTGAGATTTAGCGGGTGGAGTAGTGGGTTTGGACAAATGGATCCCGGGTACATGTAGCCCGATATTTTCCAGAAATAAACCGACATTTTAATGTTTCAAAAAAGATGTTTTTTTGTACAAATACATAAACATGATTTCTAGGAAGGTGTAAATTTTGTCTACAAGATGTTGTTTTTTTCGCTACACAAAAATCTCAAAAAAATGGTTCTAAGTTGGCATTAAAAAATATCAATTATAGGTTTCACATTTTTCATTTTTTTGTTCACATAAAAACATACATTTTTTAAAAAATTATACTTTTAGACTAAGGTATAGGGGGAATGGGTTGATGTCTTCCCACCACATGATTTCAAGTACACATGCTTCAAATTTTCGTGATGTTGCTCCGTACTCTTCTATGAAAAATGTCACAGGGTCTTCCTCGTAGGAACATTTTTTATCAAAATTTATGCGTACGTAGTAGACATCTGTATGTACTTGTATAATTGTTTGTTGGAGTTTTTTGAAGTGAAAAAATAAATATTACAAAAAAGTTAAACAAGGCTACATGGCTCTCTTTGGGGTTTTCATGTAGAGTACTAACACTAATAGATGGTTTTATTGACAAAACTAGTGTATATTCCTACCGGAGTACGAAAATTGGCAAAGTCACTATTAATATTGCAGGTATATGGAACCCAGCATCGCTCTTATGGGTGAAACAAGCGGAAAAAAGAATACTTGATCCCTTGTCTCTATTTGGGTGGCGCTGGCGCACACGTTTTTCTAGATGTAAGTTCAACCATAAGTTTAACCAACAAAATATGTATTGTACATCACAAAATTTATAGCATTGAATTCGTATCCAAATAAAGTTTTTAATGATATAATTTTCATTAAAAATCACATGTTTTTATTGATCAAATTAGTGTTCAAAGTTAGGACACGAAAGACGATGGCGCCTCATGCATTAGGACGAAGGGAGTACTAGCCACCTCAAGCCTCTCTTTTGCTTCATCTCCCTTCATCACCAGAGAGTGAACCCTACGCGGCGGACAATGGTGATGGGGCCATCTTTGTGTCTTGGTGTCCCCCTCCGTCCTCTGGCTCGTTGGAGGAGCATCGTGCGTGTGATGCCACCTTAGTTATGCCGGCATGGTCGACTTTCTCATGTCACTTTGCAGTGGGCATGCACTCATGTTCTCTTCCCATGTGACTGGATCATGAGAGGTAGAGTCATGTCTTGCCATGCAGTCTATTTCCTAGCAAGATCCATCGTCTCCGATTTATTTAGTTTCTTGATGCCTGCCAATTTTATTTTAAAAAAGTGGTTGCGTGCATCTAAGAATTAATGCAGAGACGGGGAAGGCTTGCCCTTTCTCTAAAAAAACAATACTGACAAAAATCACCACAACTTGGTGCCAATAATAAGTCATGATCACGTCATTTTTATGTGTGTGCCATTCGTTTCAGGTCAGCCTACCAATCATGCTTGGGCGTTGAGGCCAAATTGCTTTGCTTACCAGTTCAAATGTCACCAAAAATGTTTTCCAGTATTTTGACTTAAAAATCTTGTATTTTGAAGACAAAACATTCAATCATTCATGACCCTACCATGCCTACCTTGTACTCTAGTGCTATTGCAGTCCAAGTCTCTATCTAAAGTTTTTCTCTCCGTCCATCTCTTTTGTGTCATGCTGCCATATTTCTGTGGTCAACATGCTTAATTATGATTGAATCCGAACCGAAGCCACCCATCCCTATGGACGGGGCAAAACCAAACGAAGGGCGACCAATTTGTGCCGTGCAATGATGGTCCATTTGCCCCGTCCAAGGTTTCATATGGCTCCCCACTGCAAATTTGCCAGATCTTTAGCACTCAAGTAGCGGGCCCACCTAAAATGTAATGCATAGACAAATCGTGGATTAGGGGCTGATTTAAGTTATAGATAAATGGTCTGTGGTGGGGAAAAACAGTCGCCGTGTTCAATAAATCAGCTGTCATACTTCAACAATATTTGTATAAAAATGGTGTAACGATGTCTCCATTGTAACTACTACTGAATACCACTTCATCAACCTAATGATTACTGAACATAACGCATAGCAATATGGCTTCTTTTATGCTGCGGTCACATGCATGGAAGAAGCACAATCCAGCAATAATCACTAGAATGGCAAATATCGACATAGCAAAATGTTATGTGGCTGTAGAAAAACATCATATGGATTTTCTAAAAAAAATATGTATCATATGGATAAAGGGAAGCTGAATGGGAATTTCCTTCATGTTGGGCACTGATCGAGCAGATGGAATAAATTTCACAAGACTGATCGATCAGCAGCATGCAATATCCTTAGATGACGATATGAGTGATCATGTCTTGCAAGGATCTCCGACTAGTAGCTCAAATTATTGATGGTGCGGGCATGCATGAACCGTGACCTCACCACTATATTCTCTTCTAGATCAATTAGAAAATGGAACACTTTGTGATTGTGTGTGCCTTCAATGATTCTTTTCACCAATTGCACACCAATCATGCTATACGCAAGTTATTTCCGTGTCACGCAAGATCCAAGTGTTTGATCGAGTATCTGGCTATATGCACAGGCAATTGCATCTATATATATATATACCCATATATATATATATATATATATATATATGTATCATTGTTGCTTTGTCTTTATCCATTCTCATGATTGGGCCGGGTCAGCTGATTTGGCTGCTCAACTAATCTTCCGTTCTTAATTATGTTCATTAGCTATTGTTGTCATCAACCTATAGCTAGCTTGATTATCCAACCAGGTAACAATATGTTTAGTATTGCACCCATACCAGTCATGCATATAATGTCTTTGTTGTTGATGCATCAGTTGTACGGCCTAACTCCTTTTTTTCTTCTTGATTTAGCAAGCTGAGCGCTCGTCTTTTCTTCAACTAATCAGTTGTTTATATCATCTAGATAAACCTACTAATAGCTTTGTATTCATACCTGTTTCTCTATAAAAGTTTGATCGTCTAACCGAATTCCCTAATGCGGTTCTTGTCCTATCAAGTGACAACTTCTTGCCGACTATTCGGTTTGTCGAGTAAACAGAAGTCTGGCCAGAGATTATTTCCAGCAAAAGAATTTTCTCATGTGTTGTTGACACAAAGGTGAACTTTGTATCTTGATTACTGAGGATATCTACTCATGTGTGTGAACTAAATTCTTCCCAACTCAAGAAGGATTCCAAGTGATAAGGCATCAGGTTAGATTTTCCATGTGTCTAAAGTATGTTCAGATTACCTGCAATGCTGCCGAAATTGGAGCCAAGGGCCATGAAGAATCCTATTCTAATGAATATTTTCGGTCAGCATGACGCACATGAAGAAGTTCTAATTAATGACGTAGCGAAGAAAAAGTGACAATTTAGTACACCTGCCTATCCTACAAAATATCCTCTGTGAAAAGTCTGCAAATACTGTTCTGGACTTTGCAAAGGCAAAAATATTCAGTTCACCTTGTAGCATTTGAGACATAATTTCTGATTTGGCGTCACAAAAACATGTCCTTCATATGAACAAACCTGCCAATGAGTGAAAACTCTTAGTTTTATTGTTTAGGGATTCTTGGTGTCTTGCAGGAAGCAAAGAGGCAAATGATTGATAATAGGAACCTGAGATCACGCCCATATCTTTTGTTCGCTTTCTGTCTGCTTGGGTTGGCCTATCTGAGAGCCTAAGCCAAACCACTCCTCCATTAGTGCAATACCAAATGAATAGGCGCCAATCATTTGGTCATGTAAAGTAATGGTGGTAATATCTTAATGTGCAATATGGCCCTCTGAAAGGGACCAACGGATAACGCTTCTCCTGTTTGTTTGGACTTGATCGTTAGGTCAAAGACGGTATTGGCCATTAAACAATGGACTCAAAGCAACAATGCATTAAGTCAGGGAATAGATCTCACAACATAATTTAGTCATTTTCTAGTGAGTCATCCATAGGTCAAACGTCAAGTGCTTATCACGATTAGCAGCCTTCGGTTGCATGCCTTTTGGAAAAAGCTAGTGTTTGACTAGTTGTGATGAGGTGGAGATCATTAGGTGAAGGGACAATGTTCTCTGGATCACTGATTAGCATGAACAGGGCCGGTTGATTGCGTAATGTGCTAAGAGAGAAATGAAAAGGTTGCAAGCTAAAATAAGTGATCCAGACCAGAGATAATCTTCACAAATCATGGATATGCATATGTGGTCACTGCAAGGAATGTCTAAGAAGGATGAAGACATCGAGACTAGAAGTTAAGATGATGAGACAAGACTTTACCTGCTTCCACATGTAGCCAAGGTCTGAATGTTTCATGCTCTGGAAAATCAGAGTCCACTAGCCATAAATTTTTTTTTCTGATACCAAGTTGAAGTTGACCTGTTGCCTGGTGCGTGTCAACCAAGCTAGCTAGAATTGCCCCGTGTTCTCATCAAGCTATGCCGCAATATCCTGGAAACTATGATTGTGTCTGGAGAGAAGATTGATCAGAGTCAGCAACCACCAATCATCGGTGGCAATCATTTCGTTCTTATGTTAATCCAACCTATTCCGGCCGAGAAATAAGCCTCTGAACGGACATATTCCTGACGAACAACTATTATGTTGGAATAACGATGAGTCTTATTGTTTCTTCAGATCAGTCCCATAAACTAAGCAACAGCTGATCTAATCCTTAGAATACAGCCATCAAGTACAAGTTGAAAGCACACATGCAAGCGTAAAACTATACACGACATGCCAATAAACAATCACAAGATATAAACCTAAAAAAAAAACAATCACAAGATATACAGAAAGAATTGAAGAGGGTCTCTAGATATTAAAAAAATGATAATGAGAAGAACAAAAATCGGGGGAGAATGTCAGAGGCATATCATATCCATCATGGATGCCATGGTGGCACACACAGCACTGGCCGTATTAAAGCGGAAAGGCCCCGGCGGCCGGCCGGCGCTATCATATGACGCATTGGAATGGAAGGTATATAGAGATAACGATCTTTACGCAACGAGCTATGCGACACCAACTAATCAAAAATAGACCCGCAACTTAAGAACTGCGCACTTAATTAGGAGGGAAACGGATCGATGTCAAAGGCGGCGGAGATGCGTGCGTCGTCGAACGGCGATTCGACCGTGCCGGAGTAGAAAATTTCGGCCTCGCGAATCGGATGAGGGAGGCGATCGCGTTGCATGGCATGGGCGAGGTGATCATCGTGAAGCACCGCGTAGCAGTTTGGGCGAATGATTGATTATCTTGCCGTGCAGGATGGATGACGCAGGTAGGGTGCTTTTGGCTAAGCTCTGTCGGCCGGTGAGAGGAGGAAGAGGAGGGAGACAGCGACATGAATAACCAACAATTCGGCCGCGTCAGTGTTGCTGTGTTGGATGATGGATTGACCAACCGGGAGGATGAAGAGTGTAGCAGCGTAGGCACTGTGGTCAGTGGTTGGGTGATGGCCGTGAGTGTGTCTCACTACAGGAAAGAGGTTCTATGCCGACGGTCATACCCTACGCCGACGGCTTTTTGTCGGGGCCGTCGGCATAAGCTCCGACGAGGCCAGCCCGTCGATGTGGCCGTCAGCGTAGGATATGCCGTCGGCATAGATTTGACACAGGTCTATGCTGACGGCAAAGCCTAGGTTCACAGGGCTACGCAAAGCCGTCGGCATAGCTATGTTTTTTTTCTATTTTTCATTTAATATGAAATAATTCATATCTTTAAATCCGTAAATCAAAATTTAACAAATAAAATGTCTAAATCGAATAGAAAAATGACAGGAATCCAAATATGACATCCATATCATCTTTTTTTTATCATGTATATGACTTTTCACAACATATTTTTGGTACTTGCTTAATAAAAAAGTCATTTTTTGGCACTTAAAAAATGGAAAATGATATTTATAAAAATATTTTAAAAATTATTTTTGGTAACAATGTTTGCCATACCAAGACACACCTATGTGTCAAATATGGACACTTTATCACAAATTATGGCACGGGTCCATTTTGACCATTTTTTCAACAAAATAAAAGAAAGTGAAAAAATACTCAAAAAATGAAATCTTTTGGCATGGAGTCCTTTTATGTGTACTAGTTGCTAGGAAAAATGATAAACTTGAGTTTTGACAAAAGTTTCCAAAAAACTTATTCACAAAAAGGTCAATCATCTATAAACATGTAGAAGTTTCGAGTCAAATGACCTAGATATGATCATTCCCGTGGCGTAATTTTTATAAATATCATTTTCCCATTTTTTAAGTGCCAAAATGACTTTTTTATTAAGCAAGTACCAAAAATATGTTGCAAAAAGTCATATACATGATTAAAAAAGATGATATGGATGTCATACTTGGATTCTACTCATTTTTCTAATCGATTTAGATATTTTATTTGTTAAATTTTGATTTACGAATTTAAAGATATGAATTATTCCATATTAAATGTAAAAAAGAGAAAATAAAGTAAAATAAATTTTATTGTTATTTATTTACAAATATTATTACATAATCATTTTTATTTATTCAAATAAATTTTCAAAATTTAAACAATACAAAGTGTAACATCATGACCCAGGGGTTAATATGATTGATAGGATACTAATATCAGTAAGTTCTAACATCTCATTTGGAAGCTAATTTGGAAGGAACTCAAAAGTTAAGCGTGCTTGAGCAGGAGCAATTTGAGAATGGGTGACCGAATGGAAAGTTTGACCAGGGTAATTACTTTAACCTGAGATTAAGTGTGTGCCTAAGTGGGAAATTTCAAAATTTCAAAAAAAAACAAAAGTGGTAAATTACGAAGTAGAATTAAAAAAATATATAAAAAGTTCAAATTTTTTAAATAATTTTGAAAAAAAAATGTCGACGGCTTTTGCTATGCCGACGGCTTTCTGAGCTATGCCTACAGACATGTATGCCGACAGACCTAAGCCGACGGCATTCTGGGCTATGCCGATGGCAAAAAGTCGTCGACTTAGCTTCTCATTCCTGTAGTGTCTCCATCGATCCCCCTGCCGTCCCCGAGGTTTGGGAGTCTATTCGTACGTTCATGATTTGGCTCGGCGACCTGATTGCTCAGCGGTTGTGCGCGCCTTGTCCGCCATGACGCGCGCCACCCGGGGAGTTGGTTCCGCCGGCGCTGACAGCAAAATAGGAGAGAACTGTGCGCGGCGCGTAAGGACTTGTGCGCTAGTCTAGTCCACGGAAGAACTCGAGTGCACGAAACCCAAAACAGGAGATGATGGGCTTCGGGATGGGAGTACTGTCCAGAGGCTAAATCATTCCGGCTTTCGGCCTGGTAAAAACCCACTGGACGCATTCTTTCCCAAGGTGGGCCGGTCCAGGTAGTACTCTTCTACTTCATTTTCGTTGTTTCCTTTTCCTTTTCCTGTTTTCACTCTTCTTTTTATTTTTTATTTCCTTTTTATTTAGCCTGTTTATTTTTTATTTTTTAAATTATATGATTTTTTATCTCATATGAATAATTATTTTGAGTTTTGGACACTTTTTAAAATATACGAATTTCTTTAACTTTATAAAAAAATATTAACTATGTGAACATTTTTTCTTTAATATAACTTTTTTTGAACTATATAAACATTTTGGACATCTTGTGAACAATCATTTTGTACTATGTGAACATTTTATCTCGCATATGACCATTTTTTTAACTGGGTGATTTTTTTTGACGTATGAACATTGTACTCCCTCCGATCCATATTAGTGGGCATAGCTTTGTCTAAATTCATATGTATCTAGTTAAGTATTTAGACTAGATACATGTGTATCTAGACAAAGTTGTGCCCACTAATATGGATCGGAGGGAGTATTAAAACCTCGTGAACACTTACTTTTATCTATATCACCATTTTCCTCTACTTTCCAACAAAAAAGAAAACATAATGAGGGAAAATATAAGTAAAGGAGAATAAGAAAAATACAGCAGGAGAAGGAAAAAAAGAAAAAATATAATTGCACTCTGCCTAGCTGGCCCATCAGGTGCAGTCTGCAGGCATCACCACTTTAGGCGACACTTTAAGCATCAAATAGGAGCTTTCGAACTCACTGTCGAGTGAACACTACTTCCTGGTCACGTGTGCCGTGTCTTGCGTCCACCTTGTCCGATCCAATGAATCTCCAGCTGGGCCTCCGCTACCGAGTGGGCCTTGTTACTAGTCATGTGATGAGCCAGTCTTTTGCCCTACTGTGTTGCACTAATCGCACCGTTGAGAAAAGCAAAGGGACCTCTTATTTGACGCTCGTAGGGCATTACAACGCAAGGTGCTCATAAAAATAAATCGGTTTATCCTTAACCTTTAGTGCTAATTAGTATAGATGAGGTGCAAAATGTCATATAGAATTACCAATTAAGCACGAGTTCTTGGGAAAACATTGATTATTTTTTACTAGCATCTCTCTAGACACTTTTGCATGTACATGCCCTTAACCAATAGTTGACGCTAGTGGTCATGTGCTGAGCCAATTGGGCCCAGTGGGCCTCCGCTACCGAGTGGGCTTGTTACTAGTCTTATGCCCAGCCCGTCTTCTACCCTATTGTGTTGTAGTAGTTGTACCGTTGACAAAGCACAGCGCACTCTTATTTGAGGCTCCTGGGCATTACACCGCAAGGTGCTTATAAAAATAAAATGCTTTATACTTAACCACTAGTGCTTATTTGCATAGCTTAGGTGCCTAATTAAGTATTCCTCCATTCCATAAAAGAAGGCATCTTTAAGTCAAACAATGTAAATTGACCAAGTTTTTAGCAAAAACTATCAACTATGACACTACGAAGAAATCATATGACTTGTTTTGACTTTTGCATTGTAGATGTTTGTGATTTTTTCTAAAAACTAGGTCAAACTTTATCTAGTTTGACTTTCAAAAATTATAGCTTGTTTTGAGCAACGAAGGAAGTACATATCATATATAAATAAGCACATGTGCTTTGGAAAAGATTGACTTATATTTACGAACACCTATCTAAACAACTTACATTGGACATGCCCTTAGCTTCAAATAGGGGCAACGGCTACGCAGTGAGAGCGACTTGACCGGCCTAATAAGGCTTTTTCGTGTATTTTTTTCATTTAAGATTTTCTTTTCATTTTATGTTTACCCTAGGAAAAGGAAATAAAAGAAAAAACACAGCAAAAGAAGAGAAAAAAGGAAAAAAAAAGAAACATGGGCCGGCCCAACAGGCCAACAGGTGGGACGCTTCAGTGCGTCGGCGATGCTATGAGCGTCAAATAACAATTGCCTCGGCGACGCTAAGAGCGTCAGATAGCAATTGCCATAAGCAAAAACAACTAAAATAGCACAACATCGCCGTGTCCTACTCCAAGCCGGCGTCTCGTGGATGGATTTCGTCGAATCCAATTCGGTGTCCGCGAGTGACAGCCAATATACTTGGCACCAGTTCCTCTATCCCTGATCTGACCCTGCCTCATCGATCCTGCGTTCCATCATCATCCCCGCTCGACTCGCCTGATCTGCTACGGCAGATGATCTTCTTGACCAGGAAAGGCGTGCCCCGGCAGATGGAGTCCACAAGCGGCGTCGCTCGCGATGATCTTAACCAGGATAGGCAAAACAAGCGGCGAACCGCCGCCGGTTCTAGATATCGCAATGATCTTCATGACCAGGAGAAACAGAGCACGAGTGAGAAACAAGCGAGCTGTACTTGTACGACGAGTCTGGACTTGCCGCGTCTTCAAAGATCGAGCCGGCGCGAGCGCGCAAACCCGTGCCTGCATCGAGCTGTGCCATGGCGCTCCTGCACGCGCCGAGGGTGGGCGAGACGAAGGAGCGGTGCTGCCCGATCTGCCACGACGATTTCGAGGAAGGGAATAAGCTCAGGACGATGCCCTGCGGCCATTCTTTCCACGAGCGATGTATCTTCAGATCGCTCCGTGTTCACCATCTCTGCCCTGTCTGCGACCACAAACTGCCCACCGGTGAGGAGGCGGTCTTGCTCGAAGCCTGCGCCAGAGCCGGAAGCGAGTTGTTTCGGTTTTTCAAGTTGCCGGGTCGCAGATCGGCCTCAGCTTTGTGATCTGATTGTTTAGAAAAAAAAGTTTGCATATACGTGTTAATTTGCATCTGATATATGTTAAATCAGATTTGGGAAATCTTATTTCTCTACGAGTTACTTATTTTGATGCATTGAGCCAAGAATCTTACTCCATAGTACTCCCTCCGTTCTAAAATAGATGACTTCCATTTGTCCAAATGTGGATATATCTATACTTGTAACATGTGTAGATACATCCACATGTGAGCAAATAAAAGTTATCTAATTTGGAACGGAGGGAGTAGTAGGTTAACAATGCTGAATTTACTTTATGAACATTTTGAGCCAAGATTACCGATGAGAGGAAGATCAAAACAATCCTACACAAAGGTGCTCAGGACACAGTATTCACCGATGTTTAAGCAATAAGGGGACGAGGTCATTGAGCTTTTCTTCCTTCATTCTTCTCCCCAACTCCTGGCCCTGTACGTGGCCCTTTTGAGTAGCGCACTGGGAGTTTGGGGCTTCTTCAAGCCTTGGGCTCCAGCTTATGTATCAGAGATATGTACATTGGTGAAATGGTATGGCTGCCGCCGATACAGCCCATTTGCTATTCAATCTTTCACAAACTTAACCTCTCGCTTCAGCCCCCGCTCAAGCACTTTTGTGTTTGTTTTGCCCAAGACTTTGCAAGAAGTCGGTGAATATGTGCTCATAGCCTGGCATTTTCCCATATCCTGTGGCAAAAGCATTAGATCGTAAATGATGAAAAACTGTTACTGTCAGGAAATTACCATACTTTGAAGTTGTCAATAGTCAAGACCATAAAGTGCTACATGTTCATTGTAATTTTACATACAGGTTTTGCCACAATATAACCTAGCAAAATGGAAGCAAGTTCTGCAGTATGGTTGTCTCTATAGACAATGATCTGACAGCATCACTGAAACTACCTATCATCAAAGTGCATTTCATGATTTACATGTCATTTTCCTAACCACACCACAATCTATTATGAAGTTACCTGTAAAGATTAAGAATAATCTGCAGCTGGGCCGAACAACATACAATTAGCAAGACTCTATTCATACCCCAACCTGGAGAAGATATTCCTACTGGAACATGTTAAATTGGCATAGACGGCCTGAGATGTGTCGGGTTGATACACACTCCTTTCCCCCACAGCTGGGATAAATTTTTGGCCTAGCAAGTTCTTCATGAACACATTGATAGAATAAAAGAAATGCAAAGCCATCTGACAGACAAAATAACTACACACCTGGGAAGTAGTTGATATCAATTATATAGTACCGATCATTAGCTCCAAGCTCTCTAATCATATCTATGTTGAACAATCTTAGACCCTGCAAATTTTAACATGTCAGGTGAAGCAACGAACAGAACAGCTACACATGGTTAAGAACCAGTGTTGGTCTTACCAGCCGACCACGTAGCTCTCTGCTCAGTTTCTCTAGAAGTGGTCTTGGAGGAAGCTCTGTGCAGTAATGTAAACTATTTTTTAATTGTTTTTTTAGATTATAGTAGTAGAAATTGTTCACTTAATTTTCTTCATGCCAAAGACAATTCCAAAACTATTTGTGAACAAAATCAATTAAAACTGAACCAATGATAGAATTGAAAATACTGCAGAAAACTCACCTGCAATACGAGGATCAAGGTCTGCATTGTCTGCACTAGCTGCAGCACATGAAACTCTTGGAAGGCGATAGATGCCAACATTGTTTAGTAAGTCATAGGTGTTAACATCTGGAACAGAAAACCTGCGGACAACCTGTATTGCGTCACCAATGATGTACACCTTAAAGAGGACCCCGCCTGTAGAAGTATAGATCAGATGACATACTTTACCAATTCAGAGCAGAGTGCCAGGATATTTCAAAAAAAAAAAGGACAGATAAAAGAAAGCAACAACAGAATCAGGGCTACCATGATTCACAAATTCCTGGAGCACCAGAGGAGGATCAAGCATTGACAAGGACGCCCCGTCATATGCCAGAGAGCTCATGAGATTTGGAGGTCCCATCAACAACCAATGGCTTGGCAACTACAAGACAGAGAAG
Organism: Poa pratensis; assembly: GCA_947311845.1. Classification (NCBI taxonomy): domain Eukaryota; kingdom Viridiplantae; phylum Streptophyta; class Magnoliopsida; order Poales; family Poaceae; genus Poa; species Poa pratensis. The sequence goes on along the minus strand of CAMZMU010000076.1, from coordinate 29,761,338 downwards.
TGTGTTCCATCAGCAATTTCTACATACTAGCTAGTTTCACACATAACAGATAAAAATAGTAAAAAATTAAAACAGAATAGACAATGCTCCACAGAAGCAGGATATACTACAGCTGGAAATGCAAAAATATGTGATAATTCGAATTGCAACTGGAAGGCGATCTTGACTGCATCAAATTTGTACATTAGTTTTTCTATCTCCCCAACATGCACTCCCAGTAAACCCTCCATACTCTATCCTTATTCAAGTTAGTGTGAACTGACAGGCAAGTTGCAGGACATAACACGCACATATACTCAAATAGTCAGGTAACACATACAGGATACAGCTCACCAACCTAAATAATCATAGAGGATTTGTGCAACATAATATCAAAATTGCTCTTTCATCATTCCCTTCCTGTTTGGCATAAAGTGCATGTACTTTTGTACTGCAGTCGTTCAGTACTGAATGAATCATAACAGAACGAAAGCATTTGTCTAGCTAAGTTGATCAAAGTTGTAAATTATCATGACAACTAAAGTCAACTGTGTCTTGGGAGAGCAACATATACGAATCAAGAATCATGCAACCTAGCGTACCTAGTGTATAAAACTAGAAGAACTTAGCAGAACAATCCCTATTGAAAGTAGATAAATACAGCAATGATCCCGGTATATGCTGCAGAACAGATTACACAGACTAATTTCAGTAACAGTAAAAGAGACTATCTCAACGGTGTATATACAACAACAGTGGCAGTTATATATACACATATACTTCTGTTAGAACCACAATGACTGCATGGAGAGTACTAACCACAAGGAAAGCATGCATACTCTGCTCCGAACATAAGCAGCAAAAGTGCACTATCAGGTAACCAGATCGAATAAAATAAAAAGGGTCCTGAGAAGCTAACGCGAAGTGGGTGGATCTGACTAATTCAAACAGATCACTCACTGAATTTTCAAGATTTAGATAAATTACCTAATGGCAAGGTTAGTCCAGCCATGGCAACTGCAGTTGGTATAGAGGACGGATCTTTCATAATGACCAGTTGGCGTGGAGTGCAAACTTCTGCCATGGTTCAAAGTTAAAACCATAAACATTTATATATGATTATAAACATATTATGTCCTTCATAGAAGGAAGCTGAGAATGCACTTTCAGCAGCCTGCATGTCAATATTCTATGTGTTCATGATGAATCAGAAAAAATACCACTGTCCAACTGAACATAATTTGTCACTGAACTCAACCAGCATTAAATAAGTCAACATGGAATTTTACCCAGAGTTTTGGCATTTTCAGTAGCTAAGTTAATTTATCATAAGTTTGAGATTTACATAGCAACCTTAATTTGAAAATATCATGGTCCACAAGGTAAGAAATAAGATTTTCAACCCAACTTGTTAACAGGAAAATCTTGTCTATTGAAAGCAAACGTCTATTCTTTTCTAGGACTGCGGTAAGATGATAATTTGCTGAGAATATGATGTATCAAGTGACAACGTGCCTAAAGATGAAAGGGATGTTAACTAGCAACTATTAAACGGAAAACCTTTTTTTTTACAAAATAGGCAGGGGCTCTGCAATTTCATTGCGAGAGGAAAACGAAAAACAAGGATTTATGTACAAGGGAAACATTTACAGTGTTTTTTTATGACTGGATTGTGTGCTTGTGTGGGCGAGCGCGAGAGTGCTTCCACTATCTTACTGATACAATGTGCCTTCAGATATAACATTTTCACACCACAAAACTCACATGGGGTCAGAAAATGTGCAGCACTCACCCAAACAAGTTCAAATAGGTTTCGTTATATTCATAGCACAAATATCCATCATAAATGTATCTGCAGTATTACCATAGAAACTGGACAGGTTCAAATCTGTTACTTCTTCAAGCATTGATTGTCGATTGTTCAGATGCTCGATGGCATTGGGTGGGTCGAGAACAGTGACTTCTGGATGCACTTCATGATAATCCTTCACAAAATGAAGAGTTTTAAATAATGAAAACAACAGAAAAAGGGGAAATCCAGATTTAGAAGCTAACATCATAGTACTACAACCACGATAAACTTTACACAGCGAGCCATAGTAGACAGTTATGATATTTTTTCATTACATAATTGACTATCCTAACTGTCATCACCCAGCCAGGATAAATATTGAATCTTACAACCCCGTTCCAAAATACATGACTGGAATCTGTGCATTCCAAATTTTCTAACTTTGACTCCTAATATATGATATATCATGGTATGAAGAAAACAATATCACTAGATTTCACATGAGTCATATTTTCAATAATTTTCTAATAACACATATAAAAGATGATGGTGACAGATGTTTGTTGGAGACTGTCAATATCTAAAGTATCATATTTCTAAGTGGAGGGGCTATATAAATACATGACGAGCTGTGCATACTGTATCAGTATGGTACACTCGTTCATTTGCAGATCATGAGGTTTCAACATCTGTAGCCAAATATTACCTCCAGAACCTGCTGCCACTCCTTGCTAGTTATCTACAGAAGCAAGCAAGGAACCTATCATGACACTTTTTTTGAAAGATTAAGTAGATGTCACTTCTTTCAAGGATCAAAAGGTTCATAAACGCAAAAATTGAAAATAAATAAGGCAATCTTAGTTCTGAGAACTATGCATCCGCACATTTTAAAACATATTTTTTAAAGTATTTGACTAACCTTGTGCAAGATAACATCAAATGGGCCTTGTTCTGAGAGAGGACGAGTCTCATCAATTGATATGAAACTAATTCCTTTCTTCCTGGCAAAGCCAAATGCACATGTTTAAAAATACATAAAGCAACACTAAAATAAAATATTTGCAAGAACCATAGAAAACTAGTCAGCACACAGGGCTAGTGATTGTCAACTTAGAATACGTCAGTAGAAAATTTCATTTAAGCCAAATTCAAGCTCTCTTCTAAACTTCGAAACAGAATTAGTGCATCCAACTCAGTTTGAGGCTAACTTGTTTTTAGGGGTAACCGGGTACTCAATCAATAATGCAAATAAGAATGTTACAAGGGTACCTGCAAAATGGATTGCTACAAGGGAAGCCCACATCATGTGAACATTCACATTTTTAGTTACTCAACAGTAGGGTAGGGTACATACACAAATTAAATAAAATCATAACTTCATATATACAATTTGATCAAGCAACAATCTTGTGAAAAAACTTTTTGCTTGACAATTTATTTTCCTTTAGTTTCTCCCGTGCTTTACTTATGTTTTGCAGAAAAGATGCCTTACTTGTTCTTTAGCCTGTGAAGCAACTCACAAGGGTAAACTGCAATTGTTTCGCATCCAGAACATTTATTTTTAAGTTATTAAAAATAAAATAAAATAAATTTAAAAAGTTGAGCTGTGCAATTATAATCATTTGTTCTTTCATACATGACACTTTATCATAATTTTGCATGATCTTAAAAACGCACTTGTTCTAACATGATGCAAATCTATGGTTTTTTGAGAATTTTCAAGATAAGCCAGTACACAAACCATACAATAAAGCACCCACCCTTGCGTGTACATTTTATTTTCCCTTAAATCGAAACATATATCATCCTGAGAATGTAAAATAATTTCAGTTTTGCAGGTAAAAATAGTCTTGTTAGTTCCTCTTCCTTTATTTTTGACATACTTTTCTTATGTTTGTAGGCTAGAAAGCAACTAGCAAATAATTGAATAAGTTCAGTTCTTCATTGACAAATAATTAACAAGATAGCCAGCTCAAAGATTTGTTTGTCAGTGGTCCATGTTGCCATCAAATCTAGCAACGCATTCACTAAATTAGTAACGATCCCAGAAAAGACATTGCCATCAATAAGCTGTCTTAATCCATGTGATGTGCTTATCCATAGGAATATTCCAACTAGAATCCCACATGCCAGGCAACAAGGATTAGCATGCTACAAAGCATTTTGCCAAGTGGACATAATAATATAATACAATTATAGACTATGGATGCCCCTCATGCAGTGCAACTGTCAACACGACGCACAAATAGGGTATCTACCGATGCTATTGGAATTTCTAATCCCTCATGCAGTGCAACTGTCAACTGTCTTCTAGGCATAGCCGGTCCCAAGCCCGGATAAAGGAGGAGGGTTGTGATAGGCTTGGCGAGCCAACGTAAAAACTAGCCAGTCCCATGGATATGAAACCCACGAGAGTAGTACTAGGGTGGGTGACCTCCTGGAAAGTCCTCATGAAAGGTTTCATATCTAAAGGTTGTGATAGGCTTGGCGAGCCAACGTAAAAACTAGCCAGTCCCATGGATATGAAACCCATTTGGGCGAGAGTAGTACCAGGATGGGTGACCTCCTGAGAAGTCCTCGTGACAGGGTTTCATATCTAGCCTACCCCAACTTGTTTGGGACAAAAGGCTTTGTTAAGGTGTTAAGGAGGTAAGGTGAAGACCCCAGCATGCTTCACTTAGAAGCCACTCTTACTAGCCGCTCCTGCTAACTTTATACTCCAGTAGATGTACCGATTCAATCACTGATTAATAATTGCTATAAGGAATAGCATAGCATTCCATTCCTCACCACTATATTGTGGAAATTATAATGGTTGGAACATCAATTGCTACCTTTTTATGAGCCTCTGCCTGTTCAAACAAAATACTGTTCATCTTCAAATACTGATCCAAGAACAGCATTTTCGTCCAATAGCACCCTTCGACACCTCTGGGCCAGAAAAAGATCTTATGTTTTTTCTTTTGAGAAATTACTCCCCACACAGCAAACAAAAAACATGTAACATTACTCATTTCTCTATAAATCTCCCGCCCCTTGATCCCCATGAATCAATGGAGCCAATCTCTTTGAGCTGTGGTCCAGGATTTTACCTCGCCAGCAAGAGCAGCTTGGGCTGGAGGAAGCTCTTCACCTTCTTCTTCGTGAGGGCGTACCCCACCACGAGCCTCGGCGCAGCAATCGCAGCCGCCACCGCCGAGCCGTTGGGCGAGGACGACGACAGAAGTTCCGGGTCAATCACCGCATCCTCCTCTTCGTCATCCGATACATCCCCGTGCAGCCTCATCCCCGCGAGCCCAATCCCGAACTCCCGCCGCAAACGGACGGTGAATCCAAACTAATAGAAAATTCGCAAAGGACGGTCGAGCAGAGGCACAGAGGCGATGCTTCGCGCGCGCGTGAGTTAGCTGGGCTTGGAGCTGGGGTGTTAAGGGGGCTTTGGCTAGAGGATTTGGGGGAAGAAAAATAATTTCCGGAGCTTTTATTAATGGCGAGACGAGTGGAAGAGGGAGGACGGACAGAGCGGGCGGGTATTTGTAGACGACGAAGGGAGGAGAAGGAGAGTGTGGGTGATTCACGGTGACCATATTATCCGCCGCACTCTATCTATGGTTGTACACGACCGTTTTACCTTCTCCGTACAACACGAATTGCTGCGCAGGAAGATGCAAAATTTTCACGTACAATCGTACGTATCAATGGGCTAACTTAAGTACTCACTCCTTGCCACAATGTAGTGTATATTAGTTTTTCAAAAGTTAAATGATGTCAAGTTTGACCAAATTTATTGAGAAGATTATTTATATCTATAATTTCAAATATGAATCTAATGGTATTGATTGGATTTTTAGGTGTTGATATTTTTTCTACATTTATATGCACTACATTTTGGCAAGGAGGGGGTATAAAGTTATTGTTATTTTTCACGTATAGAAAATGGCATATCTTTTAGGAGTTAAATATTACGGAACATCTAAGAACTTGTCCTCGTTGTGTAAATACCCCCATAAACTTGCAAACTGGGTGGAGTGGCCCTTAAACTTGTATCAGATTCATTTTTACTCTGAAGTGCAGCTCCTTTCAACAAACATACACTCAGCTGGTTTGACAATATGAAGAACACCCCTCAATACGACTCAAGAAATATGCGTGGTTGATGACCAAAAAAAAGACAACGCTTGAAAACAACACCAAATGAATAACTTAAGGCGCATGCATTTGCTTGATGTTTGTCATGTCAAGAGGTTGTTGCTAGGTGTGGCCGTTGTTATAGTTCGTCGATCATCGTTTTGATCGCATCAGAGTTTTTTTCCCTCCGCCTAGGCATAACTTGATCATGTATGACTTTGACCTTGCTGGCGTGTTTTTTTTTACGTGGATGCGTTGGTGTTGGTTGTATGCATCCTTGTCGGGGATGTGACCCCGGGTATACCAAAGCTGGTGATTTATTGGAGCTAGTAGAAGAGGCAGCAGAGAAATAAGCAAAAAGATTAAAGAGAAGGGAGAAAAAAGCAGTCTGGGCCGAGACTGGAACAATCTGGACCGGAGTATCAAGGGTTGGGCCGAGGTAGCCTGGCCTCGGTGGAACCGAGGTAGTATAACTCAGTTTGGGCCGAGTTTCCCAGGCTGCCACCTCCCAGACCCCGGTTGGGCCACTCCACACCCCGGCAGGCCGAGGCAGCCACAGCCTCGGTTGGGCCGAGCTGCTTACCTCGCTTTGGGCCGATGCCAGGCCGAGCTGCTGCGGGCCACGCCAGGCCGAGCTGCTGCGGGCCACGCCAGGCCGAGCTAGGCAGCGTCGCCAGTCCCGGGCGGGCCGAGGTGCCCAGCGTTGGCTGGCCGCGTAGCTCAGCTTCGGCTGGTCGCGTCGCCTCGCATAGCCTCGACAGGCCGATGAACCTCATCCCGGGCAGGCCACGGCTTCTCCTTGCCTCGGGCGGGCCATCTCTGGAGCAAGGCTCCCGTGTGTCGGATCGGACCAAGATCGTTACCTCGGCTGGGCAACGTTGCTCCATCGACCGAGACGTGCTAGGCTGGCACATCTCTGATCGCTGCTCCCTGGACACAGCGCTACCTCGGCTTCCACTCCATCGCGCAATCCCTCCCCGAATCCTCAAGCGTACGTTCGGCCCCAGAATAAGCCTACCCCTAGGCATCTGCGTGTTCCCACCACGACAGTTGGCGCCCACCGTGGGGCTGATAGTGGCGCTTGCTGGATTAATTCGGATGGGACCTTCGTCATCAACTCGGGGACTCAACTTCGACATCGTCCCCATGTGTTGACTCATTTTCGAGTTGGCTACAGTGCGAATCCGAGCTGATTCTGGAATCCGAGGTGTTCTGGAATCCGAGCTGATTCTAGAATCCGAGGTGTTCTGGAATCCGAGCTGATTCTGGAGTCCGAGCTGATTCTGGAGTCCGAGCTGATTCTGGAGTCCGAGCTGGTTCTGGAATCCGAGGTGTTCTGTAATCCGAGCTGTTCTGGAATCCGAGCTGTTCTGGAGTCCGAGCTGTTCTGAATCCGAGGTGGTCGGAAGTCCGAGGTATCCTGGGAGAATCCGAGTTAAGACTTGGAAATCCGAGTTAAGACTTCTCCAACAACCTGGCCTTGTAAGTATCATTTATATGTCTGCTCATGCTTTTAGATAGTCTCAAGCAGTACTCGGGGACTGGCCCCTCGTTTCTACCTTGCTTTGGTTAGTTGTTCTACCCGGGACAAGATGTCTTGACCCGGGGACTGGATAGCCAGTCTGTTTTGCACCTTCTCCTAGATAAGAAAAGTGACTCGGGGACTCGGTTGAAACCGAGTCTAGTTCTTTGTGCTTGGTAAATGTTGTTAGATTCGTTTTCTATCAAGTGCTATAGCCGGTTTGCCTCGGTTAGTATAGTTGTTATTCCCGTCAAATATTCTTCATCATATGTATGTTGAACTAACGTTGAAAGGTGACATCGGTTTTGTTGAGAATGTTCGTCACTGAGGTATCCTGGAAATCCGAGGTATTCCAGAAATCCGAGGTATATTGGTAATCCGAGGTATATTGGAATTCCGGGGTATGGTGGAAACCCGAGGTATAATGGAGTTCCGAGGTATATTGGAATTCCGGGGTATGGTGGAAACCCGAGGTATAATGGAGTTCCGAGGTACATTGGAATTCCGAGGTGTAATGGAATTCCGAGGTATGGTAGAAATCCGAGGTATAATGGAAATCTGAGGTATCATGGTTATGTTGGTTATCTCAAATTACCCAGGGTACCCTGGCATTATCAGTATTCTCTAGATCGCCGTTTGTTTCGGTTTGCCATAGTATCACGGCATCATTTCATATCCCTAATCACTGTTTATTTCGGTTTGTCACAATATCCTGGCATCATTCCATATCCCACATCGCGGTTTATTCTGTTTGCCAGTGTATCGTGGCATTACCCGTGTACCAGATCAGTGTCTATGTTGGTTAATCAGAGGCAACCTTTGAGATATGTTTTTGCAGGTTATATGTACATCGCGGTTTATTCTGTTTGCCAGTGTATCGTGGCATTACCCGTGTACCAGATCAGTGTCTATGTTGGTTAATCAGAGGCAACCTTTGAGATATGTTTTTGCAGGTTATATGTCAACCCGCAGTGGCTGGAGACATCTATGTCGGTATACGCCCGAAGTGGCTAAAACCGGCATTCGAGATATGGTTATGTCAAACCAGCAGTGGCTGGAGACATCTATGTCGGTATACGCCCGAAGTGGCTAAAACCGGCATTCGAGATATGGTTATGTCAAACCAGCAGTGGCTGGAGACATCTATGTCGGTATACGCCCGAAGTGGCTAAAACCGGCATTCGAGATATGGTTATGTCAAACCAGCAGTGGCTGGAGACATCTATGTCGGTATACGCCCGAAGTGGCTAAAACCGGCATTCGAGATATCGTTATGTCAAACCAGCAGTGGCTGGAGACATCTATGTCGGTATACGCCCGAAGTGGCTAAAACCGGCATTCGAGATATGGTTATGTCAAACCAGCAGTGGCTGGAGACATCTATGTCGGTATACGCCCGAAGTGGCTAAAACCGGCATTCGAGATATGGTTATGTCAAACCAGCAGTGGCTGGAGACATCTATGTCGGTATACGCCCGAAGTGGCTAAAACCGGCATTCGAGATATGGTTATGTCAAACCAGCAGTGGCTGGAGACATCTATGTCGGTATACGCCCGGAGTGGCTAAAACCGGCATCCGAGACATGTGTGATATGCCCAGAGTGTCCGAGGTACCGAGACATGTGTGATATGCCCAGAGTGGCCGAGGTACCGAGACGTGTGTGATATGCCCAGAGTGGCCGAGGTACCGAGACTTGTGTAATATGCCCAGAGGGGCCGAGGTACCGAGACATTTGTGGTACATACTTGCAGGTTTATGTCGGTCTAACCGACGCTGGCGGCATCCCAATTCGGTAAAAGCCAGGAGGGCTAACCGACGCTGGCGGCATCCCAATTCGGTAAAATCCAGGAGGGCTAACCGACGCTGGTGGCATCTGAGTTCGGTAAAAGCCAGGAGGGCTACGAACCGGCATATAATGGTGACCATGCAGGCAGCACATTTCCAGTACAAACTGTCCACCTCGTTGTTGATTCGGGTGAGCTCGGTCAACCGGATGTCGCAATTGGTCTGGAAGGCATGGCAAAGACGACCAAATTACTATGGCGCCCATACACGCAGGAGGTCGTGTACATGGAGGTTTCGATGGTGGCATTTATTTTTGTAAGTCTGCGCGCGACTCTGCGAGTCCCCCGCAGCCTCGGGGACTAATGTCGGGGATGTGACCCCGGGTATACCAAAGCTGGTGATTTAGTGGAGCTAGTAGAAGAGGCAGCAGAGAAATAAGCAAAAAGATTAAAGAGAAGGGAGAAAAAAGCAGTCTGGGCCGAGACTGGAACAATCTGGACCGGAGTATCAAGGGTTGGGCCGAGGTAGCCTAGCCTCGGTGGAACCGAGGTAGTATAACTCAGTTTGGGCCGAGTTTCCCAGGCTGCCACCTCCCAGACCCCGGTTGGGCCACTCCACACCCCGGCAGGCCGAGGCAGCCACAGCCTCGGTTGGGCCGAGCTGCTTACCTCGCTTTGGGCCGATGCCAGGCCGAGCTGCTGCGGGCCACGCCAGGCCGAGCTGCTGCAAGCCACGCCAGGCCGAGCTAGGCAGCGTCGCCAGTCCCGGGCGGGCCGAGGTGCCCAGCATTGGCTGGCCGCGTAGCTCAGCTTCGGCTGGTCGCGTCGCCTCGCATAGCCTCGACAGGCCGATGAACCTCATCCCGGGCAGGCCACGGCTTCTCCTTGCCTCGGGCGGGCCATCTCTGGAGCAAGGCTCCCGTGTGTCGGATCGGACCAAGATCGTTACCTCGGCTGGGCAACGTTGCTCCATCGACCGAGACGTGCTAGGCTGGCACATCTCTGATCGCTGCTCCCTGGACACAGCGCTACCTCGGCTTCCACTCCATCGCGCAATCCCTCCCCGAATCCTCAAGCGTACGTTCGGCCCCAGAATAAGCCTACCCCTAGGCATCTGCGTGTTCCCACCACGACAATCCTAGTCAGACCAGGTGGGCTCATTGTGTATGTATACGTTGATGCTTCATTGTGAGTCAATATATTTCACCCTTTGTCGAGAAAATGCACACTGGATGCGCGATAGACACTAAGACACCAACAATTATCTAGGAGATGATATATCTTGTATTGCACAAATGCAAATTGATCTATGAGAAAGATGATTCACGAACCATATGGATCCAATTCCTCTTGTTATCTTGATCCAATTCCTCTTGTTATCTTGTACTCCCTCTGTTTTTAAATAGAAACATTTTTAGATTGTTTAGCTTTTTTTCTGATTAGTACGTATATAGGCGTATTTTAGTGTATAGTTTACTCATTTTACTCTGCATTTGGTTTGTATTGCAAAATCTAAAACATCTTATAATATGGAACAAAGGGGTACACCTAGAGGTGATGGCTTGTCCGATAATGAATATTCCCTCCATCCAAATTAGTTGACAGGAATTTGTCTAAAATACGGATGTATTTACACACTAAAAAATGTATACATACATCCATATTTAAACTAATCAGTATCAACTAATTCGGATTGAAGGGAGTACAACATACTCGGTCCCGTGAAATCCGGCAGATCAAAATACAGTTTTTTCATTATACGTCTCGGAAAGATGTGTGTAATGACTTGAGACGTCAAGGGTTAAATAAGTGGATGATTTCGGGGAGAAACTTCACAATCAAGAAAGAATTGCACTCGTTTTTCCTTGATTGAGTATCACCAAAGTTTTTCTCACGCAAAGTTTTTGTGGGGCAGTTTGTCGAATACAAGATTAGTATGCAAGTACCATTTTCCAAAATAAATAGATCAAAAGAGGGTTTTAAGAGTTTTATCGGATTTGGACATAAAACGAATAGCAATCTATGAGGTGTTAAGAATCGGAACACAATATGGGTTTTGCCAAGAGTGGACAAGTGGAGGCCCACTTTCATGGAGCTCTTTATTTTGAAAAATCAAAAATATAATATTTCAAGTTTTAAAAATTTGAAAAAATCATGAATGTAGACAATATTGTATTCTATCGACGTGTAAATCTTAACTAGAAACATCTTATATTTTAGGCTACACAAAAATGATAAAGTCTGTCATTTAAAAGTAGTAAACAATGTAAAATTTCAACTTTTCCAAATTTGTGTGATTTTGTTATTTTTATATAGTTTAGAATATGAAATTTGTATGGTTTGCAGGGTTTTGCCCCTCTTCCGAGTCAAAGGGATTTGGTGTCCTATATCGAACGGCCCTGAGGCCTACAACTAGTGGCAGGTGCACCACAATTTTACAAATCTATTCTATCCGGAGATCGAGATCCTCTTTAATCAGAGTATAAAATGATAGAGGACGCGCGTTGGTAGGGCTGAAGCAGTGGCTTCGCTCCCACCCAGGTTCGACTCCTCAGGAGCGAATTTCTGGGTTCCTCACCCGCAGTACTGTTCCCTGTTCCCTGCAGCAGTACTGTAGCACCACTGTAGAACACTGTTATCTAGGAACAGTGTATTAAAACAGGGAATGCCTCTGGACGCCTATGTGCCACAGGCGAGGTCGACGTGCCCGTCGGTCACCGAAGCTCTGTTCTTCGGGAGTCTCTCAGGGCGTATTAGGGATATAAGGTTGTAGGTCTAGTTTAGATACATAGGTAGGGGTGTGCGTGCGTGTGGTGTGAGTGTGGTGTGAGTACCAATATATCCAAACAGATGCTACAAACTTGTACTCTCAAGAGAGAGGCTAAAAAAAGAGTATAAAATGATAAATATCACTCACGGTCTGCTTTACTGACACACATGACACGGTGTTTCCACCCATGCCGGCCCTCGCTTCAGTTGGACCTACACATCTAATGAGTGTGGTGTAACGTGTAGTAGGACACGTGGTAGAAAGGAAAAACACGTGTCGCTCAGTCCGATATTCCAGCACAGCGCCTGTAACCGCGTTGCTCTTGTCGATCTGCGACACAGTGGTCGGTGAGTTCATCTTCTCTGGTGGAGCTGAGGTTAATTTAAGACTGGTCGGCGTGCACACAAACAGACGAATCGGGCAGAAATTTAACAGCTCAACATTCTTTCTTGCAAGCAGCATCCAAATTGGCTTTCTCAAGTCCTTCTAACCAGTCGAAATCTTTGATTAACACCCGACCGCTCATTTAAGTTTTTGTTTATAAAGAGAATTGTACCTCACTTGAGTATAATCTCTTAAATCAAAAATTTCAGTCAATTTTTTCTCTAACGGCAAATTGGCAACTTTCCAATTTGAAATCTTGGCCACAGTAGAAGTCGGGGAGTCTGAGATCTACAAAATTTTAGTAGCTTATTACAAATTTCAGCGGTGAATGAAGTTCGATAATGCGTTGGCCACTAATCAAAGATCTGATTGTCCAGATATTCCACACATACAAAGAGAACCCTTGATGAAATTTCAGTAGTATATGGGCATTACCGGTAACCACAAACAGACTGTCTCAATGAACCAATGATGCTTTCAGGCAATAAAACTGATGGAACTTTCAGTCTGTACAGATTGCACGTTGCAAGAAACTAAGTAAAAATGTCCGAGAAATGAAGAATTACATCTAGCTTTGTGTTGGTTAATGGAAGATAACCGTTACCCCTCTATGTTTATGACACCGACAGCGATTCCTGGCAAAACTACAGCGACATGAGAAATGAAGAACTCTCTGTTTGGTACTCAACACACGCACACTGTTCTGTTCTATGGAGTCAGCCGAATGAGCACCCACCAGCACCAACTACGACGACAACAAAACCAGCAGCTAAGAACACCCTGCACTATCCATCAATATCCTCGGAGTTTCTTGGCCACTGTTGTCAACACCCTGTCACCGATGAAGGCGCGCAAGAAGCGGATGAACTGGTCCTTCTTGATGTGCCCTTTCTGCAGCACAAAAGGAATTGCCGTTGAGTACACCCCGTGTGTGTGCACATAATATGAAAGAAATAACTAGTAACTAGGCACACCGCATAATGTAATCAAATGCAGCAGCTGTGACGATCAGGGAAAGAACAGCAATTTACCTTGAAGCGATTGTAAGTCCCCTGCAATGTCTGCAGCTTGGGGGTTGGCACGAACCGCTGAATCTCCGCTAGAAGGGTGGGAAACATGTCACGAGCCGCCGGAGAAGGCTTCTTCAGCTCCGAGGTTGCTCCTGATGATCCTGAAATCCATGTATCAATGAACCATATGAGATCCAAGAACCGCTCGTAACAACTGCAGCATCAATTCATAGCTTCAGACTGGGTGCTCACTAACCTTGCAGCTGTTGCACGCTGGGGCACTTGAAGCTGACGACGTACTCTGGGAGAATTCTTGTGTTCATGTCCGTGCTCCACACAACGTACCACTTCGGATTCTGCATGTTGTCGACGGCGCTGTCGTACTCGTCACTGCTGGGGTGGAACTGGGAGGACCCGGCTGGGATGGTTTCTGGCCGACCCATCAGCACACGGCATAGCACGATGTGTGCCTCGCCGTTCTCATCTGCCTTTGCAAGCATGGCGCTGAACAAAAAAGATTTCATACCCGTCAGTTTTCTGATGAACTGCTTAACTGGACATTCAGAACATATTCAGAACATGCTTTAGTTCTGCTCATTGCCTAGTCAGATAAATGCATTGATGAATTGTTCTAAATGCTACAGCGGATGGCAGCTTGTTTTCCCCTTTCTACAGCATTTTATCAATGTTCCAAGAGTTACAAACCAAAAGGCTAAACAAACATGAATTAGATGGACTCCATGGATATAAACAAGCAGATCATACGAGAACAGACAGAACAAAGATTTCTTCAAGCTTTTTCATGATCTATAAACCAGAAGTCTATATAGAGAAAAAACTCAAAAAGTCTAGACAGAGCACAGATGGAAGTATCGATGCAATTTGCAACTGTTCCCCAACCGGCAACTGTGTTGGACGAAATTTGCCCAGGTATATCCATGTCTACAGTCGAACAAAGCCACAAATTCAGAAGTTGGAACTCACCTGGCATAAGGAGACTGAGGCGGCGAGAGATGAACGCCGTCGCCGTGCGCGCGAGTGCCAAGAACCTGGCTGTTGGTCTTCCCGAACCCGTGCTCCACCGCCGCGGCCAAGTCCGTCGACGGCGCGCCGTACCACGCGAACTTGGCATTGCCACCGCCAGCGCCGCGCGCAGCGGCAAGGAGTTGTCCCTGCAGCTGGAACGCCCTGGACCGAGGACCCTGCGCGACCTTGTGCACCGCCGTGATCGCCACGCCGCCGGCGCCGGCGCGGGGGGCAATCCCGCTGAGGAAGAGCTTCTTGACGACCTGGTAGAACTTGTCCGTCTCCTCCAGCCTCACCGCTTTCCCCCACGGCCGGCGGGCCGCCTTGTTGACCCTGCCGGAGTCCACCGTCTCGCTGCTTTCGTCGGACCTCTCATCCACCCCCGAAGACGCCGTGTCCTCCAGCTCGGGCTCGCCCCTCTTCCGCTTCCTACCGCTGTTGTCCGGGACAGGGAAGAAGCAGGCCCCGCGGTCGTCGATCCACCCCATCGCGGCCTCCTCGGCGGTGGCCGCGTCGATGCGCACCATCCTCAGGAAGTCGAACAGGAAGGACCTGCCCCCGTACACGGCCTCGGCCACCACCCTCCCGGCCAGGAACGCCTGCCGCAGGGGCACCGCCGCCTCGCCCTCGACATCGGCCCACGCGCCGCCCTCGAAGCAGAGGAACCTGACCGGCGCGCCGCTCCGCCGAAACTCCCGCCACCCCTGGAGGAGCGTGGACGGCCCGACGCCGGCGGGCCGCGGGATCGCCTGCTTGACATCGCCGGAGAAGTCCATCGCTGCTTGGATTCCGATCTGTGCGTCGCCGGGAGCGCTGCCTACCTACGCAACCGTCTTGTCCGTCGGAGCGAGAGCGTGGCTAAGTGGAGTCGGGGCCGGAGGCGGGGCGGGAATATATAGGTTGAGGAGCGGGAGAGGGGAGTGGGGCGGCGGGTCGGTCTCGTGAGCCGTGAGCCGCACGTCGGCGAGGACGTCGGCTTGTGTTGCCGCAGGGGAAGAGAGGAAGCGGAGATGGGCGCGTGGTGCTGGTTTTTAACTCAGTTTTGGCTTGTTGCCTCGTCTGGACGGTTTCTTTCTGGACTTTTTTTTCTTTCATTCATTGGAATGGCGGTTTTGCCCCTGCCGAGGTGACTTGGTGGGGAAGTCTAGATACGTCCAGTTTAGCCCGTAACCGTTTCCTAATCCTTACTTGCCCATGTTGCCTTTCTTCAACTACTACTTGCTTAATTTGGAAGAATAGTGTGGTGTACCCAAACTTTGAGCTAGCAAATATACAAAGACAATGCAGATATTTTCCACCTCATCAACCAGTAAATTATGAATTTATAAATCCTGATTATGTGCTCGCAATTATCCGTTCTCGCTTTCTAGATACCATGAAATAAAAAAATTCTAATTTGCAGCTTATAATCACCCGATGTGATTATTAAAGTTTGTACCAAACAAATAGGTGAGATTTTTTTCATGTAAATCTATAGAGCATCTTCATCAAACGGCTTCGGATATACACTTGACTGAAAAATATTTAACTCCATGTATGTGTTCACATAATCGATCAATCTCTAGATTGAAGGACCTATTTGTAAGTAGGGGCGCCGCTGGCCTCGGTAATCTGAGGCCAGCGGCGCCCCTACTGCTCGCTACAGTGTTTGTAACCGTCGCTAGGTGGTCAAAGGACCTATTTGTAAGTTTTATTACTTTGATAGATCAGTGGACTTTTTTCGGAAAAAAAAACTTCAATTAATGACGTTGCGTCCTAGCTTTTTGGGTGAAGTCGACACTTTGTTCGTGTCGCTGTAACAGTTTTCTTGTGCGAAGCATGGCGCCTTAATCAGGAAGGCGGCCGTACCGAATTTGCCCTCTGCGCCTTGCCAAATCTGCCCCGTTGCTTGCGTACCAGGTTTACGAAAGAGGGGCGCGTTGCTTTCACTCCTGCAGCTGCTACTCTTCAGTAGTACTGCTCTCGCTCTTTCTTGGCGCTCAAGACGAACGACGTTCACGCCGCGCGCCTTGTTCTTGAGAAGCAAGTAGCCACCCGCCCTGGGGCCCATCGATCGGAGCTGACTTTCCGCGGCATGGCGTTGACCGGATCGACCTTTGTGTAATTGTACCCGTGTGCTCTTGTGCCGTCTCGTTCGTCGTGCGTGTGTTTGGATGGTGGACTTCTTCGAATTGGCGACGAACGCTTCCCATTAAACTACTCCCGTGGCCGTCACGTTATTCTGAGCACATGCACATGCACGTGACCAACTTGCAGCCAGCCAGCACCCGGTGTTTGGTTTCTTTTTCCCTTCTCCATATGCTCTGCTCGGACCAGTTCTGGAAATGTCAGCAGGTTTACTCGAAAAACAGAGGATCGATCGAGCATGTTCTTTTATTTTCCGTGTGAACCCCTGCAGCTTAATTAGGCCTCAAGTTTGCTTGCACATGAATCCATTGTCTATTGCAAATATCTGAATAGTGTAGATATTTTTCTTCTTGTACTTATTAGTACAACCTCCGATCCATATTAATGGGCTCAACTTTATCTAGATACGGATGTATCTAGTTAAGTGTTTAGACTAGATGCATCCGTATCTAGACAATGTTGAGACCATTAATATGGATCGGAGGGAGTAATTATTTGTCGTTCTGTTCTGAGATTTCTTGGGGAGAACAGATAGGCATTGCGTTGCGTCGTAGCCTCGTTCTCCTGCAGCTTCAGTCACAGAGTTCTCTTTGCCTTTTCCCTGCCAATGCTTATCTTCTGGCTTGTTCGTGTGAATAAACCCATCGAATATCCAAGCCCGGTCGATTCCCGGTGATTTTTTTTACTACTCCTAGGTAATCCTACCAGATATTCCGGGACTCGAGATTTGTTCCTTCTGACGCTGCTCGAGTCCTCTTGCCGATCGCTGCCGGTTCAGAAAAGGTTCCTCCCCTCTTTGACGCGAGATTAGATTTGTTTCCAATCACTATCTACGGCAGTACATGCAGATAATGCATGTCGAAGACGCAAAGATAGTTGCCGATGCGTCAGCTACCCTGTCACGTATGGTCCAAATCGGGGTATGAAAACAAGCTGAATTCTTCGGTCATCGGGATTAAGGTCGGCCGCCGGCGACCAGATCTAACATCCTGACCACTTATCATTCATACGTAATGTAGTTATTAGTCAGTTGTGCAATTATATACTCTAACCAACTTTGATTATTGCTTGATTGCAGCCATGTATGTAGACACGCCGGGGCGGCAGCTGCGTGCGTGGCACAAACTTAGGGCCTAAGCTAGCTAACCGGAAGTAGCCAGGTCGGCGGGGCTCGCTCTCAGCACGACATATATATGACGCCCCTAATTTATTCTCGATATCGACGACGCATCCGGACAGCGACATGAAGAAACGAAACGAGAGCGCGACACATTACAACATAGTAAGGTCATCCATATATACTGTAGGTTCGTCTCACCTATAGCTCGTATCTGCTTTAATTTCTCGTCAGAATATGCGAGTTCCACGGAGAGCTAGCTGCCGCCGGGCTTTATCTTTTCTTATAAAAACTAATCCATGGCTGATGCCATGCTGCGAGAGCCATGGTACCAGTAGTCCAGAACCATGCATGCTCAGGTTCGGCTTCGATTCCAAGTCTTTTGCTTCCTTCGCTCACTTTGCTTTGGCTCAAAGCAAAGAACAACGGCCTGCATCCCTCCAACAGAAAATAAATGAGCTACGGGATTTTCCTCACAGGCCCCTTTAGTCTTCCTATTTTAATTATACCCATCTATCAACGGAACCTTCCCATTGTACGGTTGTGCGGTACATGCTATTCCAGTGGAACCGGAGGTGCTTGTTGTAAAGAGCAAACAAAAGGCGGATTCAAAGGAGCAGGATTAAAGACAGCAGAAAATAAATGCCCGGTCCACTTTCTTTTGGTTTTCTGAGATGGAAGGGTCTCCTCGCAAGGTCAGAATTCCACCTATTTGACCCTTTTGACGCATTCCTTCCTTTCCGGGGGTTCTTTAGAACTACTTAGCGTTTCTAGCAGCGGGAGATCAACCTATGCTGTGTCACCAAGCAAAGCACACTTCACTAGTACGACGCCCTTAAGTGAATCTCCACTACACCCCTTTTATCCCTAAAAACCACCAACCATGCTAAAAAGGTGCAAACAAGTCGCTCTAGCAGAGTCTCTAAATCGGACCCGCCTATACCTAAATTCGTATATAATTTAGAGAGTGATATCCCTTTGGAGTTGAAATGAAAAATGAACTGGCACGATGCATGTCGTGTTTAAATTTTTCATAAGATGACGAAATAGGCCGTAGCCCCGCTATATAAATATAGCAACAACCCGATACAACCAACAGTCACGACATGCTGGGGCGGCAGCAAACATACACCCAAAGCAAGGGGAAGAGAAGAAAAGAAGAAGAAACAAAAAGGAGACATAGGCGGATCGACTAAAACGATGATGACCCGCAACCGCTGCGCCCTCTCCAACAAAGTACCACCACGCTCCTAGCACCGAATCGACGAGTACCAAGCAGCCCCTTCAAGAAGGGACGCCATGCTGCTGCCCGGACCAGGGCACTGGTCCTAGGGTTTCCCCCGGCACGGAGGGAAGCGAAGGGTAGCCTCGACGCCCTTCAGGAAAGAAGGATGCCACCCGGAGGCGGCACCGCGTCGGTGTCGAACAAACCGACAAGGATTTCTCCCGAAACCCCTTCCACCACCCCGGACGATCGGTAACACAGGAGCCCCGCGAGGCTGAGCCTCGAAACCACAAGACTAGCCGCCTGATGGAACTTCACGTAGTTACCCCACAACGGCGCCAGAAAATACTTGCTAGCCCTTCGCGTGGTTACCTGCGTGAAAAGTAAATGGGTTAGGTTGAGACTCCAAGTGCAGAGTGTGTAGTAAGTGGAAGACGTGTTTTCCCCACGAGGGGTGACTCGAGGGTTTAATATCGAACTCTCGGGGAATCAGTAGTGAAGATTTATCTTCTTATCCTTCTTTTGGTTACCTACAAAACAAAGTAAATATTTTGGTCCTCAACCTCACCTAGTGGTTGTCAAGCACAAGGTGTTAGAATGATATCAAGATAATATGCAATGCAAACAAGAAATAAATATGCAATGGTGGTAAATAAATATGCAAGGATGGTGGTGGCAATGATAAATGATATTTTTGGGTTTTTTATAATGAATGCAAGATGTAAAAGTGTTCTTGTATTTTCGGATTTAATAATGGCAGAAAATGGTAAAGTGGTAAAAGTGGTTGGAAAGGTGTTTCTTATGATTAAAAATGGACCGGGGTTCATGGTTTCACAAATGCACTCTCTCTTTAATAAAGTGGTAGACAATGGAACACTAGAGTTGACATATGAGATTGCAACACAACAGTTTAATGACAAGTTATAATTATATGGGCATCACGTCCTAACATAGAGACCTTTTGGTTATTAGTCTCTCTTATACTCCACCAAGATGCGAACTAAATCATAACACCTCGGTAATTAAGATAACTCAGAGTATAGCAATAAGTATCATGACATGAAGTTAAAATAAGAACATGCTAGATCTAGTCATGGAGTAGTGGCAATGGTCACACCCACATCTCCGGTAGCATGATATTTCTTTTTATCCCTAGTGAGGTAACAAAGTAAGGTAAAACACCCAAGTGGATCACAGAACTTTCTCTCACGTTCACTGCACTAGCCACCCCCCGTTATTCCAACTAATGCACACGTTCCCCCTCACACGCTCTCATAAACATGCTTGATCATAACAAGTAAATAAGAACGGGTAGGTACATAATATGCATCTACCTTCATAACTGAAACAAAACCATTGCAATATCAAACATATATTAACTCATAAAAGATCCACCACAAAGGTATTACATAGATGACCGTAATCATGTTCAGCAGCTCATACGGTACTAATTAGTGAAGCTCGAAACAGAGAGATACATAAGTTAATTCCACAAACCCATAGTTCAGAGGTGGACTACTCCCTCTTCATCATGGAGACGGTGGAGAAGTCGTTGGAGAAGGTGGAGACCACGCCGGCAGCGCCCCGCCGGAGTTTTCCCCCTCCAATCTGCAGCTCTCAGGTCTCTGTTTCGGTGTTTCTGTTTTCTGCGGCGCTCCTTCCAGAGAACATCGGGGGATAATTTTTATAAGCGTTTTTAGGTCAAAACGGAGTCGGTGGAGGAAAGATCAATGGCAACGGAGCCTCGAGGGCCAAAGTGCGGGGTCCCACGTGGCCAGTACTTGGGCCGCGTGGGCCCACTCATCTGGGCCCTCGGGCCTCCTCTTGTTTGCTTCTTTCGCTCCCAGGTCTTGTTCCTTCCAAAAAATGATGCTCGTAAATTTTCCAGGTCATTTGGACGCCGTTTGGGTCCCTGAAACATTAAAGGAAAGAAATAGGGTTTTTCTGCCTGCGCAGGGTTAATTCCATAAAAAATAGGAATATATCAAATATTCCCAAAATCATTATAAAACAGTGATATAACCTTATATGATGCAAATATGACTGGAATATAAGTAGAAATAATGCAAAGTTCATGTATGCATTTTACATGCATCAACATCCCCAAGCTTAACCTATACTCGTCCTCGAGTATGAAGGTGATAAACTAACATGGACTTTGCAATTTTACTACTATCAATGGATATCAAAGATGATTCTATTGCTACATAGAGTAAATGATTCATTCTTAAAAGGACTAGCAATATGCAAGATAGTTTATGAAGTGATATCAAGTATTCAATGCAAGGATGTTCAATGATAATTCACAAAGTGTAACATAATAGAAGAACTACTATGGACCACATGTATGCATAATAATAAGTAAGAACATCCTATAATGGTCATAGAGTATTGGTGAAAATCTGAATATAAAAGGTGGACACTTTGGAAAGATATAT